>OZ029919.1:28928862-29596362 GCA_964023275.1 Norana najaformis
TGCTTGGCGCTGTGGACACGACGCTGACAGCCACAGCGAAGTTAATTTGAGCAATATCGAGCATTGTTAGTACTTGGAGAGGGTTATACACACACACACATACATACATACATACATGCATGCATACATACATACATACATACATACATGCATACATACATACATACATGTAAACATACATACATGTGGGTTCATACATGCATACCTATGTACATGTATGCATGTACATGTACGTACACATATACACATGCATAAGCTATATGTATGTATATGTATGTACATGTATATACACATATGCACATCATAAGCTATATGTATGTTCATGTATGCACATGCATAAGCTATATGCAGGCACATGTGCGTACACATATGCACATGCATATAGCTCGGAGTGTGCGCTAGATAAGTGATGTTTATCAGCCTCTTCCTTGGAGATCATCTGCCTTGACCCTAGGTCCTATATCAGTTCCCCGAACAGCGCATATAGATGACGTGCGGCGGCAAAGCTCTACTAAATATACCTAGACACAGCTCCGCGTGTTATATTGGTCTGCCTCCGCAGCTCTTCCACCCTGAAGCATCTGCCTCATCAATCCCAGTCTCAGCGCTATGGAGAACGGCCTATAAATACATAAGCCGAACCGTCGTTTTCTCGAGGTAGATGCTAAGAAACCGAGAAGACTCGGTCAACGATAAGACGGCTGCTGATGCTGATGTTGATGCTAAGAGAAAATCCTTCTCCATCTCTCCTAACTGATCGGCTGTATACACAAGGACTCGGCCACTCCTTTTAGCCCATCACCGGCGTTGTTTGTCGAGTCCGCAGGAACATTTAAGTAATGTGATCTGATGCTGTGCATTGTTTGCAAAATATTGGGACATTAATGTACTTTGATGTAATGTAAGTCGACACCCCTTCCTCCTCTTATCTCTCTCTCATCTCCAACCCAAAACACCACCACCCGTAGCTGCCACGCTGTCTCTCCCTCTGAAGTTTGGATCTTGACCTGGAACCGAACCCTTTTGCCTATCGGTTTTGTTTTGACTGAGCGCCTGTGAATAAGCTGGTCCCCGCGGCGCGGCTTTCGTTGGGCGCTGTAGAAATCTCGGAATTACGATTACGATTACGATATTATGCGATGCAAATCGATTTGATGTTATAGAACAGAAATCTTTTGTTGCAATTAATAAATCGCTCGTTTCGGACCTCATCTTAAATGGTGAATGCGATGTGATATCAGGTTTGAATCCCCGACATTTATCAGCGTCGCACGAAAGCTGTGTCAGGGAGGCCAGTTTATTCACCGGCGTCAAGTCAAATCAAATCCGCGTTATAGTTTCACGTCGTGCTTTTTGCTAACAATTTTAATTGGATTAAACCTCACGACATGTGACGTCATGCAGGCAGGTTCGATCAACAAGTACTCTGCATTGAATCGACCTATAGGCTATTACCTACATTACCTATGTTAATGCCTGACTCCTGGATCTTGACCTGGAACCGAACCCTTTTGCCTATCGATTTTGTTTTGACTGAGCGCCTGTGAATAAGCTGGTTCCCGCGACTTAGCTTTTGTTGAGCGCTGTAGAAATCTCGAGATTACGATTACGATGTTAATGACGAGACAAGTTAATATAAAGTAATAAAGGCCTAATATATCACATTGATCAAGCTCTTTCGGATCCCAACCTGTTAGGAAATCTGGCAACTTCTAACGGAGCAATGCGAGCTCTGTTAAAAGACACTTCGGCGTGATTATGCCTCAAGCCACTGCGTAGCGACCTTGGACAAGTTGCTCACCCTGTGAGGAAGGCAACGGGAAACCACCTCACTCATCTCACCCGGGTTTGCATGAAGCCATTGGACCTGCCTTCGGGCAGAGAACTCGTCATCAGAGATATCTATGGCGGGGACCCACACCCTCGGCGATTAAGCAGAGGGGGACCAACAGCAGCAACTCTATCAGAATGCGGTGGGGTGGTGAGAGCGACGGCACCACCCTATTCAAATGCCGCAGACACCCAGCGACGGAGCTGTGACATGGCGAGTACAAACCGTCATTCAGTAGGCCTCCCCACTGCCTTGTTGGTCACCTTGGGAGAGGAGGAAGGCTACGGGATACGACCCAGAACGAAAAATCCGGCAGGGTGACACGCCGCAAGGGTGCATTAGATTATTTCAAGACGGCCATTCACCCACCCCACGATTCCTGGCGAGTAGCTGGGGGGATCTTTTAGCCGATGAGTTTTCTATGATGTGCAGTCAATGCGGCTGGTAGCGCTTTGTGGAAGCGACAACGCTCCAGAGAGGAGCAAATGCCACAGCTGACGATGATGAAATCA
Source organism: Norana najaformis (assembly GCA_964023275.1). NCBI lineage: Eukaryota > Metazoa > Annelida > Clitellata > Crassiclitellata > Hormogastridae > Norana > Norana najaformis. The sequence continues at coordinate 28,931,206 of OZ029919.1, forward strand.
GACCGCAATATGTCACTGCCATAATTGCTTCCCTCGCACACTGGCATAATTGCTTCCTGGCTGAAAAGGTCTTAGTTCAAAGAGCTCAAAAACGGTTACAGTTTATTGGGTTTTTGAGTTTCAGATGTAAATTAAAGTAATGTTTACAACGTGGTTGTTACTGTGGAAGCCCTTGTGGCGCAACCGGTTAGCGCGTTCGGCTGTTAACCGAAAGGTTGGTGGTTCGAATCCACCCAGGGGCGATCGATTCTTTTGTAACGTACGACTGCAGTATGGCATCAAAGAGGAAGAATCTGGCATTCATTCATTCATTCAATCATTCATTCATTCATTCATTCATTCAGAGCATTTATGTAGAGCCCCTTAAAGATATACACACAGAGGGTTCCCACCTCAGCCTCGCCGAATGCATTATTATTTAGAAACGGAATATTGCAGAGAGTATGCCATTGGACTGCTTCATCAATAGATCCTTCAAACCCTTCACCACACTCCTACGGCGTTTCTGCAGAGAGTTGTAAACAAATGTTACCTTTGCCGATTCCACACGAAAATCATCCCGAATATATTACAGGAATGTAAATAATGTTAAGGTCGGAAGTATTGGCTTCCGCTTTCTTTGACTTCTCATTTGCAATTTGACCGATCTTCTGCAGTGGATAATCATTTTGGACTTGAAGCGACCATCGATTGATGTCTTGTGCAATATGATAACAACGCTATCAAAAGTCGTTCGATTAGATTAAATTAGATTAGATTAAGATTAGATTCCCAACATTGACTGTAATATTTTAACGTTAATCACCGTTGGTGAATCGAATAAGATATAGAGATATTCTTGTGTATTGTTTTGCAATATTGATTCGTAGCGCCAAAGGTTGATGCGATGTAAATATATCTTGTCCAAGAACCGGTAGCTAAAAAGAAACGCAGACGAGTTCTGCCAACGAAATGAATTGGTCGCAATAAATCAATTCTGATAAACTCAGATTACGTTCTGATTTTTTGCCAATAACTATGCATTGGTCTAGTGACATGCAATAATTCGTCGTGTCCGGGCTCTGACCAGGCGGGTTGGAGCTTTATTCATCTCCAAGAAACGACCGAAAACAAGTGAAAATTATATTTGCACAGAAAACAGGTGCAATTCTATGCTCTTGCACTAAATTATAAGCGTGTATGGTTACATAAAGTGCAATAAAGTGTATGATTGCTAATGAACTTCATTTTTTCGGCTGTCGTATACAAGAGTACATTTGATTAGTTTCTTATGAAGCGGCGCTATACAAATTTGTTATTACAAGTTTAATTACAATATGCATTCTTATACGTCATATTTTATTATAATTCCTATCAGGAGTAGTTTCGACTCCGCATGAGCAGACACTAGCGCTCAAAAACCCCGACTGCTTGTCTGGCAACTTACATCTTATAAGGCAATGCAATACCAACGTTAGGTCAGCTAAGATAAGAAAAGGTAAGGTAAGGTAAGGTAAGGTACGGTAAGGTAAGGTGAGGTAAGGTATGGTAGTCCCTTATTTAAAATTAAGGTAGGGCAAAGCAAAACAAGGCAAGGTAAGCTAATGTAAAGCAAGATAAGGCATAGTAGTCGTTTATTTACCACGCACCTTTTTTCAGTTACAGTTGTCTGTCTGTCTGTCTGTCTGTCTGCCTGTCTGTCTGTCTGTCTGTCTGTCTGCCTGTCTGCCTGTCTGCCTGTCTGCCTGTCTGCCTGTCTGCCTGTCTGCCTGTCTGCCTGTCTGCCTGTCTGCCTGTCTGTCTGTCTGTCTGTCTGCCTGTCTGCCTGTCTGCCTGTCTGCCTGTCTGCCTGTCTGCCTGTCTGCCTGTCTGTCTGTCTGCCTGTCTGCCTGTCTGCCTGTCTGCCTGTCTGCCTGTCTGCCTGTCTGCCTGTCTGCCTGTCTGCCTGTCTGCCTGTCTGTCTGTCTGTCTGTCTGTCTGTCTGCCTGTCTGCCTGTCTGCCTGTCTGCCTGTCTGCCTGTCTGCCTGTCTGCCTGTCTGCCTGTCTGCCTGTCTGCCTGTCTGTCTGCCTGTCTGCCTGCCTGCCTGCCTGTTGTCTGCCTGTCTGTCTGTCTGTCTGTCTGTCTGTCTGTCTGTCTGTCTGTCTGTCTGTCTGTCTGTCTGTTCTGCATGTGTAGCTTACTACAAACTGCACGGGAATAAGTGTGCATATGAATATATGCTTGCAGTCAGATATCCGATTCCTCCTTATAATATACAAACAACAGCCAGTACTGTTTCCCTCAAATGTGGGCAACGTCATGCGCAAGTATATAACCCGTACTTTCTGAGCAATCAGGTGGAAGGGTAGGAATTGGGTACATGCTTGGACCATGACCATGGTCGGTGAGTCAATAGCGTCTCTAATCTAAGAGACGGGGCCTAACTGCGAAGGCCAGTTGCATGTGATCGTAATCATTATCGTGAACTAGAGATTTTCGCCCAACGAAAGCTAAGTCGCAGGAAAGAGTTTATTCACAGGCGCTCAGTCAAAACAGAATCGTGAGAAAGGAAGGCCAGAAACGATTCCAGGTCAAGATCCAAGAGTCAGGCAGGCAGGGAGTCAGACGGTGGATGGTGTTGGTAACTGGAGCGGCAAAATAGATAAGGGGAAGAAGAGAAATCAGAAGAGGATCTGCAGATGAGGAGTGTTTTAGTTTTGACTGAAAGACCTCGTCAGAGATTGCAAGGGGTGAAGTGTAGGTGAGTTCGTAGGGTCAGATAATTGTAATGGATCGTTGGTGGGAGCATGGGACGGAAGAATACTGTCTACAATGGTAAGGTGGGTTCGACGTCAACGACCCTGGCAACTCTATGATATGATGTTTCTAAATACTGGATAATGGGTCATGCAGGGCTTCTGTGCATAAGAAACCGATCTGCCATGGGGTGTAAAGGTGGCGGTTCGATGCAAGGGGTTTTGTTTGTAGAGAATACCTTATCGATTGTGTAATTGTGTGGGTAAAGTAAGTAAATCTCCCATTTCCCATGAGGAACGTAGGGGAGGTGCTCATTTCCTTTTCTTGGCCCTTGAGCTGGCAATGGACGAATCCCAAGGTCCTGGACGTGGGGCCAATGCATCACAGGACTTGCCGTTTACTTCCCAGCTTAAGCCACTACCAAACAACTGCTTGGTGACAGAGGCACGGCGTGCGCAAACAACTTGTCCAGGGTCGTTACACGGATTCGAACCCGCAACCGCATGAACATTGACCAAACGCGTTACCGATAGACCACCGTGTCGCACACTGCGTGAGATGCGTGGAGTAGACCAGAGAGGGTACCTTTTCGTTGATGGCCTTCTGCTCAGCGACCTTCTGTTCGAGTTGGTCGGCCTTGTCGAGAGCTTGGTCCTTCTCGGTCTTCATCGCCTGCATTTTCTTCTTGATCGCATCCATCGTGTTCGTCGCCATCTTTCCGGCTGGAATTCGTCTGTTCCGCTTAGCAGAAGAAACAACTCGTCGAAGAAGAAGAAGAAAAGCTGAGGAATAACTTCCTTCTGAGAAACCAAACTCCGCTCAGAAACTAAGAGAGAGAGAGAGAGAGAGAAGGAGTCCTGGCGAATCGAAGGAGCCTCAGCCGATCACAGGACGCCTCTGACTGCAGCGGATGATCTGCTTCCACCAGCGAAGGCCCGTGGCCGGTAAGCGACTCGTACAGGTCGGCCCAGCTCACGTGGAAAGGGAGACGAGAGCGGATATCGATGAAAATAGCCCGGCTTTCGTCCACAGAGATCCCTTCCTTTCTTTATCTCTCTTCCCACTCGTCCGTCCTTCCATCCACCCGTCCTATAACCAATTTCCCAACTTCTAACCCGACAAATAACTCGAAAGTTAGGAAGTCTTATGGCCTGTTCACACTGGTTGTGCCTTTGCATGTACATGCCGAGGCGTTCGTTTTTGTTTCTAGTTTTGAGGCCTGCCTGTATAGAATGCATTTTAGATTTCAGTGTCCATGTGACTATTAGCCGTCGATGTTTTACTTATATAAACTTTTCAAAATTGTCTTTTTGTCGTTTTGCCAAGTTAGAAGTTTTTACAACCGGTCAAATAAATAAGTCCTTGACCACCACTGCCCGTTTGAATGGGTGCCACGCCATTTACGGTCCCCGTGTACGGACCGTGCTAGCCCGAGATTCAATACTGTGAAATATAGCCACGGTCGGTATGCGAACCTGCATCCTCACACAAAAAGGAGCCTTGACTTAAGCTGTGTAGCGAACCAGGCCATCAGTTGTGAACAGGCCATAAGCATATCTGTCTCGGTGGTTGCAGGAGTTCAGCGGCTGATCTCAGCCTTCCTCCGTCGGATGGAAGATAAGAATCGCCGTTAGACTCTCGTGCTATCTTAAGATGCAGTCGACTTATATATGAAGACCAAGAAGGAGAGCCGGGACAGGGGGGCAGGTGGAAAAGAGGGAGAGTTTATATAAATCACATAGAGACAGGCAGACAGACAGACAGACAGACAGTCAGAAAAACAGACGGAGAGACGGTAAGATGTACAGTGAGACGCACACAGAGAGTGAGAGAAATAGAGAAGATAGGTTGTAGAAGCCAGAAAGAGAGAAAGAGTTAAACAAACAAATTACAATCGGAAATTCTAGATTTCTACAGCGCCCAAAGAGAGCTAAGTCGCCGGAACCAGCTAATTCACAGTTGCTCAGTCAAAACAAAATCGACAGGCATAAAGGATCATATTCGGTTCCGGGTTAGGATCCAAGGGTCAGGCAGGAGAGGGCAACAAAGACAGATAAATACAGAGTGAGAAGAGGACAAAGTCAGGTTCCTAGGGGACTTCTGCTCTGCCTACTTACATCCCTTCCCCTCACCAGAGGACCTACATTTACGCCCCTAAACAGTAACCGTTTGTAAGGACTCGATTCTGTACAAAGCTGGCGATGAACCAAACAGCAACCGGATCACTAGCTAATTCGTCGTTTACTGGTGAATGTTTTGTGCTTACTCATTAACTTTTGTTCTTGATGACTTCAACACCATTTAGGCTAGCGCAGTTACATAAGAGGCTGAGACAGCTTTTTATGAGGTACTATAAGGCGCTATATTAAGTGTCTAGATAACTGACTGACTAATAGGCTCCTAAATGATCGTCTGTTTCCGATTGTGTTCGGCAATTCTTCTACGGAGCATGCGCGTGATGAAGCTGTGATCTTGGACCATGACTTCAACCCGCTTTTTCCATCTCCCCAGGATCTTCGACGGAACGTTTCCAAACAGGTTTAACCGCGGTTCGTAGAAGTGAGGAAGCCGCTCGACGCTGAGACAGTCTTGAAGGTCCGTCAGGAGTGCCACGAAGGCCGATTCAGTCGTCGTTCGTTGCCAGCGTTTGGCCTTGTCGACCTCCAGGTCGAAAGATCGCAGTAGAACAGTCTTGATGTGGTACGAGGCGAGACCTCGCAGTCCGTCCTCCTGCTTAACGATCGCTTTCAGGATCTTGAAAGCCTTCTTCCGAGCTCCTCGATCGGACTTGTCGATGAGTGAGAGGATCTTGGATTCCCTCGCGGGAAAGTGGATTCTCCAGAGAACGTCTGAAGCGGGATCGACGTCGAACGGATAAGGCCGACTGACCAGGTATGTGTCGCTTTGTTCCCTGGTCAGTGAACAGGCGGGCGTTAGGTGAATTGTAAGGTTCTGCCAGGTGACTGCTATCTGGGACTTTCCGTCTTCCACTTGGAATGGCTGCAGCTGGAAATCAATAGACTTATCTGAGAGAATCTTCTCCAGAAGATTGAATACTCTCTTGGCCACTTTTTGCGAGGACAAGTAAGTCCCATCCGCGGATCGACCGAATTTCCAGCTATCCCTCTTCCGCTTTCCCGGATGCTCCTCCTGCTCTCCTTCCGCACTGCCTAAAGGAATGACAGCGTACCCAGGACCAGGGGTAACGAAAGTGACATCACGGCAACGAAACAGAACAAGAACGTCGACGTCGTTTGGACTGATGACGCAGGTGTCATCATAAAAACTTCCGGTCTTGACAAAACCGAGGAGTTTGAGTCCAAGTCCTCTGCCGAGCTTCGCCAATCCAGCCGAGATCGCATCAAGCACCCTGTCAGTGTTGGCCAGTGCTAAATCCAAATCCCCACGATCTATTCTGACCACGCCCTCGTAGAACTCCTCTAGACTTTGACCCAAAAGACCTCCTTCAGACATCCACGTGACTTCCTGTAAAATCCGCAGAGCGGGAACAACGATTTCGCTCTGACTCTGAACTGCTTCTTTCTCCTCCAACTTGCGGCGGTGTTTGGAATTGTCTCGGATGAAGTGCTTGGCTGACGACCTCCTCTTAATCAAGGGCAACGTCGAGGTCCTCGGAAGAGGGTCCGGAAGAACGGACATCGTTGGCATGGAGGACGATAAGAGAAGCAGCGGAAGTGTCGAAGACATGATTTCCTCTTTGGTATCTAGATGTAAATGTAAATGTATAGGTTTTATATAGCGACCGTATGGTCTCGACCCTGCTCATTTTGCAAGGAATTTATCGGGTGAGATCCTTCACCACCTCTGCCCGTTTGAATGGATGCCACGCCATTTAAGGTCCCTATGCACGGACCGTACTAGCCCGAGATTTGTATCTCTGAAACAAGCCACGACCGGGACGCGAACCTGGGTTCCTCACGCACAGAGGCTTCTTGGCGTAAACACTTACCGATGTAGCTAACTAGGCTAGTATGATAGTCTCAGAATCAACGACGATCTATCGAATGTTGAAAAGTCAAATCCTTAACTTATATTCTTGTTTAAAAAAGAAGCTGAAATAGAAAAAAATAGAAAATGGGCTACAATACTTAACAAAAGACTACATTTCCCGTGCTGTGTTATAAGGCAAAGAAGCTTTTACGATTTTAATTACTGTTTCAATTGAAGTTACTATCGATTGATGCCTTGTGCATTATGATACTAGATACTAGCTATAGAAGTCATTAGGTTGCGCCATCGGTTCAAGTCTTGTGCATTAGACATGGGCGCTATAACAGTTACTAATTAATAATGATTAGAGGGTAACGCAAGGCAAGGTGAAGCAAAGTAAGACCTTCTTCTTGTGGCGCAGTAATTCGAGTGAAACGTCGTTCGTGAACCACATCACAGGAAAGGCATTGATACGAAATAAAGAGGAGGGTAGGGAAGGAGAGTGAGGCTTCTTCTTAAGTATATATATATTATACATGTATATAGCTTAGAATACGGTATATTTAAAGAAGTAACATAAATATGTAAGTAAATCATACACAGTAATAGAGTGAGCCGTTTTAAATTTTCAATAACATGCCGGGCAAATATGCTCTTTTATCATACTTCTTTGGATATTTAGACGACCTTTCTGCACAAAAGGAAACGCATGTAACACGCCTACACACACCTGTCTTCGACTTTTCTGTTTGAGCGTCTTCCTGCGACGAGTATTATCCTTCAAAGAACGTAAATCACGATCCGTGCTATCCAGTTCCGTCTTGATGACGTACGCCTAACATTTAAAATCGACTGTAAGGCAGTTTTTTCCAAGCCGCTTGTCTGCCAGACATCACGAGCGCAATCTGTCGGCCGCCAATGAAACTATTCAACTAAGATAATCCAAGTCGTAGGAGAAGAAAAGGCGCTCCTCTGTTGAAATGTCCGCGTTGAAAGTAAAACCGAGACCAACGCTGCTTTATTGCGAGCATTAACTGCTTGTCTACACGACCAATTAATCGTCTATTTACTGCCGAGAGGCTTAGATACGCTTCTAAAATGACGCAATATTAGAATATTATGAGCTTTAAATTAGCCGTTTAATTCCCACACGATTCCAACAAGAGTCTTAGATACGCTACTAAAATGACGCAGTATTAGAATATTATGAGCTTTAAATTAGCCGTTTAATTCCCACACGATTCCAACAAGAGTCTTAGATGCGCTTCTAAAATGACGCAATTCCTTTAGTAACAACGCTGAAACGCTAATGGATTTTTCAAGAGCACCGTTTCATGGATTTTGCAAATTACTACGAAAACTTGCCGAACTATAATGAGATTTCAAACATACGAACAAGATCTGCACTTGGGTGTCCGCGTAGCTAACAACAGAGGCGTATGTATGCCTTGCCAGTGAGTTGTGCTTCGTGCCTACAGGCTAGACAGGCTACCCATGTTGTGTTTGCTCCTGGTATGCGAGGTTTACCCAGCATGAGTAAAAATACACTCGGCGTCGATTGATTCGATTGATCAGTTGATTGGATCCAAGTCTTAATGGGTCGCTCGCTGTAGCAATGAGTCGAGTAGTTGTCTACAAGGAACATTCGTGCATACAGAACATACAAATGCAATCAATTATTTCTTAGAACTCTGTCATGATTAAACCTGTTTGTATGTCTGCCTGTCTGCTTGCTTGAGTCTGCGTGTACGTATATGTGTTTATCTGTGTCAGGCGTCTCCCAGAGTGTGGTCGTGTGTCTGTTCATTGGGTATCTTTCTCTTTGTCTGTTTGTAAGTCCCTCTTAATACCTCTAACGCTTAGCCAATCCGGTTTTCTTATCCGTTCCAGAGTATGCCCGTTACTCTGCCTATCTGTCAGCCTGCATAGGTCTGTAGGCCTCTGCCTGTAAGCTTACCTGGCAGATGGTTTGTCTCCCTAAGGCTCATGGTTTCTCCGACCTACTGGAATTCGACCAGACTTCTCCAACGGATTATGATTCTGGATTGCGATTTTGACTTGAAGCAATCATCGACTGATGCCTTGGGGCATTATGACAACGACGCTATAGAAGTCTATAGATCAGATTAGAGCAGGGTTGTTTCTACATCAAATGTCGACAGTAATAAGCAAACTTTCGGAACCTGTGTAGGCCCATATAGTCCTCTATGAAGTAGGTTACTCTGCAGGACTATTGCTTGAGTTTTATTTGTTCAATCATCGCTCATTCCTTTCGCAAGTCTAAGACTTACTTTGTCTTTTCCGCTGTGCAGAATCTGTTAAGGTTTGTCTAAGTTTGTTTATTTCTTCGTTCATTCATGTGTTTGATCTTTCATTCAGTCGGTCAGTCATTCATGCATATAGACAGTCAGGTTGTTTATTGTTCTTTGGATGTTCATTGTTCTTTGGTTGTTCATTGTTCTTTGGTTGTTTTTTGTTCTTTGGATGTTTATTTTTCTTTCGTTCTTATCTCAGATTTTCAGTTGTCCATTCTTACTCTTTTTTTATTTCTTTTCAGACATTTTCCAGCTTCCTTCTGTCTTCCTTTTCTCTGTTTTTCTTTGTTGTTTTAAAACTGTCTTTATGTGTATGTCTGACTATGTGTCTATATGGCTTTCTATGTATGTATGTCTGTGTATCTTTCTGAGTGTGCTCATTTTAGCTCTGTTAATGTGTCTATATGTGTGTATGTCTGGCTGCCTGTCTACCTGTGTTCGTCTCTGTCTATATTAATATCATCTATATTAATAATCAACGCAGCAGCCATTCGAAAGGGACAGAAGGGCGACTGAGATGAATGCTTGTATTGCAAGGACGAAAAAATTCGGCCAGGGAACCAGAATAGGTTTGTGAAAATATTAATGGCTGGACTTTGTATTGGCGTTGAGTTTAACCGTCTGTGGCAACGGTGGTGGTGGTCGCCTCAGCGGTTTAATTAGGCAATGCGTCCAATTCAGACGAACTACTTCGATCTGAGAATCAATAACTGTGCAAATCGGCTCTTGGACGGTTTGCACGACGCAGGCTGAGCCGCTCTGAAGGCCCATCGCCTTTGTCGCTGGCATAGGCGTAATTTGGGGGCACGGTAGCCATTTAGTAGTTCCTCAGTTTAACGACATCTTATGGCATCCTGGGCAGTTGACGTCGCCCTCCTCCTTTATCCAGGCTTGGGACTGGCGCTGCCTCCAAACAAGGCAGGGGCGAAGTTGGTAGCCATTTAGTTTATAGGGCTCGGCTTGTTAAGTGAAGAGTATGGGTTCCAGCCTCCCTGAGGTGGTCTTTGTGTAGAAAATCCATGAACTCCTAAATGATAGCCTTTGGACCGCTTTCAACAGATTCAAAACGGTCTGGATTCCAGCAGGCTTAATTACATCATAAATCTCACCAAGAAGAAAACAAAGGATTTTACCAGAGACAAGACACGAATATCTTGGTCTCCTTCGAGCAATTGTCTCATGAAAATCTTGTAGCGGGACCTTAATAGTTGACGAACTCAACCAAAACGTGATTGGCTATAGCATCAGACACAGGTCCTTCAAACATTTGTCTCGTCGATCTTCTATAAAATCACTCGTCTGGAAGCTTTATCTCGAATGTGAAGTCTTCCCCAAGGATTTGCCCTCAACCATTCTTTACATAATTCAGTATAACGGATTTGAGATGCATGGGATGCTAGTTTTTCACCATCTCTCCAATACTTGAAGAGTCACGATACCCACTTCAATAGCCAAACCTGCACATAAATGTACAAGTACCATTTCACATTTGGGCTAAACAGACCAATGTTCCGGAATATATTCCAAGTGAGTTAATATCCAGCAGTGCTCTACTGCTGGATATTAAAAGCAGTCTGAATATTAAAAGCAGTCTGAATATTAAAAGCAGTCTGAATATTAAAAGCAGTCTGAATATTAAAAGCAGTCTGAATATTAAAAGCAGTATCGAGCCCTTATTGAAATTAGCCTCGGCTCCAGGAACCACTGCTCACAGTGACCGGTACCGGTAATAAGTGATCGATTACCTTAGCTTACCTTGCTTTACCTTTCAGTATATTACATTACTTTATCTTCCATTATGTTACATTACCTTACTTTATCCTACCTTACCTTTCCCTTTCGTCCCTTCCCCTTATATTTCCTTTCCAAATCTTACCTGTACTTTCCTTCCTTTACCTAACTACTATATTACCTTACTTTACCTTACTTTACCTTCCCTTACTTTACCGTAGCATCCAATTCGTTGATTACCTGCGGAAATGTAATTGCTGATTCATTACATCATCTTTAAAGCAGGATTTTAAACCACGATCTTTCGGCTGAAGAGCACACAGATCGTCACTACATATAATTTCTTTTTGGCTTCATAGCTCGACGATGATAATTATTTATTTCACACGGCTGACCGGGACTCGAACCCGAGCGGCACAGGTCAAAGGTCGAGGCGCTTTTGCACTCAGCCACCGCGACTCGTGGTCGACGAAATCCATGACATAGAGATCTGCTGTACTGAGTTAACATACATAGCAACTGATTTGCAAACAATGTCAACAACGGCGACGACTCCAGCCATCCGGAAAGCAATATTGTTGTTGACAAGGGAACAGTCTGATAGTTGCGCAGCACCATAAACTTTGACCCCAATTATGTTAACGGAAACGCATGGCTTTCCGTTCTGTCGGTGCAGTTTTTATTGAACTAAGTATTTAGTTAATAGTAAAGTTCATCTTTTAGCTTTCTAAGGAGTATAGACCATGTATAGACATTTTAAATGTGCTAGTAAGTAGAAAGTAGTAATGTTCACGTTTCAGCTGCTTAAAGAAGCCACTATATGTCGCATGCCTGTTGTAATGGGAGGTAATGTAAGGTAATATGATGCGTTGCAAATTGATGCAATATTATATAACAAAAAATCTCATGTGATGCTGCTATTAACAAGGGGCTCATTTCGCATTTCGGAGGACAGGGTGAAGGGAACGCCTCGGTCCACTTCTGGACGGACAAGGTCAGTCAGTTGAACGATAGGCGTCTTTCAGTCACTACGTATGTGGTATAGGTTCTATGCTCCGGCAGTCGCGAAAACTATTTTTGACTACATAAGGATTATGCTCTATACACTGGAAATCTTTAACTGATGGACGGATGGATGGACGGAATGATGGATGGATGGATGAATAGAGAGATGGATAAATGAATGGATGAATGGAGTATAGGATGAATGAATTAATGAATGGATGGATGGATGAATGGATTGATGGATGGGTGGATGGGTGGATGGGTGGATGGCTGGATGGATGGATGGAAGGATGACGGGGGGATGATGGGATGGATGGATGCGTTTATGAATTGTGTGAAAAGATGTTGCTCGCATTTGGTACACTGTGTTCGGTGAAGGGGAAAAATTATCGCAGACCGACGGGTTCATTACTGTGGCACGACCCAACCAATCCACGAATGGCGACGGCAGTGGAGAGGGGAGACAGGTCGCAATCACAGTCATTCGCGAATAAATCATACCAACTATCTTTGCCTGTCTCTCTTTCTCTCTGACCGTCTGTTTGTCTGTCTGCTTGTATGTCTAGTGTATGTCCCTGTGTCTGGCTGTCTGGCCGTTCATCCGGAATAAATATTCCTGCATTATCTACGAATGTGGCATACAGAATTATAATTATAATAGTTATATACTGTATGTGAATATTGCAGAATTTAAATTATAGGTACATATGTTTAGACATATATATATATATTCATATTTGGTTTAATTTATTAATTGTATATAAGTTATACGAAGTATATATATATGCATATAGTTATAAAGGTTGTGAAAATTATTATATGAAACAATTTGAAAGAGCGAGTGATATGAATCTGGCAAACGCAAGCAAAGGTATTGACGGATGCAGAACTTCCCATTAGATGGCGTTCATAGCATAAGGTATATATCCTCCATTGCTTCTTGAATCTGTGTTGGTCGGGAGCAACTGAGGTCCGCGAATTCGTCTTCTCTGGGGGTAACCGATTCATATGCATGGGCTGACATTATCCACATGTCTCCGTATCGCCAGAGCATATAGCGGCGGAAAGCGATTTGCACTCATCTGGAGAATTATCAACTCCTAATTAAGCCTATTAATTATGCACGATATGTCTCGTTCGTCGATCTGTGGCATCAAGAATGTAGAGGAGGCGCTCATTTTCTTTTCTTTAGGCCTCTGAGCCGGCATGGACGAATCCCAAAGTCCTAGACACGAGGTCAGTGCATCTCAGGACTTGCCGTTTTCTTCCAAGCTTACGCGGGTATCAAATTATACTGCTTGGTGACACGTATGCGAAAAAAAACTTGCCCAGGGTCGTTACAAGGAGTCGAGCCCGCAATCGCCTGATCATTGACCAAAACGCGTTACCAATATACCACCGTTTCGCACACTAATCATCACTGCCTCAGACGTTTTAGCATCTGTCTTATAACACCTGAGGTAATGATCTGAGCACCTGCATCTGAAGCTTTGGCGTCGTAGAAAGTGATGATTTGGAAAAAGTTGCAGGTATTGAGTCAAGCAGCCTTTCAATTACAATTGCATGCTTTCGTGAACAGTCGAGCGAAAATGGTTCTTGACAATCAGTGATGAGACTGGGTGATACCACATCTGCAGCTCATGTCATTTGTGCAATAGCTCTGTCTCTGTCTCTGTCTCCGTTTCTGCCTCTACCTCTGTCTGTCTGCCTGTCTGTCTCTCTGTTTGTCTGTCTAAGTGTCTGTCCATCCATCCGTCTGTCCATCCGTCCATCCATCCATCTCTGTCTGTGTCTTTCTCTGTTTGTCTGTCTGTCTTTTCTTCTTTCTTTCTGTCAGTCTCTCTCAGTCTTCCTGTCTACCTCTCTCTCTCTTTCTGTCTGTTTCTGTCTGTTTCTGTCTCTGTGTCTCTCTGTGTCTCTCTGTCTCTCTCTGTCTCTCTCTCTGTCTCTCTATTGCTCCTTCTGCGTCATCGGATGCAATGCAATGAATATCAATGAACTTGAAACAAACACATCCTCAGCTAAATATAAAGCTGTCAAACAGTTCTTTACTCTTCTCCGTATCTCTGTCGTTTTCCGTCTGCGTCTTGTCTCTGTGGATATCGTTATCTGTCTTTCTGTCTTTGTCTCTTCTGCTTTGTCTTCCTTTTCCGGTGTCTGGGTAGCTATTTTGGATCTAATTAGCTCCTATGTTGTTTTTTCTCTTAACTTATCCACCTTTTCAAATTGCTTTCCTACCACAGGCTTCCTCTCTGTCAGAGAGAACTGACTTCTGGACATTGACCTGATTGCGGTCAATAATAATAGTAGTAGTAGTAGTAGTATTGGGAGTAGTAGTGGTAGTAGTGGCAGTAGTAGTAATAATAATAATAATAATAATAATAGTAATAGTAGTAGTAGTAATAATAATAATAATACTTTTGAGGAGCCAGACATCACCGAAAATTAGCCATCTCAGAATATAAATTTTAAGCTACAATCATAATAATAATAATAATAATAATAATAATAATAATAACATCTACAATAATAATAATAATAATATTAATAACAACAACAACTACAAAAAATAAAATAATAATAATAATAACTACAATAATAATAATAATAATAATAAGGGGATCATAAATAACCTCGGGGCAAAAAAAAAATAATGGTTGTAAGCACCGTGAAACTAAAGCATCATAAAATGTCTTCTAACAGCAGGTATTACTCTCCATAGCTTATAAGTTTTAATAAACCTTCTTTTATCATTCTGAATGGATGCATCTTTTAACAACATGGAATTCCAATCGTTCCTTTGGAGAATATTCTGATTGTAACTTTTGTCCTACTATATCATGACATCAGTTATGCCTACGTATGCATGCAATAAATACTCCTTTAGTGTAGCGATCGTACCATACAAGATATAAGCTGATATACGAGTGACTCTTATATGTCATAGATCGCATTGTAGATTTATCCATTGAAGCGTCTCTATACTGAATCCATAAGCAGTCTGTAGCTTCAAAAATATCCAATACTGTGCTGTTTTATAAATGATATCTAAAAACTGAAATGATGTGACAATATACACATTGCCACACTCCTATATGACTCAAAAAGCATACACATGTATGAGCACAAAACGCTTTGTAATAAAGCATAAACTGTAAACCAATACCAAACAATTAAACGTGGCTTTAAATGATGACCATATAGCTTATAAAGTAATGGTAATTTTAATGACAAATTTGTATAGCGCCTTTTCACAAGAAACTCATGAGAGGTGCTCCAGACCCGAAAATAGAAAAAGAAAATACAAATGTAGTAACCTTAAAGTTTGTACTGAAACAGTTTAAGTTAAGCTGTGCTGCATTATGTTAACTTCGCGGCTTTTTGCGTTAGCAAAATCACATATAATGTCCTCAAATGTCATTTCCCGCATTACGTCGTTTTCAATGTGTTTAGCTCTAATGCAGAGTTGGCAGTTGGGGCCTACGAATGCGACAGTGCCTAGGGCCTATACGAGGACCTTAAAACGGCCCTGATCGGCGCTCAATCATAACATAATGGAAAAGCAGGGAGGGTTTGGTTCCAGGTGAAGATCCAAGAGTCAGAGAGGCAGACAGTCAGATGGGTACGGCGGATGGTGTTTGGAATTGAACCGGAAAGATAAAAGAGGAGGGTAAGTTTCAGCGTCAATCGAAATTAGACCAAGAGAGCCAGTGAGATGCTAAGACATGTCTGCGACCATTTTGCGCATGTTTGCCGACTCTGTCATTTCGGCAAATCGTTCGTCTCGCCGTCGATTTTACTCGATAATTCTTATATGTGAGGACTACTACTGTTACCGAGTGAGCGTTTCGGATTTATCTATTGATTCCGCAAACGACATTTTGTGTTTTCCGACGTTACTCGGCCGTGTGTCATTGAATCCTCGCAAAATTGGATTAGTTCATTCTTCAAGGGGTGAATGGGTTCTCGGTCGGACAATCGAGCCCTCAGATCTGCAGACCTATTTTCGCCGCCTGTGACCGGGAATCTTGGATTCGGTAACAGAAGGGCGGGAAGAGTCTTCGGAATGACGTCGATCGACAGCCACCGAGAGGTACTTCCTGCAACCTGCGGAGGCGAACACCCCCCCCTGCTCGGGAGATTCCCGGACGCCCTTCTGTCATCTTCGAGGGGCTGCTCATAGACGTCTGGATAATTAAGGCTTAAGTATACAGACTTCTCTGGGTTGCTGGAGGATGGTGTTATCGTGTGACGCGGCCATCATCGCCCGTCGTCGTTCGTCGTCTTCAAAGAAACTCGGCCCAGGAACTCTGAATATTGTGTCAACAGTCAATAAAATATTCTGGAAAAGACTCCGTCGGTTGGGCTGTTCGTGTGTGCGAGGACCACCGGTGTTGACTCTTCTTGTTATCTCAACAGTCTTTGCTTACTGACGAAGGTTTGTTCTTAAACAAATCTTTTAGGCTAGCATGGGTCGCTCTTTTGTGAGGTATTTAACGGTGCCATAGTAAATGTTTGAATAAACTACTACGGCGACGATGGTGTGAAGTATCCCATTTCCCACAAGTGAAACAGTAAGGGAAGCGCTCATTTCCTTTTCATTAGGCCCTTGAGCCGGCAGTGGACGAATTCCAATGTCCTGGACACGGGGCCAGCGCATCACAAGACTTGCCGTTTACTTCCCAGCTTACGTCGGTACTAAATTACACTGCTTTGTGACAGAGGCAACGGTGTTTGCAAACAACTTGCCCAAGGTCGTTATACGGAGTCGAACCCGCAACCGCATGATCATTGACCAAACGCATTACCGATAGACCACTGTACCGCACTGGACGGTATTGTAATAGTCGACAACTGTCCCGTTGCAGGCCACGCTATCTCTGATCAATTACCCGACCATTTGCATACGCATCATTTCAAGAGTGCGTGAGCACTTGTCTGTGTATTTGTATGTCTGTATTTCAATTAACTGTATAGCCAATGGAATCGCGCTTTGCTCTATAATAGCAAGACCACTGCAGTGGATGGAGTCTTCAATGGAACTCATTACCCACGCTGACATATCGGAAAGCAGCGACTGAAGGCGTGGGGTGTGAGTGGGTGGATGGGTAGAAGAATGGAGGAAGTGGTTTGTTGTCTCTGATACGCGTCTTTGGCCGGCGCTCATTCACAGCTGCTGGGCCCACCATCTGGAATCTTTACCACTCATATTCTAATCTAATCTAATCTAATCCAATCCAATCTAATGACTTCTTTAGCGCCGATATCATAATGCTCAAGGCATCAGTCGATGGTCGCTTCAAGTCAGAATTGCAGTCAAAAAGCATATACCATTGGAGAAGCCAGGTCGAATTCCGACGGGTCAGAGAAACCAGAAGCCAGACTACGGTGTCTAAGCGAGTTGAAAGAGATGTGTCTTTAGCTAAGACCTGAATGACATCACAGAACTGACCGGACGGATAGAACTTGGCAACGAATTCCAAAGCCGTGGACCAGCAACCGAGAACGCTCTGGAATCCAACACTGTCCTGATACGAGGAACAACAAGAGTTGATCGAGTGCAATATCTGTTGGTATGACGGTTGAGCATGGAACATCATCATCAAAAATCATCATCATCATCACCATCCTCCTCCTCCTCTTCATCATCATCATTATCATCATCATCATCATCAATCATCATTATTATTATTATTATTATTATTATTATTATTATTATTATTATTAATGTCTCAGCAAATCAATGACGACTGTTCGTAAGTCATGACAGTGCGGGTCATGGATTTACGTCATCAGCAACTTAACATTTTAAAAATAAATGTATTATATATCTAAAACATGATATATTGTAAACGCTGTACCAGTTTTCATCCGCTGTATAAAATCTAATCAGTAAGAAATGAGATGGAAAGGAAAACTAATTTTTATTAATTTGCGGCAACAGAGCGAACGACATTTCAGAAGATCGTGCTTCCTAGAGTTTCAGGTGGCAAGCACTGCCAAAGCAAGTCAGGTAATTACGATCAAGCAAAAGGAAGGAATGACGAAGACATTAATGCGATGACGTCACCAATAATGGTGATGAAGGTGACGACGATAATGATAGTAGCGCCAAGGATGATGGCAACGACGATGATGATGACGATGAGGGTGACAATGAGGAGGAGGAGGAGGAGGAGGAGGAGGAGGGAGAGGCCTTTTCCATGATGATGATGAAACTAATTATAATGGTGATGATAACAGTGATGATGATAATGACTACGACGACGACGATGATAATAATAATATTGAAATAGTGTCTACGGTGATGATGATACTGAAATCTATGTTGCGCTTGTGTCTGCTACGATGAGCAAGAAGCAATGATCCCCTCCTTCCTTTCCTAATCTAATCTAATCTAACCTAATCTAAATTAATCTAATCCAATGACTTCTATGATGTCGTTGTCAAAATGCCCAAGGTATCAGTCGATGGTCGCTTCAAGTCAAAATCGCAATCCAAAATCATAATCCGTTGTATTAACTGGGTCGAATTCCAAAAGGTCAGAGAAACGAGAAGCCAGGCTACGCTGGATAAACAAGCTGAAAGAGATGCGCATTTAGTACAGATCTAAACGACATAAAGGAATTGACAGAACGAACTGAGCTGGGCAATGAATTCAAAAGCTTTCCGGACCTTCCTCTCTCCCTCCCTCTCTCCCATTCTCACTCCATGCATCCTTCCGTCCGTCCGTCAGTCCGTACGTCCTTCCGTCCGTCCGTCCGTCCGTCCATCCTTCCGTCCATCCTTCCGTCGTCCGTCCTTCCGTCCGCCCGTCCGTCCTTCCTTCCGTCCGTCCGTCCGTCCGACCGACCGACCGTCCGTCCGTCCGTACGTCCGTCCGTCCACCAACTCACCCGTCCGTCCGTCCTTCCGTCTGTCCGTCCATCCATCCATCCTCGTATCGTATTCGTCTCAGTCATGACTGGGGTTAGTGGCAGACGACAGAGCACATAAGCTGCCCAGAACAGTTACAGCGACTACGAAGATGACGACGACGAAGATCCGACGGTCACGACTCTTGCTGCTCCTCCATCTATCGGTGATAAAAAAATCTCTTCTAATCGCATCTCCGATTTTCACTAAAGATGGCTCATCGACTGGGTTATTACTAATCTCAGGATTCAGGTGGCAAGGGAAGAGGTAGAGTTTTTGGACCTCTTTCTCTTTCACATTTCCTCCGCTAGAAATTAATTAGTTCATGCAAATTCGGGAATAAGTTATTCCAAAGGATATATTCCATTGTATACACTGCTTCTGGTCGCATCTGTAGTCATTATCAACACGCACGATTTGTTCATAGAAGGATTAGTCTCTCGCAACAGTCATCTTCAACATTTTATATGTGCCAGTCAATCCCTGTTAGAATGTTAGTCACTCCCTGTTAGAATGTTAGTCACTCCCTGTTAGAATGTTAGTCACTCCCTGTTAGAATGTTAGTCACTCCCTGTTAGAATGTTCTAGCAACTGTCCAAACCCCTGAACTGCAACAATATTCTTTTAGCTACAGTTAGAAAAAGAAGTGTAGTCCCTTAAGTTAGCCCTGATTAAGTCAGCCATGGATGTGAACTGTTAGCAACTTCATTTTTCTCAGCCTCAGCATATAAGGGGGGTGGCCAGCTGTCCCTATCTGGCTGACCTTCCACAGACCGTATACTGAAAGTGTAATCATTATAGCTGAGAAGAGGGTAAGTGAAGCTAAAATCTCGAAACAAAAGTCCCTGCCCTGGCGGGAATTTGAACCCCAACCTCTAGATTGACAGTCTAGCAAGTTAACCACTAGATTATTGAGCACCCACTAATGATTTTTCAAGAAATGTGTAAATATCACATATTTACATATATTAATATATATAATGTATATAAATATATATAATGTATATAAATATATATAAATATAAATAAATATATATAATGTATATAAATATATATAATGTATATAAATATATATAAATATAAATAAATATATATAATGTATATAAATATATATAATGTATATAAATATATATATATTAATATATATAATGTATATAAATATATATAGCCATGAACCATAGTATCTTCTCTTCGTTGAAGGCGTCTCACAAAACAACTGTGTCGATAACAGGTAACACAAATTGCATAGACGCGAACTTGTTACCCTGTCAATTCTATTGTGTCCGTCTGTATTTATTCCTTCAAATTGCATCCTCTTGACGTATCTCCGTCGTTCCAATGGTCCCTCCATCCGTCCTTCCATCTATCCTTCTGTCCCTTCACTTGTCCCTCCATCTGTCCCTCCGTCCTTCCGTTCCTCCGCCCCCATATCCCTCCGTTCCTTGGAGACTGTCTCCACATCCGTTCGTGAGTGACACTTAATTACGCGCCAGTTGTTTGGACGCACTTGCTATTTTGCACGTCTTAATAATGAATGCTTCGGGGGCTATGGTCTGCTTTCCCCCTTCGCTCTCTTCCCACTTCGCAACTGACTGCATGGTCACTGCGCATGCGCATACCCATGCGTGTCTTGAGAAGAAGGACGAACAGTTTTACCGGATTTCAATTCAAGTTTCGTAACAATACATAGATATATATTTATATATATACATATACATAAGTGAAACAATAGTACTTAATGAAAAACTATAGAGATCGCACAACTGCACCCTATATATGCGTATATGAGTATACACTGCATTGTATATATTGCATTGTATATACTGCATTGTATATACTGTATAGTATATGATATAGCATATAATATATTCTACAATCTGCACAGAACGTTTGGAAAAGAAGTAACAGAAGGCATTTATTATGCACCAGTTTCCAATCTGTTTTCATCTTGGTAAGTGTATAAGCCGTGGCTTCGACGTTACAAAAGGCGCTACCTAATTACATATCAAATTATAGAACGACATAAATAAATTGAACAGATGTCTTTGTAAACCGTCGTTTCTGTCATTCACTCACCGCAGCAATAGACCTAGAACCGGAGACAGCGAACTGTAGCCTGGACGAGACGGTGAATTGGCATCGTGGCTTACCTCTTGAACAAGATGGATGACAAGCAAATCGGAAACAGAATAATGACCGAGACGGCAGGTGATGCATTTTTTAAATGAGGAGAAGCTTCAGTCATCTGAACAACTTGACTAGTTTTGTCCGACTCATCGGATTTCGATCTCAAATGAATTACAATTTTTGATCATGGTTTCGCTTGAAGTGACCATCGATTGAGTGTATTATAAGACTGTGAGTGAGGTTCTATTGTCGTAATCGTAATCGTAAGTTCGAGATTTCTAAAGCGCCCACAGATAGCTAAGTCGCGGGAACCAGCTTATTTACAAGGGCTCAGTCAAAACAAAATCGATAGACAAGGTGGGTTCGGTTTCAGGTCAAGATCCAAGATTCAGGCAGGCAGGCAGTCAGACGGCTAAGGTGTTTGGTGTTTGGAATAGGATATGCAAGATAGCTAAGGGGAAGAAGAGGAATCAGGATAGGATCTGCGAAACAGGAGTGTTTTCAATTTTGAGAGGAAGACCTGCGGAGAGTGATGGTGAGTTCGTAAGATGATCAGATAATTGTCGTAATTCTGGCGGGATATGATTAGCTGAATACTTCTGAATATGATTATCTTCCGAACATGCCACTAAGTGTCGCCAGGACGACAAGGGGAACTAGTTCAGTGATGAGAACGGTAAAAGACTCTCCTGCAGCATATAAAAGATTTGATATAAGAAAAGCACACACCCAAAGAATATTAACAGCAAAGTTCAGCCACGGTTCGAGAATCTGAAACCGATACGTCACAGAACGACACAAAACAAGATTGGTATCAAACCGCTCATTCATCTGTCACAGATGCTTTTATAATCTTTCCTTAGCTCGTATCTAGCATCTTCTGTAGCTCGTCCTTCCAGTAACTATTCTAAGATTAGCCAGGCGGACTCTTACCTTAGTCTGCCTCACTGCAGTTTCCATGACCTTTTTAGGAGATACCTATTCTGGTCTAGCCATACCGGTTTCACTCTGCTGCTTATTAATCCACCACTACCACTGCTGCCGTCACCTGCAGCTGACTGCTGCTGCTTACTGCGACTGCTACTTCTAGCTGTAGCTGCTTGCTGCTCTATACTACTGCAACTGCTACTTCTAACGGTAGCTGCATGCTGCTGTCGGCTGTTGCCTGCTAATTCTATTACTCCCATCACTACTGCTGCCTGTAAATTCCTTCTGAGAATAGTTCAAAGCAAGATCTACTAGTGGTAGTTCACTTAGGGATTCGAGCTAGCTAGCCGCACTTATCTCAAGTCTAGGTGGATCCAGTTGGAAAGTGCTGTCTAGTCTTACCAGATGTTGTCTGTCTGTCTTATCTAGTTACCTCTACGCTCGATTCCATTAGCTCTCCCTGTCATTGGGCTATCTTAAACCATTTATATTAGATAGTTCCTGTCCTGTACCAAAACACCTCTAATGGATCTTAGTCATATACTCCTTCTTCATTACTATCCAGAGGACCACCCTTGCAATGACCCCTTGTGAATTTAGGGGCGGGGCGGGGCCAAGCCCAGTGTCCACCCTGATGTCGTCACTGGTTTGGAGTCTTGGCTCTTTGCACCGACTTTCTATGCTAAGATCTTAGAGGTACATGACCAGAGTAGGCTCTGGATAAACCATGTCGTCGGGTAAGTTTAACTCACTTCCGGTGCATGAACGTTCCGCAGTCTGTGACGTCTTTTGGACCACGGCTAGTGACCTATCTTGATCGCATTTCTCCGTTGGCTGCTTGGTTATTTTTCTTTTTCCAAGCCAACTGTTCGGCTGGATTTTGACTAGAATAATGATCCCAAGTGGATGGCTACTTCTCTAACAGTTTAATCGTATCGTAATCGTAATCCCAAGATTTCTACAGCGCCCATCGAAAGCCGCGCCGCGGGGACCAGCTTATTCACAGGCGCTCAATGGCCTCAAAGGCGATCATCGAATGATGCCTAGATAGTATACATCGTACATAATCTAGTTAAAATACGTCTATAGGATCGTTATTATAAAGCATAAGGCATCAATCGATGGTAGCTTCAAGGAAACCGTAGTATAGTAAAAATCGTAATCCTTAAACAAGTTGAAACAGCCCAACTGTACTAAAGAATACTATTGTGGCGCAGTAGAAGTTCAAGATTAGAACATTTGGCTGTTAGTAACCAGTTACACAGGAGTTTCCCTTGCAGAGGCGGTATACAAATTTGCGATTACAATTACAAAGTACAATGTTCGTTAGTAGTTACTTTACTATTAACAGCTGTTGGCCGTTCAAGAGCTCCATGTATTTATATACACACATCCGCAAGTCTAGTGTCGCTATAATAACTGTCACTGATATACAATTTAAATCATCATTGACCTGATTGGCAGTCAATTAGGTCACCTAGAACTTCGCAGTTGACCTCGAACTGTTGGAAATCTTTCAGGTAGCTCCAATCTAATGAGATTCATCCACGTGACCTCAGTTGATCATAATAATTAATTGAAATAAACTATAAACAGGAATAATTAACTGAAAGGTCGACTTGCTCATTCTATGCCGTGTTATTAAATTTCGCTTGTTCGATAAAAACGCCTTCTCTACAAAAGAGATTTCTGTATATCTGTTGATATTTCCCAGGTGCCTTTCGCCGCTTCTGTTATTCTTTTACGAGGCTCTTGCGGCGCAAATCGCAACTAAAACTAATGTTCGCTCAAATCGTTTAGAAGCGTAGCAGACAGATCTGTAATGTGGTTGACATACATTATACAGACAGACAGACACGCCAGAGATAGGCAGTCGGAGAAAGATAAAGGCTGAGAGATGCAGAGACAGACAGAGAAACAGAGAGACAGACGGATGGACGGACGGACAGACAGACAGAGGCAGTAGGAGAAAGATAAAGGCTGAGATATGCAGAGAAAGACATCGGCAGGTCAGAGACAGACAGGCAGACAGAGCGAGAGAGTCAGTCAGTAGTTGGGTCCAACCGTCTGGACCACAGCCGTCGTCGCTTGAAGTCCAATGTTTCCATTTCCGACGGCGCAGTTCGACGTCCGCGTGCCGATCGTAATAATGCCCCGGCTCATCCGACGAGCTTTCGACACGACTCCCTCCCGCCGGAAGTGGTCGAATAAGGCACGCCGGAAACGAGACCCTGTCAGACAGTAGAGCAGGAAGTTGAGCGAGTTGTTGGCGTAGTACAGGAGATTGGTGACTGTGAAGATGAGACGGAGGCGAGCGATCGTTTCCGGGTCAGGGTTAGTTCCGATCCAATTGTCCGACTTCAGGAAGTAGATGGCGCTGGGCGTCGTCGTCAGCAGGAAGAGGACGCTGATACCGAGCAACATGGCCGTCGATGACGTAAGAGGTTTGCATGTCTCAGTCGGCGCCTGGGAGGAGGGGGACGAAGACTGGGTGGTCGGGGGGTAGGGAGCTACCGGAGTCGCCTGCTGGCGTCGGAATTCCATCGCTCTGAAGACGCAGAACGTGATGACGAGGTTGCCGACGATGATGAAGACGAACGGAATGATCGAGAGGAGGGTGAAGTCGAACCAGTACCACATCTGGTAGAAGAAGGACCGGTAGTGGATTCCCACGAAGCAGAAACGATGGAGCATCGTCCTATTATCGGGGAGCGACTCCTCGACTTCGACGTACTCCACGGTCCACAGAAAGTGAATGTTGATGATCGCCAGAACGGCAGCAACTAGAAACCACGATCCGACGATGCGTGACTTAGTACAGGCTGTCTTCGCCTTGAACGGCATGCTGACACAGATTGCTCGCTCAGCCGTGACGACGACGAGTGTCCATGACGACAGCTGACACAGGTAGTAGGTCAGAAAGAAGTGGAGCTTACAGCCGAACGACCAGAGCAGGATCCGGATGTCGTATCCGTCCGTCAGGTACAGGATCCACTGGCGTAGGAGGGCCGTGTACAGAACACTCGTGTCGACGACGGCCAAGGCGCTGAGTGTGAACGCGATCGAGCACTTGCGAAACGTACAGCTGCGAAGCGTTATGAAGCTCAGTCCGTTGCCCGAGGTTCCGATGACGAGCAGGAGTGGCGTTACCCAGATCCACAGTCGTCGCGATAACTGAGCCTCGGGCAGTTCGTCCGCCGATTGACTTCGACCGGTCGTCGTAACCAGCGAAGCGAAGGAGTCGTTGAGCTTCGTGACCGAGTCGTTGAACGGCTCCGAGTTCACGCTTACCCAGTCCAGGGCGTCGTAAGACGAGATGTCGTATGCCCCTGCAGGCCAGATGGAGAGATTACGATCTTCGATGGGGGCGTATTGAGACGAGAAAGGGGACCCTTGCGAGTCGATTCTCGTCAGAACAGACGCCATCTAGAGCTAAACGAAAGAAACAATTCTAAAAGAGATAATCAATTCTGTTCGTCGGATAAACAGAAGAAACTATTTTATTTAACCTAGTACAGGCGCGTAGGCACAAGAGTGTTCCATGGGGTAACGACAAGGTTGTAGTAAAAGGCAGTGAGTGTGTAATCTTATCTAGACAACTCTCACCCTATCGCAGACGTCATATTTTTGAAACTTCACGTCATTTAGGTGGATGGGTGGAAAATAATTCTTAAATTAGACAGTCAATTATCTCCATTAAATTAATAATATTTCTTAAATTAGACAGTAAATTATCTCCATTAAATTAATAATATTTCTTAAATTAGACAGTCAATTATCTCCATTAAATTAATAATATTTCTTAAATTAGACAGTCAATTATCTTCATTAAATTAATAATGTTTCTTAAATTAGACAGTAAATTATCTCCATTAAATTGACAATATTTCTGAAATTAGACAGTAAATTATCTCCATTAAATTAATAATATTTCTTAAATTAGACAGTAAATTATCTCCATTAAATTAACCATATTTCTGAAATTAGACAGTAAATTATCTCCATTAAATTAATAATATTTCTTAAATTAGACAGTAAATTATCTCCATTAAATTAACCATATTTCTGAAATTAGACAGTAAATTATCTCCATTAAATTAATAATATTTCTTAAATTAGACAGTCAATTATCTCCATTAAATTAATAATGTTTCTTAAATTAGACAGTAAATTATCTCCATTAAATTAATAATATTTCTTAAATTTTGCAATCAGTTCTATGTCAGCAAGAAAGTATGTCCATTAAATATTAACAAATTATTCTTAAATGAGACAGTCAATAATGTTTGAAAAACTGAAATTAAATCTTAAGTAAGAGATTAAGTTGCGTCAGTAAAATAGATAAAAAATATTTTAAAAGAAAATTCAGTTATCTGGAATTAATTGTTTAGACTCAGAATTATTCAAGTTTGCAGTAAAGAGTTCATCGTTACTCATGTTAACTGTACTATCGAGCAGACACAGGTCTCGACTGAAACCCCAGACTTTGTTTATTCGTTTTTTAAAAGCTCTCGGAAAGCTACAAGCGAATTCAACAGAAACACAGTGACTGCACTTCTAGATGTTACACTGGACAACAAATTTTTACAAAAGTCATGTTACTGAAATGAAATTAGTCAGTTCTTATCAATTTGTATGTGCTGAACACGAATATGACAGTGAAAATGCCGAATTGGCTCTAGTTTTTTTGTAATCTGAAATAAAGTAATTTTATATCGCACAATGCATGCCAATAGTGATACACTTACAGTTAATATTTGTAAAAACCAGGTCATAGACTAGTTCTTAGATTTTTTTGCCTGTCTCTTGTACAGCTGTTCGGGAGCATCTCTGCGGAGTGTCCAGCAGTAGTCAGCCAACATTGTAGTGGACCATTTTCTCTGGTACCTTTGCTCCATTGTTGCGATATCTTGATGAAAACGTTCGCCATGTTCGTCACTAACCATACCACAGTTGTCAGGGAAGAAATCCAGATGGGAATGAAGGAAATGCATCTTCAGAGACATATTGCAGCGAAATTTCTGGTACTGCTTGAGCATGTCTTCTACTAGTTCCTTGTAGTTTTCTGCCCTAACATTCCCCAGAAAGTCTGTAGACACTAGACGAAAAGCATTCCATGCTTGTTTCGCATCACCCTCCAGCAAGTTGTTGAAGCGGTCATCTTTGAAGAGTTCTCTAATCTGAGGACCCACAAAAACTCCCTCTTTAATCTTTGCTTCGCTGAGTCGAGGGAATTTTTCATGCAGGTATCGGAAAGCTGGCGAAGTGCGGTCCATGGCTTTCACGAAGTTCTTCACCAAACCTAGTTTGATGTGAAGGGGTGGTAGTAGGATTTTGTGAGCCTCGACCAGAGCTGGGTGCTGGATATTCTTCTGTCCAACTGCCATGTTTTGTCTGGGAGTCCATTCCTTCCGCACGTAGTGCAACTCTCTTGCTCGGCTATCCCACTCACACAAGAAACACATATATTTTGTATATCCTTGCTGCAGTCCCATTAAAATGGCAACTACCTTCAAATCACCACACAGGTGTCATTTGTACCTGTTATAGTCAATGGAATGCAGTAGCTGTTTTAGGTTATCGTATGTCTCTTTCATGTGGACAGCATGCGGTAATGGAATAGATGGAAGACGGTTTCCATTGTGCAAAAGCACAGCCTTAAGACTCAGTGTTGAAGAGTCTACAAAGAGTCTCCATTCTTGTGGGTCATGAGTGATCTGTAAGGCATTCATGAGGTCGTCAATATTGGAACAGAATACCAGATTACCTTCCTTCATAAAGAAAGGTTCCAACTGCTGATGGCGCTTTCTATATGAAGTAATTGTGACATCTTCTTCTAGAAGATTCCATTGTTGGAGTCTTGATCCTAGCAATTCTGCCTTGTTTTTCGATAAGTCCAAATCACGAACAAGGTCATTTAGTTCTTCCTGTGTTATTCTGTGTGGGGTTGATGATGCACCACAGTGAAAATCGGGATCATTGCACGCTGACGGACCAGGAGAAGAACATGTCGGCTCACCCTTGTCCTCATCAGATGAATCAAGGAAAATATATTCTGCTGGAGGTTCTGGAATAGGAAGTCCATCACCATGTGGAACTGGTCTCAATGCTGACGGAATGTTTGGGTAGACTATTGTCGACTTCTTTTGCTTCGTTATTCCACCGGAAAGAGGAGGAACCAAGCAGAAGTAACAGTCATCTACGTGGTTGCTTTGCTCTCTCCACACCATGGGAACTGCAAACGGCATTGATGGTCTTTTGCCATTCAACCACTGTGAAAGCTGTGTTGTACATGTAGC
The DNA here is from genome assembly GCA_964023275.1 of Norana najaformis. Taxonomy (NCBI): domain Eukaryota; kingdom Metazoa; phylum Annelida; class Clitellata; order Crassiclitellata; family Hormogastridae; genus Norana; species Norana najaformis. The sequence continues at coordinate 28,959,193 of OZ029919.1, forward strand.
ACAGCATATATGCGGGGCCCATGGCTTGTCTTGGTCACCAACCTTGCATTCGAAGTAAGCATGATATGCCTTCTTGACTTGATAAGTGATACTTTTCTTCTGGTTGGCAAATGTCACTTCCCCACAAATGTAACAAAAGTTGTCCACAGTATTTACGCACTTCCGAGGCATTACTGTTCTGTATTGTATCTAAATGGATAAAGTAATAATAGTTTTATAAAACAGTAACTTAAACTGTCTCGCACAAAGTCTGTAATATTGTAAATGCTCAACCGTTCCGACTCGCTTTATATAGTACACTGCTGACGTCATCTTACGTCAGCAGCCGACTGGCTGTAGTTTTACATTGCATCAGAAAATGACGTAATCAACTGTGCATGATGTGTCCATGATGGGATTATGCAATGAGGTGGAATATTACATCATTCTAGACTTATTTAGGATATTGTCGCAGTCCTACTGCATAAATTTACATGGTGAAACATAAAAAATGAACTATATGAAATATTTTCAAAATGAGAGCCAATAAAAATTTTTTATGGTTATATTCGTGTTCAGCACACCAAGATGCTACACATTAGGGCCTTTTCCAGTCAGTAACGATTTCTATGTTGACCAGTGTTATCGGTTGACCGAAGAAATAGTTTAATGCTCTCTAAAGTATAATAATTTTACTGATGATTTATTGTTAAGCGTAGGCCTACTTAATTGGCAAAACAGGTCTATAATAATAGTAGGCCTAATTCCATGTAAAATGTGCTATATTGCATTGGTACATACATACATATACACATACATGCATACATACGTACATTCATACATGCATACAAACATACGTACGTACGTACACAATTGCACATATACACACATACATGCAAACATATGTACGCACATACATATATTAATATATATACGTACATAGGCCTATATATACATATATACATATAGAAACACATGAATACTATGATGTATGCAGTTTAGTTCTTAGGTAATGGGCTAAACGTGACTTCTAAAAAGTTTCAAAATACGCTATATAAATGTGAAGTGAACTCATGCAATCACCTATGCTACCTTTTCTCCTGCTGATAAGTTGCTGGGTCATATAGTCATAGTTCATAGTTAATACAAAGTTCATCTATATGCAGAGGAAAGGGAGGTTTCAACTTCAAATCCGATTACTTTACACATTCTTTTCACATCTATGAAATGAAAATACATGATGCATAGAAATGTATAGAGCAGTAGAAAGGTATATGGAAATGTCTTTGTCCTTGGAAATGCGATTATTATATTCTATTATTGGATGAATACGTACATCCAATATGTGAAAAATCGTTGCCGCTTCACATGTCATGTCTCCGGAGTCTACAATCTACGATGTTCGTAAATAGACAGAGGTTGGACTGTGTTTATAAAACACGCAGAGGTTGGGATGAGCTTCCACCATGTATCCAGTGCAGCTGTTGACCAATATTTCCTTCTCTTCCTCCTCTTCTTCCTCCTGCTCTGTCTAATCCTCTTTCCTTTTCTTCGCTTCTCATCCTCTCCTCTTATTTTCTGTGCCTTCCTCCTTCTCTTCATCTCCTTTCCCTCCTCATTTTCCTGCCCCATTTGTCTCAACCGCTTCTCTCGTTCTCTTCCTCTCCCCTTTCTACCCATCTTCTTTTCTCCTTGCAACTCATTTCTATTCTCCTATTCCTCTCCTCCTCTTCTCCTCTTCCTCCTCCTCCTCCTCCTCCTCCTCCTCATCGCGGATTGGTGATAAACTATGACAAGCAGCTGTGAGGGCTCATTCCATTAGGATGCCTGGAGGAGCAATTCGCTCCAAGCTGCGTAAGGTTTATCGCCAGAGTTTATGTTAATGGCAGTCTAACAGTTATATCCATTCAATGGGTTTTCGTTATCAGTAGACGCTTACTTTTATGACGGCGTCTGTTCTTGTTACCATACTCGGTGCGATTTGCCGTGTGCATGTGAACGGTAGAAAAAGATATTGAGCAGAAGGCCACGTGGCTGCTGTGGCAATGAAGCCAGTCGCATCTGCTCTGACCCTGCTGCTGCTGCTGCTGCTGGTAGTTCCGTGTTATCCTGCGGGTTTATACCTCGGCAGGCTGAGCAGACCTGTCACTCGTTAACTGCTGCAATCTGTAGAGATTCGCCTTTGACCTTTGGCCTTTGGCGTTTGGGCCACAAGACCCCGACAAATTACCAGATGAACTGATCCCACATAGTAGACCACTGACTCAGCAAGTGGCAACACTACTTGAATTATGATGATAATTTGATCAGATAAGATTAGATCAGAATTTTTCTGCATTTATTAAGCGCCACTGTCTAATGATTAAGCCTCAATCTATGGCACTGAGCATTATTAAGTAAAGAAGGGCTTGCTCAAGGTCCCGACATAGTAGCCATCTGAGCGGAGGCTCGAACCCGTACTCTCCGCGTTACAAGCCAAGCGCTCCTACCATTCAGCCAGATCAGACGAAACCAAAAATATTAGATTAGATAGATGATATCAGATCAAATATTACATTAGAATGGACTGCATAACATTAGAATAGAATAGAATGTACACGTTTTTCTACAGCGACTACATGGCCTCGACCTTGCTCGTTTTTCACTTGATTGATCGAGTGAGGTCCTTCATCACCTCTGCCCGTTTGAATGGGCGCCACGCCTTTAAGACCCCCGTGAACAGATTACTGTACACTCACTATTTGAGAATAAGGACTTACTCGAACCAAACAAAATCAACTTAAACCAAACGTGGCCTTCATTCTTGGTGTCATTCGAGTTACACGGTTACGAAATACCGTATGAAAAATTCACCAATTCCTAGTTTTACGCGTTCTTCAAGATTCAGTGGCAGAAGAAAAGATTGATTACTAAAACTGAATTGCTAGGACAGCAACGAAACAGAGGACCAATTTTGTCGGAACATTGTGCACTCATTATAGGCTTAACCATCAACATAATAAAGTTCCGCTCATTTCCATTTCGTACGGAAATAACGATCCAAGTTTCCTTCCTATCTATCTCCACACCGACATTAGACCAACTAATTTTACATAAACGGCTAATTATTAATCTAGGGGTTAAAATGCTCCGCAGAACCGTCTCCTTCCTGTCGACCTGCCTGACATATTCTATATATCTCTTTACCGCTTCTGGTTTCCAATTCCACTGGCTTTCCTATCGTTCTCCTAGTCAAGCTTTTCGCTTTCCATTACAGAGGAACATCGCCTGAAACCCAATGAAGGCCCAATAGGAAACCATAAAAAACTTAATTACAGGCTGGCTTCCTATTACACTGTTATATTCACACAAAGTGGTGTTATGTAGAAGGTGTTATATATATATATATATATATATATATATATATATATATATATATATATATATATATATTCGCGTATCTATGTATATTTGGATATATATATATACATACATACATACGTGCATCCTGCGTTGAAGTGACAGGCTCGGAACAAGGATGAATAGCCTTGCAAGATCACAATTACTGCTAACAGATCGCGTAGTTGAAGGACTAGCATCTCCGCTGTGTAATAATTAACAACACAAGCGAAGCTGTTGTTTCGCCATAGTGCCGACAGATACAATGTAAGCCTATGCACGCATATTTTATACTCATATGTATTACAGAGGCATGTGTATGTATATTCCTGTACAGTATAGACATAAGATGTGTCAAACTCTGTTACCCTCCTCATTTACGCCAAGATACCATCTGACCAATTCTATCCTATTCCAAACACTACCCACCTTAGCCGCCTGCCTGCCTGCCTGCCTGCCTGCCTGCCTGCCTGCCTGCCTGCCTGCCTGCCTGCCGCCTGCATGCCTGCATGCCTGCCTCATGGATCCTGATCTGGAACCGAACCCTTTTGCTTATCAATTTTTTTGACTGAGCGCCTGTGAATAAGATGATTCCCGTAACTTAGCTTTCGTTGGGCGCTGTAGAAATCTTGAGATTAAGATTACGATTATGATGATAATGTCCTTGCCCCCGGGCAATCTTCATTGGTTGCGTATCCCGCAGCGGATCACTTATAAGGTATGTCCAATGACATACAAGGCTTTAAATGGCGGTGCTCCGGACTATTTGCTCGGCTTCTGCATTCGACCAGTGGATATGCGGCGGGTTTACCGACTACAATCATCTGTAATTAACTACACGTCGCAGAACTTTAGCAAAATTCGGAGAATGCTCCTTCACGGTTGCCAGACCTGTGGCGTGGTACAGTCTTCCTGATTATGTCAAGTATTTAATCCTTCACTGAAGACCTTTAAATAAGACATTCCTTTTCAGCATATCCTTCGACTTCTGAATGCACTAGTTAATGTACAGCGCCCTTTTTCGACCTCGGTTGTGTTACGGCGCTGTATAAATTGTTCAATAATAATAATAATAATAATAATAATAATAATAATAATAATAATAATGCATATATTTTTGTGCTAAAGCGAATGTTACAATGACACGTAATTCAAGTGGTTCTAATTATATCCTCTATGTTTTTGCTATTTGCTCAGAGAAACAAGTAGTCGCCACAAAATTGCAACTTTGCTCGACAGCACGATCTATCCTGGTCGGTTCTTAATGGACTTCGTCCCCGTTGCTAACTGCTCAGTGGGTCGGCAATTATGCAATCCGTAGGCAATTTGACAATCAAAAGGCAATTTGGCAATCAGTAAGCAATTTGGTAATAGCTTTCTTATGCGTGTTTAGTTAATCTCAACTTATCGGGTAGCAACGTGAGCATTAAGTCATTCAGTTCGCTTCAAAGACTGGCGAAAGCAGGAAACGCAGTGTTTACGGTCACTGCGAGCGAGCAGTTGAAGCCTCTATCAACGTTAGTCGTTAGAGGTGTGGTACTACCAGTCGTGGCTTTTCTAGTTAGCTGAGCACCGTTGGCTTATTGATAAGCATTTAGTTTACATAAAATACATACTTTTTAATGACTTAACATCGTTTAGGCTAGCGTTGGCAGTGTTTTAGTGAGTTATACCTAAAAGGCGCTATATTAAGTGTACAGTTAACTCCTTACTTACTAGCTTACTTACTTAACGTGGCTCAACATAACAGACGTGACAAACCGACAATAATGGATCAGTGGACACTACAACTCTTGTTGACCTTCGTATCAGGAGAGTGTTCGATCCCAGAGCGTTCTCGGTTGCTGGTCCACGGCTTTGGAGTTCGCTGCCAAGTTCTAGTCGTTCGGTCAGTTCTATGATGTCATTCAGGTCTAAGCTTAAGACACATCTCTTAGCTTACTCACCGTAGCCTAGCTTCTGGTTTCTCTGACCCATCGAAATTCGACCCGGCTTCTCCAACGCTGTAGGATTTTTTACTGCGATTTTGGCTTGAAGCGACCATCGATTGATGCCTTGAGTATTATAAAGACGGCGCTATAGAAGACATTAGATTAGAACAAAAAATATAGAAATTTGATGACAGGACTCCAAGAACTGGACAACCTTTGTTTGTGGTTACAAAGCTCGACAACGAAATGGGAAGTTCACAATCGAATCCTGACCGCAGAGGTGAAAGGCATTCTACCACAATTTACATTTATAAGGTAAGGTAATCATCCTTTTACGATTAGTAATCTACTAGTGAACATACACCCGCGTCTCAGATGCAGATTTACTCACTTTGCGCGGGTAATAAATGCTTTAAATAAATGGACTGATAAAATAAATAATAGTCTCTCTATATAATAACAGGTTTAGACTTGTGCATGTGTGGGTGTGTGTGATAGCATTGCCCGGCAAATTCAAATATAAAATGAGTACAATGACTGTACACTGTCGGTGGGCAGATCCGAAGACTACCCGCCCTCATATGCAGAGTCTAAGAAAATGAAGCCGCTGACACTTAATACCTATGGATGTCTCTCAGGTTTAGCACAAGGAACTGCTCTTTCTTCATGCTGGAATAATCCGATCATCTAGATAGCATTCTAATTTCCTTTTTCCAGCTCTTCCAAGTCTTGGCGCCATTTCAAACGCCTCCTGTCGTCGTCTCCTGGTATAAGTATCTTTTCCATTAACAGGAGATAATTAAGCGATAATTGAGAGCAGATGGCGAGATTCCTGTTTTATAGCGACACTGAAAATAACCAGACAGCATCACGCCTCCCCTTAGTGACATCGTGTGCATAGGGCACTAAAAGTTCAACTGGGTTTTAGGCCGACCATTATTCCTTCGTAATCGTAACTGAACATTTATATAGCACCACTTCAAGAGAACCACTCAGAACTGATCCGCCCTGATAACACAAGACTACGATCAAATAGAACTATGCTAGAATTTTCAGCTGAAGCACAGTCATTACAATAGTCCCTTAAGTAAGGGTTGCCTTGCTTTCTACAGAATTATGTAGTTACCATAACATGTAACAGGAACCAAACCCTGGAAGCAGAGCCACATAACCATCATGCTAATCAGCACTGCATTTTGTCACGTAGTAACTTCTGAACGCATGTGTCATGCGTTGAACCTTAGTACAGCAACCAGAAGAGAAAAATGATCCTCGTCCCTTCAGTTCAATCCGTCTTCAATAGCTGTAACAATAGAGGCAGAGAAAGGGCAAGAAGCTCGTTTCACAGGTCACATGGCAGACTGTTCCAGAGTGAAGAACCAAACACGGCAAAGCTACCATGTTGCATTCCGGAAGTACAGGACGGAGGGACAACCAGAACACCTTATGCTGCAGGGAGCGAAGAGATCTAGGGCCAGGGACAGGTGACTCTGAAATACACGACTCCCTAAGACAGGACGGAGCACAACCAGCCAGACGTTACTCATCTGCGAGAGGATCTTAAACTTAGAGATCTACGACCAGGGACAGATGACTGAAATACACGACTCCCTAAGACAGGACGGAGCACAACCAGCCAGACAGTTACTCATCTGCAAGAGGATCTTAAACTTAATGCTTCTTCGCATGAGTAGCCAATGCAGCTCATTCTGTTTCAGATCATGGGCCCGAGACTAAAAGGGGTCGGTGCTAATACTGCAGCCAAAATGTACAGGTTGTGCAGCATCAGAACTATTAAACTAAGATAAAGAAGAAGAACAACTCTTTAAGCTAATCGTGAGAGATAGTCATGCGTATGAATTGTTAACGACTTAACTGTTCTTAGTCTCGGCATATGAGGGCCGGTGGCCAGTCCTCTCCTTCGCCATGTCATCGTCCCACCGACAGTCAGTGCATTCATTATAGTGTACAAGCTGCCCAGCATCAGAATATGAAATCATAACGTATCTTTTAAAGGCCGCAATAACATCCGGCTGGCATCGCAGACGGATGTTAGTGTGTTTACCACTCGCTAAGGGCCCCAACCGGAATCTCAAAACAAATTTCTGTTCTGGCAGGAATTTGAACCTCCGACCTTTCAATTGACGGTCCAATACGTTAAGCACTAGAATATCGCGAACAACATGATTGCAATGAGACATCAGATGATAGGCCCTGTGCTGAGTCGGTTCCATACTAATACTGTGGCCAAAGTGTACAAATTGTCCAGCATCAGAATGCAAATCCATGAATCTGAAACCATACTGTAAACTGTCCATTTTAAGGCCACACAAAGATCTCGCTTGCGTCTCAGTACGTGTTCTTTACCACCCGGCAATTCCTTTAATAATGATAACAATGCAAGAACTTCTATAGTGCCACTTTAATAACCTAAAGGCATCAATCAAATGATCAATGCATGCCAAATTCCAGGGAGAGTCCTGTCAAAAGCCAATAAGAAACTCCGAGAAGACACGAAAACAGTCGTCTGTGCTTGTTTTATCCACATCGGTACCTGCGTGTATTAGACACTAATTTTAACGATGCAGGTAACTCCGAAGCACTTATATGCAGTGGAAGAGAGCAGACGTTTGAAGGAGAAAGCCCAAAGGGAACAGATTATTGGGAAGATTCAGACACAGCCAGAGGCTAACCCTTTGCGCCGCAACACATGGAAATCGGTTGCAATGTTGAGACGCTGGAGAGGAAAAGGCGAACCCATTTGCAAAAGAAATAATGAAAAGCCAGAAGAAGATTTGCGCAAAGCGAATTAAAGACAGATTGTAAGAAGGATTGAGTAAGACAAAAAGAAACCAGCACAGAGGCGAAAATGCACCTGGAGACACAGACACATAATAATAATAATATCAATAATAATAATATCAATAATAATAATAATTTCAATAATAATAATAAAAGTAATAATATCAATAATAATAATAATAATATCAATAATAATAATAAAAGAAATAATAATAATATTATTACTATTAACAATAATAATAATAATATTAATAATAATAATAGTAATAGTAATACTAATGATGATGCTGATGCCGATGCTGATACTCATGCTGCTGCATCTGCTGCTGCTGATGATAAATGATGATGATAATAATAATTTTATTATTGTTATTATTACTATTAATATTAGTATTCATATACAATCAGCGAAGATTAACCTTCCTAGTATAATGCTTTCTTAATATTTGTAAACCTGAGGGATCATATGTACCTCGGGTGAAAAATAAAAATAATAATAATGAGACGATTTATGTAGAGCCGTAGCACTGTCGAGGCTGAAAAAGGGGTCTGTAATATTAGTACCTCCAGGGTTTTCTAGGGTTTTTCGCATTAAGTCAGGGCGAGAAAGAGAGAGATAAAAAGGCAGCAGACAGAGAAACAGAGAGACAGACAGCGGCAGAGAATAGGACAGAGAAGCATATACATGCAGACAGACAGAGACAAAGGCAATAACATGTACAGACAGACAGAGCGGATGAAAAGATGCGATATAATGGAAGAACATAATTGAAATCTAGAGTAAACGGAGGGAAATTGGCCTTAAGAGCAGTCTAAAGGAGACCGACATACGTCATACATTGGCAAAAGAAAACAATCGACGGCCATCATTGGATTGAGGAATGAATCAAAGGATAAAGGAACACACAGAGACAGACCGACAGACAGATAGACACACAGACAGACATACATAGGCAAAGACTGGCACACAGAGCCAGCATACACAGACAGATAAATGCAGACAGCGATATAAAGACAGAGATGCGCAGAAAAAGACAGAAAATACAAACATACAGACACAGACAGACGGACAGAGACAAACAGAGACCAGGAAATAAACAGCCAGAGAGAGAAAGAGAGATAGATAGATAGACAGACAGACAGACAGACATACAGACAGGCAGACAGACAGACAGACAGATAGATAGAGAGAGAGAGAGAGAGAGAGAGAGAGAGAGAGAGAGAGAATTACACTAACGAAATGAATGAGACAGATTTTCGGCGATGCTTCTTTGGATTTCCGAACGAAGGCTCTTGCTTTGGCAGCAACTGCTTCGGGCATCACTGAGATGAAAGGAGACGAGAGGTTCAAATTGAGAGGCTGAGGGTAGCTTATTTATGGGTGGCGTAACGAGTGGAAAAATTATGTGGATCCTTCGAAGAAGTCCTTGACGGCCATGGAATTCGGCTAAAGAAGTTTTAGCAAAACAAAAATATTAGGCATGCTCAAGCTGATTTCAACGGATCGACGCTTTCCGAAGACAGATGGTAAGCAGCTCTTCTTCATAATAGTCAGTCCTCTTAATTAAATTAATTATAATAAATTAATAACGTTAGCAACATTAGGAATCGCACGCCGTCCTCAGAAGTGAAACAATTACACCATTGCTCTCCATCTGCTTGTGAGAGGCGTTACTCACTTGCCCGCAGTCAGAGGTCGTTCAAGTGCTTATTATTATTATTGTTATTGTTATTGTTATTATTATTATTATTATTATTATTATTATTATTATTATTGTTATTGTTGTTGTTATTGTTGTTATAATAATAATACTAATTAACATTATTATTATTATTGTTGTTGTTATTATTATTATTATCATCATCATCATTATTATTATTATTATTATTATTATTATTATTATTATTAATTAGTAAAGTGTATTGTTCAGGTATCTAATGCCATGCCCTACAGTATACCGTAACGTACCTTACCTTTCTTTATTTATTTCATCATACCTAACCTTCCTTTCTTTACTTTACCTTAATCGTCCGTAACTTACCTTCGCTCTTACCTTACCTTGCCTCACAGAGTGCTAATCACTTAAGAAAAACAAATCGAACAAAAGCACAAGTACAACTACACGGCAAAATTGTGGCGGTACAAAAGTGCGATTACGATTAAACAACGCTAGCTGGCGCCACATCAAGTCAACACTGACTTCCCTGGACGGCTTATAATTGCAGAAAAACTCACAAACTTTGATCTTGTGTTGATTTTTTAATAATTGGAAGAGTTGAAGCACTTCTATAGTTGTTGCCATATCGACTGCAAGAACTGGTATCACATTCAAATACACACTGGAAACTCATTTCAAAGCTGTCTTAAGGAGCCATATCAATCACCACAATATCACATGATCGCGCTCTAATGAGGTTATTTTCTAAATCTGAACTAATTCGGGATCCATGTCGCCGACCGTGTTGTATCATAATTCATGGTATAACAGAGCGTGTTGTAACGAGTTTCTGGTGTATTAAGTAAACAAAACTGATATGCTCCTTAACGATATGTTGGGCAGAAAGTCAATTACGACTCTTCCGCAATTTACACGGCATTGGATGAAACCCAAGGTCCTGCACAGGGGGCCCGTTCATCGCAGAACTTGTCGTTAACTATAGTTGGGTACGGTAGCCGATTGGATAGAGAGCTCGGCTTGCAACGCAGAGAGTATGGGTTTGACCCTCCCCTTAGACGGTTACTGTATAGGGACTTTGAGCAAGTCCTTCATTCACAGTTGCTGCTCGCCTCAGATTCAGATTTACTGACTTTGCGCGCGTAATAAATGCAATTATAATAATAAAATGTAAGAATAATACATGCAATGTCAGATTAAGTTAATCTAGTAAATTATAACTTCTAGAGCGCCACTGTAATAATGCACGTCATATCAATCGATGTCCGCTGCTACATGATTAAATACGCGATGAGTACAATATATGTGCTGCTGATGATGATGAAGATGAAGAAGAAGAAGAAGAAGATGATGATGATGATGTTCCGTTGGTCGTGTTCTACATGTATGCGAGAGCCAGCCAGTGGAGAGTTTTCCATCGATTCAAGCATTGTCCGTCTTGTCGTTCCTTGGAAGTTTAACATCATTCGATAGGTCTGCGCTAAACAAATATCCAGATACAAGCACAAGTCTCATCTTTTCAAGAAATCGAATCCTGATCCATCGAATCTGCTGTCTTCCCATTTCTCTCAGCTTAAACACAACCCACCCTAACAGTTCCTTTCCCCTTCTCTCTCTCGCTGGTCTTTTAGCAACCGGACTTGGTTCCTGACATGGCATCTTTGGACAACCCCACTGACTTGACGCAGCGCTCGTGAATAAGCTGATGCCATGCGTTTAGCTTTTAAGTGGCGCTTTAGAAATTTCAAGTTTACTATTACTATTACAACCGAATTGATAATAGGACATTGAAAAATGCAGTGAAGACTACGACGACAATGATGATAACGATGATGATTATGATGATGTTGACGACTACGACGATGGCGATGATCGATCCTACCTCTACGTAAGTCTATCCAGTGAACTGTGTCGCATAGTCTATCCCGCAACAAAACCAAGACTGGCGATTGCGCACTTGCTAAGATGGTGACTACCACATTCTAATTGTCGGCTCGTGCCTCTGTTTCAGAGGATGCTGGTCCAGATGCGGACGGAGGCTGACTGCTGCTGCTGCTGCTGCTGTTGAAAAAGCACCGCACACGCGCCTATCTTGTCTGAGTACCAACAGATATACAGCGCTCTTGTATATGTACATATATATATATAATAAATAAATATATATGCACGAGTTATTGGCATACCATAAAGCAGATTACGCTCAATATATACACATATTGGTATGCATATACATATATATGTACACACATTTACATATGCATATACATCATACTCATACACGTACATATGCACATATGGTCTACTAGCCCTGCCACATGTATACACACATATATGCCATTAGACAAAATACCGCAGTATCTGAACACGTTGAAGAGTTTAGTGGCTCTGGCCGTGGAATAAAATGGTATGCCAAGTGCATTGGCGGATTTAGGTAAAGGCGTGGGTTGCGGTTCCCCCAGCGCCTCTCATGGTAATATGCTGACGCCCGTGCATGGGGGACTGTCAGAACGTGGCGCCCTTCTCGAAATGCTCTTGCCCCCCACGCAAGCAATCCTGGAGCCGCCAATGGCTAAGTGTCGGTGGTGTTCTGAGTGTTCACCCAAAGCACGAGAGTCTCAGTTCTGCAGGTGTATGAGGCTGTATGTGGGTGTATGGTTTGTTAGGCCTTATCATCATCCGCTGTGCTTATCAGCATCCCTGGAATTGAAGCCGGTTTACCATTGTACCTGATAACCCAGTATGCGCAGTGATAACAGAATGCAGGTCGCTAGTCCAACATTCTGTTATCACATTCGGCGCATTTAAGAGATGAAGGATATGAAAGTATGTATGAATGCATGCATTTATCCATGTATGTATGTATATATTTATGTATATATGTATATCAAGGTGTCTATGTATGTAAGCTTATGTATGCGTGTGTGTCTGTGTGTATGATGCCACAGGAGAGGCGGAAGATTACCTTGGGTGACTAAGAGATGGCGCTTAGGAAGTTCTGTTATCTGTAATGATAATCTGATTCGAGAAACAACTCTTCTGTTTGTTCTGTCACTCGCTCTTCTCTTTGTCTTTGTCTTTGTGTCTCTCTCTGTCACTCTCTCTCTCTCTCTGGATCATTCTATCTGTCCATATATCCATCTATCGATCCATCCTTCCTTCCTTCGTTTCTTCCTTCATTTCATCCATCCGTCCATCCATCCATCCATCCAGTCATACATGCGTCTCTATGTCTGTTTTATGTACCTATTTCGCTCTTTCCTTTTCTCTCTCTGTGTCTCCATCTGTCTGCTTCTCTTTCTGTCGTCATTGCAAAGTGTCTTTCAAGAACACGGAACTCGACACCTCTTTCAAGAAAATCTCCCGCTGACAATTAATTAATCTACTGGCTTTTACTTTTCATTTGCGTTGCCAATCTCCTGTCACAGCTTTGGCGAATGTTCGTGCGTGGGAAACTATTATAGAGCACCTGCGTTCGATTGCTTTATCCCTTAAGACGGTCACGTACGTCTATTAAACAGTGGTCAGAGATCTAGACCGACCTTCGCTTATAGATGCATATGGTGTGTGTAGCCAAGCACTGCACGACGTTTTAGAACTGTGTATGGAGTTTGAAACCCAGGTGCACTATATGGCATTCGTAATGATCATATAGGTTGTACGGCACGGTGGTCTATTGGTAACGCCTTTGGTCAGTGATCATGCGGTTGCGGGTTCGACTCCGTGTAACGACCCTGGGCAAGTTTGCGCACAACGTACCGCTTTCACCAAGCAGTATAATTTGGTACTGGCTTAATCTGGGAAGTAAATGGCAAGTCCTGTGATGCACTGGCCCGTGTCCAGGACTTTGGGATTCGTCCATTGCCGGCTCAAGGGCCTAAGAAAAGGAAATGTGCGTCTCCATACGTCTCACTTGTGAGATATGGGATACTTTACTTTTATGACTATTATATATATGTGTGTATTATCAATGCGAGGGAAACATCTCTTTTGCAACTGAAACTGGGCAGGACGAAATTGTAATGAGGCTAGCATGAAGGGAAGACAACAATTAGTTGGATTAAGTGCACTTATCGATTGCCTATTCTTAATTGTCATGCTGTCCTTGTTTTACTCTATCATGGAGTTCTTTCTTAGTTCCAGAATAAACAGACCTTTTTCGATCGGCCAATATTGAATGTGCAACATTGGGGTTCGAATCCGCTTCGCAGAGGCGGTGTTTCAAAACTTCACCATTAAAAGACATCTCTGAACAAATAAGCAAATACCAACTCCTCCTTTCCGTAATAAAATCCGAGTTAAGAGGCTATGATAAGAGTCGAAAATCATTTTTCCACGATGGCAGTAAAGGCCGTGCACGCCGGCGATTAGGCAGCCCGGATGTTGTGCATATGAGGTCGATAGCCCGGTCGCACATTAACCCAGCGCCAAGTACCATAAAATGCCGAATCCAGTTCGCAGGGAAATCTTCAGGCAAAGGCAATTACCGTCGTTTCCTTCTCAAGGCAGAAGCAATTTGAACGGTTGGTAATTATAAGACGTTCCAACAGAAAGAAAGACAAGAAGACATGTCATCAGGTATGAGAAGTCATGTTGAGAGGCGGTATATAAACTGGACACTGGACACTGTGACCTGGACTGGATTAACTATGAGTCAGTTACCGAGGAAACAGAAGATAGAAACACCTGGAGACGATTCATGGTGATGCCCAACTTCGGATCGAAGATGGCTAAAGAACTGAGGAAACAGAGGATAGAAACACCTGGAGACGATTCATGGTGATGCCCAACTTCGGATCGAAGATGGCTAAAGATAAGACAAGACAAATGTAGCTGAAGTTTATGTCGACCTTATGTTCTCAATCCAGGCTGTTCGTGGTCTTCCACGTGTGAGCGATCCAGATGTTGTGCCCTGCATCATTTACAATTGCCGTAATAGATATGGTAATCTATGTTCAGAGGTTCATATAATAACACAAAATACCAATAACATATACAATACCGCAAGTCACATGCAGTAATCGTATTAGTTGCTGAGAGTTTCATAAAAGGAGCTACGTAAATGTTCACTTGCACTTGCGATTACCATTCACCAGTGTAAATTATGAAGAGATTCTCGTAGATGACGAACTATTGGTGAGTTGATGAAGTGTCTTGCGAATTACGAGTCGGTTAGTCTAAAAGGAAGCCTAAGGAAAATCCAGAAAAGTGAATAGAAATACACAGTTTCAGTAGCAACCCTGTTCATTTTCAACGAATTTATCGGGTGAGATCCCTCACCACCGCTGCCCGTTCGAACTGGCCCACCCCATTCAAGTTCCCCTTTACAGACGATGCTGAAATAAAGCCACGATCAGAATGCGAACCGGCATCCTCACGTCCAGAGAAGCCTTGACCTTCACTTTCACCAATACCACTTTCACCAATACAGCTAACCATGCGAAGAAGTGTCTTACCATCCGTGAGAAATGACCAACGGATCCTAACTGCCGTTATTTAGGTCCCTGAACAAACAACAAGAGTGGCCAGCAGAACGCCGAGATGGATCCTATCAGCGCCTCACATTAACAAGGCATCTCATCTGACAAACGGAGAAATTCGACAGCAGTAACACCCCACAACGATCTGCCATCCAGGGTCGGCAGCGAGAACTTTAGTGGTGGCAATTAAAGTCCCAGCTGGCACAGTTAACAAGTCTTACCCTCTCAAGGCTATCATATAATGTGTTCCGTGACTGGCGTCACCATACAGCACACTGCACGTTACAGATTATACACATATCCAATGTTATACATTATACACACCCACATACATACATATAGACCCTAACAGGTTCTTGTTATGGCTTGTACAATATCAAGTCGATGTTTAAAGTTAAAATTTGTACAAATCTGTTGAAGTTTTTATATTTGAAATGTCCGCTTCGGAACAACTTTCTAACCTCGATGTCCATCTTTCACCAACCCATCAATTTCCACCACAATTTTCGTCTAGGCATCTTACAGGCTCTCCTGGATTGACCTTTCTGACTCTTGACCTTGCACTGAAGTATGAAGCTTTGTATGCATGCATGTATACATGTAGGTCTATGTATGTATGTATGTATGCATGGATGTATGTATGTATGTATGTATGTACGTATGTATGTATGTACCAAGATACTTGATACAGAACATTATAAGTAATTCATAAAGCGCTCTAATGTGTTGTGCGGAGCTGAGAAATTTCGGCATCTCACACTATGTTACCACTCATCACATTACTGTATTCCGCCATAACATTAATTAATCGCGCTACAAATTTTATATCATAAGTTGCTAATTACGCGGACTCTAGTTAACAAACTGAACAGCGTATTAATCGTAATTGTAAACTCCATACGGCTGTACAAGAAACTATCTTACGGGTTTACACAGTTAAATTAATAAAGCCAACTTCAAAGAATCATATCAGGCAGCCATTACATTTTACAACTAATCGATTGCCCTTTAATCTCGTCCAAGTTCTCGTACACGTTTCTACAAGCAGAGTCATTACAGCAAGATACCACTATAGATGACGTCAGCAGATGTCGCTGTATGTATGCCTACTTCTACAGCGTCCACAGCAAGCGAGGTAACAAATTTATTTGCAGGGTGATCTTAGTCAACACAAAATGAATTTGCCCATTTCAGTTTATGGTCGAGGTCTATACAGCAAGCAGACAGACAGACAGACAGACAGACAGACAGACAGACAAAACAGACTGACAGAGAGACATGCAGACAGACAGACTAACTAAAAGACCGACATACCAATAGAAAAGACACACAAGACTGATAAAGACAGACGGACGAGACAGGCACACAAAAAGACAGCTAGACAGACAATCAGCCAAAATAGGTGGACATATTAACGGAAAAAACCTAAGCAGAAAAGACAGACAACACACAGATAAACAGACAGCAAAGCGGCGACAGACACACAGAGAGACAGAGGGACATCACCTGCAGTTGTTGCTACGAAGTGCCGTGTTTTTGAGCTTACACCGAAAGATGGATGTGTCACATACTGGTAAATTTCCGATAGCGCTTTTCGTCGCGTTCTTGTGAGGAGAATTTTTCGGGCTAAGTAATCACCATGACACGGTCTGGCCATCGACAGATATTACACAGAACACGTTCAACGCCGCAAGAAGACATATGGAGGCTTAAGACGACAATTGGATCGCATCCTGTCTTCGGCACATGCGCAGCAGGAAGAGGATGAAGAAGAGGAGCAGTAAGAAGAGTAAGAAAAAGAAGTAGTAGTAGTAGTAGTATAAGTAGTAGTAGTAGTGGTAATGGTAGTAGTAGTAGTAGAAGTAGTAGTAAAAGAAGAAGAAGAAGAAGAAAGAAGAGGAGGAGGAGGAAGAGCAAGAAGCAGAAGAGGAAGAAGAAGAAGAAGATGATGATGATTATTATTATTATTATTATTATTATTATTATTATTATTATTATTATTATTATTATTATTATTATTAATATACTGCATATACTGATGATGAAAAGAAGAAGTCGACAAGGAAAACAGTCCCTGTAGACAGGCATTGAAGGCAAAGACTCGACGCTTAACAAGAATTATGTAGACCATCAGTTGTTATCCAACCGAATAAAATTCTACACATAAGCAAACATACCAAATCCTCTTGTGGCATAGCACTGACAATATAGGGTTGTTTATCATAATGGATTAATGCTCTGTCATCGTGCATTGGCTCTATATAAATAATAAGTCGCATAATGCCATTTTAGAACATGCTCAGGCGTATTAAAACGAGGCAAGTGAGCGAAGTAGTTCATGCTAGATCGGCACTCAATCATACCACTAAACTTATTGGCCTGCTCGTATCTGAACATACTATGCATTGTTTAGGGGCATTTCCTGGATGCCAGGCAGGACCGTTTTAAGGTGGTCGTAGGCCCTAGGCACTCTCGCATTCGTAGGCCCCAACTGCCAACTCTGCATTAGAACTAAACACATTCACATTATTTCTTGACGTCTATCTTCCCTTGCACTACTTTCAATTGAAAACGACTTAATGCGGGAATTGACATCTGAGGACATGATATGTGATTTTGCTAATGCAAAGAGCCGCAAAGTTAACATAGTGTAGCACAGCTTAACTTAACATGTTTCAGTACAAACTTTAAGGTTATTAAATTTGTATTTCCTTTTTCTATTTTCGGGTCAATCAATAAATTTATATTTTTTCAATATCTCATTTTTGACTTTCGTAGGCCCCTATAAAGTTCGTAGGCCCTAGGCATAGTGCCTACTGTGCCTAATGGATAAGACGGCCCTGATGCCAGGGCCGTTGAAGTCGACCTTACCTCACTTTCCATTACCCAGAAGATTGCCTGGATCGCATCGGATAATAATCAGCTTAAGTCGCCCTTCTTTATATACGTCTCTGTCAGGTAACTGTGCTTCAACCCATTAAGAAGTTTTTAAAAGGCGCTATATATACCCAATGCATACATAAATCATAATCGTAATCGTAAACTCAAGATTTCTACAGCCCCCATCGAGAGCTAAGTCGCGGGAACCAATTTAATCACATGTGTTCAATCAAAGCAAAATCGATAGTCAGGAGGGTTAAAATCGGTTCCGAGTCAAATCCAGGAGGAAGGCAGGCAGACAGTCGGGCGGCTACGGTGGATGGTGTTTGGAATTGGAACGGAAATGGCTATATATATTCCATATATTGTGTATATACTGTATATGTTTGTATTGATTTAGCGTTGAAGGTTTACAACATAGAAAGTATGAGTTCTTACGCCTATGCGAAGGTCTTCTATTTGAAGAGATGGGATCGTTTCAGGAACTCGGTGCCTTCTTGTAGATACAATGTTGCGCCCTTCATACCGACAGGAAATGATCCCACGAACGCATATTGCTTCCTAAAGCCAGAAGAACTATGCAAACATGACCTTCAAATACCTACCCGAAAATATATGACTCAGTACACGAAACAAGGCAGATATATGCCACATGAACCCGTTTTACAGGCATAACAATGAGAAAACTGTTCCCAGTACACAAGCGCGTGCTAATAAATCGTGATTATGTGCTTCACAGGAAACGACTATAAGCTGCGCGGGGAGCCTTGCAGTTTCGAAGGCTTTTAAGCGATATGTCGCAGTAGTGGAGAAAC
Source organism: Norana najaformis (assembly GCA_964023275.1). Taxonomy (NCBI): domain Eukaryota; kingdom Metazoa; phylum Annelida; class Clitellata; order Crassiclitellata; family Hormogastridae; genus Norana; species Norana najaformis. Next base: position 28,978,131 of record OZ029919.1, read on the forward strand.
ACTCCTCCGTAGACTAGAGTGTAATTTCGTGTAGGTTGCCTAGTTATAATTATGAGTGTATGTCTGTCCTGTCTGTCCGTCTGTCCGTCCGTCTGTCTGTCTGTATATTTGTCTGTCGCTCGACCTACGTCTCTTCATCTACCTAGTTGGTCTCTGCGCTATGCATGTGAGCTCTGTAATTTCATTCAGGTGTGTACTTAAGACTTACCTGTTTCAACTTGTTTACCCACCGTAGCTATATATTTGGTTTTCCTGACCTAATGCATTTCGACAAGTCTTCCCCACCTGTTTATTGTTTGTGACTAAGTAAGTAAGTAAGTAGGTAAGTATATTCTTTATTAACCAAAAGCTAATCGCACATCGGTTTACAAGTATTTAAGAACACAAGAAAAACTTAATATGCATACAACATCCTAATAATAAAATATTAATAAAACAATAAAATAAGACTCTCTTTAATGGGTAATATATAGACTCATATTCATATTCGATTCAATAAATGATATCTAACAAAAATTAGAACGACTGCTTTTCAACTGGATCGGTTTATCTATAAAGGTACGTTTTAAATAAGCTCATTTGATCCAATTCTATTGACGATGAACCGACATGTTTATACAATGTAAATCACGAACATCTACATGCAGCAAAGAATAAGTATTGTGGAGTGTAGACATCGAATACTGTAGACAGCTATCATTGTTGTTGACGTTCACTATTCGATGCTTCATTTGCTGTGCGCGGGATGTTTCAAGGACTTTCCTGGTTTGCTTATCGTTTTCTGAAGCCGTCTGCTCATTTTCTGTTTTACTGATTTGTTTATTTTTGTTTCCTTCAGAATCTCTAGTCCGAATTCTGTAGAATTTTTAGGCCATCCACGTAAACAATGTCGTGCAACGAAGGGTAGAATTTCTGCATTCAAATAATTTTCCCAAAGACTTACAATACTCGTGAAATGTTAGATCCGCTTAGACTATACGAGACCATAGTTCATATTGCGTTTGATAAGAACAGTGTTTGTAAAATTGCAGAAAAAGTGTTATGCGGACAGTTGTTATAACAATAAAGTATCTTAACACTATTAAATGCCAAAACACTATAGCTTTATCAGGAATAGTATCAATATATAGAGAACTGTACTAAATGGAGCAGGCACCACAGATGCAAGCATCTTGTGCGGGCTAGGCTGTTTGGAAACCTCTATCTGCAAACCAGCCGAAAACGGCCGACACTACTTTGTAAGAGTCAGTTAAAACGTACTTATTTCGCATGCTTTTCCAGACTGGAGATGTAACATCTACAGTTGTTATTCCAGGTGTAAGAAATGCGGTCTTGGATCTTCTTCTGTTGCTTTCTTTTTGTGCTTTATTTGTTTCATTTATTACCCGCATGAGGTCTGTAAATCTGAATCTCATACGCGAGACAAGTGTCTGCAGACATCCTGAGTGGCCAAAGAATAAATCTTTTCTGTGGCCAATTTTGTGAACTTCTGTAAAATCATTAACTGGAAGACAAGTGATGCCAATAATATACTGTAATATAGAAGCTACCAAAAATATTAGGCCTACCTTTAAAACATATTTGTTCAAATTATAACCAGAGCATGATTACATAAGTATATGTAAACTTATGCGTGTATCACATTTAAGGAGGCACTCTTATAAGGTATGCGCAGATTGATGATACGAATAATGTCTATTTCAGATGAAGTGCCGGGTTCGAATCCACTTGTCAAAGGTGAATAGCTGATACGTTAGCTGTTTTGGCCACCATACTATTTTCAGCAGTGCATGTATTAGGTCCTACTTGTCTCAACTGAATTGGGTTTACTTTACGACATTTTGTACAAACAATGGCCGTTAGCGTCTCATTTACTTTAAGCCTAATATAGGCTATGCCATTAATGTGGCCGTAGGGCGTGGGCTTATTTATGCTTTGTCTCTAGAGATCATTCTGCTATCTTTGGACATTGTCCTATCCGCCATTCATTTTCATTTCTCGGCTGCCCTTTCACGACGCCTTCTGAGAGTATCATATAACCTTGTCTGTGTGTAAAAATGGCCGTACTATACATAGTCTCTACATATTCTTGCACTTCAGGTAGAAATACGAACCACTTTCCGAAGAGCTAAAAGCTTGTTCCAAATTATATTAATTTTAGAAGCCGTTGTTTTCATCTATCCAGTGGGTGGGACCCACAGCGCATGATGCACGAACACAGATTGTTTTCCCTCCTTCTGCTTAAATTAAATCTCTTTTAGTTGAAAGTCGGTCGGTCTCAGCATCCATCTGACAAACTGCATCTGATACATTGTGCATCTACATGTCGACGCTATATAAGTTACCTGATTAGTGGGATTAGTTGGAGACACTGATGGAGACTTAGTTGGTTTGTGGTCTTAATTCCCAACAGCACCATTTTCATAACCGTATCTCCTTACCTTACCTTACCTAACCTTATCTTACCTGACCTGACCTGACCTGACCTTACCTTACCTTACCTTACTTGACATGACCTGACCTGACCTGACTTTACCTTACTTGATCTGACCTTACCTCACCTTACCTTACCTTATTACCTTTCATTACCTTACCTTATAAATAAATAAGAACAATGAAGCTAACTACATGTAAATATGGATCACAGGTTATTCAATGCGTTTTAGTGACATGAGGTTTCCAATATTACAAATCTGACTAAAACAATCCGAACTCCATTCGATTTTGCAGGAGATAAAACATAGTTTGTGTTCGGATTCAACATCGAGCATAGAAGATGGTTTTTGTACTAATTTTATAACTGACAACGCTAGTATAAAGAATTCATTTACCACAGGAATTTTCTGGTACACTGGCAGCTCTACCTTAAACGCTATCCTTATAGTAGCAGCAGCCGTAGCCGTAGCAATTTTATTTTGATGGACACGAGCAACACATCCACGTATACGTCATGATCACCTCAAAAATCCTGCACTGACAGGAAGACCGGTGATGATAGAAGGGCCATGATGTCAGAGAAATCGTTTGAGGCCTTCGACCACTTTTAAGTTAAATGACAGAAGGAAAACTCACGAAATTACTACCTTATAATTCAATCCATGTCATTTTATATGAAAAAAGGACGCGTTGACCAACAGCCACTAGCCCTTAATGCCTTCATCCATCAGAATGGACCAAACACCGATTACATCCAAGCCCACAGATACACAGGACGATGAAATGTTTATCCTATCCGGTTTGAACCAAACCCATCCAGTTCAGTCCAGTCTAATCTAATTGATCCAGACCGATCTGATCCTATTCTGTTTAATCCAATCTAATCTAATCTAAACCAATCCAGTATAATTTTATTTCGAGGACTACTCTAGCGCCATTATCATTCTAACCATCGCCTTATAAATTACCCATTGAGTAAGTCAAATTTAAATACCCTGTCTTTGATACGAAGCATTAAATGAACTCTAAACATCAGTCTCCAGTGCTCTGGCTCCAAATCGTGGACTTTGGGATTCATCCAGTATTTATTCAGAAAATGATGAGCCAATTCTTCGTTGTGGAAAATACGGAGTGGACTTAAATGAAATGGTACCAGACGCACGTAAGCAGTTCAGATAAGAAAGTTCAGTGTAGAAAATGCATTTGATTTTTATCGTTTTGATCTTGTGAGACTGACCGGCTCTCGCCCTAACATCGATTCGCTAGATGGCTCTAAAGCTTCCTAATTCCTAAAATGTTGGTTATGGCAACTTACTGTCACAATTATGCATATTTTATTCTAAGCTGAAAGCATGGCTTGACACCCTAAGCAGTGATTAGAAGAAAACCTACAGTTAAGTGCTCTGTGACTCAAAATGAAAATGAATTCTCAAAGAAATATTCGATCTTGTTGGCACTCGAAACCACAGCATTTGACCCCGGGTGCCAACGCCGTATCCACTAGACCTGAAGACTATGGCTAACAAATGCTAAGTTAGTCTAATCATGCGCCTGTGGAATAGTTTCTTTGAAAATGTGTGGCATGAGATAATTACGCAAATAAATAAGTAGCCTTTATTTGCACCTAACTAGAGCACATGCATCATATGTAAAGAACGCTTACATAATAGATATAGATTATAACACCAAAAATATAATAGATAGACTGATATAAGTACAGATTCGTCGTTTCACAAAACTACTTTTAAACAATTTGTAATTAACTAAAGGTAACATGAATTCAAGGATATCTTTTCTTGAGAAGAGAGTATTTGTCCTGACGAAAATCAAAAAATAATTTTGAGACGCCAAATTTTAACAGAACTAGAGGTTTAGTAAGCGTTAGTGATTTTAAAAGAAATTTGGTGCCTGTAATAAGCCCTTCAGAAAATAGGAAAAGATACAATGAAGAAGAAACTGCATTCGTTTCGGGGAAGATTTGAACCCCGCAAATCCGACTTTTAATACAGAATTTTCTCAGTTAGTCTTCTAATGTGAACTTCAGGATTCCCCCATGTCCCTATACCTTAACATTCTCATTCTCAAAACATTGCCGACGATCTTAGATATTTGAAAGCGGTGCTTCACGACCAATTGACTCATTGTGTCGATTTGGACTCATACATAGTATCGTCTTTATTTCATTATATAGTCAATGCTTTCATCGGAGGCAACAGTGCAGCCCTAAGCTGACAACACAGACAAGAAAACTTTGTTCAGCTCTCTAATATCAAAAATGTAGTGCATTCTGTTTGATCAAAATTACAATGACCTGCCTAATTACGACATATAGGGGCTACGTCATTATAGTTTTCTAGCACTTGATAAACAACTGCAAAAAACTAGTCTATACAATTAAATTTAAGTATAAACCAAATTCGCCTTCATTTAGGTCAGTTAAAAACACGGACATCTGCAAATTTTGTTTGTTTCTTTCATACCTAGTATTTCCGCACAGAAACAGTCTCCAACTCAGCTTGAACCTCTTGTCTGGCAAGCAGAATTTTGACCAAAGAATAAATCAATTCGATAACCTCGGCAGCTGTCAGTACGGAGATTCCGAGCCATAGATTAAAAGATCCGCCGAGATTTGAAGTCATTGTGTTCCACGATGTGGCAGGAACATCCATCATCAGCTTAACACCTTTCTGTTGCATCTTGACGGTGATCCGGGCAAAGTTCTGCTCGATTAATTTCAGATTCTGAAGCTGTTCAAATATTTCGGGCGCACTCTGGTTATTCGTATTGTTCAAAAGGTTCTCGTAGACTGCGAATTTCTTATTATATCGATTATCGGAACGAATGTTTAAATCGTAAAATGCCAGATGATAGTAGATGTCGGGCCAAAGGGCTACCGAACTGCTGTATTCATACTGTGTTTCAGAACATTCGAGAGGACAATCACACTTATCTTCATCAGGCACAAGGTTCCAGTAACAAAGGAACATCTCCCAAAACTTGCCTGTTAGTAAATCGTTGACGATGTACTTTGGCGAATTTTCCAGAAATTGTGTGACATTAAGACACATCATGTAATCACTCATCTGCAATTCTACCTCGGTAAAGTATTCGTACATATCGAGGCATCCGCAGGCCTTTATGTATTGTTGTTGTCTACAAAGACTTACGCATGTTGCCTGGTTATAAATAAGCGAATCCTTCTGGTCAGGATTGATGCTTTTTCGGCTGCTGCAGTTTCCGTATGGATATGGCAATCTGGTAATGTTATTCTGCCTCAATGTAACTTTCAACTCTGATCCTGGAGCTACATAAATTGCCGTCGACGGATTTGGTTTCATACCTCTAGAGTGGATCATGACTTTGATGCCTCTCGATTGAGGAACTCGAATCCAGTTGTGAAACGTGTTAATTGCCTCTGGGAAGAAATTGTCAAGAAACACAATCGTGCTTATCCCAGCACCTTCAGCGTTCGTTTCAGGTCGAAGGGTCTTGCAAACCTGAAGTGGCAAATTGAGAGACAAAAACTGACTGCAGTTATACTGTAGATAGAAATCCCAATTGTAGGAAATACACTGTACTACAAAATCATCCGAAGATGTTGCTTTCATATCGTCGCTTATCGGAAGAGGGGTATTTACATTATAAGTCCATAGCAACTGGAGGAACCTCCAAACAGAGTTGTTAGCTCTAATAGGATCCGGTGCTTGATCTTTAATAAACTGAAGTTTCTGCAAGTAGGCTTCGTATAACGGACGATGACTTTGCATATCTGACACCGGAAAGAGATTGCAAATCGTAACATCTGGAAAATTGATCTTCCCTTCAACCATCATGAAATTTCTGGTAACTGAATAACTGTAATAATTAATGACTGCGGTAATGACTTGGTACAGCAACAAGGAACAGCAGACCAACAACGATATCACCCAGAAAGCACGAACAACCCAACTACGGGCTTTGATTGTGCGGCTTACGCCTTTCATGCTCGTAGTTTCGCCAAACTTCCACAACTCTTGTCTTATTTTGTCGAGCATAGTTGGCAAGTTGTATCGCGAACTTCTCTCGACTATTTTCTCGCTGTTGTTCTTGGTGTAGACGGGTAAGATAACTAGACAGTTTTTAACGAAATTACTGCGGCAACTGCACAGTATCCACTGAAAAAGCTGCCCTATTATATGTCCCTTGCTCCGGAGCAGCATGATCACTGAGGCTTATGCCTAAGCAAAAAAGCAAATGATGCTGACAAATCACTGTGATTATTTGATAGACGTATTATTCCATATTACCAGATTCCATTAAGGCTCTGCTAATCTTTTCATTCATACATTTGCGTCAATTTTATCAACAATGCAATGTTTTGAATGCGCTAGCTGATATGGATGCAGATCAATTTTACCGCCACACGGGTAGGCGTTCATACCTGAAAATCTGCAAACGTTGATGCAATTTTAATAATCAGCACTTCAGAAAATTTCATGCATCGAATAAATCAGAATCGACTGATACTGCTGCCAAACGATTTTAATAATCTATGCAAGTGTGGCATAGAATTATCAACAAACGATTTTTCGTTAACAATATCGTTGACTGATATTTGTATATTGCTTTTCTGATGCTGTTAATGCCTCTACAACGCACTATAGAAATAGTCAGATGAATAGGCTACGTCCAAAATTGCTTTTGTTCAGGTTATTTACAGCTAATAGGATTAGTGGCGTAACCACTACTCATAGAGTTCGCAACTGCGGCTGCATGGCACCATAACTTCCAATGAGGGGGTGTAAACCCGGATAAAGTAAAAAAGACCGTTTTCAAAAGGCTGACAGAGAACCGAAAATATGAAGCTACTGTACATGATACTGCAACGATGTGTCAACATTCAACACTGTACATAAGGTTAGGTTTTCATTTGTTGTCTGGCCTATCGGATTGCGCCCAAGCTTGAACAAACAAGTTTATGATTCTTGACTACTACCTCACCTGAAGCGACCATCGACTGATGCCTTATGTATTACGATAACGGTGCTAGATAACTCATTAGATGATATTCGATTAGATTAATTTGTTTGTTTTTCTGAAATTTCAGCTCCAGTTTTGGAAATCAAGCTGCGTTCTTAGCCGTGTTCAAGTTACAGTTTATAGTTTCGGTTTATTGCAGTTTAGATATAGTCTCTTGTTTGTTGTTTTCTTTCGAATTTATACACATGGAACATGTCCTTCAACTCGTTTTCTTGTAATTGCTATTTTAATTAACAAGTACACCAACTCGATAAGTACGCCTACAGCCAACACTGAGATTCCGGGCCAGAGATTCAAAAGACCCACCACGAGGGATCAGGTTTTGTGCCCCAAGGGTGAATCATTACCCTGACCCCGGGAGATAAAAGAACTCGAATCAAATTTAAAAATCTATTGATCGGCTGAGATAAGAATTTGTCTAAAAATCGTATTGTGCTCGTTACACCCCCACTTCTGCTAGCCTTCAGAGTCTTACACAACTGAAGTGGTCTGCTGAGAAACCAATTTTGTCGACAGTTTTGGTACCCATAAAGATCCCAACTCATGACATGCCATGTCGAAGGCTTCTGACATTGTGGAGTTGTTACTGGAGTCATAAACAATGGGTGTATTTGTGTTAAAGAACACCAGCATCTTTAAAAAGTTTCAAATATCATCGTGGAACTTATACCAATTCTAAGATTGGCATCATATGAAATCCAATGTTTGCACGTGTGATTCATACAACCGGGAAAAGCTTTCTATATGTGAAACAGGAAAGAGGTTATAGATTGATACATCAGAAGAGTCCGGTAGGCTTTGCAGAACTACAGAATTTCTGATAAGTAGTCAATTTCTGGAGTTGTTAAAAATGACGGCAATGACTTGAAACAACAACACGGATAAGCAGCTAAGAAGTGCTAACAACCATGAAATTATTAATCATCCGGTTGTTAGATTTTATTACACGACTTATGACTTTCATAGGAGTATTTTCTCGAAATAGTCGCAGTTCCTGCTTAACTGCATTCATTGTGGAACAAAAGGCTAATTTGGTCGCGATTCGATTGTTGAAATCTCTTTGAATTCTTCTTTTGCCAAAGTGTTGTTAATGAATTATCACGATTATTGTATTTCATGGCCGCTGGAACTGAATGCAGCTCAAGAACCAAGAAAACGTGCAACACACACTGACCTTTGTATATGAGAAATTTGGTCAAACGCAAGACTCACTGAAGAGAGGCACTCAACAAACATCCATCCGTATGGCTGTGTACTTCATAAGAGCATGAACAGTGTCAGCGCCGGAGTGTGAAATTTTAGGAGACTAATCCTGGAGCAACAATGATGAAGATAAGGAGGAGGAAACCAACTGAAAGGTCTACTTATTTTCCCAAGAATCCACATTTCTGATATTTTTCATGGATTTTTAGAAAAATTAACTCAAAAATCCGCATTAAGGAATTCCAGAGTGGTCACTAGAGTTTTGAATGATCAATTTTAGACTAAGGTGTAATGTTAATGTATTATAATTACAAGCACATTAAGGGTAGGCCCTCTACCATGAAGGAGATCGTCAAAGGGCAAGGATGGCAAATGAGCGATATTTTGCCATGCCAGCTCTGAAAATGTTAAAAGTACACAGAAACTTACTATATTCTATGAGTGATTTTCATCAACTTAGAATAGATGATTATTCACAATTTAAAAGAAACAAAATTGAGCAATTTTGGTTGCAACATAAGTTCAATTTTCGGGTCCCCTGCAGATGACTGAAACAGGCCCTTTTCGCAGTTTCACACACCCCGGCCCCCTTTCTTTCTGATGTAGGTATGGCCCGTAGCTGTGTGGGGTTATTGATTTTATTCGGTTTACCAAATCCCTTTTTTATGAGAAGTGTCGATTAATGACATTATTTATTAAAGCGAAAAATAAGCACACGTTAATGAACATCTTCAATCTAGATGCAAAACACTCAATATTTAACAACAGGGTTGCAAGCATCAAATTATACGGCAAACGAATAGCCTTTTATCATTTAAAACACAGTGTAGAAAGAGCGTCGTTGCAAAATATATTACTTTGTGCATACAGACAAAATGTATAAGTAAGTACTTAAAAGGGTAAATAAAATAGCTAGAAAGCAAAATACAAAAGTGTTATATTAGTAAAAGGACGCTCAGCATATCAACAAATCGTTAGCGACACATAGATTAAACACATTGTCATTTTTGACGTGAGCTTTCTAACATTAAATGAGCATCAATTGACTTTATCTAAAATACACAAAGCATACAAAGACCATCCAGGGTTAGACCAGAATGTAAACAACATTGAGCATCTAAAGCAAGTAATATCTGTACAGAAGTTAATAATAAAAAGCCAAAACTTTCAAAGGCAGAAATACCAGAAAATTAAATCTAGGTAAGCTATAGCTATCTAACTCTAATGTAACAATCCTGCACCTTGGTTAACTTGAGTTTCTTTTGTTTTCAGATCAGAGCCATTTTCATCCAAGAAAATGACAAGTCGACGACTTCGCAAATTGTTGTTATTGAAATTTCGAGCCAGAAATTCAAAGATTACATCGAGATTTGAAGCCAATGTCTACAGCCAGGTACACAGGTTGATATAATTGTTTACCTGCTACTCAAAGTTTTGACTAACTTTAATCAATACTTCAGCACTTTTCGTTACAGTCAATTTTTCAATATAAGAAGTTTTCACTATTTTTGCATCGTACAGGACGTCACAAGACGTTTTTCAAATGTAATCGTTAATTTAAATTTTTTTATTAGACTAGATATGCATTCTGATTGCTGATATAAATAATTTGTCAACACGTCGCGTACTATATTTTACAAATTAGCAGATAGTCGTAAACTCAATCGCCCAGGAGGAGTTTAAAATATGACATCAACTTAAGTAACAGCGCTGCATTGAAGTCAGAGGTGTTGTACAGAGATCCCCAAGGAATTGTGGGTAACAGTACTGCCAAAATGCATTTCTTTACAGCTCCCTAAGCACAATTAAGATTCTCATATGTTAGCTGCTCAGAATTGTGCTTAAAACACCAACCATTTGAAACTGGCTCTGTCTGCGATGGTCGATTATCCTCTTCCATTAATATTGGATTTTATGGTCGCAATAAGTTTTATTGAAAGCGATTTCATTAGCATGAGGGTTTTCTCAATTATTTCTTTCCCTGGATTTAATAGTTTTTATCAGATCTTATTAATAGCTTCGATTGATCCAATGGCTTTATGTTTTCCTCATAGCTCCAATACCACAGTCACTGTCTACATTTTCTTTTAGACTTATGACACATAGTTTTAAATCCTCAAGTTTCAGAATAAATAACAGGAATCGAAATAACAGAAATCGAAATAATTGATCGTTGTCTTAGAAACGGTTAAAAAAATGTTGATGTCGTACGTTTTAAAAATTCTGCCAATTTTTTACATATCTGTATTCTGATTTTCACTCCTTTTCCCAGTCACAGCTATTTTCGCTAAAGAATAGATGAATTCGATGATTTCAGCCGCTGTCATTATTGACACTCCAAGCCACAGATTCAACGATCCACCGAGACTTGAAGCAAAGGTTCCCCAGGACACAGCTGGAGTGTCTTTCACCAGCCATACGCGTCTCTGGCTCATTTTGACCGTGACTTGAACGAAGTTCTGTTCAATCAAATTCAATTTCTGGAGTTCCTCAATAGTTTCTGCATCGCTTGCGCCTTGCGACTTGTTCCATATTTTCTCATATGCTTCAAATTTCTTACTATATCGGAGGTCGTTGCGAATGAAAACATCGTAAAATGCCAAGTGGTAGTGGATATCTGGCCAATGTGATGCTGAACTAGTGAATTCGTACTGTGTCTCAGAACACTGGACAGGGCAGTCACACAAGTCCTGGTTAGGAACAAAATACCAAGTGCAGTTAATGAGAGTCCAAAAGATTTCTGTAAAAATGCCTTGCTTTGTGTACATCTTAGAATCCTCCTGATGTTTCGTGATGTTAGTACAGAACGTATTATTACTCAATCGCAATTCAGTTTCTGTAAAATACTCGTAAAGGTCGAGACATCCACATTCTTTTATGTACTGATGTTGTCTACACAAACTGATGCACGTTGGCCGGTCGTATGGAGGCGAATTTTCTTCTTCGAGAAATAGTCGTTGTCTATATCTGCAATTTCCATACGGATATGGTAACCTGGTAATATTGTTCTGCTTAACGTCGATAGTCATACTTGTACCAGGAGGTACGAAAACTGCAACACTCTGATCTGGTTTCGTGCCTCTTGAGTGAATCATAATTCTGATTCCGGTAGATAAAGGAACTCTAATCCAGTTGTAATACGAATGTACCAGTTTTGGCATTAAATTATTTATATATATTATCGCAGTAACTGCAGCAGCATTGCTCCCTGGTTCCAGAGTTTTGCACCACTGAAGCGGATGAGTCAAAACTGAAATTCTGTTACACTTTTTTTCATTGTAAAAATCCCATCCATAGAAATGTGACGTGACCACAAAATCGTTTAAGTTTGACTGGTTATTATGAAATTCAGTTGATAAAGGAATGTTTGCGTTAAATGTATATAACAATTTAAAGTAATTCCAGACATCAGGGTTGCTTTTCAGTATATCAGGAGCTTGGTCTCTAATTATTTGGATCTGTTTCAAGAATGTTTTATATAAATCAGTAAACTGCTGTTCATCCGATATCGGAAGGAAGTTACAGATTGTAACATCGGGAAAGTTCGGTTGACTGTGAACCGACAAGAAACTACTAGTAACATCGTAATTGCAGTAGCTGATGGCAAGTGTAATGACTTGGAACAAAAGCACTGAGAAACAAGCAATCAATGCCACCAACCAAAATACTCTCACAACTCGACTTGGAGATTTTAGAGTTCGACTCACGCCCTTGATGCTGGTACTCTCTCCAAACCTTCGTAATTCTTGTTGCATTTCTTCTTGCATAACTACCTGTAGTCGATTAATTGTTAATAATACACTTCAACATACGCATAAAACGTAGTTTAAAGGTTGAAAGGTTTTGTCTGCGTTCCGCGTTTCTTGGGAATTCAAAATCGTACACGCAGTAAATTGAGTGTTTATCAATTTTGTGTTAGAAGTTTCTTCTAGTCACTCAAAAATTCCTTCCAGTTGCTTTGCGGAGAAGTCGTCTTGACTTGAGAAGATTGCACAGTCAATTATATTCGCCTGCTCATTAATAAACAGTTAAAAGCAAGAAACACTAAGCTGAAATGTAGACTGCACAGTATTCACACTGGAATCGCACTTTGAGACGCCGTCTTCTGTCCCGTTTTTGAATGCAGCACAGCAGATTCCTGGTGCCTCCTCGTCCTTCTGCAAACGTGGTACTTCTGTCACCACTTGACGATATGTAGCGCAGCAATGATGCCGGATGTTGTGTTCATCGACCAAATGAAACGAGCAAATGTTTTGTAAGCGTGAATTGTTTACCTATTGATTCGGTTTCACACAGTCAATGCATCCAGTAGCGAAACGAGTTCATTATTCCTTTATTTTGTTAGTGTCCACGATGTTGATTTAGCGAGCCAGCCGCTTGTTTGTGTGTAAACCAGGCTGATAGCAGAATAGTCGGCCTACACAGAAAGCAGCTTTTCGGCAGCGAATGAAAGTTTTGCTACTAGCGTTTCATACTCAGTGGCCATCAAAGACCGCCAGTATTGTGAATATTTAACACAGATCGTGAATTATTGAATTGGTCGCCGAAGCATGACGTCTTGGCCATTGTGAACACCAGATCATTATTTTGACCGAGACTCTTTGTTTCAGAAGCCATAATGATAATCCGGTTTTATTATAATCAGAGAGATTCATAAACAATTAATATCACTTGCAAGCATACACCTAAACATAGGCCTATGTATTGCTTTTATAGAGATCCAAATGGAGCGCTATGGTTTGATGTATCGTGCTTTAAAAACCGGCGCGATAGAAGTTACTAATATTAGTTACAATTACAATGTCCCAAAGGCGCTGAAACATCGGTGAGCAGTTCTGGCAAAGCAACTTGAGCTATATATAGTATTTTGAATATTTTCTGCTTCTTTCAATATGACCTCCATCTCCTCTTCCTCCTCATCTTCTTCTCCTCCTCTTCTCCTCATTTTTATAATAATAGCGATATTACTACTACTGCTGCTAATGCCAATAATAATATTAGTATTGTCATTATTGTTATCATTATTTATGCATACCATTAATAATAATAATATTATTAGTACGTCTTAATTTACTATTTTCCTGAGGGCGTAAGTTTTCACATATACGAGAACGGTTCAATCAAAAACTTCCGTATTATTGTGTTTGATAGGTTGATTGATGAAATTTGAGAACAGACGAGGCTGTGGTCTGTGTGAGTTTTCAACAAGTCTTCGGTAAACGATACGCATAAACCATTCATTGATAATAGCTGAAAAATGGAGTTGCGATGACGCGAATTATTTAGCGCTAGATCTTTCAAAGTGGTGTGTAGGTGAAAAAGAGATTCGTGGTCGCCTTTTTATTTTTTTAAATCAGCCATAGTTATCACTTTTATTCATTAGAGCGTCCTTGAAAGTTGCCCAAAATATGCTATGAAAAAATGAACAGACACATTCAACTACAACTGACCGTATTGTAGAAAGTGAGGAAGACTTCCTAACTCTCTCCAACTAGGGATGGAGAGGGGAGGAAGGAAAAGGATTTGTTTAATATATTCCTATAGACTGCAAATTTTTTACTATATCGGTCATCATTGCGAATGTAATGATCGTAAAATGCCAAGTGGTAGTGAGAGCTGATGAAGGCAGGGCCCGGTAATCTGCGATTTCTGGAAGAGCTTTCTGACTGTTCAAGCGATCGATCAGTTATTCTGCAATATAGCTCTTTCCTCAAATTTGCCATTTCTATACCTTTTTCACAAGTCTGCCAATAATAGTAATAGTAATAATAATAATGATAGGAAGAAGAAGATTTGCATAGCGTAATGGCACGGCCTCGGCTCAAAGAAGGGTGCTGTACAAGGGTTCAAAAATTAATTGCAGCCAAATGATATTTTAAAAAGACAGGTCATGATTCGTCACTTGAATGTGTCCTGAGATGGTGTACTCTTCACATTGATCACGTGACAACAAAGTAGTGTGACACAATGAAGTATCAGCCGGTGAATTTATCAAATATTAATTAATTACCATTTATTAAGGAAGTATAAACTGACTGAAAAGGATTAATACTATAAATACAATGGTTTACAATTATCTTGAATAAAGGAATGACGATTCGAAATGCCGAGAAAGGAGAGCATGAAACTGGACCGCGGCGAGTTAATCGAGTCACTGACGGACGATAGGGTAATTGAGTCTTTTACTGCGCGACTGACGGATACGTTAGCAGCCGTTTTTGAACGTATCATGCAAACTTACCTGGATACAGTAAAGCAATCTTTGAAATAAACCCTCGAAATAGCAATCCGTGAACTGGTTGACGCCCGAATCAAGTCATACGAAGAGAAAATCATCCAGTTGATGAGTGAAAACAATCAAATAACGTCCCGTTTGGAGAACGTGCCAGGGAGTTAATCGAGGGCCGATAATTTAATAATTCACGGATTCCCAGAAATATCTGCTGCAGAAAAAGTCTCGGGTGAAGGCCCTGATAGTGACAATTCATCGAAGGAAACATCGCTGGTCACCTGTATCCGAGTCATCGACTTATGAAGTAATAGACTGGGAATCAAAATCATCACGCACGACATTTCAATAGCTCATCGACTCCAAAAAGGAAAAACGAGAATATCCGCCAGTCGTCGTGCGTTTCACCTCTCGTCGAATCCTTGATGAGGTGTACTGATCCCGCAGAGCACTTCGATCGTCTGACGAATCTTCTGACTCGCGGCTACCTATCTTCGTCAGTGAAGAGCTGACAAAGAATAACGCGGACATCTTCTTTCGTGCACACAAACTGCTTCGTGGTGGCCGAATTGTGGGGTATGGACAATGAATGGAGAAGTACACATTAAGAAAACGATGTCCATGAATGAGAAACCTTCCGACTAACTTCGATGAAAGTTCTACCTACCGAATGATGACTTGGCAACATTGGAAACGTGCAAGTACTGTTAACCTCATTCCAAACAACAACTACTACAAGTGAAATATCTGCTGTATATAAATATATCTATCCCTTATTATTTGGAAAATTTATTACCTCCGGCCAAATGTCTTTCAGTTACCCATCCAACCATCTCTTAAATATAATTAAACGGACACCTTAGACTGTTTTGTTTCATCATGCACCTATGCTCATAAACGTGCACTGTCTAAATATCTACAATGTGGTCCCGGCTCATTTTCCCCTCAGAGCAAGACTGAATCCACATAGTATTGCAACGAATGTGCTGTATCTATTTTCCATTTAACCATCTAGAGAAAGGTGAGGTCTTTATGGATGCTATCTCTCAATCGAATTCAAGATTAAGTACTTATACGTTCCCACATACATATAATGATTTAGTCCTCCATCCTATTAACGAATACCCAGAAAAGGTTCCTCCACTAACAAACCTTGATGTAGACCCCGTCGTTAATTACTACAACCTGTGAAGCCATGCAATAGCAGGTACATGTGTTCACAAGAAGTCATTACTACTTTCCAGCAAAGATACCAGTCATTCTCTGTTATGCATCTCAATTGTAGAAGTCTGCTTCATAAGTTATCTGACATAGGCATCCTCCTACTTCAGACTTAGGCAACCATTTTGGGGGTAACACTCGGAAACCATTAGAGGCCAGAGGTCCTTTTGTTCCTCCACCTTTCACTCTAAAGATTTCAATTGTCCAGCTTTGATGAGAATAACGTGTACAGAGGTAAGTTTGAACTGCTTAGGAATGTCCAAGCCAGAAATAATATTTAAGACGTAAAAATTTTAATACAGCTTGAGGATTAATCAACATTCAAAAAACAGGAAAAGGTAAAAATAAAGGCAAACAGCATACGTTTCGAGGAAGCTTTGAATCTGTAACTCCACCCTGAAATGTGGAAATCTCTCAATTGGTCCTCTGTTGTAAAATTTAGGATTCGTCGATGCCGCTATGTCTTAGCCCCTAATCATCCTCAAAAAATTTCGCTTCTCTTAAGCATTTAAAATGGATGATTTACGTTCAAATGACTTAGTAAGTCGAATAGGACTTTCATGAAGGATTTTGTGTTTGTTTGATCAGCGATATACAGTCAACGCTTTGCTCGGAGTGAAAAATATAGCCCAAATCTGACAAAATAAACATGAAAAACTTTGTACAGCTGTCTATTACCAAAATTTACTGCATTCTATTTCACTAAAATTGCTAGCTTATTACCTATGCTTTATAATCGTTTTTGTTGCAGTTGCTAAACAACTACTAAAATTTGTCCAGAGGCTTAAGCTTAAGTATAAACCAAATTCACCTTTATTTAGGCCAGTTTAGAACACGGTCATCTCTGCGAATTTTGTTTGTCTCTTTCATACCTAGAACTTCCGCACAGAAACGGTCTCCCTCTGATCTTGAACCTCTTGTCTGGTAAACAGAATTTTCATCAAAGAATAAATCAATTCAATAACCTCGGCAGCTGTCAGTATGGAGATTCCGAGCCACAGATTAAAAGATCCGCCGAGGTTTGAAGTCATTGTGTTCCATGATGTAGCAGGAGCGTCCATCATCAGCTTAACACCTTTCTGTTCCATGCTGATGAAGATCTGGACAAAGTTCTGCTCGATTAATTTCAGATTCTGAAGCTGTTCAAATATTTCGGGCGAACTCTGGTTATTCGTATTGTTCCAAAGTTTCTCGTAGACTGAGAATTTTTTCTGATACCGATTATCGGAACGAATGAATAAATCATAAAATGCCAGATGATAGTAGATGTCGGGCCAAAGGGCTACAGAACTGGTGTATTCGTACTGTGTTTCAGAACATTCGAGAGGACAATCACACTTATCTTCATCAGGCACAAGTTTCGAGTAACAACGGACCATCTTCCAAAACTTGTCTGTTAGTAAATTGTTGACGATGTACTTTGGCGAATTTTCCAGAAATTGTGTGATGTTAAGACACATCGTGTAATCACTCATCTGCAATTCAACCTCGGTAAAGTATTCGTACATACTGAGACAACCGCAGGCCTTTATGAATTGTCGTTGCCTACAAAGACTTATGCATGTTGCCTGGTTATAAATAAGCGAATCTTTCTGGTCAGAATTGATGCGTTTTCGGCTACTGCAGTTTCCGTATGGATATGGCAATCTGGTAATGTTATTCTGCCTCAATGTGATTCTCAACTCTGATCCTGGAGCTACATAAATTGCCTTCTTCGGACTTGGCTTCACACCTCTAGAGTGAATCATGACTTTGATTCCTCTTGATAGAGTAACTCGAATCCAGTTGTGAAACGTGTTAATTGCCTCTGGGAAGAAATTGTCAAGAAACACAATCGTGCTTATCCCAGCACCTTCAACGTTCGTTTCAGGTCGAAGGGTCTTGCAAACCTGAAGTGGCAAATTGAGAGACAAAAACTGACTGCAGTTAAACGGGAGGTAAAAATCCCAATTGTAGGAAATACACTGTACTACAAAATCATCCGAAGATGTTGCTTTCATATCGTCGCTTATCGGAAGAGGGATATTTGCATTAAAAGTCCATAGCAACTGGAGGAACCTCCAAACAGAATTGTCAGTTCTAATATCATCCGGTGCTTGATCTTTAATAAACTGAAGTTTTTTCAAGTACGCCTCGTATAACGGACGATGACTTTGCATATCTGACACCGGAAAGAGATTGCAAATCGTAACATCTGGAAAATTCGTCTTCCCTTCAAACACTAAGAAGTTTCTGGTAACTGAGTAACTGTAGTAGCTGATGACAACGGAAATGACTTGATACAGAAGCATTGAACAGCAGACCATCAACGATATCACCCAGAAAGCACGAACAATCCAACTACGGGCTTTAATTGTGCGGCTGATGCCTTTCATGCTCGTAGTTTCGCCAAACTTGCGCAACTCTTGTCTTATTTTGTCGCGCATGGTTGGCAAGTTGTATCGCGAACTTCTCTAGACTATTTTCTCGCTGTCCTTGTTTCTGCTTCTTGGGTTAAGTAACTAGACGGTTACTTTTCCACGAAATTACTGTGCAGCTGTATACGATCCACTGAGAAAGCTGCCCTATTATATGTCCGTGGCAACAGAGCATCGTGATCGCTATGCTGGAAAAGACTGAGGTTTGTGTCTGTGCAAACGCTCACGTTGCTGACACATTAGTGTGATTGCTTGATGGATATATTATTCTAGATTGCCGGATTCCATTAGGGCTCTGGTAATCCATTTATCGACACATTTGCGTCAATGACTAGATTTTCAACAATGCAATATTTTAAATGCACTAATTGATATGGATCCAGATCAGTTTTACCTTCGCACTGGTAGGTGTTCATGCCTGAGGATCTGGGAACTTTGATCGCATTTCAAATTATCGACACCAGAAAATATCATGCATCACACATATCAAAATCGACTGATATTGCTGCCAAATAATAAGCTGAGGCTGTGTAGCATTGGTTTATATCAATAAATGTTTTTTTCATTCATACTATACTATCGCTAACGTGGTTGCATGTTTAAACGTTTCATAATAATAATCGTATGTAGCTTTTTTGTCGCTGTGAAACTTTTAGAGGAAATTTACTAGTATTGAGATGCATAGGCTATATTCACAATTGCTTTAGTTGAGGTTTGAAGCACTCGGCAACACTGAGAAAGTCACATACATCTATGAAATGGCGTTGTCTACACAAACTGATGCACTTTGACCGGTCATACATGAGCGAATTGTTGCACTTGCCTGCAAATATTCGTTGTCTATCGCTGCAGTTTTCGTATGGATATGGCAACCGTGTGATGTCTTGTTTGACGCAAATTACCAGTTCTATTCCCGGAAATGCGTTAATGTCATTCGATGGATCAGGTTTTGTACCCCTCGAGTGAATCATAACCCTGACGCCGGGATATTAAGGAACTCTAATCCAATTTAAAAAACCTTTGATGGGTTGAGTTAAGAAATTGTTTAAAAATAGTATTGTGATCATTGCACCCCCACTTCTCCTGGCCCTCAGAGTCTCAACACAACTGAAGTAGTCTGCCGAGAAACCAATTTTGTTGACAGTTTTGGTACCCATGACTCATGGCATACCACGTCGAAGGCTTCTGACATTGTGGAGTTGTTACTGGAGTCATAAACAATGGGTGTATTTGTGTTAAAGAACACCAGCATGTTTAAAAAGTTCCAAATATCATCGTGGAACTCATATCCAATCCCGAGAATGGCTTCTTATGAAATCCTGTCTTTACACGTGTGATTCATACAACCGTGGAAAGCTCTCTATATGTGGAGTAGAGAAGAGGTTTTAGATTGCTACATCGGAAAAGTCCGGTTGGCTTTGCAGAACTACAGAATTTCTGATAACCTCATATCTGAAGTTGTTAAAAATGACGGCAATGACTTGAAACAACAAAACGGATAAGCAGCCAAGAAGTGCTAACAACCATGAAATTATCAATGATCCGGTTGTTAGATTTTATTACACGACTTATGACTTTCATAGGAGTATTTTCTCGAAATAGTAGCAGTTCCTGCTTAACTGCATTCATTGTGGAACAAAAGGTTAATTTGGTCGCGATTCGATTGTTGAAATCTCTTTGAATTCTTCTTTTGCGAAAGCGTTGTTAATGAATTATCACGATTATTGTATTTCATGGCCGCTGGAACTGAATGCAGCTCAAGAACCAAGAAAACGTGCAACACACTGACCATTGTGTATGAGCAATTTGGTCAAACGCAAGACTCACTGAAGAGAGGCACTCAACAAACATCCATCCGTATGGCTGTGTACTTCATAAGAACATGAAGAGTGTCAGCGTCGGAGTGTGAAATTTTAGGGGACTAATCCTGGAGCAACAATGAGAAGGGAGGAGGAAACTATCTGAAGAGTCTGCGCATTTCCTCAAGGATCCAAATGGCAACTATTCTTCATGGATTTTTAGAAAAAATAACTCAAAAAGAGCGCGCTTAGGAATTCCAGAGGGGTCGCTTGAGTTTTAATGATCAGTTCTAGAATAAGGTGTAATGTTAATGTATTATAATTACAAGCACAGTAAGGGTACCACGAAGAAGATGGTCAAAGATCAAGGCTGGCAAATGGCCGACATCTTGCCATGCTAGGTCTAAAAAATTCCATGTGTGATTCTCGATAACTTAGAGGAGATGATTCTTCCCTATTAAAAAACAAAATTGTGCAATTTTGGTTGAAACGTAAGTTCAATTTTCAGAAGACTGAAACAGACCCATTCGCATTTTGACACACCCTGAGCGGGCCCCCTTTCTTCCTAATGTAGGTATGGCCCGTCGCCGTGTGGGGTTATTGATTTTATTTCGTTTACCAAATCCCTTTTTTATGAGAAGTATCGATTAAGTACATTATTTATTGAAGCGAAAAATAAGCACACGTTAATGAACATCTTCAAGCTAGATGCAAAACACTCAATATTTAACAACAGGGTTGCAAGCATCAAATTATACGGCAAACGAATAGCCTTTTATCATTGAAAACACAGTGTAGAAAGAGCGTCGTTACAAAATATATTACTTTGTGCATAAAGCTATGTAACACACAAAATGTATAAGTATTTAAAAGGGCAAATAAAATAGCTAGAAAGCCAAATACAAAAGTGTTATATTAGTAAAAGGACGCTCAGCATATCAACAAATCGCGAGCGACAGATAGATTAATCACATTGTCATTTTTTAACATGAGCTTCCTAACATTAAATGAGCATCAACTGACTTTATCTAAAATACACAAAGCATACAAAGACCATCAGTGGTTAAATCAGAATGTAAAAAAACATTGAGCATCTAAAGCAGGTAACATCTGTACAGAAGTTAAATAATAAAAAAGCCAAAACTTTCAAAGGCAGAAATACCAGAAAATTAAATCTAGGTAGACTATAGCTATCTAACTCTAATGTAACAATCCTGCACCTTGGTTAACTTGAGTTTCTTTTGTTTTCAGATCAGAGCCATTTTCATCCAAGAAAATGACAAGTCGACGACTTCGCAAATTGTTGTTATTGAAATTTCGAGCCAGAAATTCAAAGATTACGTCGAGTTGAGCCAATGTCCACAGCCATGTACACAGGTTGATATAATTGTTTACCTGCTACTCAAATTTTTTACTTACTTTAACCAATACTTCAGCACTTTTCGTTACAATCAATTTTTCAATATAAGTTTTCACTATTTTTGCATCGTACAGGACGCCACAAGACGTTTTTCAAATGTAATCGTTAATTTAAATTTTTATTAGACTATATATGCATTCTGATTACTGATATAAATAATTTGTCAACACGTAGCGTACTAAATTTTAGAACACACGACGACAATCGTTAACTCAATCTGTCCTGAACAGTTTAACATATGACATCAACTTAAGAAAGAGCGCAGGGAAAATATCCAGATGCATTTCTTTAGAGTTCGATAAGCACAGATTCTTGTCTGGATTTCACCATAAGTAAGCTGCTCAGAATCGTGATAAAAACAGCAAGTATTTTAAACTGGCGAATGCTCTGCCATAAACATTGGTTTCTATTGTCGCAGTGAGCTTTATTGAAAACGATTCCATTAGCATCATGGTTTTCTCGATTATTTCTCTGGCTAGAATTAACAGTTTTTATCAGATCTCATGAATATTTTTTAATGGTCCAAAGGATCTCCTGGCTTTATGTTTTCATAACATTTCCAACACAACACTCACTGTCCACACTTTCGTTTAGATTTATGAAGCATAGTTTCAAATACTCAAGTTTCAGAATGCAAGACAAAATAATAAGAGTCGAAATAAAGGATCGTTGTCTTAGAAACGATTAACAAAACTGTTGATGTCTTACACTGTCAAAATTCTTACATTTTTTTCACATTTGTGTATTCTGATTTTCACACTTTTTCCCAATCACAGCTATTTTCACTAAGGCGTAGATCAATTCGGTAATTTCAGCCGCTGTCATTATTGACACTCCAAGCCACAGATTCAACGATCCAACGAGATTTGAAAGAAAAGTCTCCCAGGTCACAGCTGGAGTGTCTTTCACCAGCCACACGCGTCTCTGGCTCATTTTGACCGTGACTTGAACGAAGTTCTGTTCAATCAAATTCAATTTCTGGAGTTCCTCAATAGTTTCTGCGTCTCTCATGTCTTTGTATTTGTTCCAAATCTTCTCATAGGCAGCAAATTTCGCACTATATCGTTCATCGTTGCGAATGAAAACATCATAAAATGCCAAGTGATAGTGGATATCTGGCCAATGTGATGCTGAACTAATGAATTCGTACTGAGTCTCAGAACACTGGACAGGGGCAGTCACACATGTTTAGAGATGTAAAAAAACATGTTTTTTTTGGCGTTGAAATATTTCAATGAAATATTTCAGTTTTATTTGAAATATTTCAGTTTCCTTTGAAACATTTGAAATTATGTTTTTTTACATTTTACAACTAATTACAACCATAATAACAGTTTATTTATTTCTCTCATATTACATATTATATGCATTATTGTGTTAGTGATGACCATCCTCGAGATACTCAATTTATTTCTAATTACCTGTTTTTAAGAATGACTTTTATGAGAGTTACATTATATGTTGAAAAACATATTTTATTCACCAAATGTCACAAATTACAGTTTGATCTAATAAAGTAGATGTTATTGTTCATTGTTATGCTTAACATTTATTATTAATCACTTGTTTTGTCATAAATGAAATAAATGTGATTTTAGCTAAATTCTGCTAGCCTAGGAGGCTAGGACACAGTCAATCGTATAGAATTCGAAACACTTTAGTGACTTTACAAGACAAATTATAAATCACAAATACTATGTCAACTAGACTCAATAATAATCCGGCGAACAAAATTTTACAAAAAGTTCTAAGAATAGAACTTAGAACACAAACATAAATAGTACTGTAGTGAAAAGTTGTAAAAACAATGAGGATTTTAGGGTTTTGCATATTGTAGATTGTATTACGTCCGACAATTTAGCTATGGTGTTTATGTAATTAATTTGCACGGAACACTGGGGAACAGTTGGATGTAATTAACGAGAGGCGGATAGAACGCCCGTAGTTGACAGGTAGAAGTAAACGAGAGAGAGGGAGAGTGAGAGAACGAGAGAGAGAGAGAAAGGCGGAGCAGAGGGATGCTGATCGGATGGCGAAAGGGAGAATTTGGGTGATTGACAGATGAAGGGGAAAGTTAAGGAAGGGTGCGAAGCGAAGAAGGCATTCGCTAAACAACGGTCGAAAGAGGCGTTAGGTTCCGGAGAACAGAAGAAAGATAATAAACCTGTATCTCTTAAACGGACCTCGCTAGACTAATAGGCCGATGCGAATCATAGACTCTGAGTTTGCTGAATTTGTTGTAAATACGGTGTAAATACGTGTAATATACGTGCGAAAGAAAGAATCGGTGTTGTCTCTGTACGGTCGGACTGATCCATTCACGAACCCGCGTGCTGTTAAAGGCCTAAAGTCCCCCGAAGATAAAGCCATATCAATAGCACCGCTCGCCACCATATCCTGAAAAGAGACTTGTGTTCGCCAGCGATCCATCGCATCGCAGGACTCGCAAGTAAAACATTCTTTCAGTACAAGTACTATCAGTCAGACAGAGTAAACCATCATTAATAGTAATTACACTGCTAAAATCTGTCAGTTACAACTTACAAGATTTCCTCATTGTTATTCATCATCGTCCATGTCATCATCTTTGTTGTCATCATCAACATCATCATTGTCTCTATCATCATAACTGTCAGTGTCACTGTCATCATCATCACTGGCATCGTCACTGTCATCATAGTTTTCATGGCCTTCATCGTCGACATTGTCACCGTCTTTGTCATTATCATTATCATCATCATTGTTATCATCTTTGTCAGCATGGCTGTCATCATCATCATCGTCTGACTGATGCTCTAACTGTGGCAGTGGCGGTGATGTAGATATCTGAAGTGCTTGAGATGAGGATGAGCAGGAAGCACTCGCACTCACAGAACAGACCATCTCTTTGGAACAGCACCATGTCATTGGAACAGCAGAAACTGGTCCAACTCAAGACATTGTGTCAATTTGTGTGCATCCAATACTTCAAAACATGTTGTTTTTTTTGGTCATTGAAATATTTCAAAAAAACCTGTCAGAAATGAAATATTTCAAATGAAATATTTCACGCTCACATCACTACACATGTTAGGAACAAAATGCCAAGTACAGTTAATGAGAGTCCAAAAGATTTATGTAAAAATGCCTTGCTTTGTGTACATCTGAGAATCTTCCTGAAGTTTCGTGATGTTAAAACAGAACGTATAACTATTCATTCGCAATTCAGTTTGTTTCTGTAAAATACTCGTAAAGGTCGAGACATCCACATGCTTTTATGTACTGACGTTGTCCAAACAAACTGATGCATGTTGGCCTGTCGAATGGAGGTGAAATATCTTCTTCGAGAAATAGTCGTTGTCTATATCTGCAATTTCGATATGGATGTGGTAACCCGGTAAAATTATTCTGCCTCTATATCCTAGCCCCTACCCCATTCTGAAAACATTTCCGACTCTCTTAAACATTTAAAATGGTTGATTTACGTTCAAATGACTTAGTAAGTCGAATAGGACTTTCATGAAGGAATTTGTGTTTGTTTGATCAGCGATATACAGTCAACGCTTTGCTCGGAGTGAAAAATATAGCCCAAATCTGACAAAATAAACATGAAAAACTTTGTACAGCTGTCTATTACCAAAATTTACTGCATTCTATTTCACTAAAATTGCTAGCTCATTACCTATGCTTCATAATCGCTTTTGTTGCAGTTGCTAAACAACTACAAAAATTTGTCCAGAGACTTAAGCTTAAGTATAAACCAAATTCACCTTTATTTAGGCCAGTTTGAAACACGGCCATCTCTGCGAATTTTGTTTGTCTCTTTCATACCTAGAATTTCCGCACAGAAACGGTCTCCCTCTGATCTTGAACCTCTTGTCTGGTAAACAGAATTTTCATCAAAGAATAAATCAATTCGATAACCTCGGCAGCTGTCAGTATGGAGATTCCGAGCCACAGATTAAAAGATCCGCCGAGGTTTGAAGTCATTGTGTTCCATGATGTAGCAGGAACATCCATCATCAGCTTAACACCTTTCTGTTCCATGCTGATGAAGATCTGGACAAAGTTCTGCTCGATTAATTTCAGATTCTGAAGCTGTTCAAATATTTCGGGCGCACTCTGGTTATTCGTATTGTTCCAAAGGTTCTCGTAGACTGCGAATTTTTTCTGATACCGATTATCGGAACGAATGAATAAATCATAAAATGCCAGATGATAGTAGATGTCGGGCCAAAGGGCTACCGAACTGCTGTATTCGTACTGTGTTTCAGAACATTCGAGAGGACAATCACACTTATCTTCGTCAGGCACAAATTTCCAGCAACAACGGAACATCTTCCAAAACGTGTCTGTTAGTAAATTGTTGACGATGTACTTTGGCGAATTTTCAAGAAATTGTGTGATGTTAAGACACATCGTGTAATCACTCATCTGCAATTCAACCTCGGTAAAGTATTCGTACATATTGAGACAACCGCAGGTCTTTATGTATTGTCGTTGCCTACAAAGACTTATGCATGTTGCCTGGTTATAAATAAGCGAATCTTTCTGGTCAGAATTGATGCGTTTTCGGCTACTGCAGTTTCCGTATGGATATGACAATCTGGTAATGTTGTTCTGCCTCAATGTGATTCTCAACTCTGATCCTGGAGCTACATAAATTGCCTTATTCGAATTTGGTTTCATACCTCTAGAGTGGATCATGACTTTGATGCCTCTCGATTGTGGAAATCGAATCCAATTGTGAAACGTGTTAATTGCCTCTGGGAAGAAATTGTCTAGAAACACAATCGTGCTTATCCCAGCACCTTCAACGTTCGTTTCAGGTCGAAGGGTCTTGCAAACCTGAAGTGGCAAATTGAGAGACAAAAACTGACTGCAGTTAAACGGGAGGTAAAAATCCCAATTGTAGGAAATACACTGTACTACAAAATCATCCGAAGATGTTGCTTTCATATCGTCCCTTATCGGAAGAGGGATATTTGCATTAAAAGTCCATAGCAACTGATGGAACCTCCAAACAGAATTGTCAGTTCTAATATCATCCGGTGCTTGATCTTTAATAAACTGAAGTTTCTGCAAGTAGGCTTCGTATAACGGACGATGACTTTGCATATCTGACACCGGAAAGAGATTGCAAATCGTAACATCTGGAAAATTCGTCTTCCCCTCAACCACTAAGAAGTTTCTGGAAACTGAGTAACTGTAGTAGCTGATGACAACGGAAATGACTTGATACAGAAGCATTGAACAACAGACCATCAACGATATCACCCAGAAAGCACGAACAACCCAACTACGGGCTTTAATTGTGCGGCTGATGCCTTTCATGCTCGTAGTTTCGCCAAACTTGCGCAACTCTTGTCTTATTTTGTCGCGCATGGTTGGCAAGTTGTATCGCGAACTTCTCTAGACTATTTTCTCGCTGTCCTTGTTTCTGCTTCTTGGGTTACGTAACTAGACAGTTACTTTTCCAAGATATTACTGCTGCAGCTCCACAGTATCCACTGAAAAAGCCGCCGTATTATATGTCCTTAGCACCAAAACAGCGTGATCGCTACGCTCTGGCACAGTGAGGTTTATGTTTGAGCAAACGCACACTGTGCTGACACATCACGGTGATGGATATATAATTGTAGTTTACCAGATTCCATTAGGGCTCTGGTAATCCATTTATTGATACATTTGTGTCAATTTTATCAACAATGCAATGATTTAAATGCGCTAATTGATATGGATCCAGATAAATTTTACCGCCCCACGGGTAGGCGTTCATACCTGAAAATCTGGGAACGTTGATGCAATTTCAAATTATCGACATCAGAAAATTTCATGCATCGCACAAATCATAATCGACTGATAATGTTCCTAAACGATTTCAATTAGCTGTGCCTGTGCAGTATTCGATTATATCAAAAAAAATGTTTTCACTCACACTATCGATAACGTCGTTGCTTGCATACACGCCTAATAATAATATTAATGATATGTAGCATTTTTGTTGCTGTGAAACTTCATAGAAGGCACTTTACAAGTATTCAGATGCATAGGCTATATGCACAATTACTTTTCTTGAGTTTACTGATAGCGAATATTGTTCATGCCGTAACTACGACCCCTAGAGTTCGCAACTGCGGGTACACGACACTGAAACTGCAAACGAGTGGCCATGCAAACCTGATGAAGTAGATAAAGTAGGAAAGACCGTTTTCACAAGTCCTGCAAGAAAACGATAGTGTGAATGAAGCCACTCTACATGACACTGCGGTAATTTATGTGTTAACATTGTATGTAATGTTAGGTTTTCTTTTGTTGCCTGACGTATCGGATTTTGACCAAGCTTCAACTAAGAAGCTTATGATTCTTGACTACAACCTCACCTGAAGCGACCATCGAGTGATGCTTTGTGTATTACTATTACAGACCTAGAGAAGTCATTAGATGATATTCAATTAGATTAATTTGTTTGTTTTTCCGAAATTTCTGAAATTTCAGCAACAGTTTTGGAAATCAAGCTGTGTTCTTAGCCCTGTTCATACTACAATTTATAATCTCGTTTGTTGCAGCTTAGATATAGTTTCTTGTTTGTTGTTAAGTTTCAATTTTACACACACGGAACCTGTCCTTTAACTCGTTTTCTTGTAAATGCTATTTTAATCAACAAGTACACCAATTCGATAAGCTCGCCTGCTGCCAAAAACACTGAGATTCCGAGCCACAGATTCAAAGACTCAAGAAGATTTGTGGCCATTGTGTGCCACGATACAGCTGGGATATCTTTTATCAACTGAACATTTTTCTTATTCATTTTAACTGGAACTTGGCTGGAGTTCTGTTCAAGCAACTTCACCTTCTCTAGTACCTCAAGCATTTCTGCTCCATTTCGAACTCCGTAGTTGCCCCATTATCATCTCATAAATGGGAAATTCTTTTTATTATCTGTTATCGTTACGAATATAAACATCATACAATGCCAATTGGTAACAGATGTGAGGCCAGTGAGCCAACTAACTGCTAAATTCATACTGGATTTCAGAACATTGTATAGGACAGTCACAGAGGTCTTCATCTAGGGTGAGCCACCAGGAACAATTCATCAGAGTCGAAAATGGCTGGGTTAAAATGCCGTTTTCCATGTACTTCGGAGAATCTGTGAGAAATTGTGAGAAGTTACTGCAGAAAGTGTATTTGCTCATTTGTAATTCGGCGTCATTGAAGCACACGGAAGCACTGAGACAGTCAAATGCATCTATGAACTGGCGTTGTCTACAGAAACTGATGCACGTTGACCGGTCGTATATAGGGTGAGTTGTTGCCTTTGTCTACAAATATTCGTTGTCTATAGGTGCAGTTTCCGTATGGATACGGCAACCGTGTGATGTTATTCTGTTTGATGTTAAATTCCACGTCTCTTCCTGGAAATACGATAATGGCAGTCAGTGGATCAGCTTGTGTGCCCCTAAGGGTGAACCATTACCCTGACGCCAGAAAATAAAGGAACTCGAATCCAATTTAAAAATCAATTGATCGGTTGAGATCAGAAATTGTCTAAAAATATCATTGTACTCTTTGCACCCGCACTTCTCCTGGCCCTCAGTCTTGCACAACTGAAGTGATCTGCCGAGAAACCAATTTTATCGACAGTTTTGGTACCCATAGAAATTCCAACCACACTCATGACATACCATAACGAAGGCTTCTGACATTGTGGAGTTGTTATTGAAGTCATAAACAATGGGTATAGTTGTGTTAAAGTCCATTAGCATCTTTAAAAGTTCCAAATATCATCGTGGTCCTGCAACCAATCCCGTGAATGGCTTCTTATGAAAACCAGTATTTGCACATATGATTCAAATAACCGAGGATAGCTTTCTATAGCTGAAATGGGGAAGAGGTTACAGATGGTGTTAGGGAAATTGCGGTTGGGTTTGCAGAAATACAGCATTTCTGACACCTCATATCTGAAGTAGTTCAAAACGACCGTATTGACTTGAGACAGTAAGGAAAAGAAGCCCAGAAGTGCAGGCAGCCATAAAATTTTAATAACCAGGCTGTTGGATTTTATTATACGACTTACCCCATTTCCAGTTGTATTTTCTCCAAACAATCGCAGCTCCTGCTTAATTACGTTCATCGTGGTTCGGAATGACGCAAAATCGTTTGTTCGACAGGGGTGGGTGGGTTCGGCCTGGCCTGTGTGGCCCAGGACTTACAAAGGCTGACGTCGAGGATGGCGTACAGTTAAAGAAGGCTCGCGATGCCTAGACGTCGAAGACTGCGTCCAGGCGGAGTCGGTGACCGAGGCGAAGACGGCGAGGCACAGACCGTCGAATACAGCGGCGCAGACCGTTGACTCAGGCGAAGACGGCGAGGCACAGACCGTCGACGATAGCGTCAAGGCGGAATCGGTGACCGAGGCGTAGACGTCGAAGACCGTGCTGTAGGCGGAGACGGCAGACCCAGGCGTAGACCGTGCTGCAGGCGGAGACGGCGAGGCACAGACCGTCGAATACAGCAGCGGAGACGGTGAAGGAGGCGTAGACCGTCGACTCAGGCGAAGACGGCGTGGCACAGACCGTCGACGATAGCGTCAAGGAGAAGTCGGTGACCAAGGCGTAGACCGTCGTCTCAGGCGTAGACCGTCGACCCTGGCGAAGACCGTGCTGCAGGCGGAGACGGCAGACCCAGGCGTAGACCGTGCTGCAGGCGGAGACGGCAGACCCAGGCGTAGACCGTGCTGCAGGCGGAGACGGCGAGGCACAGACCGTCGAATACAGCAGCGGAGACGGTGAAGGAGGCGTAGACCGTCGACTCAGGCGAAGACGGCGTGGCACAGACCGTCGACGATAGCGTCAAGGAGAAGTCGGTGACCAAGGCGTAGACCGTCGTCTCAGGCGTAGACCGTCGACCCTGGCGAAGACCGTGCTGCAGGCGGAGACGGTGCCCCATGCGAAGACCATGCTGCAGGCGTAGACGTCAGACCCAGGCGACGACCCCGCCGCAGGCGGAGACGGCGCCCCAGGCGAAAAAGGCGAGGCACAGACGGCAGACCCAGTCGACGATCGTGGAAGATAAAATCACACACCTAAGTCATTGTTTAAGAACACGATCCAGCCTTAGTCATTCCTTGGGTATAAAAAGAGCCACTGGCAACGCATTAAAAGGTTTGAAGAACGTTCGTTGCACAGGTAATAAATAATGACTCGCCAGGTGGCGACACCGAGGCGTAGCAGTCACAGTTTTGTGACAGGAACAAAAGGCTTCTTTGGTCACGATTCGGTTGTTGAAATCTTTTTGATTTTTCGTTTTATCATCATGTCGCCAGTGAATTACTGTATCACGATTATTCTATTTCATCGCCGTTTGAACTGATTGGAGCTTAAGAATCAAGAAAATGTGCAACACAGCCCATTTTATAGTATACCATAGAAATTTGTGCGTGCGAATTTATTTATCTACTGGAATATGACTGTAAACATGTGCTCTAATGGATTTCCTCCTCGCTCACCATTTTGCTCTGTGACTCTTTATATTTGTGATAGATTAACATGACCATCCTCGGCTTTATAAAATCAATTAATTGATGGGTCGTAATGCTTAAAAGCCATTACGCAAAAGTGTCAAATGACATCCACGTTTAATCTCTTGTAAAATGGGTCTGGAAATAGACAGGCTTATATATGACGTGAGGTTGTCAACTAAAGCTCTTTTTGTCAGCATGCCTATGTGGAGCCCATATTGGACCCAAAATCCCAAAGAGAACCAAATAAGGCTCACATGGGTCTAATCAAATGTTTACTGGCATTTTGGAATGAAGCTATAATTACATATATTATACTCTAAATAAAGAATACTAGACCGGATCAGCCGTCCAGTGCTCTTTGACGAACATTTCCTCATTTAAAGTGATATTAGATCGACAATTGTATCAGTATTCACGCGGTCGCTTAGTTCAACTTTTTCGATATCAGTCCCAAAGCAGGGCGCTTGGAATCTTGAATGAAAATTGTTTGTTTACTATTCTTAGCACATTTGAAAGCTATATTGAGATTACGGAAAGGCGGCGTTTCGTATAGGGTAAGTTATTTCATCATCTCTCCACAGGGAGTAGATAATCTTTTTAAAATATTATTTCTTTCATATTTATTTGCACCGATTGAAATTCCTCCACGTAAACCTGGCCA
This sequence comes from Norana najaformis, assembly GCA_964023275.1. Taxonomy (NCBI): domain Eukaryota; kingdom Metazoa; phylum Annelida; class Clitellata; order Crassiclitellata; family Hormogastridae; genus Norana; species Norana najaformis. Next base: position 29,010,041 of record OZ029919.1, read on the forward strand.
TCTAGGCCAACTAATCTTGCCATCTTTTCATTAAACTGTATATTAATACCAAGTTAAAGGGAACCCTTTTCTCGAATGTTATGGTCGCTTCTGAACTTCAGATAAGAGACCTATTAACACCGTGATCGCATTTCTGACTAGTACCTGTAAAGACGTGACAATGACTGAGTTAATGCCTTTAACAGAGCAACAACCTTACAGAAGACTTTCTTTCATAGGCCTTAGTGTTCCATTTAGCATGCGGCATTTTAAACGCACTAATAACCCAGTGGTGAAGAATATTAAAGCATGTTAGATCGATTGACTTTCATTCGTTTTAAGAGCAGATCAATGCAGCTCTATTTTCCATTAAATTGGAAACATAACTTCAGAGATTATGGCTTAGTTCTTGTAGATATTTGTAATCCCATCAACTTTAAGTTTTTGAAAGCATAGGTCATTCTTCTGCTACAAATCGTAGTTATTTTTACGTCATTGGCTTTATTTGGTTTACCAAATCCCTTTTTATGAGAAGAATCGATTTATGACATTATTCATTCAAGCGAGAAAATAAACACACAATAAGCATATCTAATCTAGCTACAAAACACTCTATATTCAACAACAAGGTTGCAAGCATCAAATTGTGCAGCAAACGAATAGACTTTTAGCATTTAAAACACATTGCACAAAGAGCGTCGTTATATTACTTTGTATAAAGCTATATAACAGACAGAATGTTTAAGTAAGTACTTAAAAAGGCAAATAAAGTAGCTAGACAACCAAATACGAAAGTATTATATTAGTAAAACTAACTTTCCGCATATTACCAAATCGTCAGCGAGAGATAGATTTATCATACTGCCATTTGTCAACGTGAGCTTTCTAGTATTAAATTAGCATCAACTGACCACTTAGAACACACAAGGCATACAAAGAAGGTCATCAAGGGTTAAATCAGAATCATAAATATCGACCATCTAAAGCAAGTAATATCTGTACAGAAGTTAATGATAAAAAGCCAGAAATTTCTTAGGTAGAAATACCAGAAAATCAAATACCGGTAGACAATCTAACTCTAACTCCTGATGCTTGGTTAACTTGAGTTTCATTTGTTTTCAATCAGAGCCATTTTCATTAAAGAACATGTGAACTCGATGACTTCGAATATTGTCGTTTCTGACATTTCGAGCTAGAGCTTCAAATATGCATCGAGATTTGAAGCCAATGTCCACAGACCGCGACGCAGGTGGAAATCACTGTTCTCCAGATGCTCAAATTTTTGATTCACTTTATACAATGCTTCAGCACTGTTCTTTGCACTCAATTTTTCAATATCAGAAGTTTTCAATATATTTTGTATCGTGCAAAGTGTCACCAGACATTTTTCAAATGTAATCGTTGAATTAGAATTTTATTATATCGCTTTTGATTGTTAATATAAACAATTGGTCGATATGTATAGTAAAATTTTTTACAACATTTGTCGATTTAGTCTCCAAGATCTTCATTCGTTATTTTAATCGTAGACTCAATCGGTCCTAATGTGCATAATATATGACATCAACTTAAGAAAAAGAGCTGCATCGAAACAGAGTGGTTGTTCAGAGATTCCGAAGTAATTGAGGTTAAATGCCCAAATATGTTTCTTTAAAGCTCGGTAGGAACAATTAAGATTTACATCTGTATTTTAGTATAAGTAAGCTCCGATTACAGCTTGTTTTACAAGCGGAATATTATTAGTCACAACACTGTACATGCTCGTCTTCAAAATTTTGCACAAAAGAGCTTCGAGAAGAAACTTATCCTATTAAGACTGGATCATTTAGCCTGTTCATTAGTAAACAGTTGCGATCAAGAAACACAAAGCTGAAATGTAGACTGCACAGTATTCATACTGGAATCGCACTTTGAGACGCCGTCTTCTGTCCCGTTTTTGAATGCAGCACAGCAGATTCCTGGTGCCTCCTCGTCCTTCTGCAAACGTGGTACTTCTGTCACCACTTGACGATATGTAGCGCAGCAATGATGCCGGATGTTGTGTTCATCGACCAAATGAAACGAGCAAATGTTTTGTAAGCGTGAATTGTTTACCTATTGATTCGGTTTCACACAGTCAATGCATCCAGTAGCGAAACAAGTTTAAATGATTCTGATCTACTTCAGTCATGCGAATCTTTGATTTCCACGCTTCCCTCATGTTTATATCTCTGACCAAATTGATTGCTCAATATTCCTTTATTTTGTTGTGTCATCGATGTTGATTTAACGGGCCAACCGCTTGTTGGTGTGTAACCCAGGTCGCCGCAAGCGGGATAGTGGGCCTTCACAGAGAGCAGCTTCCCTGCATCGAATGAAAGTATAGCTTCTGGTGTTTCACACTCAGTGGCCATCAAAGACCGTCCGCGTTGTGAATATTTAACACAGAACCTGAAGTATTGAACTTGGTCGCCAAAGCATGACGGCTTGGCCATTGTGAACACCAGTTCATTATTTTTGACCGAGACTCTTTGTTTCAATAGCCATAATGATAATCCAGTTTTATTGTTATCGAAGAGCTTCATAAACAATTAATATCACTTGCAAGCATGCACCTAAACATAAACCTTTTTTGAAGATCCAAATGGAGCGCCATGGTTTGATGTCTTGTGCTTTAAATACCGGCGCGATTGAAGTTACTAATATTAGTTGCAATTACAATGTCCCAAAGCCGCTGAAACATCGGTGAACAATTCTGTATAAGCAACTTAGGCTAAATATTGTATCTGGAATATTTTCTGTAACTTTCAGTTTAACCTTCTCCTCCTCCTCCTCCTCTCTTTCTCCTCTTTCTCCTCCTCGTTTTTAAAATAGTAGCGATACTACTAATACTACTGCTACTTCCAATAGTATTATTATCATTATTGCTGTTATTATTTATGCATATTAATATTATCAATAATATTATTATTATGTCCTTATTTATTATTTCTTGAGTTTTTAGTCTCTGAGATGTTGACAATGTTGATGAGAATGATTTTAATAACAACAATAATATTACTAATAATATCTAGAAAGGACACTCGCCTAAACTGATAATTACTGTGTCGGTGTCTTCTATATGATCTATATATCATCTATATTATATGATCATATTGGTAAGTGTGTGTGTACCTGGGGCAGTGGCGCCGCCGGCGATTAAATTGGACGAATGCCGGCAGAATGCTTAGCTTTACAGAAACCCTAGCGGTGAAATGTATTTGAAGTTCTTTTCTAAAATATTTTACACAAAATTTAATGATGAATCAATAAAACTTGCCCTCGTCACAGCTTATCAAAACTGAGATTACAGTGCCATCTGCCATTGGTGTTTTTAGTAATAGGGCGTAAGTTTTCAGATATACGAGAACAATTCAATCAAAAACTTGTGTGTTATTGCATTTGATAGGTTGATTGATGAAATTTGAGATACAGCGAGACTGTGGTCTATGTCAGTTTTCAACAAGGTCTTAGGTAAACGATAGGCATATCCATTCGTGTTTAGACTCATCGATAATCGGTGATAAAATGCAGTCGCGATGATACGAATTATGTAGCACTCGATGTATCTAGGTGAAGACGACAAATGTCGTTGCATTTTTATTTTCATGAGGTGTAAATCCAGCAAGAGTCATCACTTTTATGCATTTCAGAGTCTTTAAAAGTTGCGCAAAAGGCGCTATGCAAAAACCACCAGACACTAATATCTGCAACATACCGTATGAGAGAAAAGGTGGAAGAGAAAGATCGAGGGACATAGAGGGAGGAAGGAAAAGGATTTGTTCCATATATGCATATATACTGCAAATTTCTTAATATACCGGCCATCGTTTCATCGTAGCGAATGTAATGATTTTAAAATGCCAAGTGGTAATGAGAGATGATGAAGGCAGTGGCCGGGAATCTGCAATTTCTGGAAGAGCTTCCTGGTTGTTCAAGCGATCAGCTATTCTGCAGGATAGTTCTTTCCTCAAATGTGCCATCTGCATGCCTCTACAAGTCTACCGATAATAATACTAATACTAATAATAATAATAAATAATAATAATAATAATAACAAAATCAAAGAAAAACAACAGCAATAATAATAAGAAGAAGGAGAAGAAGAACAAGAACAAGAATTAGAAAAAGAAGAACAAGAACAACAAGAACAAGGACAAGAAGAAGAAGAAGAAGTCGATTTATATAGCGTTGTGGCACGGCCAAGGCCCATAAAGGGCGCTGTATAAGAGTCCAAAAATCAATGGCAGCCAAATGAAATTTTAAAAAGATAGGTCATGATTCGTCACTTTAATGTGTCCGGCGATGGTGTATTCTTCACAATATTCACGTGACAACAAAATGTGACACCATGAAATATCGGCCGGTGAATTTATCAAACATTAATTTACCATTTATTAAGGAAGTATAAACTGACTGAAAAGGATTAATACTACAAATACAATTATCTTGAAAAAACGGTTCGAATTGCAGAGATGTGAGAATGAAACTGGACTTATTAAGTACTTATACATTCCACATATATATATATATAATGAATTGGTCCTCCATCCTACTGAAGAATAACTTACCCAGAAAAGGTTCCTCTACTAACAAACTTTGATGTAGACCCCGATGTTAATTACTACAGCACTGTAAAACCATGCAATGTGTACATGTGTACGTGTACATGTGTACGTGTACATGTGTACATGCACAAGAGGTCATTACTTTTTTCCAGCAGAGACCCGTAACTCTCTGTTATGCATCTCAATTGTAGAAGTCTGCTTCATAAGTTGTCTTACATAGGCATCCTGTTACTTCAGACCCAGGCAAACAATTTGGAGGTAACACTCGTAAACCATTATAAGCCAGAGGTCATTTTGTTCCTCCACCTTTCACTCTAAAGATTTCAATTGTCCAGCTTTGATGAGAATAATTTGTGTACAGAGGTAAGTTTGAACTGCTTAGGAAAGTGCTAATCAAAAATATTTAAGACGTAAAAATTTTAATAGGGCCTGAGGATTACAAACACTCAAAAAAACAGGAAAAGATGAAAAATAAATGCAACCAGCATACGTTTCGAAGAAGGATTGAATCTGTAGCTCCACCCTGAAATGTGGAATTCTCTCAGTTGGCCTTCTGTTGTAAACTTCAGGATTCGTCCATACCGCTGTACCATAGCCCCTCCCCATTTTCAAAACATTTCCCACTCTCTTACACATTTAAAATGGATGCTCCACGTTCAAATGACTACAACGCTATGTTTGGTGACAACAATATAGTCCGAAGTCTGACAAAATAAGCATGAAAAACTTTGCATTGATGTCTATTACCAAAATTTACTGCATTCTATAACACTAAAATTGCAAGCTTATTACCTATGCTTTATAATCGTTTTTGCTGCAGTTGCTAAACAACTACAAAAATTTGTCCAGAGATTTAAGCTTAAGTATAAACCAAATTCACCTTTACTTTTGGTCAGTTTAAAACACCAACGTCTCTGCTAATTTTGTTTGTTTCTTTCATACCTAGAATTTCCGCACAGAAACGGTCTCCCTCTGATCTTGAACCTCTTGTCTGGCAAGCAGAATTTTGACCAAAGAGTAAATCAATTCGATAACCTCGGCAGCTGTCAGTATGGAGATTCCGAGCCATAGATTAAAAGATCCGCCGAGGTTTGAAGTCATTGTGTTCCATGATGTAGCAGGAACGTCCATCATCAGCTTAACACCTTTCTGTTGCATGATGATAAAGACCTGGACAAAGTTCTGCTCGATTAATTTCAGATTCTGAAGCTGTTCAAATATTTCGGGCGCACTCTGGTTATTCGTATTGTTCCAAAGGTTCTCGTAGACTGCGAATTTCTTGTTATATCGATTATCGGAACGAATGAATAAATCATAAAATGCCAGATGATAGTAGATGTCGGGCCAATGTGCTACCGAACTGCTGTATTCGTACTGTGTTTCAGAACATTCGAGAGGACAATCACACTTATCCTCATCAGGCACAAATTTCCAGTAACAACGGAACATCTTCCAAAACTTGTCTGTTAGTAAATTGTTGACGATGTACTTTGGCGAATTTTCAAGAAATTGTGTGATATTAAGACACATCGTGTAATCACTCATCTGCAATTCAACCTCGGTAAAGTATTCGTACATATTGAGGCAACCGCAAGTCTCTAGGGACTGTCGTTGCCTACAAAGACTTATGCATGTTGCCTGGTTATAAATAAGCGAATCCTTCTGGTCAGGATTGATGCGTTCTCGGCTACTGCAGTTTCCGTATGGATATGGCAATCTGGTAATGTTATTCTGCCTCAATGTGATTCTCAACTCTGATCCTGGATCTACATAAATTGCTGTTGTCGGATTAGGCTTCATACCTCTAGAGTGGATCATGACTTTGATGCCTCTCGATAGAGGAAGTCGAATCCATTTGTGAAACGTGTTAATTGCCTCTGGGAAGAAATTGTCAAGAAACACAATCGTGCTTATCCCAGCACCTTCAGCGTTCGTTTCAGGTCGAAGGGTCCTGCAAACCTGAAGTGGCACATTCAGAGACAAAAACTGACTGCAGTTAGACGGAAGATAGAAATCCCAATTGTAGGAAATACACTGTACTACAAAATCATCCGAAGATGTTGCTTTCATATCGTCGTTTATCGGAAGAGGAATATTTGCATTAAAAGTCCATAGCAACTGATGGAACCTCCAAACAGAATTGTTAATTCTAATATCATCCGGTGCTTGATCTTTAATAAACTGAAGTTTCTGCAAGTAGGCTTCGTATAACGGACGATGACTTTGCATATCTGACACCGGAAAGAGATTGCAAATCGTAACATCTGGAAAATTCGTCTTCCCTTCAACCACTAAGAAGTTTCTGGAAACTGAGTAACTGTAGTAACTGATAACAACGGAAATAACTTGGTACAGAAGCATTGAACAGCAGACCAACAACGATATCACCCAGAAAGCACGAACAACCCAACTACGGGCTTTAATTGTGCGGCTGATGCCTTTCATGCTCGTAGTTTCGCCAAACTTGCGCAACTCTTGCTTTATTTTGTCGAACATGGTTGGCAAGTTGTATCGCGAACTTCTCTATACTATTTTCTTCTCTGTCCTTGTTTCTGCTTCTTGGGTTAAATAACTAGACAGTTACTTTTCCATAAAATTGCTGCGGCAACTGTGCACGATCCTCTGAAAGCGCAGTCGTTTTATATGTTTTTTGCACCCGAGCAGCATGATCGCTACACTCTGGCGGAGAGAGGTTTATGCCTGAGCAGCAGCACACGTTGCTGACACATCATTTTGATTATTTGATGGATGTATTATTATTTTAGATTACCAGATTCCATCAGGACTCTGCTATTCCATTTACTGACACATTTATGTCAATTTTATCAACAAAACAATGTTTTAAATGCGCTAATTATAATGGCCCCTGATTAATTTCACACGGTAGGCATTCATCCTTGAAGAACTGGAAACGTTGATGCAATTTCAAATTATCGACACCAGAAAATGTCATGCAACACAGAAATCATAATCGACTGATATTTTTCCTAAACGATTTTGATAAGTTGTGCCTGTGCAGTATTCGATTATGTCAACAAATGTTTTTTTCACTCTCACTATCGCTAACGTCGTTGCATGCATACACGGCTAATAATAATAATGATACGTAGCATTTTGTCGATGTGAAACTTCACCGAAAGTCCCCATGGTCCATCGAAGAAACGCTGGCAGAACACTGTAGACTTACGCAACCGCTTACTCAGGATTGCTTCTCCATCACTGCGCTTAAAGACAAGACCAGCAGTTGGTAGTATTTTCACGCTGAATAGCCTGATTAAATCAGGGAGTTTCGGCAACCGATATGTTTGTAAAGACTTGAAGGCGGCCTTTGTCTTTATAGATTGCTGCAAAATGCCATGCTCTGAGTATGTAAGTAAGTAAGTAAGTATATTCTTTATTAACCAATAGCTAATCGCACATCGGTTTACAAATATTTAAGAACACAAGAATAGTCATCCAACATCCTAACAATAAAGCATTTACGCGTTAGATTGTCAGCAGGAGGAATAATACGATCATGGGTGTGGGGCCGAATGGAATAACTGAGGGTTTTAATTGGTGGGAGTAGCTGATGTAAGACATGATTTGGGTTGTTCAAGATTGCTTTAAAGAGACGAGCATCAGCTGTGCCACAGAGTTCATCGAACGTTGGGGAGTTCCCAGGAAGATAGCGGAGACGCACAAGTCTCCGCATCAAAGCCTGGAGCCGAGCTCTAGCCTGTGCCCCAGCATAGCCCCACCACACGGGAGAGGCGTACAGCATCCTGGCCAGTGTTGTGGCTCGGACAACGTCGTAGAGCCGAGGGCCAGTTAGGCCATGTGATACAAGAATTCGTATGGCATATAAAGACTGACGCGCCTGACTATGAATCCGATCAATATGAGAATCAAAATTTAACATCCTCGATAGGGTAACACCCAATATTGTCATCTCTGGTACCCTGGTTAAACCGGGAATCACATTAGGTAAAATTATTTGCTGATTTCTCATTCTTGGCCGGTGAATTATCAGTTCACATGTGCGAATCTTCAAAATGTTTTGTTATGTTAGAACAGAACCTGTAGTTAGTCATTAGCAATTCAGCTTCTGTAAAATATTCGTAAACGTTGAGACATCCGCATGTTTTTATCAACTGGCGTTGCCTACACAGCTGTTGGTAATTACTCCTATCTCTTAGGATTGCTGAGAACACTGCGGATCTTTTAAGACACCTATATTCAAAGATAACGTGTGGTGCTGTACGAATTGGCGTTGTGACATCATGTTAGGGAAGTAGAACCAACCTAAGAGGAGAAACTAAGAAACCAGATCGAGGTAACGTTGGGGTTTCAGTCTAAGAAAGCGAGTAAACTTAGTAGTAATTAGCGCACCAACGTATGAATGTAAGAAAGACATTAGATAAAGACCGATCGGATACAGACGTAGGCCTAAGTTTAATTTTAATTATTTAACTGATTATCATTTTGTTAACTTGAATATGAATGAACATTACTCGATATTTATTTCTATTTCTAGAGAAAATAGCATGTAGGACTAAGTGGGTAAAGAAAAAGAATTAGACCAAGAAGAATTAAGTGAAATTATGAAGAAAATGAAGACTAGGGAAGTGCACCAGCTGTTTACCTTAATAAAGATTTGTTTCGTCACTGTTTGCCTGCATATTTTTATCACCGTCCCCTAGAATCATATTGATTTTTGAGAGTGGAAAGTGCAACATGACAGGGCTGCAGACTTGCCTCAGAACTTTTCCTGCTTTCAGGATTTCAGACTGAATACATGATTAACACATTAGGGTTATCAATGGAGAGGGAAACGACAACATGAGAGATTGAGGAGGCTGCTATCATTTGACACGCAATGTCGGAAATGCTAAAAAAAAGGGATTTTGACATATTCTATGGGCGAAATGAAGCAACTTGTTCAGTGATTTTATTGTATTTCAGTCGGAATATAATGTCGGAAATGATAAAAAAGGATTTTAACGTATTCTATGACAATTGTGAGGTTTTCATCAAACCATTTAACGTATTTTAGGTGCAGATGAGAACATTTTAAATGAGTGACCTGAATTCGTTTTGAGAGCATTTCAGTGCACCTAAGTTCTTCACTAAATTGAAAATTTTGCTCTATTGTTTATGACATGATTCTAATATATTTGTTATCAGATATGCTAAAACTTTGTGAAGATGTAGGCTTTCTATGAAAAGTGTCGATCATTTACTATATATTTTTAAAGCAAAAACTTGATGAAAATATTCAACCTGCAAAGTATAGGCCTATTCAAGAACAAAGTTGTAAACATTGAAATATGAAAAGCAAAGAATAAAGGCTTATAAAGTTTATAACAGCATGCGAAATAAAGCGCTATAAAAAATTAATAATTTGTGCACAGAACAATATTTTAGACAACTGTGCATGCAACTTCTGGAAACAGGAAAATAAAATAGCTAGAATGCCAAGTAGAAAGTAGTAAATTGGTTTTAAAATCAGCATTCAGCAAATAGGTAACGAAGAGCCTTATCAAACAGCCACTTTCTAAACCTCGGTTTTTATATAAAATTTAAACTTACTTTTTAAAGTTAAAAAACGTTGTAAACTTCAAGCAAAACACAGCCCATACATAAATATTACCAAAGGTTACACACGATTGTAGAACAAAATTACATGTCAAAATAGCTAATTTCTGCATTGAGCTTAGAAACAGATAAAACTTCATTAGTATTTAAATCTCGAGTGTCTATTCTGGAGTTTTTTAACTTGAATAACATTTTTCCTATCCCATCTTTTTTTAAAGAACAGGTCAAGTCGACGATTTCTTCCATTTTTAGTACCAATAATTCCAGACAGAGATTCACAGATCCAAGGAAGTTACTGTTGAATAACAGGACACAGCTGAAATGTTTCCCACCAGTTCTACAAATTTCTGACTCCTTCATCCAATTCTTCAACAAAAGGTTCTATTCAGCCCCTTTTCAGTTTCTAGAATTGTCACCAGTATCTTCATCGCAAAGGCCATTAAAAGTTTATAAATAATCTTGTTGGCTGCAAATTTCGAATTGTTTTGGTTCTCATTACGAATATCAATGCCGTAATATGCAAAAAGCTATACTGAATTTATGGACATTCAGACAGCCATCAAGGTCTTCATTCGTGTTCGTGATCGTAGAGTTAAATATCTAGAGTGCTGCTAAACCGCTAAACATAAATAATAATAGCAGCCTAATAAATAGCGTTGCATTCATGTCAGATGGGTTGTCCAGATCCTGAAGGAATTGTGGTTAATAGTCCAAGTACATTTCTCTTAAACTGACGCTTGCTAAGTACCCTGGTAAGTCGTTGAAAATTTTTGTTATATTAGGCAGAACGTCGAGAATGTAGAAACTCGTAAGCATTTCAGCATAAGCAAGGTACTAAATATTATCTCTATGCATTTCAAATCTGGCGTTGTCTACGCTGATGAATTATCCTCGACGATGAAATTTGTTTTCTGTTGCTACAATTAAATTTCTCTTAAAGGTGATTCAATTTGCAATACCTGTACGACGGTTTTCTTAATCATTCTTTTAGCCGAATAAACTTGTCTGGTCTTAGACATATCTTTGACTCATCCTAAAGCACCTATGGCGTCGTGTAATTCTCCACCAGCCCCATTGCTAGACCTGCCAACGTTTAAGTATTCACGCAGAGTCAGATTAGGCCGTATATCGAGAATATTATAGTGGAGACTTTTGAAAATTTAACAAACTTTCCAAAATGTGAACGAAAATGTGAAATTAATCGAAAGTGGAAATAAACGATTGTTTTCGTAGACTAGGTCAACAAACTTGCGATGCTTGCTTTGTCAAAACTCCGACATTATTTTCACACTTGCATGTTCTGATTTGCAGTATCTTTCTTATGTAAAGCTACTTTCACTAAAGAATAAATGAATTCGATGATTTCAGCCGCTGTCATTATTGACACTCCAAGCCACAGATTCAACGATCCACCGAGATTTGAAAGAAAAGTCTCCCAGGTCACAGCTGGAGTGTCTTTCACCAGCCACACGCGTCTCTGGCTCATTTTGACCGTGACTTGAACGAAGTTCTGTTCAATCAAATTCAATTTCTGGAGTTGCTCAATAGTTTCTGCATCGTTTAAGCCATCCGATTTATTCCAAATCTTCTCATAGGCAGCAAATTTCTCACTATATCGGTCATCGTTGCGAATGAAAACATCATAAAACGCCAAGTGATAGTGGATATCTGGCCAATTTGCTGCTGAACTAGTGAATTCGTACTGCGTTTCATGACATTGGAAGGGGCAGTCACATTTGTCTTCGTCAGGAACATTTCGCCAAGTACAGTTGATTACAGTCCAAAAGTTTTCTGTAAAAATGCCTTGCTTTGTGTACATCTGCAAATCTTCAAAATGTTTTGTTATGTTAGAACAGAACCTGTAGTTAGTCATTTGCAATTCAGTTTCTGTGAAATATTCGTAAACGTTGAGACAACCACATATTTCTATGAACTGGCGTTGTCTACACAAACTGATGCATGTTCGCCTGTCGTACGGAGGCGAATTTTCTTCTTCGATAAACAGTCGTTGTCTATAGCTGCAATTGCCATATGGATATGGCAACCTGGTAATATTGTTCTGCTTTACGTCGATAGATATACTTCTGCCCGGAGGTACGAAAGCTGCAACACTCTGATCTGCTTTCGTGCCTTTTGGGTGAATCATAATTCTGATTCCGGTAGATAAAGGAACTCTAATCCAGTTGTAATACGAACGTATCACTTTTGGCATTAAATTGTTTATAAATATTATCGCAGTAACTGCAGCAGCATTGTTCCCTGGTTTCAGAGTTTTGCACAGCTGAAGCGGTTGAGTCAAAACTAAAACATCACTAACAGAACTTCTTTTGAAAAGATCCCATTCATAGAAATTTGAACTAACAATTAAATCGTTTAATTTTGACTGATTGTTATGAAATTCAGTCAATATAGGAATGTTTGCGTTAAAAATATATAACAATTTCAAGTAATTCCAGAGTTCAGTGTTATCTTTCACTGTATCAGGAGCTTGGTTCTTAATAGTATCAATCTTTTCCAAAAATATGTCATATAATTCAATAAACTGCTGTTCATCCGATATCGGAAGGAAGTTGCATATTGTAACATCTGGAAAATTTGGTTGACTCTGAACCCATAAGAAATTATTTGTAATGCCGTGATTGCAGTAGTTGATGGCAAGTGTAATGACTTGGAACAAAAGCCCTGAAAAGCAAGCAAGCAATGCCACCAACCAAAATACTCTCACAACTCGACTTGGAGATTTTAGAGTACGACTCACGCCCTTGATGCTGGTATTCTCTCCAAACTTTCGTAATTCTTGTCGCATTTGCTGTAGCATAATTGCCTGTGGTCAAGTAACCGTAAAATGACACTTCAACTCACGTATGGAACGCAATATGTGTGTTTACAGGTAAAAACTCCACGTCTTTTCGACTGCTTTAGACGTTATTAGGCAATCAAAAACGGATTTTATGAATTGTTCAGTAATCAATTTTGTTTTGGAGTTTGTTTCGCCACCGACAGTTTTCCTTCAGTTATTTTGTTAGAAGTCGTCTTGGCTTTTGAAGGTTAAAGTATCTGTTTTATTCGATATTTCTTGCGGACACGTATTTCTAAAAGTCAGGGATGCATCGGTTGCATCGCAGAGTATAACGAAACGCAAATTCAACTTTCACATAAAAAGGTATTGTGTCCGATCACAACGTTTTTAACAGTTGGAACAACGGTAGTTATAGTATTCTCCCTATTTGTCTTCGGTATTACAGCAACGCGTTTGTGATCCCAACTTGTCTTCGGAGTTTTGTACAAGGAAACTGCGAGACGAAACTTATCCTCTTAAGACCAGATAGTACATCCTCAACATTAGTAAACAGTTGTAAGCAAAGATCACGAACTTTGAATGTAGGCTGCACAGTAGTCACGTTGACGGCAATCGCACGGTTAGACGCGCTATCCTCTCCTCTGACCCAGAGTTGTAAGTATTTCCTGAAGCTTCTGTTACCATTTGTCTCTACGTAGAGCATCGGCGTTTTGATATCTTACAACTACCCAATGTCGTGTAAGTGCAGTCTATTTCCATATGTTTTTCGTTACACAGAATCAATGTGACCAGTAGCGAAACGTTCTTAAATGTATGCAGTCTCTTTCAGTCATGCAATTTCTGTAATTCCAAGCCTCACTGACATTAAATTTTATTTACTTGATGAAATTGATTGCTGAATTATATTCCTTCATTTTGCCGAAGCGTCGGCGTTATTCATTTAACGAGCGAGCGGCTTGCTTTGTGTGTTTTCTTTGAAGCAAATGAAGCATGGCTACCAGTGTTTTTGCTGTCTGGCCATCAAAGATCGCCATCATCATGGCTGCTTAAAACAATAGATGAATTATTGATTTGGTCTCCGATGCACGACGACTTAGCCCGTGGGAACATCACTTAACGACTCCGTTATGCAGACCGAGACTTTTTTGAAGAGCCTTAATGATAATACTGTTTTGTTCTCTTTGGAATGGTTTACGATTTTATTTCTGTGACTGAATTGTTATGGCTCTGGATATTAATATAATCTCTTTTGAGCGATTCTTAAGAGCTTGTTAATAAGAACACTATTATTATTGTTATTATTAATATAATTATTAGTATAATTATTATTTTTATTATCGTTATCATTATTATTATATAACCCACTGACTATATGCGCTCACTCAGCCCGACCATGCTAGAATTATATAATCGCCGTATCGCCGGTGAGCTGATTGTGAAAATACCTTTACCACAAGCCACCATACTGGGACAAATTCTTAACTGACAGGGATGCCAACATCCTCTGCATCTCAGTCACTGACGTACACCATCAAGCAATGCTTTAAAGGCCGTTGCATCCAGCACGCGTTTTTCTGATTCCCACTCTAGTACGAGGATGTCCAGTATAAGGATGTCAATGGTCAGGGTTAGTGTTAGTGTTAGGGTTAGTGTTAGGGTTAGTGTTAGGGTTAGGGTTAGGGTTAAGGTTAGTGTTAGTGTTAGGGTTAGCGTTAGTCTTAGGGTTAGGATAGATACAGTAGGAATGGGAAATACGCCGTTAAACCCTATTCCTAACTCTCACGTTTACCATTGACATATCCCTACAAGCGTGGGAAAAGGAAAGACGCTTGCAGCACCACAAGCGAGCGATTGGCTTTTTGATTTGCCCATTATTGTCTGTGGTCTGAGAGTGAAGGAAGGAAAGAAAGAAGAATGAAAGAAGGATAGAGAGGCAGAGAAAGAGAGGGGATGGAATCTGAAGATAGGGAGGGAAAGAAGAAAGGAAAGAAGAAAGGAAGGAAGGAAGGAAAGAAGAAAGGAAGGAGGGAAGGAAGAAAGAAAGGAAGGAAGCAAAGAAGGCAGGAATGAAGGAAGAAAGGAAGGAAGGAAGGACAGAGAGGCAACGACAGAGAGCCTAGAGAGGGATGGAATTTTCAAGAGACTCTGACTGATTGATGCAGACAAAAGGAGAACGTGAGACGATGAAGACGCAATGAATGAACAGAAGATTGACAGAGAGCGCGAGAGAAAAGAAGAAAAGACATGAAAAGACAAGACAAGAAGAAAGAATAAGCACAAGAAGAAGTAGAAGAAAGAGAAGAGGAAAATGGAGGAGAGGAGAGGACTGGAAGCATGCTGGAAAGCAGGGAAACGTCGTAGGCGCGACATAGACATCGGAGACAGGAAGGAAGAAAAGAAGGAAGGACGGAATACAAGGCTGAATAGAAGAACAAGGCGAATAAGCGTATGCATAGAACACTCAAACGACTTCATTATAGCAAACTAAATATAGATATTATGCGTAATAATGGTGTCTGTCTCCACATTATATATATGTATATATATAAATGAAACTACGTGTACTTGTATGCCTCCATTATAGTTATTTCTGTTCGTTCAGTTATATATGATGGTGTCTCTCTCTCTAAAAATACATTTATATATGATTCTGTCTATACATGTGTATGTATATATTCGAAACTATACTACTGAGAGAAGTGAGCGAAGATTTAATGATCAAACGCGCTGCGACGTATCTAGCTAAACGAGTCCCTCTCGAATACACCATCTAATAAAGCCTCGAATCACTAGGTACGTACGTCTCACCCGTTTTGATCTTTCACCCACACAGTCGGGCGCTATATAATTAGGAGTCTATCTACGGTATTTGTCTGTGCTTCGTTTAATGACCGCGTTGCGGCCATATTGTTAGTTTTTAGATGAAGCCTCGTTCGAGAAAATTATAGCGTAGAAGAGAGAAAGTTTATTCAGTTCAAGCTCACGCTCTGTGGTAATAACCTTCCAGCCAAAAACTCCTCGCTATGCTCCAGCTAAAGCCTCCAAGCAAAATAACCCCAGCTTAAAACCCCGTGCAAATGCCCCATGGGTAATGATCACAGAAAAATAACTTCCAGTTAAAAACTCCCTTGCACATAACCCCAAAAATTAGCAGATTAATTAATCAGTTAGTAGATTAAAGTAGTAGATTAATTAATCAAACTACCCTTCGTAAAGGGATCACACTATATTAACTCTTTTGCATTTCTGCACATTGATAACTGACTATCATGCTTTATCAGTCTAAGACTTCTATAGCGCCGGAGTATAATGCTCTCTTCCGCAGATCCTACAGAAGTGTTTTCAAATTCGAGTGAAAGATCCGCGCAGAGATTGCAAGCGGTGAAGTGTTGGTGAGTTCTCAGGATGGGCCAGATAATAATTGCCGTCAGTCTGGTGGAAGTTTATTCCAGAAAGGTGGAGCAGCTGCAGCTATGTAGCGTTTTCAAATTCTAAGGATGAGGTGACGGAAGGACGCAGAAGTGTTAGGTCGGAAGAGGAGCGGGTTGAACGGAATGGTTGGACTGTAAGTCTGCAAATAACTGACGAAGGTAGGAGGGTTGCGAGGATTGGTGTTGTAGGTAAGTGATCGGACTTAGTTCTATGTGACCCAGACAAGCAGGGCGTCTCTCGGATAACATTTTAATCAGCTGCACCACTGCCAACATCCTATTTCTCAAACTGGAACATTAATTGCTTGTACTTCTTTTTCCTTTCTCTGCATAAGCTTCTAAAAAGCCTACTGTCTATAATACCCCTCATCAGAAAACCTCAACAGCTTAACTGCTTTATACTCGCTTACATACTCAAGTCTACACTGTTATATATATTGTTGTGAGGGCACGTGTGTAAGGGAATGTTAGTTGGGTCTGAAGGTGACACGTGTCCGTGCAACAGTCTGTTCGTAACACATACTCATGCACCTGTCTGTGCAAGGAGGAAAGCTCAAGAGGGAAGGTTGCTTGGGTCCCATGATGGCATGTCCATGCATCTGCCTGTTAAAGGAATGTTTGGAGGTGGTTTTTGGAGGGAATTTAAGACTATATAAATGGGTTTTACGTTGATGTGTGTTATAAGTTTGGGCCTCTGGTAGCGAGTTTTCTTGAGAAACGGGTGAAATAGCTGTTGAAGCCGAGTGAACTGAGTTGACGTTGAAACACGTTTTCTGACTCGTAGCATAATATATGCATAGGTCTCTACGACCAGAATGATCGATTGATGCCTTGTATAACTGTATTATACGGGGATATTATATACAAGTGTAATCAGTGTAATCGATTTTTGTAATCAGTTTCATGAATATGTATGTGTAAGCAGGCTCATGCGTATATATATGTGTGTATCATTAGGCTTATATATAGCTGCACACGTATATACAAAAAATGGTTGTCTGTATAGTTGGCACGAGTGTTATAACGGTTCGCACGAGAAGCAGACGCCGTTTTTTCCTTCGCTGTCAGCAAATATCAGAAATTGCTTGCACGACGAAGTTTCCTGTCAAAGTGATTTCAGGTGTTAACAAGTGGCCGTTGGACTGCTGCGCAATCGATTCCGGTTTTCGCTCAATCTAGATGCATGTTTTTTAGCCCTGTGTTTTTATTGACACACACTAGAGTCGAGTGAATTGCCTTTATGGAAGGGTGAATGTTGTACGGGCAGGACGGGAATATTCCCGGCACTCCTTTAGACCAATCGCCGCCATACTGGACTGTTACGACATCCCTGCAGGAACTTCGTGTCCCCGCACTGAGTATGCTAGAAAATATGCAAGAAATAGGCTCTTCAGGGTACACCGTTAGGATTTTAGGCTTTTGGTTTTTGTTCGGCAAAAATGGTAAAAAGGATATTTGTTTTTATATTGTCTGCTTCAAAACAATACGAAAAAATATCTCGTCCCTCAGGTTTTCTCCGGAGCCTAAAGACTGTACTGTTTAAGAGTGATTTTACTTGCTCGGGTCGGGAGCGCCCCTATTGAGTTTATCTTCTAAGAGGCGCTTTATAAATCTTAAATTACAATTACAGTTACAACATCGCAGCGATTGAGATGCTTAAGCAAACGATGCTGCAGCATTATGCCCCGCGGCATTGAACTCAGCAGAGTTAAGCATTCTATGCATCGCAAAAACTCAAAGCTATTTTTACCTTTTCGCAATAAACCTAACACCCACAAACGTAAAATTTAAAACCTAATAATTTAATCATTTAAAAATGTAAGTTCTTTGCACCTCTGATTTTAAACTGCTAGATGAAGGACGTAGAGAGAGTTTTCCAGAGCTGCTGGAGCAACGCACATGTCCAAACGCTTAAACGTTAACTACAGCATCACATTTCACCCGACAATCGATGCGCAGAGCCATTGTGAACAGGTGCGCCTCAAACCATCACTTGTTGGCACGATTCCGTGACAGACAACAGGTACGATGAGCTGTTGACAGCCGGTCCTCAATGGCCGGGCGGAAGGCAGACTACCTTCGGCAAACTTCATTCCAGAAACAGTCTGCATGGCGACTTCCGACACACAACTCTGTATCCACTTAAGTTTTTGCCCAAATACAAACAGATCGGCGTATTGACGCAATGTCAGGCTGTTGGCATATTTCGGTCCACGTCGGAGGTTTCGAGAGCTCTCAAAATGCGCTACAAGATTCGTCGCTTTACATCACAGAATTTGCATCACGTATTTTACAACATTTACATTACATGACGCAATTAACATCGTACCACTTCATACGACATCGCTCTACAGCACATAATTTCACTGCATGACGAATTACATTAGATTCAGTTACGGTACATGATTTTACATTACTATGCAAAGTTATCGAGAAACTTTTTCAGGCGCTATATTAAGTATTTTGATTTACTACATTGCGTTACCTAATATCAAATTACGCGACAAACGGTAACATCACATCTAATCAGATCCGTTTACCTACATAATGTCATATGACATCATCTGAAACTGCGCGTGTTTACCGCTCCACCTGTTGTGACATAACACAAGTCAGATTCATTTACATTACATTACACAATGTCGTATGATATCACCTTAAACCGCGCGTGTTTATTGCTCCACCTGTTGTGACATCACATCAAATCAGATCCATTTACATTACCACACATAATGTCATATGATATCACCTGAAACTGCGCGTCTTTACCGCTCCACCTGTTGTGACATCACATCAAATCATATCCATTTGCATTACATTACATAATATCATATGATACACACCTTAAACTACGCGTGTTTACCACTCCACCTGTCGTGACAGCCCGAGTTCTTTGCTCAGAGAGAAACCAATCAGACACTCATGTTTGGCTTCGGTATCTACATGCGGTGTTTGCTCCAAGACCGAGTGTTCACCGGCCGCATTCAATTACTGTAAATCTGAAGCAAAGATTGCTTGACCGGAAATCTGACGAGGTTTCCCTCTCCCGAACTTTCAACCACGCCGTAACCCGCTCCTCAAGAGTAGCCAACATGTTGTCCGTGGCTCAGTAAACAAGAGTTGAAATCGATCATGCAGTCGTTAACTGCACGAAACATCAAGGCAAGAGTAACTGCATAGCATACGAGCTGTTGATAGCAGACGTTCGTGGTTCGGTCGAGTAGGACAGTCAATATTCGCTTGTGATTAAAGTAATAGCGCTATATAAATGTTCAGAGACACTCCAAAGAGAGTCGTAATAAGGGTTGTAATTTATAGCGAAATCTGGCCTACTTGTGTGAGTAGGTTATCAAAAATGCACTGAGGTTGTCTGCATGTAGAATTATCTCTGATCAAAGCCGAGTAATAATAGTAATAATACTCTCGAGATTTCTACAGCGCCCCAACGAAATCCAAGTCGCGGCAACCAGCTTATTCACGGGCGCTCAGTCAAAATAAAATCGATAGGATAACGGAAGGGTTCGGTTCCAGGTCAAGAATCAGAAGTCAGGCAGGAGAGAGTCAGAGGGCTACGGTTGGTAGTGTTTGGAATTAGATCTGCAGGATAAATGGGGAGCAGATGAATAGTAGTTTTCGTTTCGAAGCCACAAACAAGTTCGCCGGAAGCTCATTACAACGCTGTCTTCGGGAGCCAAATAAACGACCGTCTTATACCGAGGTCCTGTTATGATGAGTTTACTTTCTATTGTTAAACTAATTTTGGGATCGATGATGTCCCTGACTGTTTTATATCAGAATTCGTTATATAATGAGGCGTGTTATACCAAATCTCTGATGCACTGACTTTACTATGCGTTTCCAGGTTGGCACAAGGGTAACTGCCACAGGTTGTTTCAAAATTAAGGCTTCTATCCCTGTCTATAGAATGTTGGTGAGGAGGAGAGTCGTTTCCGTAATCGTAATCGTAATCGTAATCTTAATAATCTTAATCTTAATAATCGTAATCTTAATAATCGTAATCGTAATCGTAATCGTAATGGTCGATCCCAAGGTCCTGCACGAATTCGGGTCCGCTGCATCGCAGGACTTACCGTTTCCTTCTCAGTTGACGCCGGTATTATTTTATATAGCTAGGCGCTATATAAATTGGCGTAATTAATATAGCGCCAGTTACAGGTGTAGCGCTTGTGCCGGTAGTGGTTCTTGCCGTTTTTCGCTGCACGATAATTGTATAGATGTGGACTGGCAGTCACTTGGTGTATGAGGACTGTATTGCTAAGCCCTACCTAGCACCCTTGATGGTCTATCTCGCAATTTCGACCACCTGCGAGATCTCGAGTCAATTTTCGTTCTGAGAACTAGTGTGAAATATCGAAATCAAGTCGCTTCTTCGGAGTTGTTATTGTTAAACAGCACCGTGTAGGGTACGAATCAAACCAAGCTCTACGAAAGCTCGGATTATTAGCAACGATTGTGACCTGGGTAACCAATAGCGACTTCAACTCCGACAGTGAACCTCATTCGACACCAATGGCTTAGAAATGTTCTCAAGATGGGGACATTTAGGCGACATAAAACTTTAAGTCTAAGAAGGTTTCATAAAGATTAAGCTCACAGCCCATAACGATGACCTTGGACATATATTATTTATTATTATTATTTTGCATTTATTACGTGTGCAAGGTCATTAAATCTGAATCTGATGTGCGAAGCAGTTGTGAGTGAAGTACTTGCTTGCAACAGTAACCGTCTAAGGTGAGGCGTGAACCCGTACTCTCCGAGTTACAAGCCGAGCGCTCTATCCATTCGGCTACCGTGCCCCACACATTCGGGGTGGGGTCCCTATGTGTCTTAGGGATCGATGCATATTTTTGCACTCAGTGCTATGTGCGTCTGCGTATAGTAGCAAGATGGGCCACTTGGAATTCACAACTGAACAGTTGGCCCATATCAGGCTGTGATGACGCGTTTCAATTTGTCGCTCCTGCACATGCCCCGTGCGATTTTCCTGTCCGCCTTCGAAGCAGACGACGCGTCACATGCGGGGCGAGAATGACGGACATCCGCTCAGGCCGAAGCGATTGAATCAAGAAGGCTGGTCAATCAGATGCCGGCCTTTTCGCTGCCAATTCTTCACTCTTCTCTGGCAATTCTTTTAATATATTCATGAGTTATTTGCCCGACTCTATCTCCCACCGAATGTGACGATGTTTGCAGTCGACCCCATGATTGCCTGTCAGATAGAAAAGTCAACGAGTGCTGAGCGGTGACTGCGTTACTAATTTCACTCCTTGTACCTGTCGTTCAAATTCAATCCAACCAGTGCGACGCAACGAAATTCCCCGTAATATAATACACAGCAAAATGCGAGGCACGTTTTCGTCGGCCGATGATTGGTTGAGGGCTTGTCGGTAATACCGACTGTACAAGTCCTAAACGGGATGTTTTGCTATAACATAGTGGCGCTTTATAAAGTGGAAGTACAAATGAATGGCTGAACCCATTTTGGCTGCATTGAACTGGCTACATGTGAGTTATCGATGTCAATTCGGGAAAACAATGTCCAGATGTGTTTTAGTGTAGATGATGCGTCAAATGGCACATGAAAACTACCTAATATAGCCAAAAGAAAAGCATTTATACTGTTTCCGCTGACAATGTCTCAACTAGTAAAATCGTTGTTAAACACGTTAAATTCCAGAGTTCATATATATATATATATGATCTCTGGAATTGATATATATATATATTTATCATTAATAAATAATAACTTCTTTGGCAGCGGTGTCTAATGCACAAGGCATCAACCGATGGCGCACTAAAATCAAGCCAAAAATAAAGTCATTCTCCAGAGAGAGAAAGACATTCTGCTTAATGGCGGCCTCGAGCGGGAATTCCTCGTTCTGTCCTCCTCTTTTTTCCGCAAGCGTTTGTAGACCGTATTATTCCCCATTAGTACTGGAACGTTGGGTCGGGTACGCTTCTGATGAGTTTTATCTTGAAATGGCGCTTTATAGGTTTCTGGTTACAAATACAATTGCAATTATTCTGTGGTGGATTAGCCTCTTCAAAGTAAGTCGTGAGCCGAGATACACGGGCCTACATTCTTGGAAGAATGTGACTTCATCTTGAGCTGCGTGTTCTGACTAGCAATCCATCATGCATTTATCTGTCTTGGATATTTCGGATTCTTCTCCTCTGTAATGTCTGTTTCATAATTTGGAACAGGAAATATATTCAGTCTGGTACCAGGTATAGCTTTCCGCTTAGGTCCTATCTATTGGTCTTCTATAAAAATATAAATGCGTCCATTTCAGGCACACGATCTGGCTCACGCAATCAGTTATCACTGACATTTCATTTTTTCTTTTTTATACTTCTGGCAGGTGGTGTTGAGGTAAGTCAAGTCTGGCATTAGTTCACGGTCACATTTTAGGTCTGCTTACTATCTGTTTGCTGCCAACTAAATTTTTCTGTCTTGTATTTAGTCTTAATTTGCTTAGAACATCTGCTGCATGTTATGCATTGTCTTGATACCTGTTTCTGCAGCTTCTTTTGGCTGGTGATGTTGAAACAAATCCGGGACCAATTAAAATCTGCACATCGGTCAACTAAATAATTCTTCTCTCAGCAGTTATTCAGCCGTTACATGACTTTCTTTGTGAGCAATCCTTCCATACATAATGTGCTTCATAAGATTTGTCTTCAGCCTAAGGATACATTGGCATTTATTTTTGATCTTACCACGCCAACCTTCTCTATCCTAAATGCATCTCCGTGCGCAGAAGAGCTGTCCACTTGTGATGTTTAAATGTTAATGAATGAATGAATGAACGAACGAACGAATGAATGAATGAATGAACGAACAAACGAAACAAAGAATGAACAACTGAATGAATGGATAAACAAATAATTAAATAACTGAATGAATGAATGAATGAATGATTGATTGATTGACTGATTGATTGAATATATGTAGCAATGTAGCGTGTAATGTAACACGACTAAGCATAAAGCCACCAAACCTACATTATCTTCAGTTTAGAAAGAATCGATGACTGGCACAGATAACATCTCTGGCTCGGTCGAGCGTGGAGCAGAGTCATTTCCGCGCCATTAACGCTGCGCTCTTTGCGCACTGCGTCTCGGGTTCAATCTCCAGTACGAGGCAAACTAAATTGGTGATTCGCTTTACAACGTATTCTTCGTTTCAACCGCGTGTTACAACACCTAAGGGACAGTGCCTCCTAGAGCTGTGCATGACTAATTCGATTTTTACATAAAAACACCCAATCGCCGTATTTGTCCCAACCCTTGTTGATTCATAGCCCCTCCCGTCACCTAATAGTTATTGCACCACTGCTCCGTAAAATCCGCCACAGTGTACTCGGGTAGTGCCAGTCCCAAGCCTGGTTAAAGGAGGAGGGCGATGCTAATCATCTGCGCTATGACATCCGGTCGTTAAACAGAAACTACTCTCACCACTGCACCCGAATATTATAGCCATTTAAGCACAAAACAGATCCTCTTCCGCTGTTGGTGGGGAATATACGAAACTCTTACCGGAAACTGCTCGAAACTCTTACCGGAAGCTGCTCGAAACGGTTTTATTGTGACGCGTAATATATTGCATATTTTGTAGATCTCTGTGGGATTGTAAAATAAGGTAAGGAAAGGCCAACGTCAACCGTCCTTGGCAGCCACAATATATCGTTAAACAGAGTTCTAATACTAATAGAACTCTTTAAGTTACATGGTTGCTGATTCTTGGCTCCTCGTGTTGTCCATCTCTGAGCCCGGGGTTCGAATTCTGGTGCCTCACGCAAACTTTACAATTCATGAGATATTGAGTCACCAGAAAAAGTTGTACCGTGAAGGCTGTCTGCCTATACAAAGTACATCCTTAATGCTTCGATTCTTGATTTAAAAGTACAGATAGATGTGAAGTATCGTGTCAGGTTAAACTGTATCACATTGTATTAAACTGTATTATTTTACGTTGTGCTATATTTATTATACCTT
The DNA here is from genome assembly GCA_964023275.1 of Norana najaformis. NCBI lineage: Eukaryota > Metazoa > Annelida > Clitellata > Crassiclitellata > Hormogastridae > Norana > Norana najaformis. Next base: position 29,034,436 of record OZ029919.1, read on the forward strand.
ATTGCATTGTATTAAATTGTATTATTTTATGTTGTGCTATATTTATTATACCTTATTGCATTGTATTAAATTGTATTATTTTATGTTGTGCTATATTAATTATACCTTATTGCATTGTATTAAATTGTATTATTTTATGTTGTGCTATATTTATTATACCTTATTGCATTGTATTATATTGTACTGTGTAGTATATGGGCTAATATATTGTTAAACTTATATTGGATCTAACCAGATGAGATCAGATCGGTGTATATGAATGCAGATCAAGACCTTATCGGATGTGAGCAATGGAAATAGACCAGAAGAGATAGTTTAGGAAGTCGATAACGTAATGAGTTAGATATTACCGGGGAATTCTGAAATTCTCTTCCTTTGATGGATGACGTGAAAACGCATGTAATTTATGCCAGTAATTTCATATCCGTGTCAGAATGCAGTTGACGTGTTGAAGCCCATCGATCGTCAGGATGTTTCCGTATCTGTGGCAGATGTTGTTGGCCTGGCTTTTTTCTCTTCAAGAAATCGAACCAGACAAAAATCATATTTTCCTGTACTAGATGCAGAAAGCTCTTTTGTACCTTCAGCAGAGTGTAAAGTGTTTTTAAATTTGCAACAGGTACTCGATGTTTTTTTTGTAACACGTCTTGTGTACGTGTATGTGCATAGGATAATTTGAATCTGTAATGATGCTTACATACATACATACATACATCCATACATACATACATACATATATACATACATGCATGCATACATACATACATACATACATACATTTATACATACATACATACATATATATTCACAATGTGTCTGTAGGTATGTATCTATATGTGTACAACGTGAATACATACATTTGTGATTGTAAGTTTTCTGCTGATGAGTCAACATGTCTTAAGTGATTACTATCCAGTCTGCTTCACTTCTACTGTTATTCCAAGGAGCTCATTGGGTTGGCCCTCTTAGACAGCTGGTCGAGTTCTTCCAGGAATGAAGATGATGTTATCCATGAAGGATGCAGCCCAGGATCATTCTTCAAAGCGCACTAATATTTTTTCAGCTGCAGTTTTTGGCGACAGGGCTTCAAGGAATTCTAACACATTCAACTCCAAGAAAACTTATCACTAGCTTGGACTTTCGCATGAATTTCTGTCCAAATATCTGTCTGAACGGGAAGAAGAAGACTCACTAGAAACAGAATCTGCAGGTGGTTAAGGCACAAGCAGTCGCTAATGACAGAGGTAATCGTATATTCAATCATCTGACCCATCATACGAACTCGCAATCACTTCACCTCTTGCAATCTCTGTGCAGGTCTTCCACCCAAAACTGAAGACACTCCTCTTTCTCAGATCCTATCCTGACTTCATTTCTTCCCCTTATCCCTAACACCACCCACCGTAGCCGTCTGCCTGCCTCTCTGCCCTCTGCCTGTCTGACCCTTAGATCTTGACCTGGAACCGAACCCTTCTTGTCTATCGATATTGTTTTGACTGAGCGCCTGTGAATAAACTGGTTTCCGCGACATAGCTTTCGTTGGGTGCTGTTGTGAACTCGTGTACACATATGGATTCATTTCTGTCATCGTAATTTAACTTTCAAAGGGGCTTAAATAATTATCATCTGTCAGTGACATTATTACTTGATGCTATTTATAAATTTATAAGTAATTCAATCAATTTATTTTGCGCCACAGTTGAATATCCCAAAACAAACTTGACAGGTGGAGAATGAATCGCTAATTGAAATCGGACGAATTAGCGAAAAAACAAAAATAATGATAGGCAGACGAGCCATACATGTTATTTGGTGAGTTAGATTATTAGCCCGCAGTGTATTCCAGATCAGAAATACATAATATACAAGAGATACATACATCATACATGCACACATACATACATACATACACACATAATACATACATGCATGCATACACATACATGCATGCATTCATACACACATACATACATACATACATACATGCATACATACATACATATATACATATACACACATGGGTATGTCAGAAGCCAGGGTTCATTGGTACTCTGGGTTCTATGGGTATTATGGGTTCATTTTTCTTAGCCTCGGCATATGAGGGCGGATGGCAGGTCCTCTCCCTCGTCTGATCTTCCCACCGACAGGGTATACGACCAATGCACTCGTTTTCTAGCTGAGTTCGCTAAGGAGAGCAGATGAAGCAGAAATATTGCTGCTAATAATGACATCATGTGTTCTACATATAAAGGTAGGATGACAGCGCTTGTTCTTCTTGACTCTTCGGCCTTTCACTCAAAACTCAAAACATTGCTCTTCCACAGATCATACCCTGACACTCCTTCTTCCTCTTATCTCTCTCTCCTCTCCAACCCCAAACACTACCCCGATAGCTGCCACGCTGTCTCTCCGTCTGACTTTTGGATCTCGACCTGGAACCGAACCCTTTTGCCTATCGATTTTGTTTTGACTGAGCGCCTGTGAATAAGCTGGTCCCCGCGGTGCGGCTTTCGTTGGGTGCTGTAGAAATCTCGGAATTATGATTACGACTACGATTACGATTGACTCTGCTGATTCTGTGGAGAATTCTTTTCTCTTCCATCGTCTCCAGCATTGGTTTGGGACTTCTGATCCCGCTCTGGATTGCTACTTAGCTCAGTCCATGCATATTTAATAAGTGTATTTAAATGGTAGTCACTGGTCGGGTGTTTTGTTGAGATGTTGTGCCTCGCAGGTTTCTGCGCTTGATCTTGTGTTATCCACGTTATACACCACATCATTACGTAATTGTTCACTGGGATATCATTTCTATGCGGATGGTGCTCAGTTTTACTTTTATTGTGGCATTCTGGCATCAAGTTCTAGAAACGGCAATGCTCCGTGTAGGGGCAAGACGCAGATGATAATAATGAAATATATGTATGTATGTACGCATGCGTGAATGTATGTATGTTTGTATGTGTGTATGCATGTGTGTACACATGCATGCTTGCTTGTATGCATGTATACATATATGTATGTATGTATGTATGTATGAATGTATATATGTGTGTATGTGCTTATGTATGTACGTATGCATGTGTGTACACATGCATGCGTGTATGTATGCATGTACGTATGTTTGTATGTATATATGTATGTGTGAGTGCATGAATGTATGCATGTATGTATGTATGTTTGTATGTATATATGTATGTGTGAGTCCATGAATGTATGCACATATGTATGTATATTGCCTTCGCAGAATAAGCATACATATCTATGTATAATCATATGAATCCTCAGTTTAGATGCATGCTGTGTCTGTGCGCACGCCTACGTTGATGTTTCTAGGATTAGTGTGCTGCCTACTAATTGTAGTGGGAGTGATCGCCCGTATTTCACCAGGGAATCTTCTGAGGAACAGGGCTTGTAGTATGTATGGATGAGGGACAGAAGCAGAGAAGCTGGCGATCGTTCATTCGGACTGGAATTTCGATTAGCTTTGCAATTGTCCGTCCATCTATCCATCCATCCATCCGTCCGTCCGTCCGTCCGTCCGTCCGTCCGTCCGTCCGTCCGTCCGTCCGTCCGTCCGTCCGTCCGTCCGTCCGACTTGTAACGCAATCGAATATCGTCTTACGAACGCCAAGAATTGCAAGCCTTGTCTTTGGCGGTGTTTTCAGAGAGGCCTTATTGTCTTACCCTCGACCGTTGTTCCAATCTCTCTTTCCCTCTCTGTCTCTCTCTCTCTTTCTCCCTCTCCCTCTCTGTCTATTTCTCTATCACTCTCTCTCTATCTGTCTGTCTGTCTGTTTGTCTGTCTATCTATCTATCTATCTATCTATCTATCTATCTATCTATCTTTATTTCTATCTATCTATCTATCTATCTATCTATCTATCTCTTTCTCGGTCTATGTCTCTCGATCTGTATCTCTCCATGTATCTGTCTGTATCTGATTTGATCTAATTTAATGTATTCCGTTGTATTCAATTCTATTCTATACTAAATTACTTTAACAAAGATTAGATTAGGGCCGTATCTCTGCCTGTCTCTCTTTATCTCTCTCTTTTCTCCATTTCTTCTTTCTCTCTTTCTCCTTTATCTCTCTCTCTCTCATTCTGTCTTCTGTCTCCTCTTTCACTACCTCACTGTCTCCAATTCTTCACGCGCACACTCCCCCGACACACTCCCACACACATACTCCATCACTCACATACACACCCTTACACTCTTCTTGACGATAAGATACAAATATCGTAATTAGTGCGGGATCTATTAATGACAGCCCTAAGCTCTCAACGCTTCGTATTCTGTGCTCGTTTATCATAGCAATATTTGACCAGAAAACATTTGAAGTTGCAGACTATTTAATCACGAATTTTCTCGCATGTGTTAACGGTTACGAGTCTATCCGAAAAATATCCACGAAACGCACGTCATCCGCATGATAAATGATCAGGCGCTACATAATTGTTCGGTGCATTTACAGTATGTCGGCCTGCTACTCCTGTTGTGGTTACCCTTAGTAGTGTTGTGCATTTGATGGGATGGAAGAAGGTAGTGAAGCGAGCCGGGGTGTTACCCGGTTGCGGGAAATGTATGTAAAGCGTCTTCCTTGGGACTTCTGCGTGTGGTGACGTCTTCCGTTTGCGCTCCGTCAATATCTTCGCGGATACGCTGTTAACGGAATCTCACACTGAAAGTCGGCAGAACGCTTCGAACGTGAGTTTCCGTAACAAGGATGACTGCTTTGCTCAAACTAAACATCTACACGCATATGTTTAACTTTGTAGACCTTCGTTCTGTGCTTCAGAAAACCTGCGATGCTTTTTGTGCGCTTTAAAAGCTTCAGGATTTTGTGAAAAACAGTCTCAAGTTTCTTCTTTAGCGATTAAATCCTTGGTTTCGAGGCGCCTATATAATGGTCGAATTTATATGTCCTCGGTATTGGCCTTTCAGAGTTTTAAGCTCTCTGCAAGAGCTTCTGCTTATAAATTCGTCGAGGTGACAGAATTTCTTGGTCTTCTGCTAGAATACCACTAAATGCGATTGGTTTCGTATAACGAGTTACTGAATTGGATGCCTGCAATCAGTTGCGATATGCTTGGACTCAAGTTGAAAGCATAGCTTTCAACTATGACTTTTGACTTTGTAAAGCACCCTAGAAGTAGCCTGCTACTTATAAGATGCTATATAAATTGTCGTAATTACATTACATTACATTACACGTTTCTCCATTTGGATAATATCTTTCATTGACTTCGATTCAGATCTTGATCGCTAATGTTACTACATATGTAAACAAATGTGAAATATGGGCGACCCTGTTAGAGAAAGAGTACAGTTCCTTCTGGGTTTACCTGTTAACATCCATGTGTGAAAATGAATGATTGTAGTCTGCATTCTTGATTTCGGTGATCAATAAAGTATATGATTCTGAATCTGAAAATGCCCAACATGCTGAATCACTTACTTTTGTTCATAATTATGTTAAATCTAACTAAACAATTGTGCCAGAACCTCACCTACGATCCCTAAGCTGCTCTTAGATTCATAAATCTAGAACCCAACTCACGTATGTTATAGGCTGTGGATTTTCTTAATTTCGGGCCAAAATCGGTTTAATTGACACAGCTATACAGCCAACACAAAATCTGATACAATTTTTGTAGGCTTTCTGGGGTTCCGGTTGCTTAGGGCGACTGCTGGAACCACCGCGGTGCGAGGCTTCGTAGCCTGATATATTTGCATTGGAAATGCAGTCAGATATATCGGCGGCGGACTCCTTTGATGTTCGTCTGGCATTTATGAGGTCACGGGCCTTTGAAAAGCGTAAACAATGACGATGTTTCCACGCCAGCTGCTGCTGCTGCTGCTGATAGCGCTTCATGATGCTGGGCCTGGTATCTCCTGTAGATATGCAGATATGCAGTGATGCATACATACACATGCAGGAATGCATCACCATAAGCAATCATTGAATACGTAGATAAGTAACGCTCCGAAGAGGGCACGTCATTGATGATGATGATGATGATGATGATGATGATGATGATAAACGACGACGATATGTTCATGCCTTTATGGTGAGGTACATACAGCGCTACATAAATACTCTAACATACATACATACATACACGCATACATACATACATATATACATGCATACATACATACATGCATATATACATACATACATGCATACATACATACACACATACATATATACATACTTACATACATCTATACATACATACACATATACATACGTGAACATACATCATAGGGACTGTGGTGGTGGTGATGATGATGCTGGTAATGATGTAGTTACCGTTGTTATTAGTGGTGGTGGTAAATGGTGGTGACAGCTGTGCCTTGGTCGGTTTGATTGCGTGACGATATGATTGAACGTCTGCTATTGCGCCAAGAGGATTTGCTTCGGATTAAGACATAAGGATCACTATTAATCTCGCACTTTCAATATCATCCGTCGCTCAGCATGAACTCGACGACGAAATTGCCAGCCGGATAAACATGTATCAGAAGAGCGTATACACGGAATCCGTGATGAAGCTAAAGTCGGATGCATTACGAGAAGCCCCGCGAAGCCTTACCTCGTCCAAGGCGTATGGGGATTTCAGTGGGGAATCCAGTCCGCCCAAGATGCATAATCCGTGAAAATTTTCCATAACTATTCGCCCACATGCATGCTTTCCCCGTTTCAGTCTCACGCCCCCATGTTAGGGTTTGTATGAATAGTTATAATTATTAACTTTTCACTACTGTGATATATAGCCCGCCAGATGTTAACTTCAGGTCAAGTTCAAGTTTGGATATCTAGTAGACCTTTATCACTGCATATATAGTTAATATATATATAATAAAATATTGTATACACACTTATGTTTATATTGTGCATATATTATATGTGTTATATAAAATGACATGTAATAGAATTTTTATTGCACAGTAGAGAACTATATACTAACTGTTCCAGCTGCTCTATGTCCTAAATGTATGCACATTTGCGCGCATATTACATGGCAAAATATTTGTACAACTTTACAAAGAGATCATGGAAATACTGTGTACCGTATATTGGATATGTGTCGCAAATCACACGCCATAAGGTCTTACGACAGGCAGCGGGTGATTGATAATGGCGCTCTAGCGAAACTAGATGACTCGATGGATAAAGCGGGCGTTGCTGAAGCTGGAGAGGGTGGTACTGCTGCTGCTGCTGCTGCTTCTGCTGCTGCTGCTGCTGCTGCTGCTGCTGCTGCTGCTGCTGCTGCTGACGGTTCTTATAACATCGTCGTGCAATCATTCTTCGCTTATGCGACTGTTGTTCGTCGGTTGAATATCCCCGACACCAGTTAGTAATATATAATGAGTCCCGAAGTTACTTGAAGCTAAACACCGACAGAGAGAGAGACAGAGAGACATAGAGAGAGAGAGACAGACAGAGACAGAGACAGACAGACAGAGACAGACAGAGACAGACAGAGACAGAGACAGAGACAATGACAGACACAGACACAGAGACAGACACAGACAGACACAGACAGACAGATGTCTGGTAAGAGCAGACACCACTGTGGCCATTAATTGGCCAACAGACGTTGCATTTGTGTCGTTCTTTTAGAACTCTAATCATCTGAGCGCCTCTGAGGAGTTCCTCTTGAAGAGGCGCTATACAAATTCGTGATTACGATTACTAATAAAATTTTAACATCGGTTAGTCTAACTAGAAGCGCATTCGTTAGGCTTTTAAAGTTTCTAGGGAATTAATTACTCGGATCCATTCAAACCGATAACAAGGCACATCAACTGTGGACAGCAACGAATTATTTTGCGTATCACAGACAGCAAAACTTCTCATTTATCTAAGTCTATGTTACATGCGTTTGTAGGTCTATGTATGTGTTCATGCATGCATGCATTTATGTATGTATGTAAGTAATGATGTATGCATGTATGCATGTATGTATATGTATATGTACGTATGTATGTATATGTATGTATGTATGTATGTATGTATGTACGTATGTATGTATATGTATATGAATGTATGTATGTATGTATGTATGTATGTATGTATGTAATGATGTATGTATGTATTATTGTAAGCATGCATGTGTGCATGCATGTATGTATGTGTGTGCATGCATATATGTATATATTTTTATGCAAATATGCATCTGCCGGTGAATACGAGCGTCACGAGAGCCACATTAGCGTCGAATACAACCAGAAACTACTGCAAAGGAAGAAGGAAGACGGCAGCAAAATTGTTGCACGAAGAATTGTTTTCAGAAGTCTCACATTGAGTTTAGACCGGCGAGAAGACTTTGCCGCGAAACTTCCTAACGCTTAGCGGTCGGTGCGCGGTTTATGGACGAGGCGTGGCGCGTATGCAACCGGGATGCTGAGAATGTTTGGCCCGATACGCGGCATCTGTTCCTAGCTGCAGCCGATGGGAAGGCAGCGGCGATTGGAGAGATGATTTAGTGGATAGATCGTTGGTCGGGAACCATCAGCCCCGCCTGACTGAGCGCGAGAAGGTCTGAATGACGTGCAGAAACCGCGAAAACGGCGTGAGAATCGGAGGCAAGTTTGGAAGAACAAGGAGACGGATGTGACGAAAAAGAACCGACGGTTCTATCTAGCGTGAGTGTTATTTGGTTGTCTCGTCTGTTGTGAATCTGTGGACAACCGTTGCATCTCTGAGACTGTCCTGTTGTTGGATGTTGTTGCGAGAATCGCTTACCCAGCGTGAGTGTTCTTTGGATGTATTTCATTTGTCCAGATGATGGACAACCGTTGCTTTTTTGAGTAGAGATGATGTGAAAGTTGTCGTTTTGTTGGACTGGTTTTTGTTGTTGGATGTTGTTGCACATAAAGAAGATCACTCTACATATGTGTTTCATCGGTTGTGCAGTTGCTAGACAATCGTTGCATTCCTAAGTATGCATATTTTCCCATTGTTTTATTGCTGTTGTAAGTTGCTGCAAGAATCGTCTATGTATTCTATCGTATATGTTGAACAACTGTCTGACAACCGTTGCATTTTTCGGGTACAGAAAATGCAACATGTTGTCCTACTGTTGCACTGTCGTGTTAGCACTTCAGCCGAAAGATTCTTCAGTCTTAGGATCATGCCTCTGTTGACTTCTGGTGCTAATAAAGGCTTGCAACAAGTAAAGTATTACATTACCAGCGTTTTAAGATTAAGACGCTAGACGACATCATTTTGGGCATTTTGCTTAAGTGTCACGTGAATTGTTTAACAGCAATTGCTATTGTACTGAAATGACATCACGCAAGTTTAAAATATTCAAGGCATCAAACGATGGCACACCAAAGCCAAATAGCTGTTGAGTCATAGATGATGATGATGAATTTTATGCCCGAAGGCAGTCCATTGGCTTTATGCCACCTGGGGATGAGATGAGTGAGGTGGTTTCTCGTTGCCTTCCTCGCAGACAATTGTGGGTGAGCAACTTGTCCAAGGTCGCTACGCAGTGGCTTGAGGCAGATTCGAACCTCCGATTACGATGCAACGACCATACCACTACACCACCGCGTCCCACACGAGTTATACTATTCCAAATACTCTCTTACATACAGTATATATATCCTGTGAACAGCAGAATATGGCTACGACACTCATGGAGCACGTTGTCTATTTGTCTTGTAATAAAGATTTACTATTGGTCAATAGACAAGCATGCAATTTGTGTATACGTGTAAGCATAGTTAGCTGGCCGACTTTCTGGTTAGATGGATGGATGGATTGCCAGATAAAATTACTGAGACTAGATATTTGTCAGACAGAAACATTGGTAATAAGCCAAAATTGATGTCTCATAACGGTTTCCAGACGAATTAATGTCAAACAAATTGTACCTGAGCCCATTGCTGTCTGCTTTAAATAGAGCATCCGTTACTCATTGTTTGCTTATTCCGCGTGGTTATTCGGCGCCAGAGATTTCCAGTAGCCATTATTAATACCTTATTAATACATAATTGACTTAATTATATTAATTATTATGTATTATTATTATATTAATACATTAATACCTGGCTGCTTCGGTGACAAGTTGCGTGGTACATAAGTAATGTATTCGATTTCAGACGATCTATTGCGCCTGATTCTGTTCGTCAAAAATAAATCATAATTTCATTTGGCACCAGTATCCAACATCTTGCGTTGAACCAATCAATTTGTGAGACTGTCGGCTTCCAAATAGACAGATCGATAAGGAAGCTTTGATGAAAAGATAATTAATTAATCTTTTGCTTCCTCTTATCGTTTCGGGTTCGACTCCGTGTAACGACCTAATCAAGTTGTTCGCGCACACTTGTAGAATTCGGTACCGGCGTAAGCTGGGGAGTAAACGGTAAGTCCCGCGATGCACTGGCCCCGTGTCCAGGACCTTGGGATTCGTCTGTTGCTGGCTCGAGGGCCAAAGAGCGGGAAATGAGCGCCTCCTTTACGTTCCACTAGGAACACGGGAGCTTTACTTTTGTACTCTTTAAAAGGCTCTATATACATATTTCAAGAGACATGGATTGACTGTGCGCATATTGAAGCTTTTGATGATGCTTTTGAGATTGATACGTTGGCCAGTATTGCTTCAATGGCATATAATTAATTCTTTCTAACATCTACAGGCCTGCGATCTTCTCAGGCGTCCTGAGCTTCGCTGCGCAACCGATCCTTATTTATTGACCAGCGTGTATTAAGCCAGTAAGTAAGCAAGTACACTAAGTAAGTACTGCTTTTGCTAACATGCCATATGTGCATCGATTGATCGAGAAATCGTTGGAGCAATAATTCCAAGCTGTGTCCAAATTCTTCCGATCAGAATTGACAAAGGTCTCGAGGGATGGAATGCTGAGCGGGGCGGGGAGTGGTTCGGTGTCGTGGCACCCCCCCCCCTCGTCGTCCTGACTGAAGCCCCTCCCATTGACTGTGCTAATTGGTACCGTGCCAACGGGGGGGGGGAACGTTGGAATCGACGCAGCAAAGCTCCTGGCCGTTTTCCAGTTTTCGCAACTGTGTTAGGTAAACCAATTTCATCGCCGCTTCCTCGAAACGTTAATCACTTTTCTCCGCCTGATTTGAGTTCTTCTCGTCTGGTCCTACGTCGGGCAAAGGCAATTGCCACTGCAAAGCAGCAAGTGCACGTTCGATAGCACGAGATGCCAATTTCGAGATGCCAATTTGTGTACTGTGGAGAAAAGTATTAAGTGTAGGTCCCTGTTTTCCCTAGATGTTGAAGGTAAATTAGCGTAAGGTAAATTAAGGTAATGTAAACTAACGTAAGATAAACTAGGGTAAGGTAAACTTACGCAAGATAAACTAACTTAAGGTAAACTACCGTAATGTAAACTAACGTGAGGTAAACTACTTGTCTATACGTATCTGCAAAAACTCCTCCGAAGCTTAGAGAAAGACGTAACGTACTTGTTTACAGTCACGGATTGCTCTTGTAGGTAGAACATTTCTCGGTTATGTAATGTATATGTATATATATATATATGTGTATATATACGTGACTGCTAGCCAATCTAGGTAGACTATTTAAATACTTGGCTAACGGTTAGTCTAGACATGACATGGTCGATGGTCAGTCATTGGCCGGGTCCAGAGGTATTGCCGGGGTCACAAGGTCATGACGTCTTCTAGACAGAATAAAACCGGAAGAATGATGTACTCGGAAAACAGTCGGTTCAAGAAGGCCAGTCAGAACTGTTGGTTCAGGAAAGGCACGTCACGGGGACTAGCTTATTCACAGTCGCTCAGTCTAAACAAAATCGATAGGCAAAGGGTTCGGTTCCAGGTCAAGATCCACAAGTCAGCAGAGACAGCGTGGCAACTACGGTGGGTGGTGTTTGGTATTGGAGCAGAGAGAGAGAGAGAGAGAGAGAGAGAGAGAGAGAGAGAGAGAGAGAGAGAGAGAGAGAGAGAGAGGAGCAGAGAGAGAGAGAGCGAGAGAAGAGGGAGAAGGGGTGTCCATGAAAAATCTTCAGAAGCATAAAGTGAAAGGTGACGCACTTGTCCACGTCTCTGTTGAAACTCCTCAGAAGTGTGGTGCGGCTTAAGGTAAGCTGAAAGAGCGCAAACTTCACTGTTGAATTTAGAAAATAACACTTCTGATTTCAGAATAGGTTCAGAAAACGTAGCCTACGGAACAGAGCTATGCTTTAAAGCAATGGTTCGCAACCTTTTTTCGACCACGGCACCCTAAAAACCATGCACCAGGCGGCACACTGCATTTATAGCATTCATTATATATATATTATATGTATATCTACTTATTCATTCTATATAAAGCGACGTTTAATAAGTAAGTAAGTAAGTATAATCTTTATTAACCAATAGCTAATCGCACATCGGTTTACAAGTATTTAAGAACACAAGAAAATTGTATATGCATACAACATCCTAATAATAAAACATTTACGCGTTAAATTATCAGCGGGAGGAATAATACGATCAGCCTGGTAAGAAATTGTACTTGACTAATTTATCATTCTGGGACAGCTCTTATAGTCTGATGGAGTGATATTATTGTCATTTAAAACTTTTGATTTCTGACATTCGGCCACGGCACACTTCTACCGCACTTGCGGCACACTTGTGTGGTTGGTAAGCACTGGTAGAGGCAATGGTAATACACTTGTTGGCATGCCTTTGTAGGAAGTTCTTAGAAGTGTTGTTCTGAGGTCGAGGGAGCCATGAACTGAGGCGCAAATACAACCAATGTAATCCATTGACAGGACACATTTTTCAACTTGCGTTGGTACTCATATACGATCTCGACATGAAGGGCTGAGTGAGCATCAGGTGATGTAGCGTGTATATATGTATGCATGTATGTTTGCAAAAACTTATATAGCGCATTTTAAGAAGCTGACAAAGGCGCTGCGGTGTGACTATCTAGTAATTCCAAAAGGTGCGTCCTAAGATGGGCCGAGATGTTTAATATTCTACGGACTGTCGCCCATCTAACTACTACCATGTTATGTTCTAGTGTTCTATTCTGAAAGGGCTTTTCTACATTCTATGCATTATATTCTACATTTATTATATTCTAATGTGTTATTCTGATCAGCCTTTTCTACTTTGTGCGTCTATGCCCCCCCTCACCGTCGAAATTAATTCCAAACATCGTGACTCTGCATACGAGGGCATCGTTGTCGAAGTCGCGACCTACTCCGACGCTGTTATAAGAAGGCAATCACTTCTGAAAACCCCTCATAAAGGAGCTACACAAATGTCCATATGCACTAGGTCCATACCTCTTCAGAGTGGTTCTCAAAAGTGCTATGTAAATATCTAAATACATAAACAAGTATATACATACATGAAGATCTATGGACAGCTGCATCCTTTGATTGTATATAGTCAACGAACCTTTTATCAATTATTGCTAAGTGCTCTTCCTTTGCTTGGACTGGAGCTGCTGTACTTAGATCGTCACTGAATAGATATCTAAAAGAGGTGCTATATAAATTTACTGAATGAATTAACGAATGAATACGTGCCTTAGAGAGGTTCCCTGAAGATGTATAATTAAATGCCCACTCCTAACATCTGCCATATTTGCCAGCGATCTGTCAAGTTCACAGGGTTGAGAAACTGCACCTCTGCGGCCGTTATCCCGTTGTTGTTCTCGAGAACATACTACATTGTACGTATAGAGAGTTTATATAGCGCTTTTAATGACCTACCAGATGTAGATTAAGAAGACTGGTTGGATTCTGTTGAAATCGTTGATCCAATCACAAATACAACTCAGAATCACGCGATCATCTCTCGTCAAACAGAATTCGGGGACCGTCTTCAATTTTGAAGCAATTTCACAAAACATCACATTCCGTTTTCGAAGCTTTGTTCCCTAACACAGGCCTATATGTCTAAAAAGTTGCTAAAAGCACGTGTGTAACTGAGACCGCCATTGGTGACAATTGTATGACCATTATGTACTTACAGATGAACTTTTTGTTTTTAGGCCAGCGTAGGCAGCGCTTTTGTGAGGTACTTAAAAGATGCTATATTGAATGTCAAAATACATACGTACGTAACTGAATATACCCAACTGAACACAATTGAATTGTATCTCTTGTTTAACTCGTCGCACTCGAACTAATATCGTAAAGCATCATAGAAGTAGCTCAATACTTACAATGCTGCACAAGTCGTCGTTATTATAATTACAATTGCAATAAGCGCATATAAATATCTCAAATGGCTCTATGTACTTCAGATGACATTGCGTAAATTACATGATATAACTGCAATGATATGTGCAAATATACAATACGCTAGCATTTATTCAGTTGTATGAATTTCAAGGTGGCATATGTAGGCTTAAATGCCTGGTAAAATTTGTCGACCTTAGTTAGTTATATGAAATGAATGCGCTGCATAGGTCTTCCGTTATGATTAAGTCTTACTCTACGCTAGCTGAAGGCGCTGCATAACAGCGAAACAGGTTAAATAACATTACGAAAGCACAGCCTACGCAAGGATGCAAGTCGTAGGTTTTTTTGGTCCAAGGATTATAGCTTTTTCTCAAAACCTAAAACTTGTAGACGTCCCAAATGACGTTTTTAGGTTTTTATATTTGTATAAACGTAAACAAGATAATCGGAGTTTATATAATATTTTTGGGTTGAAAACAAATTGTAGAATTAACTGACATCGCGGGGATTGCGATATTTCAGTAGATCATGGGGCACCGATGTGTATACTCGGCACTGAACTCAAGTTAAATATATTCTATGCTACGCCAAAGTTCTGTGTTACGAAGAAACTATGAAAACCTAAGAACCTAAAAGCCCAAGAAATCTACAGCCTAATTTTTCCTTTACATAAGCCTTCGGTTATGATTAGGTCTTACTTTACGCTAGCTGAAGGCGCTGCATAACAGCGAAACAGGTTAAATAACATTACGAAAGCACAGTCTACGCAAGGAAGCAAATCTTAGATTTTTTTTGGTCCAAGGATTATAGCTTTTTCTCAAAACCTAAAACTTGTAAACGTCCCAAATGAGGTTTTTAGGTTTTTATATTTGTATAAACGTAAACAAGGTAATCGGAGTTTATATAATATTTTTGGGTTTAAAACAAATTGTAAAATTGACTGACATCGCGGGGATTGCGATATTTCAGTAGATCATGGGGCACCGATGTGTATACTCGGCACGAAGAAACTATGAAAACTAAGAACCTAAGAACCTAAAAGCCCAAGAAATCTACAGCCTAATTTTTCCTTTACATAAGCCTTCGGTTATGATTAGGTCTTACTTTACGCTAGCTGAAGGTGCTGCATGACAGCGAAACAGGTTAAATTACATTACGAAAGCACAGTCTACGCAAGGATGCAAAGAAGAATATTACATAATGTCTACATTGTTGTCGATGGGAGCATCGGCGAATGTTGAGATGCTGGCTACTGCTGCTGGTGGTGATGGCCGTGATGATGATGCAGGTACGTGAATGGCGGGCAGTGACATTTCCTGCAAAGGCCGTTACTTGAGAAGAGGTTTTGCAAAGTATCACTGCCTGCCATAGACGTTAATTTCAACAAGAAGAGCCACTCGAAGAGCCACCTAGCGGTTTAGGAAAAACAACAACACGGCCATTATGGTCTCGTCACACATGCGAAATATTATCTAGAACAGCAATTTGTCCAGTATCGCCAAATAGAATATCAAGGGAAGGCAGCAGCGTTAGCAGAATATCAAAGGAAGGCAGCATTAACAGAATAATATAGGAAGGCAGCATTAGTGATTGAAATGAAAAGGATGACGTCGACGACAATGATGTTGACAACTCTGCAGCTGCTGCTGAGGATGCTGCAGATGGCGAGGATGATGACAATAGAGTTGAGGACAAAGAGGATGACGATGACGATGGTAACTTTAATAGCGATGAGGACCGCAATGATCGTTAATATTATTTCTGCATTTATTAAGCGCCACTATCTACTGATTAAGTATCAATCGATGGCACTGGGCAATTGTGATTAAAGTATTTGCTCAAGGTCCCTACACAGTAACCGTCTCCGGGAGGTTTGAACCCGTACTCTCCCCGTTACAAGCCAAGCGCTCTAACCAATAGGCAAACGTGCCCACAATAGCCCACCCTACCCCACAACAATTGCAATTGCATCTCTAGTGAAGTTAGTTGCGCTTGTATCGTGTTGCCCGGGTTCAATTTGCCCTCTGAACTTTGTAAGGTGGTGCGCCATCAAATGTTTTGTATTGTATTGTATATACTTTCGTTTTCTTCAGTATAGTAATACATATAGTAAAGTCTATAATTATACAATACATACGTCATCGCTTCCACAACTGTTTCTAATCCACGGACTAATTATCATGCTGCATTTCATTCATCTACTTCTGTAGCCCAATTCTATTCCTACTCTCGCATCAACTCCCGTCACCATTTATTTATGTAGGTCATATGGAAAGGATATCATCCCGAAGTAACTACGTAATTACAAGACATACATGCATGCATGCATACATACATATATACATACATACATACATACATACATTCATACATACATACATACGATGTTCGCAGCGAAGCTAACCAGAAATTTCGATTTATTCGGGGGAAACCGTAAGAACCAGAACCTTCATTCTGCTTCGTGTTTACGGTGCTTTTGGAAATATGGCCAGCATGTAAATAGTCTCCTGGCGTCCTCGGTTTATGAACTGGCTATGCTCGGATATGCGGTCCCTTGTAATTCTGAACTCGCAATCGGCTGACTTATGGTGAATGCTATGATCCGTGGTCTTTGCTACGCGCAGGCACAAATAAAACATACATACATACATGCATGCATACATACATACATGCATACATACATACATACATATACATACATACATACATGTATGCATGAATGTATGTATGTATGTACGTAAATACATGCATACATCCTTGCACATTTACAGTAAATACATACATGCAAACATACAAACATGAATGCATGCATGCAGAAATATATACATACATACTTTCGTACACACATACCCATTTACATACATACATATATACATACATGCATGCATACATACGCATACATATACATACATACATACATACATACATGTATGAATACGTGCATGCATACATACATATATACCTACATTAATACATACATACATAAATACATAAATACATACATATATACATACATACATACATTTATACTTTCGTACACACATACTTACCCATTTATGTACATACATACATACATTCATACATACATACATACATACATACATCCATGCATACATACAGTTGCTTACTAATCGGCTCTTATCAGTGCAGTAAACTATAATGTTGTTTTCATTTTATCAATTCATTGTGCATTATATCTTATTGTATTGTATTTGTTAACGTTGAATTGCAATGTATTGTTGTTTTGCGCTGTGCATTTATAGCCTAATATCATTGAAGATTTATATGGCGGCACTTTAGACAAAACTCCAAAGTTCCCCCCCCCCAGTAGCTAAACGAAAAACTCCCTATCAGACGGAACTGTTTTTTAGCAACTGGTAAACAGACAACTCCTAAGCTTCAGCCGCCTATTAAGCGGCTTTCTGAAACAAACTGCAATGCACAGCTGGAAAAGCCATCACCATCGTATGGCCAGCGGAATCACCATAATTACGGTCATATTTTATTGATGCCGACGCCGAACGAGACCCAGGCTGCTGCATTTGGCTAAGTTGATTTTGTGCCTTTAAATAATCAATCAACCGGATCTGAACGCCAGCCCTAGTATGATTCCCGGTGGCTGCATATTTAACCAGTGCATTAGTAGAAGGCGTTTGCCAATGCCGCAACTCAAACCAACAGCAATTCTCTCGACTGGTCTTTTCAGTTTCATCCGACTCGTTCAAGGCTGAAATTCCGTCGAAGACTGTGAAATCGAGCATCGGCGTTTCCGGCTCGTCACTTGATCAGATCGACCCGCTTTCGGCAGAAAACTGAGAGCCATCGTCGGCGTCGGCGTCGTAATTCATGTAACAGTAATCATAATCGAGTTACAGAGAATGCAGGTCGACTACGGAACCTTTGTTCGATTAGACGTCCAGTCGTATATGCTAAGGTATCGCAGACGACTTATATGATCACAGACAAGTTAGTATCTGTCGTAATTCCTGTAATCGTAATTGTAATCGAGTTGCCAAGAATACATGTAACCGTTAGATAACTCTTCCAATGGTATACGAAGTCCTAAAGCATCGTAGACAACTTTTGAAATTGTAGACAACTTTTGAAATTGTCTTATTATTATTATTATTATTATTATTGAAATCACTGACTCGTTACTATTTGCGTTGACGTCATCGCTATATTTCATGTTACCGCAATCCTGCTGGAGACACCGAGAATGCAAGACGATTATAATGGAACCATTGTTTAATAAGACTTCCAATCGTTTGTGCAGAATTAAAGGCGATTTTGCTATCTCTGACAAGTGGGTAGCAACATAGACGTCATCACTTCGCTTTAATTTCCTTAACCGTGATCGTAATCGAGCTACCGAGAATGCAAGACGGTTATAAGGGAACCATTGTTTAATAATCGTCTGTGCAGAATTAAAGGCGACTTTTACGATCTTTGACACATTGATGTCAGCATAGACATCATCGCATCGTTGTAATTTCCGTAACCGTGATCGTAATCGAGTTACCGAGAATGCAAGAGGACAACGCAACCGTTTTAACGCCGAGCAACGACAGCGGCTTCTACCTTGAGCCCAATCCGTTCCTCGTTCCAGTGAACGGCTTTGCGTCGCCGTTCCTCGTCTTGGTGACCATCGTTACGAACTGCCTCGTCTGCGCCGTTCTTCTCCGTCCCAACATGCGCAGTCCGACGAATGCCCTTCTCGTCGGTATCGCCACCTCTGACCTACTGACGGGCATCTGGCCAGTGCCCTGCTTCGTCTACTTCTTCACTCTGGAGAACTACCGCGACTGGGTCCCCTACCGCTGGTGCTTCGCCTACCACTGTCTCATCGACTACCTACCGACGATCTTCCACACGGCGTCCATCTGGCTCACTGTAGCTCTGGCTGTTCAGCGCTACATCTACGTCTGTCACGCCGTCAAGGCGCGCGAGCTGTGCACCATCCGGAACTTCGTGCGCGTCATCATCGCCATCTACCTGGCCGCCATTCTGTCGCAGGTGTGCCGCTTCGTCGAGATCGAGTACCAACCGATCTGGTTGCCGTCGAAGGTCGATCCGACGCGCTCCATTGAGGCGTGTCGGCACCAACTTGTGCCGTGGATTAGGACCTACGCGAACGCCTACTTCAACGTTTACTACTGGTTCCGCGTCATCTTCATCCATCTCGCATCCTGCACATCTCTCGTCGTCCTAAACGTTCTTCTTGTCAACGCCATGCGCTGTGCCCAGCATCGGCGCCAGCAGTTACTCAAGCAGAACCGACGCAGCGAGTCGAGACGGCTGGCCGAGAGCAACTGCACGACGTTGATGCTCGTCGCCGTTGTCGGAGTGTTCCTTCTGGTCGAATTTCCGTTGGCGATCCTTTTGATCATCTTGATCATGCAGAACACGCTCGATCTGGTTCTGATCGAGCCGAGTTCGAGTCAGATCGCGACGCTCTTCATCAATTTCTTTATTCTGCTCAGTTATCCGCTGAACTTCTTCATCTACTGCGGGATGAGTCGGCAGTTCCGCGCCACGTTCAGGAACATGTTCCTTTCCGGTCTTAAGCCGACCGGAAACGGAAAAGATACCGACTACGTGTCGTTGACGACCGAACGACTGAACATGATCGAAACGAAGATGTGACCCCTTGACCTCTTTCTCATCAACCTCATCCTAATCCTGATCATCCTCTTGCTCCTCATATCCTCTTCTTCCACCAAATCATTAGCATCCTTCCGTTCTTCGGGTATCTTGATCCTTTTTATCCGTCCTTCGTTGCTTATTCCTCTTCCTTCTCATTGTCTTCCTCCTCTATATCAGCATATTCCTGTTGCTCCTCTTTATCCAATCTCCTCCCCTTCTTTCTCCTATTTATATCCTACGCTCTGGATATCTTCCTCAATTATCAAACCTTCTCCTCATTTTCGTCTCTTTCCTTCCCGTCTTTATCCATCATCATCCACATCCTCTTTCATAGTCATCTTCCTCACATAGTCTAACCGCCTCCTATTACTCCTACTCCTCTTCACTAACAACCTTTCTCTGTCAGTATCTTCCTCTTGCTCAGTCTCCTCCTCTTTATCCATTTTCATCCTCTTACTCAGCTTCCCACTCTCTTCTTTCTCCTCCGAAGCTCCCACCTTATTTTCTTATTCTGATTCGAATCCTATTTCTCTTCCTCCTCCTCCTTCTCCTCCTCATCATCATTCCCTCCCTGAGTGTTTCCTCCTCTTCTTTAGCATAATCCTCTTTCTCCTTTTCTCCGAATGTTCTCCGTGGAAACTTCCCCCTCTTACTCTCCCACAATCCATATCCCACCCTTCTCATAACCGTCTGAACTTTTTCATCAAAGAACAGTTCAAATGTCACCCGGAACTCAAACTGGTCGCCTTGGAAGTTGTTTGTAAACCACAGACAATGTAGTCCAGCTAAATTGCTCGTCAGCAGCGCTTGTATTGAAAAATTCTATTAAAATACTTGCACTGAAATCCTGTTTGAATGTTGCATTCAGTGCTTGAATTGAAACCAAAAGAATCAAACATAATGTTGTCTTTTTGCATTCTGTACAAATTTTATCTCACTAAAGGTAAAAACACCTGTATAGCATTGGCCGAAAATGTGTCTAATGCTAGAAGATAAACCTAGTTTTAACACAAATACATATATACATACGTACACAAATACATGAATGTATACATACATACATACGTATATACATAAATACATACATACATACATACATACATATATACATACATACATCCATACATACATACATACACACATACATATATGTAGGAAGCATTATGTCAGTGTTACCGGTGCAAGCTGAAGTGAAAACAAAATTATGAAGTCGTTTGACGAGTTAAATGACTTAAATGATAATCCGTACATGTTATAATATGCAGGATTCGAAATTTAAATTCAGGTTCAATGAGGGAATACTAGCTAATTTATCAACCTCAGAAGCATCAGCAGAAGCCTTGACACATGCAGACTCCATTAAAGGTCTCTTGACATATTTATATACAGCCTTTTAAAAAGCACAACACTGAAAGTCCTGTGTACCTAGTGGAACGCAAAGGAGGCGCTCACTTCCTGTTCTTCGGCCCTCGAGCCAACAATGGACGAATCTCAAAGTCCTTGAACCAGACCAGTGCATCGCACGGCTTCCCGTTTACTTTCCAGCTTATGCCCCGACCAAATTATGCTGCTTGTTGATGGAGAGAAGTTTGCGTGAGCAACTTGCCCACAGTCGTTGCAGTGAGTCTGCTGATCAGGTTCGAATCCGTAATTTTTCGAAACAGATCAAACGAGCTAACCCTAACCCTAACCCTAGCCCTAACCCTAACCCTAACCCTAAACCCTCAATTAGACCACCGTGTGGCACGCATTTTAAAAGCATCTCAAATTTAGACACAGTTACGATACAGTCTGTCTATCGCCATCAATTCATGACCTTGACTTATACTATGGCGCTACATAAATGTTCGATATCGCTAATCAATGAACCTACATTATTCCGACGACAAGGACCGACCTTTATGTGTATTAGCAAAAGGTCGTCGAGTGGTCACGCAAATTTAGGAAATGCTATTTCGAAACTGTCATTCTAGTTAGTTAGACGCCCGTGGAAATTTTTGCATAACAATTTGCAAGCGAAAGGTCAGCTGGAGAATTGCCATTTGACATGGATTCAGCGTTCTGTAACGCTTCGGAAAATGCTTTCAGAGACCCTGTGCTTGCAAGCCAAAGAAAGCAGCTTCTTATTAATAAGCAGCTTCTTATTTGAAAGCATTGCTTTAACAGCAGCGTTTGACGACAAGCTGTACAAAGGTGTTTTCCACGGACCATGGCGTATTGTATTTCAATTTACAACTGTTGTTATGATTGGTTATTAGCGCAACTGCTAGTGAAATGGGTGACTTACAAGCAGACTTTACGGCCTGTTTTTAAATAACGCGTCTATCCAGCTATGAAATTTGGATGGTAAAGCAATTGCTCCCGTAGCCTACAAATTGGCTTTACTGTGTCTTCTTTACTGCAAGTTTATGAATTTAAATCGTGAAAATATATTTGGTCTATTTATTGTTTTTCTTAAAACAAACAAATAAGATGGCAATTTTATTAAGGCCCTTGTCACTGTCCCTAAATCGCCTTTATGTTGTTGACGTTCGCGTTTGATAGGACTGCCTTATTGTCGATAAGCCTTCAACAATCTTGCGAGGTAAGTACAAATAAATTGAATGAAATGTCATGACAATTATTTAATATTTTTAATTAATTAATAACTTCTGTAGTGCCGGTGTATAATACTCACGGCGTCAACCGATGTCTCAATAAAACCAAGCCGCAATCAGTTACGTATCCAGAAGATGAATCCACTAAGACAGAGGCATCCATACACTGACATAACCTGACAGAGGCATCCATACACTGACATAACCTGACAGAGGCATCCATACACTGACATAACCTGACAGAGGCATCCATACACTGATATAACCTGACAGAGGCATCCATACACTGACATAACCTGACAGAGGCATCCATACACTGACATAACCTGACACTCTGGTTAGAAGCAAGAC
The DNA here is from genome assembly GCA_964023275.1 of Norana najaformis. Taxonomy (NCBI): domain Eukaryota; kingdom Metazoa; phylum Annelida; class Clitellata; order Crassiclitellata; family Hormogastridae; genus Norana; species Norana najaformis. The sequence continues at coordinate 29,057,232 of OZ029919.1, forward strand.
AATGGAATGCAATGATCACAAGACTTCAGTTTCTGCTGGTAGGTGTGAAATTGAAAGCAGCTAAGAAGAATAAATCGCCAACTGTCACTGATACAGTTTCCCAAAGACGCCAAAGTTCAAGGCCACGAGGCCTTTGTATGAAGGTCTGTCACGCATCCGTTGAAAGACAACCTCCTGAGCTAACGCAACATCCATATACTGACGCTTCTGTTAGACGGAAGTTGGAGCTAATTTAGGTTCGTGACTTGCATCTGCTGAGCGGACAACAGAAGTGGTCTCTGGACGAGATTTTAGGCCATCTTTCCCACGAAACGCAGACGCAGGAAGAGACAGAGGAAAACTGAGACAGTTGGAAAGCAGGGAAACGAAATTTACAGAGACGCAGGGAGAGAGGAGCTGAAGGACGGGAACTAAGAGGACGTTGCGTAATGAGTATGCACACGGCAGTCATATGCATTGGAAGGACGGAAAGAGACACATACACATCGCACAGAGACACAAGTACACATACACGTAGGGATAGACAGGGAAGAGAAGAGACGCATTCTGGGAGATATGAAGGTAGAAAGATTATGCAGTTGTCTGTCCTGCATTTCAGAAAGTATGGGGTTTTCGGGTTAGACCGAGAAGAGGGAATTCTGTTAGCAATGGAGGTAGAAAGATTATACTGTGCAGGTATAGTTAGAGTTCTGCATTTGAGAACGGGCCTTTAACACCTGTTGCCTTTACTAGGTGACTTTGGGGAAGGGTAACCTTGGGAGTTGACTTTAGGGGGGTGTGTGTGACCTTATGAGTGGGTGATTTTGGGGGCACATTTATGCAACAACATCGAGGTCACCATGAAGCTCTCGTGCAAGCCAAATTGCTTCTCTGTGAGTGGGTGAGCCGAAAGTACATTTGCTTACAATTCCACGTCTCCAAATGATCGAGATAAGTTTTATGCCAATATTGACAGCAGACCTGGCGCTGTATTGGCATTTCGTAGCGCAGCCCAAAACTAAGGCTTCCGAAACCCTCTTTGGGCATAACTACACATAATTAGCGTAAATTTGGAGCCGAATTTTTTCATTGGCACTCTTGTTGACCGGAATTTGAAGTGATGCCTAACTTTGATTACGATCACCCTATGATACGCCACATTTATTCAGTAGGCTTATGCAACACTCTCCAAGATTTTATCATGCTGAACAAGCTACTGTAAGTTCCGTAACATTATATTTTATCGTATAACACATGCGTCCATCGCATAAGTCTTACCTGTAATCTGCAGTCACATTAGATTTAAGATCATCACATTATCTGCAGTTAGCGTTAAGACCATTACATTATCTGCGATTACGTTAGCTTTAAAACCATCACATTATCTGCAGTTAGCGTTAAGACCATTACATTATCTGCGATTAGGCTACCTTAGCTTTAAGACCATCACAGTATCTGCAGTTAGCGTTAAGACCATTACATTATCTGCGATTAGGCTACCTTAGCTTTAAGACCATCACATTATCTGCAGTTATTCCAGGATGTCGGGGGTTCAAAATTAATACTGAAGATATTTCTAGGTTTCTGTGCCACTAGCGCCGACTAGCGAGAAACTGTTCGTCTTTCCTGACAAAGAAAATATTCAGAGTTGCGTAATCGAAATCGCAAACTCGAGATTTCTACAGCGTCCGACGAAAGCTAAGTCGTGGGAACCTGTTTATTCACAGACGCTCAGTCAAAACAAAATCCATAGTCAAGAAGGGTATAGTTCCAGATCAAGATTCAAGAGTAAAGCTATGAGACGGCTATGGTGAGTGGTGTTTGACATTGGATCTGCAGGACAGAAAAGAGGAAGAAGAGGAATCAGGAGAGGATCTGTGGAAGAGGAGTGCTTTCTGATTTGGGTGGAAGACCTGCGCAGAGATTGCAAGGGATTCGTTTTATTTCTGCATTTATTAGGCGCCACTATCTAATGACTTAGCATCAGTCGATGGCGCCGAGCAATTGTGAGTTAAGAACTTGGTCAAAGTCCCTGTGAAGTGATGTTGAGTGTTGTATGGTGAATGGGATAATTCTGGATAGAGGGAGTTTATTCCAGAGGGGTGGAGGTGGTGAAGGAAATTTTTAAAAATATCTGGATATATCTGTACTGTGTTGTGACAAGTAGAATGCGTCTTTCATAAAGGTTGCAAATTTTAGGTGACTTTACTGTAAAGTGGTAAATTTCGTTAGGTTTTACTGTACATTATCACAAGCAGAAGAAGAAAAGAGTTAAAAGCAACGCTTCAAAATTAGAAAGCAGCTCGCAAAGCAATGGCGTTTTTAAGAAGTTAACTTGCGATTCGGTAACATTATCAAGAGGTCCAAACAAGCGCCATATAATGTTCGTTTTTGTGAAATTATATTGAAGCTATCGGTCGATTACGCGCTGCAACAAAATTCGATGGATACTGCATTTGTTGGAGCTTTCGGTTTCTTACTATTTACTTCTACGGTAATGACATTGATTGACCCGGTTGAACTTCCGTCTTCACGAGCGGCAAAATTTCTAGGGGTTTTTCATTCTTTGTAATGACATTTAGCCTTTCCTTGGGATAAGACTTCCTGAGGCATTCCTTTCTTTACAATGACACTAAGCCTTTGCTCAGGATTATGCTTTCTTGTAGCTTTGCGGTTTTTGCAATCAATTCAACTTTGATTTGGGAAGGCCTTTCATAAACCCTTCCATTCTTATTCAGACAATCTGTTTAAGTGTATTTGAGACTTTTAAAGCTTTGCTGTGACTATTGACCTTTCCTTGTGAGAAAATTTTCTTGTGTCTTTTCATCTGTTTGCAATGACATCCTGTGTTGTTTAGGATACAGCATTGAGGTGCTTTCTTTCCTTTGCAGTGATTCTCAGCCTTTAACTAGTACCTTTCTTCTGTTTTCCATACTTCACAATGACTCGCTTTCTTCCTAATACAAAGGTGGCTTCGTTCCCTGCAGTGAATTCCCTTTCAGGTTTGTTCACTAGGAGCGGCAGGGTTGTTTGAGGATTTTTTTGAAGGCCCGTCTGAATTCGACGTTGAAGATGGTGTAAATGGCCGGGTTGAGAAAGCTGTTCATGTATCCGAGCCAGACGAAGAACGAGAATAGTATCGGATCGAACTGACAGATCGATTGATTTGAAAAGAGATCGTATCGGATGCAAACGGCATTGACGATGTTGATCGTGAAGAACGGAACCCAGCAGAGGAGAAACACCCCTGGGAAAAGAAAACATAATAAGTACATGTATGCGGTGCAGTAATTGGAAAACAACAGAGTATGAAACGAGAAAATGCAAAGCAGTAATTTGCCTTGACGAACAATGAATGCATCGTGTGATATGTGATAAATTTTATGACATTAAAATTCACTGTGATATAAGAAACTGCATCAAAGTCATTTTCATTATATGACATTACAATAAACTATGATATAAAAAAATTTTATAATAGTAAATTTAAATGACATGACTTCAAATTACATTAATTCACATCGCCTTTAAAATGGCGTAAAAGAAACTTAGCGTCTTCAAGCGATACCTTTTCAATCAAATTTAAAATCTAAAGAGGTTTTGACGTCGGTGTAAGTAATACTTAAAAATCCAGTTTCTGCTAATATGAATTTCAAAATCATCATGAAATCATTTATGCTAATTGAATCACAAAATCATTCTCTAGAAGCTATTATGTCAACTGTTAATCCCAAATCAAATCAATCGACAGATGAACCTTTTGTTCTTAATGATCTTTAGCTTCATACAGGCTAGCGTAGGCAACGCCTTTGTGTTGTACAATAAGGCGCTATATTATGTATTTAGTTACTGTTACTATACTACTAGCTGTTACGTCAACTGTTACGCTTACGATTCCTCGCTCAGTAGATGGACCTAATGTGCTAACAAGTGCATTACTTATTTACTTAACTCCAAATCCTAAAATATTTTCTGCTAAGGAAGAAATATCAGTTCTGCTGAGCAAATCTCGATTTGCAGGAATCTTACAGAAAATTCATCAAGGGCGTACAGAGAAGTGCATTAATTTTATATTTTCATTCACTATCTCTCTTTTTAAACTTTTAAGAAATAAACTGTAGTATTTCACGTTTAAAGAAAATAATTTCGGCTATGTGAAAAGCGACGCCTAAAATATATCGCTATAAGACTGCACGTCATTATTTCAATTATTTCAATTCATGTTTTCGCGGCCGATTGAATGACGGATTTGCCGACAAGCTGTATGTCTATGGATCGATATTTCTGATGAAAATGTGTGCTATTGATCAGCGACAGCGAACAATGTCGACTTCTAACTGAAATCATCGCTACCTAGAACAATAGCCAGCGTCTTCGTTGCCTTCCTCTCCCGTCGGTTGGCGCTCTTCTCCTTCTTCGGCTTGATCGCCTTGTGCGGAAACCTCAGATCGAACTTGGACGAGTGCTTCCTGCCGGCGTGTCGTCTGCTAGTGCTGCTACTGTTACCGTTCTTTCTCTTCCGATCAACTTCCGGTCGAACCTTCTTCGCGAATAGATGTTCCGAAACGGGGCCGACCGACGAGGATGTCGGCGGAGGTGGCGGGGCCACGAACGAGGCCCTAGTCCCCTGGGGAGGCGATTGTGGAGGCCCTGCCAGGAAGCCGTAGCGGCTATCAACTGTGTGCGACTTGGAAAGGTGCCCGGTCGGGGATACAGTTCCGTCGGAAGTCATGGCGGTGGCTAGACTACCAGAGACGGTGTAGACGATACGGTCGGGGGAAAGATCCGCCCTGGAATCGAAGACGGACACTCCAGCGTCCTTGACAATGGCGCTGTCAGTGCACTCGCAGGCTGGGTGCCGGACGTCGACCTCTTCATCGTCGTCGTCCTCCTCCTCGTCCTCCTCGGCGTTCTGGGTTCGACGCCGGGTCGAACAGAGGTCCCTGTCGAAACTCGTCTCTTCGGCGATCGGAGCCGGGACGCGGTTGCAGCACTCACGCACTCCTCCGCAGGCGACTGCACTCCGGCTCGTGCACTCCTCACTCGGCTCCTCGACGTAATCCGTCGACACTCGGCGGTCATCGCTAGTCACGTGATTTCCGGCGAAGTAGTCGCTGTTCTGCGAGCCGACTCGTCGACTTCCGTTTCCGTTGCCTCCCCTTCGGTCGCCATAGCAACAGCAGCAGAATCCGACGGAGACCGGACGTTTGGGCGTTTTGCGCGAGGCAGACGATTTCCGGGCGCGCAGACGGATGGCGCGAAAGATGCGCCAGTAGAGTAGGATCATAATGATACTGGGGATATAGAAGGAACCCATCGACGAGAAGATGAGGAAGTCGGAGTTGTAGAAGGTGCAGAGGGTCGGCGACTGGGCCCGACGGTCCGTGTAGTTCATACCGAGGGCGATGGGCGACGAGATTGCTATGGAGATGACCCAGGTCAGCGCCAGCATCACGTAGACACGTCGCGAGTTCTTGTGCTTGGCATACTTAATTGGCTGCGTCACCGCTATGAACCTGGTCACGTGCAAAGCAATCAACATGAACTATAAGGCAGACGGTAAGGTAACGTAAAGTAAGGTAAGGTAAGGTAATGAGTCATTTAAGGTAAGCTAATGAAGACAAAAGACATAAGATTGGGTAAGATAATGCAGGGTAAATTAAAGTAATGTAAAGTAAGGTTAGCAATTAAGGTAAACAATAAAGCACAAGGTAAGGTAAGATGGGATAAGGTAAAGTAAATTAAGATAATGCACTTAAGAAGAGACAAGAATTCATAAGACATAAGGCAAGATAATGTAAATTACCAATGAAAAGGAAATGCAGGTGAAACAAGATCGCTAGAGGCAAGGTAAGGTTAGATAAGATAAGGAAACACAAGATAATGACTGCTTGCGTAAAATAATGTAATTCAAGGCAGAATAAGGTAAGACATAACGTTTTCTTAGACACCACCTTCGTGGCTCGCCAGTAAACAATCAATTACTATACGCGATTCGAACCCCAACGCATCGGCGAAAGCGCTACCCGTTACCAGTCAGCCATGAGCTTCTATAGCGGCTGTTGTGGATGCTCACCTATCGACGCTGATGGCGGTTAAATTGAGGATGGAAGCGGTGCAACACATGACGTCACAGGCGACCCAGGCGTCACAGAAGGCATCTCCCATCACCCACTCTCCGTTGTACACCTGCAAGCATCGACCAATCAACTGAACGACAGGAAAAATTGCAAAAAGTTGTAAATTGTTCACGTGTTTCTATAAGAACCCGTGATAATTTCGCTTTAATTAATCATGTCAGATTCAGAAAATAGAGTAATAAAAGTAGAATATTTTTTATCTGCTATTTTAGTAATCAAGTACTTATATTGCTCGAATTTATAAATTTTTGTATGGCCTCCCTATAGGCGAGATCCTTCACCACCGCCGTTTAAGGTCCCCGTGCACAGACCGTGCGAGCCCGAGATTCAGATCTCTTAAATAAGCCACGACCGGGACGCGAACCGGAGATCCTCACGCACAGAGGCTTCCTTGGCGTACGCGCTTAGCGATGTAGCTAACTAGGCCAGGTGAAGCAATGTAAGGCAAAATAAAGGTAAATAAGATATTGCAAGGTAAATTGAAGAAAGGCAGTGTGAAGCAGGATGATCTGAAATAAGTTAAAGTAAGCGAACGGTAACACAAGGCAAGGTGAGGAAAAGCAAGGCCAGGCAGGGCACGAAGAAAAGATAAGATTTGGTAAGTAAACGAAAGCAGAGTCAAGTTAGGCAAACGGAACTAAGTAAGGTAAAGTAAGGTAAGTCACGACAACGCAATGCATGGTAGAGCATGGCAAGGCATCGCGAGGCGAAAAAAACAAATCAAATCAAGGGAAGCCATTTCATAGTGAGATAAGATGAGATAAGATAAGATAAGATGAGATGACATGAGATTAGACTAGAGATAAAGCAAGAAAGAGAAGGCAAGGTAAGACAAGATAAGATAAGCTTTACGACTGCAAAATACACAGTAGCCTATCCCAACCCTAGATGACCTTTACCCCACGTGACTGACCTCAACATAAACTGCAAACGGCATGACGAGCATGGCGACCATGATGTCGGCAATCGCCAGAGAGACGATGAAGTAATTGGTCACGTGTTGAAGCGTCTTCTCTCGGTAGACGCTCATGCAGACGAGTACGTTCCCGAACACCGTGAAGACTGGGAAAAGACCGAGGCACAAAGTCCAGTACTGTCGACTCGCACCACACCCAAGTGCCGTGCCGTTCTCCCCGCAGTAGGACGACCCGCTTGACTCAGGCCCTACAGCCACCCAACCAGAGCTTCCGTTCAGCTGGTCCGCCTCGAAGTAGAAGAGGTTGGTGTCGAACGAGGATTCGTAGTCTGGACTGGACAATGACGGACCGGATGTTGACATCTCATCGGCGCCCCTTGACGTCATTCTGCAACGAGGAAAGTCATCGAGTCATTTTATTATCGTCGTTGGGAGTTTCACTAGAAGTGGCGCAGTATAAATGATTGATTAAGAATACCATGAGCATCGCTATGTCGCTATGGACATCGTAAACAACGATTGTTGGTATTCATTAATTAATTCATTCGTTGGTTCATTCATTCATTGCTTGATCGTTTGATTCATTGATTGATTCATTGGTTGAGTGGTTGATTCATTGGTTCAATGATTGGCTGATTGGTTGGTTGATTGGTTGATTAATTAATTAATTCAATCATTCATTGGTTGATTGATTCATTCATTGGTTGGTTGATTGATTCAATGATTGATTGATTGATGGATTGATTCATCCATTATTAAATTGATTGATTGATTGATTCATTCATTTATTATTCCGAGCATTTATAGAGCCCCCTCCAAGATATCCAAGCAGAGGTGCTCCCAGCCTAGCCCAGCAGAAAGAAAACAGTTTTCAAGCGCTGATGATGCTGTGGATGCATGCAGCGTCCGTGGCCAGATGGAGGTCAGTCCAGGTACATGGTCCAACCACTGATGACGCACGAGGTTGCATTGTTGAAGTGCATGCTAAAGGAACAAGTTCACCACGCGTCATCATTGCCATCATCATCATCATCATCATCATCATCATCATCATCATCATCATCAACATCATCATCAACATCATCAACATCATCATCATCATCATCAACATCATCATCATCAACATCATCATCTTCATCACTTCCTGGCACCAGACATTCGGGACAATGAATGCGAATGACTCATCTCCATTACTGCAAGTCTTATTGTGTCTTTTTAGTGCTGTGCGTTATCTATAGTAGTCCTGGTCTTCCACTGCTTCTCTTTGCTTTGTATATATATACACAGATATATGTTTAGTATATATACATACATACATACATACATATATATATATATATATCAGCGTGTATTTTAAGTAATTAGTAGTCACAGGAAGTGAAGAGAGGCGAGAAGACGAAATGCATTTGTCGTCATTACCATAAGAACCGGAGAAAATAATTCGATCAATTGCGCCGATAATCACCTAATCACCAGATAATCCCAGAATGCCATCGCGCTTTCAGCATCTCTTGCCTTTTTCCATCTCTGTCTCTGAGTCTGTTGACGTGTGTGTGTCGCCGTGCGTGAGTCTCCGTGTGTGTCATCATGTGTGTGTGTTTGTGTCTGTCTGTCTGTATCTCACTCTGTCTCTATGTTTTCCTGTGTCTTCCTTTCTTCCTATCTGTCTCTCTCCCTCTGTTCCTCTCCCTCGATTTGTCTCTTTCTCTTTTTTTATTTCTCTCTCTCTCTCTCTTTCTATCTATCTATCTATCTATCTATCTATCTATCTATCTATCTATCTATCTATCTATCTATCTATCTATCTATCTATCTATCTATCTATCTATCTATCTATCTATCTATCTATCTATCTATCTATCTATCTATCTATCTATCTATCTATCTATCTATCTATCTATCTATCTATCTATCTATCTATCTATCTATCTATCTATCTATCTATCTATCTATCTATCTATCTATCTATCTATCTATCTATCTATCTATCTATCTATCTATCTATCTATCTATCTATCTATCTATCTATCTATCTATCTATCTATCTATCTATCTATCTATCTATCTATCTATCTATCTATCTATCTATCTATCTATCTATCTATCTATCTATCTATCTATCTATCCATCCATCTCTATTTCTCTCTATTTATTTCAATATCTAAATCTTTTTCTCTCTCCCTGTTTCCGTCCATCTGTCTGCCTGTTTCTTTTTCTCGCTCACTCCTTGTATGTACCACTGTCTCACTCGCAGTCTCGGTGGCGCATAGCTTACTGCGTTGTTAGCATTTTGAGCAACAAATACCGACTCTTCCCTGAGTAACCGTAATCGTAATCTCGAAAATTTCTACAACGCTGCTTTAAATCTAAGCTCACGGCACCAACTTATTCACGAGCGCTGCGTCAAGTCAGTGGGATTGTCAAAAGATACCATGTGAAGAACAAAATCCGGTTGCCAGAAGACCAGAGATAGATAGATAGATAAATAGAGAGAAAGAGAGAGATAAATAGACAGACAGACAGACACAGACAGAGAAGGGGACAGAGAAGCTGTTACTATGGGTGGTGTTTAGGTTGAGAGAAACGAGAAGGCGACGGATTAGAAGGATCAGCATAAGATTTTCTTGAAAAGATGGGACTAGTTTTGGATGGCAAACCTGAAGAGTAATAGACAGAGAGCTTGAGACAGATGATGGCGGGTCAACGACAGAAGGGATACAGGAACGGAGAATTTACAAAATCCAGAAGGGATATCGTTCCAGAGCCGAAATGCAGTATGACACATGGATCGATTAAGAACGTGTAGCTACTGGGGGACGGGCAAGAGTGGAGTAAGAAGATGAACGGGTAGAGCGGGGTGATTGGATGGTTTAGAGTTTACAAGGATAAGAAGCTTAGGAGTGTTGCGGACAGTTATCGGTCAGAGAAGGAATTTTGAAATAAATGCGTTCGGGAATTTTCAGCCAGTTGAGTAATTGAAGGATAGGAGCGATATGGTGATGCTTGGGTGTCCTGGTGACAGCTCTGGCAAGTGCTTAATTTGAGTGGATTCAAGGTTAAGAAAAAGAGAATTACAGTTACTGTAGTCAAGCTTGAAGTGGACAATAGACAGGAGTCGATCCCGTACCGAATGAAATACACTGTAATCGGTGCCTCGATGGCATTATTGTATTTGAAACGCATCTTATATGAGTCGGCTTTTGAGCAACGATCGCCTGGTTTTGATGTCATTATCAAATGTGCATTCGATTTTATAGAGGCAGTTTTAAAATCGAGCATATAGATCGAATATGGATGAAACAGTGGCGCAAGAGATTGGAGATGTGATCTGAAGCGAGTGATGTGGGTCACATGTGATACCACCAAGATTGCGTAAAGGCGAATTAGAGGTGAAATTAAGGGTGGAGGAATTAGTTGGTGGGTTGTTGGAAAAATCAGGAATTTTCTTAATCTGATCTGGTAGAACTAGAACGATGAATTCAGTTTTGGCACGGCTGAGATTTGATTGACAACATCAAGCAACTGAGTGATGAATGATGAAAAGGAATTGGATGGAAGGATGTGAAGGGTTGTGTCATCAGCATAAAGATGGTGGTTGATTGAAGAGGATTCTATAAGATGGCTCACCGGCGTAGTCTACAAAATGAAAAAAGTGGTCGAAGGTGGGAACTTTGACTATGACGAAAAATTGAAAAGCATCGAAACCATACATCATACAGATGTCTTTGTTAATACAATATTACACCTACGCCCATCTATACATAAAACTAATGCTCAAATATGTCGATGTAATATTTATTACTGTCATAATGTAATTGTAAATATAAATATAAATATAAATGTAAATAAAAATTTTAATGTAATATTAATTAATGTAATAATTACACATTATTGCTTAAATATGTCAATGTAATGATTATTACGATTAATATGATACATATATGTATATATGCAACAGAATTATATTATAATCGTAATCGTAAGTGCAAATTTATATGGCGCCTCTTCAAGGAAACTCTTCAGAAAAAACTCCCGACCCGACTACAAAAGAAGATTGGTCTTCAGTTGCTGATGTTACAGAGGCAGAGAATGATTATGTAAATCTAACTCATATGATGAATATATACCAATATATATATAATATAATATGCATACATGTAGGGTCTATGTATATACCTATATATATATAATCACATACAAACACGCATACATATGTACGTGCATACATATGTTCATTATACATACATTACATACATGAATACACCGCTTTTGATTGATAGGAGTCGCCCAGGAAATACAGTCAATTGCATGCCATGGAACAGCAGCTTAAGGAAGATAAAGTACATGCCCCGACACACGGCCTCAAACCTGGCATTTCAATCACCCCAACAGCTTATATAGCGCATACGAGAGGTTCTTAAAAGGCGCTATATAACTTCAGATGCATGAAATATGTGGTCGATAATTGGAAAATAACATAGGCGAGGATCAGACTGACAGCCGAAGAGATACTAAGAGAGAGAGAGAGAGAGAGACAGAATTACCGTCGATACCGTCATGCGGTGATTGCTTTTTAATGGCGGATAGGCATCTAATAACCACAGATACCGTCTAGCGATGACTGCGTCATAATGACGTCACAAATGTGCCATTAAATTGAACGCATTATATTCGCCTGGCACAGTTTCACATGAGTATTCTTGAAGTCAAAGGATTGAATCGTAATCGTAATCGTAATCTTGGAAATTTACAAAGCGCTACTTAAAGCTAAGCGCAGAGCACCAGCTTATTTAAAGCTTATTTAAGCGCTGCGTCAAATCAGAGGGATTGTCTAAAGATGCCTTGAAACACTTGTCGAAACTCTAAGAATTCCGTGTTCTAAAGAGGCGGAAGTTTTCAAGACGTTCTGATTTGTCTTCATCTTCCTCTATCGACTTCCGGTGGAGACCGGAAACCCATTCTTTTCTTCTCATAATGCATCTACTCTACAGGAGGTAGCAGACTGCACTGTTCAGTCTTCCGGGCATTCGGTACATAAACTGTTATTGCAATCCGTTGGCTTTTCTTGCACTAATGAGTCTATCAAGACAGATACAGGCCAAAGTATTCAATGCGCGTGTTCAAAAGAATAACGGCCTACACAATTGGTTTATATTCGTCTCCAACTGATTTCATTTTGTTTGCGGCGAGTGAAATTGTTGAACTGGTCTCCATCTGAAAATGAGACGGAAAAACCAGAGAGTCGTATGTTTCGAGACAATCTGACAGCGGAAAACACGAAATTTAAATAATATAGTAAAAATATACACGCCTGAGACTTTCTAATTACTTTGAGAGCTGATTATTTTGAAGTGATTAACGGTTAGCTATAGCTTTTCTTGCAATTGTTTGCGTTTAGAAATCTGGGACAACAATGTTTTGCAAAACGACTTATTATATTTGAATAGATATTTCTGCGTGATTATTATGAAAGGAAGATGTTTAGTCATTGTCCGTTATTCTTTTCACGCCCATACAGAACTTGATCCGTGGTAAATCTAGAGCATATTCCCTTTGTCAGTTTTCACCAATTTCAAACTCTCTTCAATTTCCTTGAAGTGGATTTAAGAATGCTTTAAAGATATTTTGTGTCTGGGATCGAAACAGTAAGAATGTTCGTTTTTTCATTGCTTGCGACAGGCCTGCTATCGTACATTTTGCTTCATACTTGTCGTGGATATAATTTCTGGAAAACTAAGATGATCATGCATTTATAATGAAATTCTATTAACAGTAGTGTTCTGCAGAGACAAATGACGTCCGATTTGCGTCATTTTCTTCTGAAATCGACGTCATATCCAGCCGAATAATACCCGAGCTAATTCTTTGTCGTGTGGCGCATTGATAATGGACTCTTTTCTCAATGGAGTTGCGTTATTAAATGAGACAAGGGGATTAGAATGTGGGCATTGTTGAGAGCAGATCTCGATTGCGCATGCAACATCGACTCTGTATGCAGACTCTAAATAATAATAAGATCTTCTTGTCGAACACTTCGGGTTTCTTCCGACGCCTGCTGTCGATTTTACCGCTTGAACAAAGAATTCTATTAGGAAGCTACACACATTTATTCTTCCGCTTCGGAGTACCTACTGTCACATGCGACAACACACTGACAATCAGGTCAAATCACTGCTACCGAGAAATATTCTTGATTGAAGCTTGTATGAAATGGACGATTGTCTTATTGTAATACTTACCTAAGTTACAAGTAGTTACAATTAGAAGTTTCTTTCTAATGTCTGCCCTGTGAGACTAGCTCTCCATTTCTGTTTCATACTGTTTTTCAGTCTGTCTGTCTGGCTCGGTCTGTCTGTCAGTCACTGTCTATGTAGGCTTATCTTTCTCTGTTTCTGTCAGTCTTACTGTGTCTATATCTACACTGTGTCCGGAAAAATTCCAAGGCTCTAAAATATGAATGAAAAAACTATAGTAGATAATAATCAATTTAAAAATTTAAAAACCTTTTTGATCCGTACATAATTACCAACAAAATTCTTTGTAATTTATTAACGGCCCCCGTTTAAAATTACGTCACAGTGACGTATTTGAATTTTATATTTTGTAAAGAAAGTTGCTAGAAAAATGACTTTCAGCGAGGAAGACAAAATTGTGTACGTCTCGAAGCTTGCGTTGAAGCCAATGGCGGACATTTTGAACATAAATTATAGTTCAATAATATTTCAGGATTAAACTGTTTTTGGAATTTTAAAAATCGATTAATGTTTACTAATTATTTTCATATTTACCGTAAAGCCTTGGAATTTTTCCGGACACAGTGTATATATATGTATATATGTATGTATATGCATAGATATATATTATATACAGAGACCGACAGCCACTTTATGCCAATAATTGCAGTAGCACTAAATACAGGTTTGTCATAGAACAAAACTCAATTCACCATTAAATGACCATCTAGTCCCTATAAGCTCCGACAATTATTTTAACTGCGCGCGTGCAAGTATATAGAGCTGAGTGGACCCTGAATAAACATTTGACGAATTCTTTGTTCCACAGACTTCCGGATTTACTAGATTTTCTGCTTTAAACCAAGCAAAGAATTTATAAAAGGCGTCAGCTGAAAGCTAAACGAGAAATCGTCCGATGCCTTGGACCTTTTCAGGACTTAGAGATTTGTCCCTGTTGATCAGGTTTTAGAAGAGGAAATTAGTCTCGCTGTGCTTCTACAGCTTGCAGATAAAAACCAGTGCTAATTTCATTTGAATTAATCCTGTCGAATTCAGAAAATAAGAGTAATAAGAATAGACTATTGTTATCTGCTATTTTTATTAATCAGATACTTATTTTGCTCGAATTTATGAATTCACCTCAAAAGCGCGAGTGGGTGGTATAGTTTTTAGTGCACGAGAATAATTGCAAAATAAATTTGTGATACAAAGAGACAGGGAGACAGCTAGAGACAGAGACAAAACCAGACAGACTGAAACACAGACACATATGCATGACAGATTGTTTCTTTTGCGTGCGTGATTAGTATGAAAGGAAGATGTTTTGTCATAGATCGATATTCATTTCTCGCCCATAAAGGACTTGATCCGTGGTAAATCTAGAGCATATTTCCTTTGTCAATTTTCGCCAACTTCAAAATCTCTTCAATTTCCTTGGATTTAGGAAGCTGTCGCAAGCCAGCCCTTGTGTCGTCTTGTAATACAGACAGATGCGTACTCCTGGACCACAACACTTAAAATTCTGAGGTAGTTTAAATACAAGTAGATGTTTTGTAATTGTAATTGCAACAGAGAATTTATATAGCGCAACAGTACCTCATCTCCCAGATGAATGCAAGAAGAAGAGCTAACATGGGAAGCGGCCATACATGGCATGAAGTTCTAGCCACTTCATTTTTCTTAGCCTCGCCTTATGAGGGCGGATGCCCAGTCTTTTCCCTCGCCGCCTGATCTTCTCACCGACAGTGTGTGGTCAATGTACTCATTTTGTAGCCTAGGGGCACAATTGGGGCAGAAATCTTTCTGCCCTGGTGGGGATATAAACCTCCGACCTTTGAGTCAAAATTCCAGCTAACGACAAGCTATAGTGCACTCCAGTAAATACAATGTTTAAAATATAAACCAAAGAAATATAAATATAAATGGTTTTGGGAATTGTCGATGGTTCCGAGTCAACACTTCCAGTTATAAATTACATTTTATATACCAGAATGGCGGCAAATGAAAAAGCTCGTCCCAAACAAAAGCTGCCATTCTGTTTGCAACGTAAAAACTGCATCAAACAAGCGATTGCAAAATGCGCTAAAGGAACGAATCGACAGATTCGCCATATTGAAAAAAATTAATAATTCTTCGTGGGACAGCACGACACACACGATCATGTATACGTCTGTGGAAAAGAAGAGCTCAAATATCGTCCTCTGTAAGGAGTGACAAAAATCTGACGGCTGTCTTGTCATAAATAAATGACAAGAGCTAAAAATTCTGTCATCAATATTCTGTCGTATGCGGTGCATATCATCGCCAGTCATATTGCATTGCCCGACTCCATAGCAAGGCATGCTTCATAAGTATAGGTTATAAGTGTATGTATGTATCAATGTATGTATGTATGTATGTATGCATGTATGTATGTATGAATGTATGTATGTATGTATGCATGTATGTATGTATGTATGTATGAATGTATGAATGTATGTATGTATGTATGTATGTACGTATATATGTATGTATGTATGTATGTATGTAAGTATGTATGAATGTATGTATGAATGTATGTATATATGAATGTATCAATGTATGTAAGTAAGTAAGTAAGTAAGTACACATGTTTATCGTCTATGAGAGATCATCAAAATGGGCTATATAAATAGTCAAACATATGTAAAGAATTACTATAAATCTATTTTACTACTGTCTGTTTTACAACTGGCGGGTCAGATATGCAGTATTTCAGTTTATTGCACCGTCGTGTAGTGCATAACGTTTTATTGTCTCGTAATAACAACACCGTAAAAGAAAACAAACGTTTATCATATTGTTTTTGTACGGCGCATCCTACGAGCCACAGAAATCCAAACCCATAAAACCGTGGCCAATAAAACATCAAAACAAAATAGATAAATCCCGACATAAAGAACCGAAGAACCCTTATTGCGGTTGCTCTTAAATGCACTGCAAACCCCGAAACTTCGGCTAGTTCTCAATCAATCACAACGTCTCCGACTATGACAGAGCAATATTCGTAATCAGAGAATGATTTCCTGCGAAGCGAAGCTTGACCGACCGGCGATTAGCCCGGAGTCGTCCGACCTCTGACCGGGGTCCATCCTTCAAGCAATTCCCTGGCAAAAGATCCAAGTGATCGGCGACGGATTCGGAGGCAGGCGAGGATTTTGGCATCAATGGCCATCGCATCTTGCTCGACTCGACTTTACCAAGTCCTAAAAACCTCTAATGGTCCGTGAGGTGTTAAAACAACGATGACACTCAATGTACGTACATACATATACATACATATGTATAAAGACATGCATACACATATGCAAACACATTTTTAAAACCTGTAATGTCTAGCCATAAGCTTAACTTTAAACATACCTACCTACCTACCTATCTACATACATACATACAGTACATACATACAGTGCATACATATATACATACATACAGAAACATATATACATGCATACATACATGCATACATATATACATACATACTTACATACATACATATATACATACATACAGAAACATATATACATGCATACATACATACATACATATATACATACATACATAATTTTAACTTTAAAGAGTATACATACGTACTTAAACAAGTTAACGAGTAGCAACTGATGTTTGCGCTTGACCTCTGTTAGCAGTTGACCTAAGTACCTGGGGACTGACCATCAGAAATGACCAGCTGTGTGCACACTTGTGGCAATGACCACCTCAGACGGATTGTCCAGCATGCCTTGGTTCTAATGATTTTCCCATAACACACAGACCGGTTGGGCCACAAGTCCAACGAACGCCAGAAGGCGTCTTTTCCCTGCGCTGGGAATCCGGCGATAATTACATCCCGGGATGCAAACAGCGGCGCCAAGAGCCATTCATTCAGGTTCTGTACTAGTCTTTTCACCTAGCGGTATACACACACATACAAACATTCACAGTTCTTAACAGAAATACACATATAAATGCACATAGAGGTATAACATATGCGTGAAAACGAATATCTGGATACATATATATATATATATATGTATATTGTAATGTATTTTTACATACATAACATACAACGTATATATATGTATATAATTTTGAATACAAGGGCGTAATCAGGCCAGCACTGGACGAGGCAAGCAAAACATCTGGACCAGGGTGACAGAATTATGGACTGCGGTGTATTGCGACGGGTTCCGATTATTCGGCACCAGCTGTGCCAAAGGAATTCAGTTATCGACGTCTTTACATGACCAGGCGATTAGCGCAACATAAGCTAACGCGTCTTTTGGCAGATATATACATATACACACGTCTATATAGACACATACATAAACATATACGTCTGTATACGTCTATACACACATACATACATTGGCAGATATATACATACACAGACGTCTATATAGACACACACATAAACATAGCATATATACACATACACACATACACATATATTGGCAGATAATACGTCTATATAGACACATACATTGACAGATATATACATACACATACGTCTATATAGACACACACATAAACATAACATATATACACTTACACAAATACACATATATTGGCAGATATATACATACAGACATATATACGTCTATATAGACACATACAAAAACATCTACACCTATATACACACATACACATACATTGGCAGATATATACATGCACACATATTCGTCTATATACACACATACATAGATCACACCGTTGGATAAAATGACTATGACATATCGTCCCGCTGCACGCAAAACATTTGCAATGAAAGAGTATGTCGATAGCATGGCTCACGCTAAACTATTCTCCATATTAGTTGGTGATTTCGTTGCTGAAACTAGCTAGAATACACCCCAAAGTGGATACCTCGTTATCCTAAACTCAAATTTCTGAAACGATAAATTAAAAGCTAAGGGCAGGGCACCAGATTATTCGCGAGCGCTGCGTCAAGTCAGTGGGGTTGTCCAAAGATGTCATGCCAAGAACCAAGTCCGATTGTGAGAAGAACAAAAACACAGGACTTGCTTAGCTAAGTTCGAGCATTCCGAATTCAGACTTTGTTTGCAACCGACATGGTAAGGGATGTAATAGCGTCACATAAGTAACGTACTTATAAGCTTGAATCTACGAAGCGGGAGTGTAAGTGACAATATCTATGTACAGATAGTTTAGAATCGGGTATCTCGGTTCTGCGAACAGGCAGGTATTAGCATGTGCGGTCAACAGTAAAGCGATACAAACAAGTGTCTTACAATGCCATGTGTAGGAGTGACGTAGCTTGTACACTGTAAGTTGAAGTTCATCGCTGCGCTAACGACGTCGTAAGCGAATCGACGGATGACTGTCAAGCTCGAAGATTCTGCTGCAGCAGCAGCATCACCAACCTCAGCATATGACAGTGTCTGGCCAGTCCTCTCCTTCGCCGTCTGTTCTTCCAATCGACAGTGTACAGTCAGTGTACTCGTTTATAGCTGAGTTCGCCAGGGGTCGCAAAAATGAGGGAGATGAGGCGGAAGGGGAAGATGAGAAAGAGGAAATGAGGATTATGGTGAATGAAAGGAAGAGGAGGAAGAGAAGTAGGAGGAAGAGGAAGATGAGAAAGAGGAAGTGTGGATTATGGTGAAGAAAAGGAAGAGGACGAAGATAAGTAGGAGGAGAGGAAGATGAGAAAGAGGAAATGAGAATTAGGTTGAAAAAGAGAAGGAAGAGGAGGAAGAGGAATACGAGCAAGAAGATAAGGAAAGGAAAGAGGATCGCGAGGACTGCGGAAGAGGAGAAGAGAGGAATAGGAAGATAAGGAGGAGGATAAGGACAGGACAGAGAGGAGTATGGTCCATAAATAATGATGTAATTGGGTTCCACCGGAGTATAAGTAGCCAAAAGCACGAAAGGTCTGCGCTGATGACACGGGAAGGATATAAATGCACCGGATAAGCCACAGGGTCATGGGATCAGGTGACTCAGGTCGTCTGGAAGCTGGTAATTTAGCAGGCAATACTTTGAGGTGTTGTTAATGGAGATTTGAAAGCTCTGAACCAGGAGATTTTTATTGGTTATAGTTGGTTTATTTAAACCTAGGAACATAAAGTAGGCCAAACTGTGAAAGCCGCGACCGCTAAAAAAGTTGGAACAAGCGATCCAGTGAACTAAAAGAAAGAGAATCGAAATGAAAAACAAAAGCTAATTGCAGGTGACAAAGCTGTTCTTAATTTAGAATCTGCTCTTCGTTTAGAATCTATTTCTGTCGGCTGTTATGGAAAAACACCCAGAGGCAAGACCACCCACACTATTACCCTAATACTGGTACTTTTATGAACATCACGCTTTCCTCAATGGTTACGAAAAGCAATTTTATTCTTAAGCCGACTCTAGAGGCGAAGTTCAACGTTTTCCTATACATAACTGAAAGCCGTTGTAGACCGAGCGGCCTCCGACAGTTTCCCAAGAAGAGATAAACAGTAATCGTCCAGTTAAGCTGCGTCAATAAACAAATTTTAGGCCTAAACAAACTTGGATAGAAAAATAGGCAATCGAACGGTGGTTATGTAAGGTCTAAGCATTGAAAGGTTCTAAGAAATGCTATACAAATGTTCTCATGCAGTTACAGTCATCCAGGTAAGCTGCATCCACTGACTACTTCAAGCCCTAAAAGACTTGAATAGCGAAATAAGCAGGCTTATACTAACTGATGACTACGTGCGGCCTAAACTGTGAGAGATTCTAAGATGTATAAATGCTCCAGTGCAGCTACAGTCATCCAGGTAAGCTGCATCACTGACGACTTCAAGGCCTAAAAGCCTTGAAAGAGAAATATGTTGAGACTGCGAGTCTGAACAACTCCTCTGGATTAACTGCTTCGGGATTATATTGTTCAAAAAAGGGTCACGAATGCATTCGACGGTTCGCGTCGAGTCGTTCACAACCACGTGTAGGTATAATCCACCCAAACGGAATCACGTACTAATCGTTCCCAGATATCCAGACGGCCAGCAACGGTTCCTGTCCCTGAGCCACCGTCCGTCCGTCCCGGCCGGAGAATAGGACTGAATTACGCCGACTGTTATGGCCGTGCGACAGGATTGAGTCGTGATTTACAATTGTCTATCAATTTTCAGTCCGTTGCCGACGGATTTTATACGTTTTGTATGAGCGTTGAGATGGCGGTCGAACAAGGTAGTCACGCTAGCGGGGTTTTGTTTTATGCGTAGATTAGGAAGGCGTAGAAAAAGGAAGAAGGGTGGAATGGGAAGGAGAATGAAGACGATGAAAGGGGCATCGGAAAGGAATTCACGCCATTCACAAAACTGTCCACTGAAAGGAGACGACACTGACTGATGCCAGAACGTGCGGTCATTCGTGTGTGAGTATATATATCTGCACATATACTCGTTTAAATCTTATATGTGCATCTATATTTACATGTATTATACATAATATACTGTATATGTACACTGTACGTCTATGTACGTATTTATTTATGTGTATTCATGTATATATTGTATATATGTAGTTACATATGCAGCTTATGTGTACGTGCGTATGTATGCATGTTTGTATGCATGTATGTAAGTACGTATGTATATACGTGTATGTATGTATGCAATGTATGTATTTATGTATATATGCGTTTATCTTTAGAGTGCCTTCTATGAATATGTCGAAGGGCGTCCGAATATTGCTGAACATGCTTGCTACATTAGTTGTCTGCTCTCAGAGTATAACTACTTCTAAACGAGTTGTAATGACTACAACACACAGCTGAGAAGAATAAAAAGAAGGAGTATTTGTCTACTTTATGCTGCAACCAGTACATTAGACAGTACACTTGTAGTTAGTACTTATTTTACACCATTCGCTTTCTCTGCGTAGACATTTGTCCAGGCTCCTCCACGACGAGAGGGCAGGTGGGCGATCATTTTATAACAGTAGCATAACCATTGCTTAGAGCCTTTTAAGAACTCCTTAATTCCGGTAAATTATGAGATGCAGACGATTCTGTTTCGTTCAGCACAAGTTGCATTGCTTGTAATTGCACTGTTATTTGAGATTATATGGCGCATTTTCGAGGTGCCTACTCGAAATTGCTCGTCTGATTATATGGCGTTTTTGAATGTCACAGATATCCAATCTACTCTAGTATAATCTAATGCAAGTTTGATCATCACATCAAAACGAGGCTGTCGTCGCTCGAAAACGATTCATAGAAGATACATTTCAAATGCAGTTGTGCCAACGAGGTACCGGCTGAACTGTAATTGCTTCGGAACGGGATCAACTCCTGTCTATTGCAGATTCTTAGACCTAAACGCCATATAAGAAGAGTAATATCAAGGATTCGATTTCAGAAGCATTGTGATAACGGCGCGTTGCAAGATATTATATTAGATTAGATCTCTCTAGCCTAATCCTAATGGTGGTCCATGTCTACATTGTCTCGTCACTTTTATTCCCTTTAGTGTGTCTTTACATCTTATTAGACCTTTCTTCTGGAATCCACCGAATGGTTTTCTGCAGTCAGTCGATATCGTGTGCATTGTATAAGTTAGAAGAATAGATTTACTCATTAAGCAGACCCAACAGCCTGTTAAGAGCATCCACAAAAGTGTCTAAAGATCAACCAGACAAATAAATATTTTTTTCTATAATCAGAAATTCTGCATGTCTTCCGCTCTATAAAAACAAGGTTTCCATAAAACCAGATCATTCACCGAAAAAACAAATGTATAAATTAGGCCATAAGAATCTTTACGCAGTCAGGATATATTAATTTAAAGAATGTCACGGTTCACCGCACCCGAAATATCGCCCAATATCTTTAATTAGCTCCATTGGTTATTTATACACGAGACGAGTCACGGAACAGAATTACGTCCGATGAAATTGACACATAATCGAGCAGAATGCAGTCGCCACCTGGTGACGGCCGAAATGGACAGGTCATGTCGGAGGATAGTCTCGTCTTGCGCCGCAGAAAAACACACCCACAGGCGGACTAACAGAATGGAAGAATTGAATGGACATTCGGTGTAATGAATTTGAACTGGAACGAGGAAACTCAGTTATTCTGCCTGCGTCTCAGTCGTATCAGGTGGAAGGAAGGAAGATATAGTTAGAACGGGCAAAAATTAAGTGGCTCCGGAAGAAAGGTTTAACGTGTCTGTTCCACGAGAAGAAAAGGATGAAAATAACCAGAATAGAATCTATACTCATATAAGAAGAGTAATATCAAAGAATCGATTTCACAAAAACGAGGGTAATGTCTCAACGACGGTCAAATGAAAATATTAGACGGTACCTATACATGCATTACACCCTGTACACTAATGAATAATAACACCAGACACTTATGTGGGTGGATATAACCCGAAGCATAACTGTGATTTACAGCCGGCCACTTTGGTTCGATTATCTTTAGAAGTGGGATCTGACGCGTTGTCAATACGACCAACGATTTAAAATTTGAGTAAAATTTGAATTTTAGAGCAATATCTCTTAACCCAGTAAATATATCTTGCGCTAAAGAAACGGAAACTGGTAGCAAAAAATGGGACGATGTCAAAAAAGCGCTAAAGGAATCGTCAAGATAATTCGAACTTAATAATAATTTAATTTATAATTTTTCTTAAGAGGATCTGATAGCCTGGAGTCAGACAACAGCAACAGTATACTTTACTACTAGATAAAATAATATCATCTCCCGGAGAGTGCTGGTAACATTAACAGGCTTACATATTAAAGTTCCACAAAAATATTAACACAGTTAAACTTAAGAGTCAATATATATATATATATATATATATATATATATATATATATATATATATATATATATATATATATATGCATTTATCCATGCTCTACTGAATTTGTATAAACGCAGCCGGCGGATATATATATATATATTATATATATATATACAAAGAAAGCTTGTGTAAAGGGATCGCTGGTACATGATAGACTATTGCTCTGATCTATAGAATGGGGAAACTGAATCCGATTACTTTTTTGGGAGGTGAAGGAAGCGATTGTGCAAGTTATCAGAATGGAAAATCCGATTTAGCATCTCAGGGCAAAAGATCTTTAACGGATCAATGTCATTCGAAGAGGCCAGAGTCATACGATCGCCGCTGTATGTATGTATGTATGCATGTTCGTAAGTATGCATGTATGTATGTATGTATACATGCGTGTATGTGCATATGTATGTATGTATGCGGGTATGTATGCTTGCATGCTTGTGTGTATATGTTGTTTGTTTGTGTGTATGCATGTTTGTATGCATTTCTGTCTGCCCGTTTGCCTTTGCTTGTTCTGTGTGTTCATCAATAGTGGCGTTATATAAATGCAGACGCAAGTGTATAGAAACATACATTGACACTGGGACAAAAATTTAAGTTAGTCTTAAATATGTGTATGTATGTATGTTTGTATGTATGCATGTATGTATGTGAACATTTGTGTATCGCCTTTTAAGAACCTCACAAAAGCGCTGGACATACATAGCTTCGTCGTAAGGATTTCTCTACGGTGTTTGGCTTGAGCGAGGCAATAACGTGTAGGCGGATGTAATACCTCAGATTTCTCAGGTGTTGCATTGGAAAGATCTCCTGATTTTCAAAGAGCAAATTAATCAGTGGAGCAAAAGCGCTGACGGGACTTTTGTGGAGATATGTTCGCGGGCTGTTCAAAAGTCTTCTGCAGTTTCACCTTTGAACCCATTTGCGGAAATGAATGACAAGGACAAAAAATGTCGTCGTCATTCTTTCCGCAAATAAGTTCAAAGGTTAGAAGGCAGTGAACCTTCGCTTACCTTCTGGAACTGTCGTCTTCTCACTTTTCTATGTGTCGGGAATGACAGCCAGCGAACATATCTCCACAAAAGTCCCATCAACGCTTTTCCTGCACTGACTAATTTGCTCTTTTGAGTGAAAATCATACATACATGCATACATACGTACATACTTACGTACATGCATACATATATATAAATACTAACAAGCAAACACATACATATATACATACACCCACATACATACACCCACATACATACACCCACATACATACACCCACATGCATACACCCACATACATATACCCACATACACACATACTCATACATACATGTATATAAATATACATATACATACATAAATGCATAAATACATACACACACTCATACATACATATATACATACATACATGCACGCATACATACAAACATACATACATACATACATATATACATACACATATACATACATACATACATACGTATTGTCTCTGTATTTGTAAATGCCAAGCATAAACCCCCTTTTTGGTGCGCACATTGATATGCGAAGGGAACCCATAGAATCCGTCGGCTACACAATAAGGATTATGCGCGCATGCCTAAGCGCATGCCAACAAAAAGCTGACCGTTGCAGACTTGACATCGTGCTTTCTTCGCCTGCACTAAACGTCTCTTCAATGCATTCTCTGCGTCCGTGCGATCAATGGACCGTCGCTGTACCTTTGGTCGTTTCTCGCTCCGCAAAACCTCTCTATCACCGCAGGGGACGGGCCAAACTTTCGTAGCGGAATACTTTTTACAGGGACGTACGTGAAACAACGCAGCCACGAAAGCTCCTATCTGCGGAACAATGGGACGCGTCGTGACTATCTCATGAAGTTATGTGATTTCAAAAGATAAGCACCAGTTTCATCCGGGGACTGACCTCTTACACGACCTCTATGTGACCTTGACCTCTGAATGAACAGCATTCATATGACCTTGCCTTCTGACTGCTCTGTGAATGCATAACCTTTGTACGAACTTTACCTCTGAATGTTGTCTGAAAATATAGTCTTTGTGTGACCTTGAGGTCGTAATGCATAGCCTTTGTACAACCTTGAACTCTAAATAAACAGCTTCATATAAACTTCATATGACCTTGACCTCTAAATACACTGCCTACAAAAATTTCGTTTTTGGGGGACACAGTTGTTTATTGGTTGCGCTCTCGTCTTGCAGCGCGGAGTGTGTGGGTTAGAGCGCAGGTCTCTTGAAGACATTTTTCTGGAATACGCCTTTGTCTTCCTTTATCTGTAATTCAATGTTTGTCTGCATGGTTGTAACCCAGCAATGCTTAGAAATTAATCAAAGAAGAAGAACAGACAGTGTACAGTCGACGTACTCATCTATAGCCCGAGTCCGCTATCGGACGCTAGTGGACTAGAAATCTTTAAATATCTTTTGCTCTTTGAAGGGATTTGAACCACTGTCTTTTTGGCTGACAATCCAGCTTACAATCAAAATCAGGTTTCAAGTTCGTAATTTTCTCAAATCTGAATCAAATTAAGCACTTCTAGGCTCAGCTAAGCACATATATAGTCACAATCGAAGGCTAAGAAGGGCTTACAGAGTGTATATAAGAAAGAAATGACAACAGAGTATTCAAAAGGAATTCCAGGCGCTGCATTAAAATCCAGTTACATCTACATACCTCCTCCACCTACAACGGAATTGCAGTGCAGCTGATGCGAAGCTCAAATCACCGGATCGTACAATGAATGACTGCGAATCTGACAAAAGCGATTCGGAGATTAATTGCAACAACAAGAACGAACGGACAAAGTGGAGGCCAGTGGAAAGGAATGTGGCAGCATACAAATTGTTTTCAGATTAATTGCGAGCAGTCGGGGTCCATCCAGAGGTTCACTTGGAAAAATGCCATCCACGGAGAGGTTCTGAATTTATGGCACCTGACTGAACTTCCGGTTATCTATCTGCCCGTCCGTCCGTCTGTCCGTCCTGTTCTTCCATCCATCCATCCATCCGTCCGTCCGTCCATCCATCCATCCATCCAATCCATCCATCTATCCATCCATCCACCCACCCTTCCATCCATGAATCCATCCATCCATCCATCTATCCATCCATCCGCCGATCCATCCATCCATCCATCCATCCATTCATCCACTCATCCATCCATCCATCTAACTATCCATCCATCCGTCCGTCCATCCATCCATCCATCCATTCATCCACTCATCCATCCATCCATCCATCTAACTATCCATCCACCCACCCATCCTTCCATCCATGCATGCATCCATCCATCCATTCATCCACTCATCCATCCATCCATCTAACTATCCATCCACCCATCCTTTCCATGCATGCATGCATCCATCCATCCATCCATCCATTCATCCACTCATCCATCCATCCATCCATCTAACTATCCATCCACCCATCCTTCCATACATCCAACCATCCATCTATCCATCTATATATGCTGCGTGCTTCGCTCTCCTTGTTTGTTAAACAAATTTGAGGTTTTCAAGATATGCTTACATTAAATATTAAACAGTAAAGTTTAAAGTTTAATTTGAAAATTAATCGTTTGTTTCAAGGAGGAGGAGCCTACTGGGTCTGAGTGAGGTTTTAAGTAAGTGATGCATGGGGAAGTACTGGTAGCCTATGAGTATCAAGTATTAGTATCAATGGGGAAGTACTGGTAGCCTATGAGTATCAAGTATTAGTATCAATGGGGAAGTACTGGTAGCCTATGAGTATCAAGTATTAGTATCAATGGGGAAGTACTGGTAGCCTATGAGTATCAAGTATTAGTATCAATGGGGAAGTACTGGTAGCCTATGAGTATCAAGTATTAGTATCAATGGGGAAGTACTGGTAGCCTATGAGTATCAAGTGTTAGTATCAATGGGGAAGTACTGGTAGCCTATGAGTATCAAGTATTAGTATCAATGGGGAAGTACTGGTAGCCTATGAGTATCAAGTATTAGTATCAACAGACCCTATGGCTGACAGGACTACTGAGTAGGCTACTTCTGCATTCATCGCCTAATTGTGGGATTTGACAATGCCCCACCCCAGTCTTCTGACTAAAAAATTCCAAAAATATTTATGTTGACGAGCATGCAGCAAAATGGTTCGCTTCTGATTCTAAAGTAATATCGACTCACAGACTTTAGCTTGATATAATTAATTAATTAATTCAGATCATTATATAGCGCCCCTTCAAATATCTACTCCGAGTTGCTCCGAGCCCAATCCCAGCAAAAGAAATCAGTTTCCCATCTCTGATGAATGATGCCTGCAGAGTCTCATACGAGCAGCACAAAATCAGATACATGTGATTTTAATCAACTGTCAAATGCCTTTCGTTTATTCACCTTTCACGCAATAAATGAACAACCGAATAATTCATTGTAATTAAAATTAAACAAATGAGTAGTTCATTGCAATTGAATAACTCAGTGTAATTAAAATTAAATAAATGAATATTTCATTTAACTTCAAACGAATTTTTACATACCGCCTACTACGACCCTGAATACTTGTCCAATTATGTTCCCATAGCGCACTAATCGTGTTTTTCAAAGGCGCCATATAAATAATCAAGTGCGTACATACAAGTGCATGACTAGTGAGACAGCGTCATGTGTCTGAATGGCAAAAATTCCGACAGGCGTCAGCATGACAGAAGTCAGTCAACCGATGGGTGTTTTCGGTCTCTTGATCCCAGTGGGCAAAGCGCCGTCGAGTACTGAACTGGAGAATGCCATTAATTTGTGTCGGGAAAAAGAGCCTCACGTTGCAATAAATGAACAGTTGAATAATTCAACGTAATTAAAATTAAATAAATGAATTGTCCATTGCAATTGAATAACTTAAATGGTTCGAATACAAGATGCACAGAAAAGTACTGCGAAGTATGGCAGAAGTTCAGTTTAGTTTACTTGCCTCATGTATGCATATGCGTATGTATGTATGTATGAATATATGTATGTATGTATGAATGTATGTATGAATGTATGTATGAATATATGCATTTTTGTATGTATGTATGTATTTATTTATATATGTATGTATGTATGTAGGTGATATTATGAATGTATGTGTGCGTGTATGTATGTATGAATGTATGTATGAATGTATGCATTTTTGTATGTATGTATGTATTTATGTATATATGTATGTATGTATGTAGGTGATATTATGAATGTATGTGTGCGTGTATGTATGTATGTATGAATATGTATGCATAAATGTATGGATACATTTATGTAGGCTTATTTAGGTATGTATGCATATATGTATGTATGTAATATTATGCATGTGTTTATGTATGCATTCAGGTATATATGTATGGATATACGCAGATTATATATGTATGAATTCATGTATGTAAGTATGTTTGAATGTAGGTATCTATGAATTCATGTATGCAAGTATGAATGTATGTATGAATAAATGTATGCATGTATGTGTATTTATCTATACAGGCGTTTGTTTATTTATATATTACTCGTCTCTTCCGACAGCGATCCCCAGTGACGGAGTCCTTGGGGTTTATGGATATTTCTGGCTGAAGCGCAAACATGACAAAAGTCAATCCGATAATTGGAAAACTATTCCTTCCAATTCGAACCCCCTACGCATCAACATACTGCCACTCTGCATAAATACATGCGCAATGCGGCACTGTAGCCGAGCGGTTAGAGTGCTCGGCTGGTGATGTGGAGAGTACGGGTTCGAGCCTCCTCCCCTTAGACGGTTACTGTGTAGAGACCTTGAGCAAGTCCTTCACTCACAATATTGCTTCTCGTCTCAGATTCATATTTACGTAATGACTTCAATATAATAATAATAATAGTAATAATAATAATAAATAATAATAATAATAATAATAATAATAATAATAATAATAATAATAATAATAATAATAATAATAGTAATAATAATAATAATAATAATAATAATAATAATAATAATAATAATAATAATAATAATAATAATAATATACATGGATATGTAATAGTGCCTTCAGAGAAACTCTCAAATCGCAAATGCCCTAAAATGTTTGAAGTAGTTTGCTAATTATTTTAGGCGTTGTATTCTTGTTGCAGTTACTATATGACACTTTGAATCTCTCTTTGAATCTTGACCTTTGAACCTCGACTCGGATCCGAACTGACCCTGTCTCCTTCATTTGACCGACCATCTACATTTTAATTAACAAGCTGGTTTCCGCGACTTAAAAATTTTAGCGTTGAAGAAATTCGGAGCTTACGATTTGAGAACAACAGCTGTGTGATTAAACCGAGTAGTACAGCACAATAAGGACCCGTTTCCAGACTCCTATTGTTAGGCATTTATATAGCTCAACTTTATAAATTTATCAGAAAGCCGGGAAAAGTATGAAAAAGATAAAGATAACTGTTTGAGGAAAGAGACAGGAAAAGGGAAAAGCAGAAGAGCAGACCCTTCAGCAAACCCCGAGGGGGAGCTATAGGTATGAAGTACAAGCAACTTCATTCTCTAAACCTTGGTATGTGAAGGCGAGTGGGCAGTCTTCACCCTCGTCGTCTGATCTTCTAAATCCCTCTGAGGAGCTCAATGTGTATAAGGACTTCGAATAAATCTAATCAAATCAGTAAACTTCTATAGCGCTGTTATTGTATTGCACGAGAAATCAATTGATGGTCGTTTCGATTCAAGGAAAATATCTGTAGTTTGGAATGCGATTCTACTACTCATGTATGTATGTATTTACGTATGTATGTATTTATTTATGTATGTATGAATGTAGTTATTTATGTATTTATGCATCTCTGCAAGTATCAAAGCATTTATATAGCGCATTTCATACCTCTCAAATACCGAGCGAAAACTTTTAAAAGCATTGCAGAAACCCAAAGCACAATTGCTCCTAGCGCCATCGACTGATGCCTTGACTTTAAAACGAGACATATTGAAACAATTTATTTTACCGGTTTCCGTTGAGTTTCAGCAGTAAGATTTCTTTAGCGCCAGTGTTGCTTGCGCTCCGCTGATGACGTAATCGTAAACTCGAAACTCTTGTAACGCTCGATTCTGTGAATAGCCAAGGATGTTATAGTCTGCTTATACTGTAACATTATCGGAATTTTTATAGCGCCGCTTTAATTAAACTCTCTTTCTGTCGCGCTATCTGAGTAGTGTTCCTAGAATGACTAGACGTGTCCTGTGGATCTACTACGGCGTCGAACCCTCACCGTTTGCACGTAGTCTGAGTCAACGTCACTTAGGCGATTGCGTCTCTAAGTAAGACGTCCGATCTCTTATCGAAAGAGGGTTGAACCGGACGAACCTCGTATAAACACTTCGTCGCATCGCTCCGGGTAGGAGCCGGGGACGAGAACGAAGTCGCCAGCGATGCTGATGGGAGAAGCTAATCAAGAAATCCGAACGAAATCTTGGACTGCAGCGAATGACGAGAGCGACGAACGAAGAGGAACGGACGAGTCCCTAAGTCGGAACGGGAGGCGAGTAAGCCAAGACTGGACACAGTGACATACAGCCACAAATGTCCAAGTACATACTCAACTATAACTAGCCGCCTCTTCTCGCTAGGCGGTGCCAGGGCTCTAAGCATCGCAGACCCATGCATCAGTCAATGCGCGCGTTAATATGCATTTATATGGCAGACCGATATACATATGTAGCCATTGTAATTGTAATTGTAATTTGAAATTTGTTTAGCGCCTCTTCAAGATAAACTCATCACAAATAGGCATACACATACACATAAACACATACGCATATGTATGCATATGCATACATACACATACACACATACACATACACACATACACGTACACACATACACATACACACATACACACATACACATACACACATACACACATACACATACACGTATACACATTACATTGTATACATATACATCAATATCTACTTGTGTTTATGTGCGTCGATAGGCCTATATATTTATATGTAAGCTTTGCATACCTAAGCATGATTATGCATATATATATTATAATCTAATTAAATGACTTCTATAGCGCCGTCCTTATGATGCCCAATGCATCAATCGATGGTTGCTCTGAGTGATGTCAAAATAAAAAATCAGGTCGAAGCCAGGTCGAATTCCTTGAGGTCAGATAAACCAGAAGTTAGGCTACGGTTGGATAAGCAAGTTGAAAGACATATATGTGTTAAGTTTAGACCTGAATGACATTAAGGAATTGAGAGAACGAATGATACTTGGCAGCGAATTCCAAAGCCATGGACCAGCAACCGAGAACGCCCTAGAGCCCAACGCTGTCTTGGGACGAGATACAAGAAGAGCCATAGTGTCCACAGACCGAGTGCAAGATTTGTTGGTATGAAGGCTGACTATGGGACAGAGAGAGGTCGGCTGGTTTAAATGTAGTCGTTTTTACACGCATATTGTAGATATATGCATGGATATATAGTTTTATATAATCTATTACGTTGCAATAAACATATACAATTAATATCATATAGACACTATTATTCTGAATAAATAGAAGAGCATGGTTG
Source organism: Norana najaformis (assembly GCA_964023275.1). Lineage (NCBI taxonomy): Eukaryota > Metazoa > Annelida > Clitellata > Crassiclitellata > Hormogastridae > Norana > Norana najaformis. The sequence continues at coordinate 29,088,869 of OZ029919.1, forward strand.
AATTATTTCCAGATGTTAGTGTTGGCAGACAAACACCACTAATATATATTATATGTATTATATATTTTATATATATATTCAACTAAGATACACAATCACCCACACACACCATTAATATATAAATACATGTATATATACATACATATATATATTAGTGGTGTGTGTGAGTAACCGGTTGCGTATCTTAGTTGAAAGGACGCCTTCGAGTCAGGGCTCTGTTTTCAGCAGCCGACGTAGATGCTCAGCAACAAGTGGCTCATTGTCACAGGCAGACATTCAAGCATACATCCACACATACATCCGCTTAAATCTAAGACTAAATTGTCACAAGCTCATGCACGCAAACACTCATACAAATATGCATGCACATACACATACACACATACATACATACACACATCATATGCATACATACACATACACACATACACACCCATACACATACACACATACACATACACACATACACATACACGCAAACACATACACATATACACACATGCACATACACATGCACATGCATAGACACACGCCAAGATACTTAAAAGGCGCTATATCAAGTATTTTGATACATACACACATACAACGATAGACACATACATGCAAATAAATAAATAACTAAAACTAAATTTAAAATAAATTTTAAATTTTTTTTAATAAAATAACTATAAATGCACGTATAGACATTTACACATTTTCTTTTGTTCCAGAGTTCCTCGCTCGACTCCATACGGCAGGATGTTCAAGTCTGCTCTCATCACAGGTCGGCCACACCGTAGCACGGTCGGAAATTTTTATAGCGCTGCTTTAATTAAACTCTTCAATAGTTCGTTATAGGGGTAATTTTCTCCAATAACAGAAGTCTCAGACTTGTATTTTAGATTCTGTACAAGTCTTGGCCTTATTCACCCCATTTTTGCCGTCAATTAACGCGCGCATAAGTGAGTTGGAGGTGTGACTTGTTGAGAATATTTTGTATTCCAACCAAATCCATTTACCGCTGAAAAGAGAGAAAGAAAGGATGTGAAGCCAACCCTGACTCCAATAAGGAATGAGGAACGTTTAAGTGAATCAAATAGTAAATAGCCTTTATTTGAATCTGACAAGTATATTGAATGCATCGTATATAAAACGATTCGTATAATTGCTAAAGCAACTTCCGACATAGGCAAACGTAATCAACCTTGATCGTTGGAAAAAAGAACACAATCTGCAAGACATTGCTTATAAGAACGATTAGAACAGTTTCTAAAATAGCTTACAACACAAGCAAATGTAATCAACCTTCAGCTTTTGAAAATAAAGCAACAATGGCACATTCTTCGATACCTTGTCATCACATTATTTTTTCAACCAACCCAAAATATAATTGCACAATAAAAATTTGGCGGCTCTCTTGTTAAAGTTAAAACATAGTCTTAAAACTAGAGTTGTATTGGTATCGATTGTTGAGCGTTCTCGTTTTTAAAAATCAAATCCGTTCGGTTTCGATTTTTATAACTATCGCGATATCGGTATAGGTTTTCAGCGTTATGTGTTCTCAATGCGTCAAGTTTACAGTCCAGCTTTGCTGTCGTACGGGTGTATAATACTTTGCAAATGCACAGTATGCAATGCTCTAACAAAATTATGTGCTAAAAATTAAACTTGTATTTATGTATTCAGCTGTGTCAGCAATTCTTCAAATGTCTGTACACGACGCGTCATAAGGAAAGAAGTAATTTACTGAAGTGTGGTCTTCAATACTAAAGTGCGAAACGGATATCGAACAAATCCTTAGTTAATGAGCCGCGCAGCAAAAGTCAAATGATTGTGTCTAACAATGTTCCCTCTATTTTTTTCGTCCTGCGCGCACTGGCCTACCGGGTGAACAGTAACATTTGAGACCTGAGCCATGGTCTGTGTAAAAAAGCATATCTTTTTAGCCTAAACTAAAAGTCTATAAAATTGCATTGTGTAGAAAGAAAAGAAGATCAGAACAAGTTAAACTTATATTAAGATTATCTCTAGTTTGTATTTTTGATCGTCCATCGAGGCCATTAAAGCAAAGATTTACAATCGACCCTCCCTAATCTTCTATGCATTTGTCCGCATTTGGTATTACCGCCCATCCTCTTTGCCGACGTCAGCACTCCAACGGAGCACTAAGGCATACAGATTGGGCTTCTTTGTTGATCTTGCATGGCTAACTGAGCTATGTAGTGAGTTACTTTGATACTGCTGCATCCAGCAATTACATCTAATCTAATTAGATCCAATGTGGTACAGACTGCTGTCTGACTGAAGTTGGTATTTAAGGTACAGATTGTACAGAAATAATTTAGATTTGGACACCTTCATTGGGCATAGCCCCTGCTTGTCTGCATTTGGGTGACCCCTTCTTCCGCCATTTTAGGACATCTTTAATGGACGACCCTTTGTGCAATTGCCAACGATCGTACACATGATCCAGGTTCATTTCCTTAAAATGCACGTCAATTAGGCTTAAAAAACCTGCGTGGTCAATTCCTGGAGTATCTTGAAAATCTACTCTAATGACTTCTATAACGCCGTCATCATAATGCCCAAGGCATCAGTCGATGGTCGCTTTTGCGAGACGATGCTAGCCCGCTGCGAGTCGATGCAAACCGGCTGCGTGTCGATGCTGGCCTGCTGCGAGTCGATGCTGACCGGCTATGTCGAGGCGATGAGGCTACGAGGCGATGCTGGCCCGCTGAATGTCGATGCTGACCGGCTGTGTCGATGCTGGCCCGCTGCGAGGCGATGCTGACCGCCTGCGTGTCGATGCTGGCTGGCTGCGTGTCGATGCTGGCCGGCTGCGAGTCGATGCTGGCCGGCTGCGAGTCGATGCTGACCCGCTGTGTGTCGATGATGACCGGCTGCGTGTCGGTGCTGGCCCGCTGCGAGTCGATGCTGACCCGCTTCGAGTCGAAGCTGACCGGCTTAGTCGATGCTGGCCGGCTGTGTCTCGATGCTGGCCGGCTCCGTGTCGATGCTGGCCGGCTGCGTGGCGATGCTGACCGGCTGCGTGTCGATGCTGGGCCGCTGCGAGTCGATGCTGACCTGCTTCATGTCGATGCTGGCCCATATGTGGCGATGCTGCCGGCTGCGTGTTGTTGATAGCCCGCTGCGAGTCGATTCTGACCGGCTGTTTGTCGATGCTTGCTGGCTGCGTGTCGATGCTGGCCGCCTATTCATTGATGCTGGCCGTCTGTTTGTCGATGCTGGCCGCCAATTTGTCGATGCTGACCGGCTGTGTCGATGCTGGCCCATTTCTGTGTATTGATGCCGTCCTGCTCTGTGTCGATGCTGGCCCGCTTTGAGTCGATGTTGACCGGCTGCGTGTCGATGCTGGCCGGCTGCGTGTCGATGCTGGCCGGCTACGAGGCGATGCTGGCCCGCTGTATGTCGATGCTGACCTGCTGCGTGTCGATCCCGGCCCATTATGTGGCGATGCTGCCGGCTGCGTGTTGTTGGTAGCCCGCTGCGAGTCGATGCTGGCCGGTGCATGTCGATGCTGACCGGCTGTTTGTCGATGCTGGCCGGCTGCGAGTCGATGGAAACCGGCTGCGTCAATGCTGGCCCACTGGGAGGCGATGCTGACCGGCTGTGAGTCGATGCTGGCCCGCTGTGAGTCCATGCGATTCGATGCTGACCGGCTGTGTGTCATTGCCGGCCCGTTGCGGGTCGATGCTGACCGGCTGTGTCGATGCTGGCCGACTATTTGTCGATGCTGGCCGTCTGTTTGTCGATGCTGGCCGCCAATTTGTCGATGCTGACCGGCTGTGTCGGTGTTGGCCCGGTTCGAGTCGATGTAGACCGGCTGCTAGTCGATGCTGACCGGCTGTTTGTCGATGCTGGCCGCCTACTTGTCGATGCTGGCCGTCTGTTTGTCGATGCTGGCCGCCAATTTGTCGATGCTGACCGGCTGTGTCAATGTTGGCCCACTGTGAGGCGACGCTGACCGGCTGTTTGTCGATGCTGGCCGCCTATTTGGCGATGCTGACCGGCTGTGAGTCGATGCTGGCCCGCTGAGAGTCCATGCGATTCGATGCTGACCGGCTGTGTGTCATTGCTGGCCCGTTGCGGGTCGATGCTGACCGGCTGTGTCGATGCTGGCCGACTATTTGTCGATGCTGACCGGCTCTGTGTCGGTGTTGGCCCGGTTCGAGTCGATGTAGACCGGCTGCTAGTCGACGCTGACCGGCTGTTTGTCGATGCTGGCCGCCTACTTGTCGATGCAGGCCGTCTGTTTGTCGATGCTGGCCGCCAATTTGTCGATGCTGACCGGCTGTGTCAATGCTGGCCCACTGCGAGGCGATGCTGACCGGCTGTTTGTCGATGCTGGCCGTCTGTTTGTCGATGCTGACCGCCAATTTATCGATGCTGACCGGCTGTGCGTCAATGCTGGCCCACTGTGAGGCGATGCTGAACGGCTGCGTGTCGATGCCGTCCCGCTGCGAGTCGATGCTGGCCGGCTGCGAGTCGAATCTGGCTGGCTGCGTGTCGATGCTGGCCGGCTGCGTGTCGATGCTGGCCGGCTGCGAGTCGAATCTGGCTGGCTGCGTGTCGATGCTGGCCGGCTACCGCTGCGAGTCGATGCTGACCCGCTTCGAGTCGAAGCTGACCGGCTTAGTCGATGCTGGCCGCCTATTTGGCGATGCTGACCGGCTGTGAGTCGATGCTGGCCCGCTGAGTCCATGCGATTCGATGCTGACCGGCTGTGTGTCATTGCTGGCCCGTTGCGGGTCGATGCTGACCGGCTGTGTCGATGCTGGCCGGCTGCGAGTCGATGCTGGCCGACTATTTGTCGATGCTGACCGGCTGTGTGTCGGTGCTGGCCCGGTTCGAGTCGATGTAGACCGGCTGTTTGTCGATGCTGGCCGCCTACTTGTCGATGCTGGCCGTCTGTTTGTCGATGCTGGCCGCCAATTTGTCGATGCTGACCGGCTGTGTCAATGCTGGCCCACTGCGAGGCGATGCTGACCGGCTATGTCGAGGCGATGAGGCTACGAGGCGATGCTGGCCCGCTGAATGTCGATGCTGACCGGCTGTGTCGATGCTGGCCCGCTGCGAGGCGATGCTGACCGCCTGCTTGTCGATGCTGGCTGGCTGCGTGTCGATGCTGGCCGGCTGCGAGTCGATGCTGGCCGGCTGCGAGTCGATGCTGACCCGCTGTGTGTCGATGATGACCGGCTGCGTGTCGATGCTGGCCCGCTGCGAGTCGATGCTGACCCGCTTCGAGTCGAAGCTGACCGGCTTAGTCGATGCTGGCCGGCTGTGTCTCGATGCTGGCCGGCTCCGTGTCGATGCTGGCCGGCTGCGTGGCGATGCTGACCGGCTGCGTGTCGATGCTGGGCCGCTGCGAGTCGATGCTGACCTGCTTCATGTCGATGCTGGCCCATATGTGGCGATGCTGCCGGCTGCGTGTTGTTGATAGCCCGCTGCGAGTCGATTCTGACCGGCTGTTTGTCGATGCTTGCTGGCTGCGTGTCGATGCTGGCCGCCTATTCATTGATGCTGGCCGTCTGTTTGTCGATGCTGGCCGCCAATTTGTCGATGCTGACCGGCTGTGTCGATGCTGGCCCATTTCTGTGTATTGATGCCGTCCTGCTCTGTGTCGATGCTGGCCCACTTTGAGGCGATGCTGGCCCGCTGTATGTCGATGCTGACCTGCTGCGTGTCGATCCCGGCCCATTATGTGGCGATGCTGCCGGCTGCGTGTTGGTAGCCCGCTGCGAGTCGATGCTGGCCGGCTGCATGTCGATGCTGACCGGCTGTTTGTCGATGCTGGCCGGCTGCGAGTCGATGGAAACCGGCTGCGTCAATGCTGGCCCACTGGGAGGCGATGCTGACCGGCTGTGAGTCGATGCTGACCGGCTGTTTGTCGATGCTGGCCGCCTACTTGTCGATGCTGGCCGTCTGTTTGTCGATGCTGGCCGCCAATTTGTCGATGCTGACCGGCTGTGTCAATGTTGGCCCACTGTGAGGCGATGCTGACCGGCTGTTTGTCGATGCTGGCCGCCTATTTGGCGATGCTGACCGGCTGTGAGTCGATGCTGGCCCGCTGAGAGTCCATGCGATTCGATGCTGACCGGCTGTGTGTCATTGCTGGCCCGTTGCGGGTCGATGCTGACCGGCTGTGTCGATGCTGGCCGGCTGCGAGTCGATGCTGGCCGACTATTTGTCGATGCTGACCGGCTGTGTGTCGGTGCTGGCCCGGTTCGAGTCGATGTAGACCGGCTGCTAGTCGATGCTGACCGGCTGTTTGTCGATGCTGGCCGCCTACTTGTCGATGCTGGCCGTCTGTTTGTCGATGCTGGCCGCCAATTTGTCGATGCTGACCGGCTGTGTCAATGCTGGCCCACTGCGAGGCGATGCTGACCGTCTGTTTGTCGATACTGGCCGTCTGTTTGTCGATGCTGGCCGCCAATTTGTCGATGCTGACCGGCTGTTTGTCGATGCTGGCCGTCTGTTTGTCGATGCTGGCCGCCAATTTGTCGATGCTATCGGCTGTGTCAATGCTGGCCCACTGCGAGGCGATGCTGACCGTCTGTTTGTCGATGCTGGCCGTCTGTTTGTCGATGCTGACCGCCAATTTATCGATGCTGACCGGCTGTATGTCAATTCTGGCCCACTGCGAGTCGATGCTGGCCGCCTATTTGTCGATGCTGGCCGCCAATTTGTCGATGCTGACCAGCTGTGTCAATGCTGGCCCGCTGTGAGGCGATGCTGACCGGCTGCGTGTCGATGCCGTCCCGCTGCGAGTCGATGCTGGCCGGCTGCGTGTCGATGCTGGCCGGCTGCGAGTCGATGGAAACCGGCTGCGTCAATGCTGGCCCACTGGGAGGCGATGCTGACCGGCTGTGAGTCGATGCTGACCGGCTGTTTGTCGATGCTGGCCGCCTACTTGTCGATGCTGGCCGTCTGTTTGTCGATGCTGGCCGCCAATTTGTCGATGCTGACCGGCTGTGTCAATGTTGGCCCACTGTGAGGCGATGCTGACCGGCTGTTTGTCGATGCTGGCCGCCTATTTGGCGATGCTGACCGGCTGTGAGTCGATGCTGGCCCGCTGAGAGTCCATGCGATTCGATGCTGACCGGCTGTGTGTCATTGCTGGCCCGTTGCGGGTCGATGCTGACCGGCTGTGTCGATGCTGGCCGGCTGCGAGTCGATGCTGGCCGACTATTTGTCGATGCTGACCGGCTGTGTGTCGGTGCTGGCCCGGTTCGAGTCGATGTAGACCGGCTGCTAGTCGATGCTGACCGGCTGTTTGTCGATGCTGGCCGCCTACTTGTCGATGCTGGCCGTCTGTTTGTCGATGCTGGCCGCCAATTTGTCGATGCTGACCGGCTGTGTCAATGCTGGCCCACTGCGAGGCGATGCTGACCGTCTGTTTGTCGATACTGGCCGTCTGTTTGTCGATGCTGGCCGCCAATTTGTCGATGCTGACCGGCTGTTTGTCGATGCTGGCCGTCTGTTTGTCGATGCTGGCCGCCAATTTGTCGATGCTATCGGCTGTGTCAATGCTGGCCCACTGCGAGGCGATGCTGACCGTCTGTTTGTCGATGCTGGCCGTCTGTTTGTCGATGCTGACCGCCAATTTATCGATGCTGACCGGCTGTATGTCAATTCTGGCCCACTGCGAGTCGATGCTGGCCGCCTATTTGTCGATGCTGGCCGCCAATTTGTCGATGCTGACCAGCTGTGTCAATGCTGGCCCACTGTGAGGCGATGCTGACCGGCTGCGTGTCGATGCCGTCCCGCTGCGAGTCGATGCTGGCCGGCTGCGTGTCGATGCTGGCCGGCTGCGAGTCGATGGTGACCGGCTGTTTGTCGATGTTGGTCGGCTGTGTGTCGATTTTGTTGGCCGGCTTCGTGTCGATGCTGGACCGCTGCGAGTCGATGCTGACCGGCTGTGTGTCGAAGCTGGTCGGCTGTGTGTCGATGCTGGTCGGCTGTGTGTCGATGCTGGTCGGCTGTGTGTCGATGCTGGTCGGCTGTGTTGATGCTGGTCGACTCTGTCGATGCTGACCGGCTGTGTGTCGATGCTGGTCGGCTGTGTGTCGATGCTGGTCGGCTGTGTTTCAATGCTGGTCGGCTGTGTGTCGATGCTGGTCGGCTGTGTTGATGCTGGTCGACTCTGTCGATGCTGACCGGCTGTGTGTCGATGCTGGTCGGCTGTGTGTCGATGCTGGTCGGCTGTGTGTCGATGCTGGTCGGCTGTGTGTCGATGCTGGTCGGCTGTGTTGATGCTGGTCGACTCTGTCGATGCTGACCGGCTGTGTGTCGATGCTGGTCGGCTGTGTGTCGATGCTGGTCGGCTGTGTTTCGATGCTGGTCTGCTGTGTGTCGATGCTGGTCGGTTCTTTGGCGATATTGGTCGGTTCTGTGTCGTGGGTTACTGTAAGTGCATGACATCACAGCTTCCACTATATGTAAAGCATGTGCATCATTTACTCTAGCATAGAGATGAGTAAGTAAGTAATTGATGCACTTGTTAACACGTTATATGTTCATCAGCAGAGCGAGGAATCGTAGGCTTGGGTGATTCTCAGAGGTCTGACGACAAAAGAAAGATGATACAAATATGCCTTGAGCAGCTTTACAAATATTTCTAGCGAGATGTTGTTATGAGTAATGTAAACGGGGAGACTATTCCAGATGTGTGACGATGATACATAACATAGCATGACATAACATAGCATAACATAACTTAACATGACATGACATAGCATGAGGTAACATAGCTGACATAACATCGCGTGACATAACACAGCGTGACATAACATAGTATGACGTAACATAGCATGACATAACATAGCGTGACAAAACATAACATGACATGACAGAGCATGACATAGCTTGTACTTCAATTGGTTCAGAAGATATTTAATCCGTGTTAGACCCACTGCAAATTATCACGTGTGTTCAGCAAGGTTTCAGACCACACCCAACTAAATATAGCCAGTGCAACTAAGACTAACATCCACTTTAGGCTTCTGTTTCAGATATTTGACTAATTTTTTATTACATGTATTTCATTGACATTCTCAGGTAAAATCAGCCCGTCCGTCGCATGCAAGCACGTACGAACAGCGGGTTTACACGTGGCTCTGAAGTCGATAAAAAACCTGCACTGTGTACAGTAAGGAAAACGAGAGACGTTTAGATTACTTGTCGATTGATTCAGCGCCACACAGTTGAGCTTTGGAGACGATTGTCACGCAGCCGTTTTACTGATTGTTCATTTCTCAAGTATTTCTGTCTGATATAATCAATACAAACAAACTGAAAATGGAGGCAAAGTGGATGGATTGACGGACGGACGGAATTACAGGTACATTTAAATCCGCCACTGCTGCACTCGGGTGATGCCAATCCCAGGCCGGAATAAAGGACAAGGTGACGCCAATCATCTTCGCTATGACAGCGTCGTCAAACAGAAATTACCTATCAACAGGTACACAGATAGTTGAATGACTCGCTGGCTGGTTGGCTGGTCGGCCGGATGGATGGATGGATGGATGGACGGATGGACGGATGGATGGATGGACGGATGGGTGGGTGGGCGGACCGAAGGATGGATGTATGTATGGATGAATCGACTGCTGGATGGATTTATGGCTGAGTGACTGACTTAATTACTTACTTAATAACTGAGTGAGTGAGTGGGTGAGTGAGTGAGTGAGTGGGTGAGTGAGTGAGTGAGTGAGTAGTAGTGAGTGAGTGAGTGAGTGAGTGAGTGACTGACTGACTGACTGACTGACTGACTGACTGACTGACTGACTGACTGACTGACTGACTGACTGACTGACTGACTGACTGACTGACTGACTGACTGACGCGGTTTAAATATAGTAAATAAGAGTAGACGAATAGGCTAATATTATAGTTGACAATGTAAAGCGCCCTAAAGATTCTGATTGCTTACTATACACTGTTTTTACACTACATTTACACTACCATGAATGATTTCGCGCTGCTGTCGTAATCACTGGTTTGTTTCATTTAGTGATTCGATAGCATGAATCGAGGTCCGGACTCAGTTCATCGAATTCTCTGCCAGATAATTTCTGATTCATCATTGTCTGCCGACGAAGAAATCCCTCCGGAGGAGACTTTGCAATTGGTGGCCGAAGTTCTCTGACCCCTTGACCTCTCATGCTGTCCCTAGACCCAATGGTCGGCTGCCCCCAGACGACACCCGTTTGGTCTCAATCGATTCTACGCTCTGACGATTAGTGTCTGATAGTGCAGACACAGTATAATGTGACTAGCACTAAAACAGACATCAGACTGCCAATGCTGCGCAATAATTATAGTAATGTAATATATAATCCTTCTAACATATATATATATAGCGCCTTTGAGTGTTTCTTAAACGACGCTATAAAATATCCAAATAAGACATGCATCATACACACATACACACATACACACATACACACATACATACATACATACCCACATACATGCATGCATACATACATACATAAATACATGCATGCATGCATACATACATACATACGTAATACATGCAGGCATACATACATACATACATACATACATACACGCATGCATGCACACGTACATACATGACATCTCTTCGAGACATCTACTCATTCGCTTCCAAAATAAAGGGAAATATCAGTTAAGATCAGATTCGAAAAGATTAGACTGGAATCTACTAGACAAGATTACACGACATTGCATTGTGTTGTATTGCAGTAGTTTAGATTGCATATGACCACATTAGTGGCTGTTGGAAGGAGAGATTAGTTTTCATAGACTTGTGTATCCATATACTCCTCTGGACCCTCAGCGCATGCGTATTCTCATCCGAGGATTGACGTGACACCTAGCGGTCGTTGACTCCAGCAACGTCGCTTGTTTTCTGGTCTGCTTTTTCCCGACGAATGCAATGTTGTTCTTTGTGGTTGACGGGTTTGGAGTCGAGAGGAAGAGGCAATTACATGGGATATGTTTAGCCCAGCATTCAGGGGTGGTAGGTTAATGGCTTTGTGATTTGTCATTGTTAGGCTTGTGCTCCTGGTAAGCTTACCTAAGTCTACGGCTTGGACAATTGAATACAGTACAGTATAATACCATGCTATCTCTGTTCCATGCTCAATCGTCATAGCAGCAATAATTGCACTCGATCAGTGGACGATGTCACTCTTGCTGTGTCTCGTTCCAGGACAGTGTTGGCTTCTAGAGCGTTCACGGTTGCTGGTCCACGGCTTTGGAATTCGCTGCCAAGTTCTATTCGTTCTGTCAGTTCTGTGATGTCATTCAGGTCTAAACTTAGGACTCATCTGTTTCAACTTGCTTATCCAACCGTAGCCTAACTTCTGGTTTCTCTGACCTACAGGAATTCGACCTGGCTTCTGCAATGAATTATGATTTTAATTGCGATTTAACTCGACTCGTGCATCGATTGATGCATTGGGCACTATGATGACGGCGCTATAGAAGTCATTAGGTAAGATTAGATTAGACCACTAGCGAAGATGGTCTGAAACCATACCCTCTATGAATCACAGCGCATTTGAGAGGCGCTATATAATTAATCAGATACACGTGAAGATGCCTTGCATGCCTTTGTGCATCTCTCAAAATGGCCCTAACACAGACTAAATGTCTTTCGAACCATTTGAAAGCCCTTACTATGTTATCATATGTTAAATTATGTTATGCTAAGCCATGCTATACTATATCAAGGGCGCTCAAACAAGTTTAAGATCAGGCTCATTTATCATGCGTTGTTCTCACTGCATCCAATGCAATTCGCCAACAGCCAAAAGACCACTGGAAACGATGAGATTGGACAATAGAACGACTTAATTGAATTTTGTGGATGTGGTGATGTCGATGACACGGTCACGTGACGTATTGTCGTGCTAGTGATTTGTGACTTGCAACACTCCTTCTCTGCCAAAACCCTTTCGCTGTTCGCTGAATAAGGACGATAATTCTAAGAATAGCTGCTAATCCGCGAGTGATACACGAGAATACTGTCAACGTCAGTGTGGCCTAAACACATATAGGCACAGATTGTCTAGTCTTTCGGATGTTACTGGTTGTATGAGACAGCAGATGGTTTCATACACTTACTATAAAACGTGGGACGCTGTGGTGTAGTGGTATGGTCGATGCCTCGTAACCGGAGGGTCGCGGGTTCGAATCTGCCTCAAGCCACTGAGTAGCGACCTTGGACAAGTCGCTCACCCACAATTCTCTGTGAGGGAGGCAACGGGAAACCACCTCACTCATCTCATCCCCGGGTGGCGTAAAGCCAAAGGACCTGCCTTCTGGCCGAGAACTCATAATCATCACAAGGTAGGGTAAGATATGGTAAGACGAAGGTTAGGCAAGGTAGGGTTAGGTAAGGTAAGGCAAGGTAAGGTAAGATAAGTCTATTACAACTACTACTACCACTACTACTACTACTGCTACCACTGCTGCTGCTACTACTACTACTATTACTACTACTATTCAACTACCATCACCATCACTACTATGCGCCATCGGTTGATGCCTTGTGCATTAGACACCAGAACTCTAGAATTTTCTAATTAATAATAATAATATATACTGCTGCTACTATTAATTATCAGCATTCTGTCCAACTAGTGTTTGATGTCGTTAGCCATTGGTGTAAGAGTATATCTAGAATCTACTGGTAAGTGCGAACGGTTTGTTTCGTCCGGTGATAGTTCTGTGTAATCGTTAGACCGATGAGAACGCATCTCATCTCAATCGTGACCTCGTGACCCCTCGAAACTAGCCGCAGTAATTGCCATTCCAGTCGTTAATTTCGCACTTTTTGGCGTCCGAACATGTCAGCACCGACGAACTCAGCCGATTCAGTCTTAAACTATGGAGTTCGATACGGTCGAAGTAGCAACTCTTATCCAGCCGGTAAACTTTTATGTAACAACTTCAAACCCTTTCTTATCTTTATTTGCAATAAATCAATCAGTCAGACATTGATCAGTCAATCAGTCAGTCAGTCAGTCAGTCAGTCAGTCAAGCAAGCAAGCAAATTGTTTGAGTCAAACCTTTCCCAGTTTGCTTTCTTCCTAAGAACGAGGTGGTTGCAACGAAGAAGAGGTCTAATCTAATCTAATCTAAAACTTTTATAGCTCAGTTATCATAGGACAGAGCACGACTTGCAAAACCTCATTCTAAAATCACGATCTTTGTACAGAACAGTCAAGATCAATGAGATCCACAGATTTCAAATAAGGAACACAAGGGCTCACGTGACCAAGATGGCCGCGTGTTTCCCTAGCGTTTCGTTTTTGATCAATTAGTTAGTGACATGAGGTTCCCAGGTGTCCGGTATTTTTCAACCGGGCAATCCAGTATTTGTGCCATCTTTTCAGGAAAAAATCAGATTAATACCGGAAAAGTGAGTGTCCTGGATGGATGCAAATAAGAAAGAAGAAAAGGCTCAGTAGGAAACGGAAAAGTAGGAAGAGTATGATAAACCGGAGGCCGAATGATCCTATTGCCGTTTTGGAGCAATGCCTATCGCATCGTAATAACTTATAAAGAACTAATTGGCTACGCTAATTATATGCTAATTATATGCTGCTCACCTTTACCGCGCATGCGTCGTGGAGCCTTTCCGGTCGGTCGTAAACTTCCGGCAGCGCAGTAAGAGCAGTAAGAGCGGACGGAAGATGTCTGACCATGGTGGACTTCGATGCCCTGTATGAAGAATCCTTAGACTATCGTTAGTCTGACTGTAATACCACTTGCATCGATCTCTCTGATTGCGAAGTACCACTTACACATCGTAAAAGAAAGGTCAAGGTAACAAACTCGTTTACACGCCTTTATAAACCCATCAGAAGCTTGGCTCTACATAAGGCTCTGTCTCTGTCTTTGTCTCTATCTTTGTCTCTGTCTTTGTATCTGTCTCTGCCACTGCCTCTGTCTGTCTCTGTCTTTGCCGATGGCTCTGTCTCTGTCTCTGTCTGTGTCTGTGTCTCTGTCTACGCCGATGGCTCTGCCTTTGCCTCTGAATATTTCTATGCCTATTGGCTGTCTCTTTCTCTGTGTATGATTCTGTTTCTAACTCTGCCTCTGTCTCTTCCTGTGTCTCTGTCTCTAATTCTGTCTCTGTCTCTGATTCTGTCCCTGTCTCTGTCTCTGCCTGTGTCTCTTCCTCTGTCTCTACCTCTGTCTCTGCCTCTGTCTCTGTCTCTGTCCCTGCCTCTGCCTCTGTCTCTGTCTCTGCCTCTGCCTCTGTCTCTGTCTCTATCGCTGCCTCTGCCTCTGCCTCTGTCCCTGTCCCTCATTCTGTCCCTGCCGCTGGCTATCTCCTACTTTTTAATCTCAACATTGTCTCTTTCTTCTCTCTCTCTCTCTCTCTCTCTCTCTCTCTCTCTCTCTCTCTCTCTCTCTCTCTGCCTCTCCTTCTCTTTTTGTCTCCCCCTCTCTGAAATCTTTGTTTGCCGACAAAAATTGCTAACGATTTCCTGTGCGATTCATGTTTTCGGAAGAAACATCCAACCGACGCCTTCTGTCAAAATGGCACGAGAACGCAGACCAGGCAGAAAGGCAGCCAGACAAACAGACGAACACAGAGACAGACAAAAGGCCAGACACACATGGAGCCAGACAGAAGAAGACTGATCGAGGAGAAGGGAGAAGGGAGAGCGAGAGTGGAGTCGTCGGTCAGCCGACCATTCGCCATGCGAGATCTTCCGATGCGACCTAAGGTCACCGAGCGCAAATAAATAACAGACTGCAGGAGTAGTAATAGTAGTAGTAGTAGTAATAATAATAATATTATTATTATTTTTTTATAGTAGTAGTAGTAGTAGTGGTAGTATTTGTAGTAGTAGTAGTAGTAGTAGTAGTAGTAGTAGTAGTAGCATTAGCATTAGTATTAGTATTAGCATTAGCATTTGTATTAGTATTAGCATTAGCATTTGTATTAGTATGAGTATTAGCAATACATTAGCATTTGTATTAGTATTAGTACTAGCATTAGCATTTGTATTAGTATTAGTATTAGCATTAGCATTTGTAATAGTATTAGTATTAGCATTTGTATTAGTATTAGTATTAGCATTAGCATTTGTATTAGTATTAGCATTAGCATTAGCTTTTGTATTAGTATTAGTATTAGCATTAGCATTAGCATTAGTATTAGTTGTAATAGTAGTAGTAGCAGCAGCAGTAGTAGTAGTAGTATAAAAAGGAAGAGGAGGATGAGTATGAGAATGAGGAAGAGGGGGAGAAGGAAGCGGGGTGGTCGAGTGGGAACAGAACAGTAATGTGAATAGTGAGTAGGATGGGGCAGAGGAAGGGGAGGGGAAGAGGAGGAAGCAGAAGCAGCGAAGGAGTGGAAATCGGCGACCCTTGATGCCAGTGCGATTTGTTTCATGGTTGCTTACATTATTTGTTTATTTTTTTATTCATTCGTACATTCATTGACACTATGAAAGTTTATAAAGCGCGCAGTCACCCATGAAATTTATATGAATCTGAGGCGCGGAGTGCTTATGAATTAATTTATTTTATATATTAATTTATTAATTTATTTGTTGTATTCGACTCGAATACAGAATGCATATGTTTTCCACACGTCAACAGAAAGTACCTAGAGTACACCTGTAGTATGCCTATAGTATACCTTTAGCATGCCTATAGTATCCCTAGAGTACATCTGTAGTATGCCGATAATATGTCTATAGTATGCTTATAGTATGCCTATCAATCAATAATTTTTTATTGCCACCAATGATAATATTTAATCGAACTTAGTGATTAGAGTACACACCTTCTCAGATACAGATATGCTTATAGTATGCCTATAATATGCCTATGCTATAGGCATACTTTAGCCACACTAGAGGTATACAATAGGTATACTATAGGCATACCATAGGCATACCAGAGGTATACTCTAGGCATACTATGGGTATACTATGCATATACTTTAGTTGTACTATAGGCATACTATAGGCATACTATGGGTATACTATAGGCATACTATTGTTGTACTAGAGGCATATTATAGGTATACGATAGGTATATTATACCCAAAGACCAGAGTAAGGCCTCTGGGAGGAGGAACAGCTGTCTCTGCCTCTCCTCTGAAGTGGATCTCGCTGACGGAATCTTTTTCAGAAAGAATGGGTGTCTGATCGTTTTGTCCGTTTCCTTGGTTGAAGAAACCATGAATTTGTCTGTCGTGCAGAGGGGCTGCCGACAGATCGCTTCTCCCGGGGGGAGGTCTCGCCACCCGGCCTTTCCCAACGGACAGGCGTAAGGCAATCGGATTCTTTATGGGCGGCTAAAAGGAAGGGAGCATTTATGTGAAAGGTCAAAGTTCACAGAACGCACAAAGGCAATTTTCTGGCTATATACGACCAGCTGTCTCGTGGAAAATGCTCAGTCACAGCAGTATAATAATAATAATAATAATAATAATAATAATAATAATAATAATAATAATAATAATAATAGACATCTCAAAATATAATTTTTTTCCGGATAATTTTTTAACTTCCTGAGGGATCATAAATACCTCGGGGCAAAAAATAACTTAACGCTAAGCGCAGGCACCAGTTTATTCACGAGTGCTGCGTCAATTCAGTGGGGTTCTCAAACGATGCCATGTCAAGAACCAAGACCGGTAGCCAGAAGACCAGAGAGCGAATGGCATTTTAGTCGAGTATGGACTGGTTACCGATGCTGGCAAACGGCAGGACAATGTTGGAGGTCCTCCTCCTACGTGGCTGGCCTTGGCAGCCGCAGCAGCCGTGGTTAAAGAGAAAGGTGAAGATGCTCCAGCCTCAAGGCTTATTACGAGCGGTTACGAGTGGAGCCTTGGCAACAGCTTCCACCCTCTATTCATAAACGATTCAAGAGTGCATCAATCTCGGATTTCGAGGACAGGAAAACATTACCTTGCTCGGCGTCATTAATTAGGTGGGTCAGCGGCATTAATTAGGTGGGCATTAATTAGGTGGGTCAGCGTCATTAATTAGGTGGGTCAGCGGCATTAATTAGGTGGGTCAGTGGTTAGTATTAGGTTGGCCTTTGTCTGGGTTTAGATGAGTCAGTGTCATGAATTAGGTGAGTCAGCGTTTTGTATTAGGTGGATCAAAATCATGGTTTTTATTGGTCATTGTCGTGTACATGATGGGTCAGCGTCATGTATTAGGTGGGTAGGAGTCGTGGTGTAGATGGGTCAGCGTCATATATGAGATGGGTCAACGTCATGTATTAGATGGGTCAACGTCATGTATTAGATGGTGCTTTTAGTGTTCGAAAACTTTATGCTATCATCATTAAGAGCTTCCAAGGGAAGAGTGTTCCAGAAAGACTTCCAACGAGGAGAATCCGCATTCTGCATCTGTAGATATGTGAGAGAGTAGGGAGAGTTTGAATCAGTGACAGAGTAGGTCCTGTAGTTTCTACCTTTCCCTTCTGTGCTTCTGGCTATAGTTGATAGGAAAGACGTCCTTAGATAAGAAACGAAGTTAACTCTGCAGTATTTAACAGATGGTTATCGCCGATATCTTTTGTGTAAGCACCCATTTAACATCGAAAACAGCAGCGCTTGTTTGATGCTACCCCATCCAGAACCGCACCCGCCTTTAAGAGCTGGGTTGTGGAGGCATGCAAAAATAACAGCCCAATAAATTACGACGTGGCCCGGGGGCACTCCGGAAGCAAGACACGGAATGGATGAGTGAAGGACGGTTATACTTTGGCACCAACAAGATAAAACAATCGCCGGGTCTCGCGGATTCATTGCGACTCTGCAGGTCTTGCGCCTCGCCGAACGACGCTCGTCCGTCGAATGGATGGCGATAAATTTTCATCCGACGACCGCCTTCCCGACCGTCCGCTTGTCCCTCCCATTCGCAGATTTACGACGTTCTCTGCGCTACTCCTTGATTCTCTTCCTCCCTCGATGTCTTTTTCTCTGCCTCTCTGCTTGCCTCTTTACCTCTTTCTCTACCTCTCTGCTTACCTCTCTGCTTGCCTCTCTTCCTCACTTGCTGCCTCTTTCACTACCTCTCTGCTTGCCTCTATCTCTTTCTCTGCCTCTCTGCCTTCCTTTCTAACTGCCTCTCTGCCTCTTTCTCTGCCTCCCTGCTTGCCTCTTTACCTCTTTCTCTGCCTCCCTAATTGCCTCCTTACATCTTTCTCTGTCTCCTTGCTTGCCTCTCTTCCTCCCTGTTTGCCTCTTTATTATCTGTCTTCCAACCACTCTCCCTACATTCCTATCTTCCACTTTCTCTACCCTCATGTCTCCTGTCTGCCTACCTATCTCCCTCCCTCCTCTCCTCCCTTCCAGTCTCCTCTGACTCTCCCCCTCCCCCTCTACCTCCATGCTTGACGTCCTCTCTGCCTCTCCCTCTTCGTGTTCTTGCGATTGAAAGCACCACTTCTTGTCGGCTTCCTTCCCGAAAAGGTCGCGTCTACTTCGGGTGTAATCGCCTGCATACATCATCACATCGATCACTCACACAGTATCGTCCATCTCATCTGAATGATGCCACGAATCCAGAGGACCAGTCAACATCAGCAGCCAGCAGCCCTATGTATATATACATATATATATACGTTAATGGTATGCATAGATGTATTGTATGTTTGTATATGTGTTTATATTTTGGAATGGTATGGCAGCTGTTGCATGGTACTTTCAGTTGCTTCTGTATGGTACACATATTAAACATATGAATACGTATTCCGCACGACGATACCTATAGTACTTCATACATATTAGGCCATGTATATATCGTGAATGTATTATTTGCATTTTGGGCCTACACGAACTGCATTTTTTGTATTAAAACCTAAATTTTGGCCTATGTAAACAATTAACTGCACTGGAATTAAATGAACTTTTGAACTTTCAGTAACAGAAGCTGTATAATATCTGGATGTGTGCATAGATGTACAAGTTCAGTCTAACTAAATCTGTGTTTATGTGGTAAGACCTCGTATAATAGCCTCCTATAGATGCCTTCAGATTCAGTGGAGCACGGTAGCCGATTGGTTAGAGTGCTTGGCCTGTAAGGCGAAGAGTACGGGTTCGAACCTCCCCTGAGACGATTATTGTGTAGGGACCTTGAGCAGACCTGCACTCACAGTTGCTCAGCGCCATCGATTGATGCTTGGTCGTTAGATAGTGGCGCTCAATAAATGCAGAAGGAATAACAATATCGATAGAGCGTGTACAATATTCAAACCGAATCGTAAGCTTAATCAAACTCCACAGTCAAATTTCAATACGCCAGTGTGAAATACATCGTTTATTTATTTACTTATTAATGTTTACTTATTCGCAATCTCTAATAAAGAGAAGGCAGTGACGCTGTCTTAATGGCTTTAGAGTGGATTATTGCAGTTCTTAGGGGTGGATTACCGAGGTTCTTCAGGGTCGCAGAGTTCATCTGATTGACACTTGCAGCGGTCAGTTGATTGTTGGCCTAATCTGGCCAGCGCCTGATAGCCTTGTCGTAGCTTAAACCAACTGAACAGCAGAGTCCAATAATTATTGTCCAACAAAGGCGATCTCCAGATAAGTCATATTTCTGTGCCAGCGGATGACCATGGACTGATTGACCGCCTGACTGACCAACTGAATGACCACGAACTGCCTGACCGCTCTTCCGTCTGGCTAATCACGATTCGATATCCACTGTTATTCTGATAACAAGTCCTCAAGCCTTCTTACGTCCGTCTGAATTTCGAATAAAGAATCCATTCCTGAGAACGAAGTAATGACACTGTTTCTTGCGTTTGAATCCAAAATGTGTAAGTAAAATAAAGTATCCCTATCCCACAAGTGAGGCGTAGGGGAGGTGCTCATTTCCTTTTCTTAGGCCCTTGAGCCGGCATTGGACGAATCCCAAGGTCCTGGACATGGAGCCAGTGCATCGCAGAACTTGGTGTTTACTTCCCAGCTTACACCGGTACCAATTTATACTTCTTAGTGACAGAGGCAAGGTGTTCGCAAACAAGTTATCCAGGATCGTTACCCGGCGTCGATTGAAATAAGGGTGATTGACATAAGAGTGATGAAAACCAGGGTGATTGATGGCAACCAGGGTAATGCTTGGGCTGAGTGGTGAAGAAACTACGCAAGAGACGAATGAAGGGACCCAGTGACTGACGGGTGAATGGACTGAGCTGCGATCGAACTGACGGGTGGTGTTGACGTAGATCAATCGATTGAACTACTATAGGGTGGGTTTATTGAGGGGTGATTGGACCAAGGGGTGACTGGCAGAAGAAGACTACGTCGGACCCGCGCATTCCCACCCGGTCCCCTAGGGTTGGGTCCGTGGAATGTCAAGTGTCTTTCACGTGGCGTCGCCATACGGACCTTATCTAACCAAATGGAATCTCGAGAGGCTCTCTTTCTCTCTGTCTCCCTGTCTCTGTCTCTCTCTCTGTCTGTTTCTGTCTGTCTCTCTCTCTGTCTCTCTGACTCTCTCTCTATCTCTTCTCTCTCTGTCTGTCTCTCTGTCTCTCTGTCTGTCTCTCTGTCTCTGTCTCTGTCTGTCTCTTCTGTCTCTCTCTTTTTGTCTGTCTGTCTGTCTCTATCTGTCTCTCTGTCTCTGTCTGGCTCTGTCTGTCTCTCTGTCTGTCTCTCTCTGTCTCTCTCTGTCTCTCCGTGTCTCTCTTTCTCTGTCTCTGCCTCTCTGTTTCTGTCTCTCTCTGTCTCTGTCTCTCTCTGTGTCTCTCTGTGTATCTCTGTCTCTGTATCTCTGTCTCTCTCGCTTTCTCATTAATTGTCAGCTGCCACTGGCGACGGAAGCTGCCCTCACTCGATTACCGCCACCCAGAGTCCACAAGGATGTGTACATAGCGGGCATTAGAGGGCATCTGATGCCCCATCGGATGGGTGCAAGAAGGAAGATGGGTCTACTGTAGTTTCAGCACCGTCAGTGGCGGCAATATGGTTTAAAGGTGGGGGACACTTCGGAAAATGGAAACATGCATATAACTTCACAGTTGCGCTTAAACGTGTTTACACTCCTGTCCCATAGACGGTCAGTGGTCAGTGGTCAGTCTTAGTGGACTGACCTCTTCGATACTGAGTCGATTTACGGCTTGGCTTGGGTCCTCAGTCAGTTGATGGTTTGTGTATTAGACACCGGCGCTATAGAAGTTACTAATTACTTACTTATTTACTAATGGGTCGCCTGCCGTGCGCCGTGCAACCGAATCTTGTGCTTCGGTGTCGCTTTCTTAGTAACGTCCGCAAAGGCTTTGGATTATTAGGAGCAAGGGGCCTTCCATAAATGACGTCCCGAGGGGAGGGGATTACGATTTTCGTGACGAAATGTAATGAGAGAGAGGGTCGGGGTGAATTTTGTGCCAAAATTATGTGACGTCATTTATGGACGACCCCCAGGCGAATATAGTAGGCCTATCCGAGGTTGATGTGACTTTTACACCGTCTTCTGAAAATCTACAAATTGTCGAATTTTTTAGAACATATAAACATTAAGAGGAAGCAAACTTTTAATTTAATTTTAGGCGAATGAGTTTAATTAATTCTAAAGCGTGAGCACTGAGCAATGTAGTAGAAAAGAATTTATGTCCGGATTGGATTATGGCAGAGTCAAATACACATGCTAAGTGACAGACAGACAGACAGACAGACAGACAGACAGACAGACAGACAGACAGAGTGAGACAAGCAGGGGAAAATGGGTTGGGGATCTGGTCTTCTTATCCGCTGACAATAACAGAGGAAAACGGGCATGAAAACAGATACAGAGACGCACATACTGAAAAACAGACAGACAGACAAACACAGACGCACACACAGACACACAGACACACATATACACAGACACACAGACGGTCTATATACTGGAACTGATGACGAAGATTCCGTTCAACCGATTCCTTCGGAGGCGAATGCCTTCGGCAGTAGTCGGATTATGTCTGCCAATTCAATTGTCTGTCCACGTTGAAGATGTCGCAGGAATCCATCCGTCTACGGGCCATCACCAGCATCCCTGATTGCTGCTTTCGGCAGATCAAAGCCTGCTGAGCTTGGAAGAAGCCGCCGTTCTAACATCGTCATCTTAAAAGCACTTGGCGTTTCGTAATCACGGTGTTGACAATCAGATGTTCGTCAGTAAAGCAATGACGTCTGATAAGATAATGTTGAGATAGTTTAGCTGATAGGAAACCGCTTTTGATCTGACGGGCAGCCGTTTGGTATTCAGGCTGGAGTGGCGTTTTGGAGACGGGATGGGCTTCTCGTGATTGGGCGCAAAAGGAATGGAAGGTTAAGGGACTGTGTGATAGCCTAAGGAAAATGCATGGGGGAAAAGATAAAGGCACTGTGTGAAGGTCTGAGGAGAATGGTAGAGTGTGTGGTAATAGGAGAGTATGTGATGGGCTAATGAGAATGGGGAAAAGGTAAAGGCACTGTGTGAGGGTCTGATGAGAATGGGAGAGTATGTGATAATAGGAGAGTATGTGATGGCCTAATGAGAATGGGGAAAAGACAAATGCACTGTGTGAAGGCCTGAGTGCGGCACGGTGGTCTATCGGTAACGCGTTTGGTCAGTGATCATGAGTTGCGGGTTCGACTCTGTGTAACGACCCTGGACAAGTTGTTTGCGCACATCGAGCCTCTGTCACCAAGCAGTAGAAGTTGCTGCCGTTGTAAGCTGGGAAGTAAACGGAAAAGTCCTGCGATGCACTGGAGCCTTGTCCAAGACCGTGGATTCGTCCAATGCAGGATCAAGGGCCGAAAGAAAAAGAAATGAGCGCCACCCATACGTCTCACTTGTGGGATATTGGATACTTTACGTTACTAAGGGCCTGAGGAGAATGTGAGAGTGTGATGGCCTAATTCACGTAGAATGGGAGAGTGTGATAGCCTAAGGAGAATGAGAGGCCTAAGCTTAAGGATAACGGAGAGAAGATGAAGGAACCCTGCGATGGCCTAAGGAGAATGTGAGAGTGTAATGGCCTAATCCATGTAGAATGGGAGAGTGTGATAGCCTAAGGAGAATGAGAGGCCAAAGACTAAGGATAACGGAAAGAAGATGAAGAACCCTGGGATGGCCTAAGGAGAATGTGAGTGCTTCGTAAAAGAAGGGGAAAGACAGTGAGAATCAACAGGTGGCCGATTGAGTATTACTGCTTGCACTCGCCAGATGGCAGCAGCAGGCAGCACAAACCAGAGCCATCTATACAGACGGTTCTGGTATAAACCTAATGCGCTCAAAGGTTGATTGGTTCTCATCGATGACGGGCGCCACATAGCGAGAGATGATGTGCCTCATCGTCCGCTATGACACCGGATGCGCACCTGCAGGACCGAGACTCCCCAAGTATAATGACTCATCGCCATCAAGATATTATAGACAGAATCTATCATCAGCATAATCATTGCCGCCGTCGTATTCGTCGTCATCATCATCGTCGTCATCATTCCTGTCTATCTTCGGAAGCCCGCTTCTTATTATGAGTAATACTATTACTACGACAAATACTACTACTACTACTTCTACTACTACTACTACTACTTCTACTACTACTACTACTACTACGACTACTACTACTACTACTACTTCTACTACTACTACTACTACGACTACTACCATTATTACTACTACTACTACTACTACTACTAGCAGTGGTGGTGGTGGTGGTGGTGGTGGTGGTGGTGGTGTTGGTGGTGGTGGTGGTGGTGGTGGTGGTGGTGGTGGTGGTGGTGGTGGTGGTGGTGGTGGTGGTGGTGGTGGTGGTGGTGGTGGTGGTGGTGGTGGTGGTGGTGGTGGTGGTGGTGGTAAAAACTCCACCGAAATGAGAGTCTGGAGCACATACTTTACGCTATGATCATTATGTAAACACTAGAGGGGACGACTGCCCATCTGCCGTAATTCTATTTACTAAAAGAGCGGCACCCAAAGGGTCTTAGGTTGTATGAATGAAATGAGATGGGCGACTCCAGGGACGAAGCTATGGAGAGCACCCCAAGAATCATAAACCACATAGAAGTATTATTATTATCCTATTTCTCCTCAACTCGTTCCTTGAACGGCGACAGTGCCATCCTCTTCCTCTGTCCTGTAACGCAGACTGAGGCCTAACTGCAGGATTGACCTAGCAGCAGCAGAAGCAGCAGCAGAAGCAGCAGCAGCAGAAGCAGCAGCAGCAAGCAGAAGCAGCAGAAGCAGCAGAAGCAGCAGCAGAAGCAGCAGAAGCAGCAGCAGCAACCAAAAGCAGCAGAAGCAGCAGCAGCAACCAGAAGCAGCAGAAGCAGAAGCAGCAGAAGCAGAAGCATCAGAAGCAGAAGCAGCAGAAGCAGCAGCAGCAAGCAGAAGCAGCAGATGCAGCAGCAGAAGCAGCAGCAGCAGAAGCAGCAGCAGCAGAAGCAGAAGCAGCAGAAGCAGCAGAAGCAGCAGCAGCAACCAGAAGCAGCAGAAGCAGCAGCAGCAGAAGCAGAAGCAGCAGCAGAAGCAGCAGCAGCAGCAGCAGAGCAGCGAGCTCGTGCAGCTGAGACTCAGCCTCTTCTCCAACAATCTTTCACCCAAATCTTCGCATCACCTGCCGTTTAGATGGCGCTGGTGATACAGCGCTGGTAAGCACAGTTAATCGTAATCGTAATTCCGAGATTTCTACAGCACCCAACGAAAGCCGCCCCGCGGGTACCAGCTTATTCACAGGCGCTCAGTCAAAACAAAATCGATAGGCAAAAGGGTTCGGTTCCAGGTCAAGATCCAAAAGTCAGACGGAGAGACAGCGTGGCAGCTACGGGTGGTGGTGTTTGGAGAGGAGAGCATGCAGAGAGAGATAAGAGGAAGAAGGGGTGTTAGTTTGGCCTGGTTAGCCAAGTTTGGATAGTACTTAGATGGCTGACCGTCAATGGCATACCACGATCGGCGACAACCCAGCCCGTAATCTGTCCTGTAGGGAGGTAAACGAGTACCAACGTAATGTCGTCGTGTTTGCCTTTCAGCTTATAGATTCATCAGCACGCGGACCATGGAATTTCTCTTTCAGCCGATGGACATACGGCGTTGGAACAACGTGCAATGCTTCTTCGCAGTTTCTATAGAATCAGGTAAAGAAGCGTCTTATCGTTACCGATGTTTACCTTCATCACGAGCATTCTAGAACAAATTCGATGCAGAACTAAAACATGTTTAGCCGACAACTCTCATTTCACGTCGCTCACTTACTAACTCAAACAAACATCTGCCCCATGCAACAACACTTAACGAGCAAACCTTGTATTCGGTCGATTGTATCCCATCAAAGGCATGAAGGTAATCGCGATTTTGGAAGATGCAACGTACATCGGCGTGTGCTATCGTCAGACGATCGTTGAAGACCCATAAAAATGCACAAAGGCCGATTTATGCCGGCTTTATTGTGCTTGAGACCGTGACAGAGTATTTGACCAGTCTCTCCGTTATTTGACCAGTCTTTGCGTTGCTGGACACGAGTGGTTTGCGCTAAGGTCGCCCGCCGATAAAGGAATCAAAGGAGCGAAAGGCTTTGATATCGGTCCCGATATTTTGTGGATACGTACGCGCACACACACACGCACACACCTACACACACCTATACACATATATAATATTATATATATATATAAGCCTCGGCCAATAATATCTACGCTCTTTAATCCCCAGGCCTACATTTTTCAGACCTGTCTTTTCTAGAACCCCACGACGGGTTCCTTCCACGGACTGTACACTACTAAAAGTAATGTCTGGTCAGAGCAGACACTATGATGTCATAGCCAGAACGCCCCGAGTCATCAGCTGTGATAGAGCACAGCCACAGTTGTCCTATAACTGCAGATTATATTTTGTGGCCTTTTTGTGGTAATTCGATAAAATTGTCTGGTAGCAAGTATTGGGAGCACTAGTCGATTCTGTTGTCAGGCCTGCTTACACAAATGTACATACATACACGCATACATACATACATACATTCATGCATACATGCATATATTAATACATACATACATACATGCATATATTAATACATACATACGTACATATATACATAAAAACATGCACATACATACATGCATGCATACATACATACATGCATACATAGATACAGTACATATATACATATAAATATATACACATATACATACACACATAAATACATACATAAATACATAAATGCCCCTCCTTTTAAGCTTTCACACATAGGTCTCCATGCCCCTCCTTTCATACTTTCGGGACTCAGCCATGGTCGGAGTGCCCCCCTCTGAATCTACCCTTAGGCTGAAAGAGAGATCCAGCCACACTGGTGTCTGCCATTAGCAGCGTTGCTTTTAAGAGCGTCATCTTCAGAGGCAAAGCGTGTGTCAAAGCAACGGACAGAGAATGTTCTTGAGTGATCTGTCCGCTTGGCGTTGTCCACAGATCGACCGAAGGGCGGCGCCATTATCAGCTGAGTGGCGCCATTACCATGGACGGCGGCGAGACTCTGGTGGCGTCACGCTTCCACGTTGCGCTGGACACACACGTTCTCAAACGCACTTCACACTGAGCCACGTCACACTTTGGCCCTTATACTAAACATCATATCTAAGTATATGCACATATATATGCATAAAACTCTACGCAATGTACAGATATACATGCAAAAGTGCATACACGTATACACGTACACACACACATAGAACTTTGTTACTTACTGCCAGACAGTTCTGTCTGCGCAGGTCTTTCACTCAAAACCGGAAATACTCCTCTTGCGTAAACCGTATCATGATTCCTCCTCACTTATTTATCTTACCGCTCAAATTCCAAACACCATCCACCTTAGCCGTCTGACCGTCTGCCTGCCTGACCTTGATCTTGACCTGGACCCTCCCTGCCTATCGATTTTGTTTTGACTGAGCGCCTGTGAAAAAGCTGGTTTCCCGACTTAACTTACTTTGAGCGATGTAGAAATCTTGAGTTTACGATTACGATTCTAATTATAATTATCCTTCCGAACTGAAAGTCTTATTTAGTGAGAATTTTTGCTAAAAGGTATCATGGATTGGACACTGATCATATTTTGCTCAAAACTGAATATTCTAAAATTAGATTGTGGAAATAAGTTTCAAATTGCTGTGTGTATGCATTGATACATTCAAAGTTTATGAGTTTCAAATTGCTGTATGTATCCATTGATACATTCAAAGTTTATGAGTTTCAAATTGCTGTATGTATCCATTGATACATTCAAAGTTTATGAGTTTCAAATTGCTGTGTGTATGCATTGATACATTCAAAGTTTATTACCTCGTGTTTTGATGGTGATTTCTTATATTTCCCTCAACTTTATTCATGTTCTACCAGATTGCCTGGTGACTTCTGTAACAATCATCATCTGTTCTTTCTCACAATCAGTATTGTTTGTTTAAAGCCGGTCTTGATTAAGCAGAACTTTGGTCCTTTCTCTGAGTTTGCGGGTTGTACCCCACGCTATCTGTTTAAATGTAAATGTACACGTTTTTCTATAGCGACCCTATGGCCTCGACCCTGCTCATTTTTTCAATGAATTAATCAGGTAAAGTAAGATCCTTCACCACCGCTGACCGTTTGAATGGGAGCATGCCACGCCATTTAAAATCCCCGTGTACCGACCTTGTTAGCCCGTTTACTTCATGTTAACCTTGTACCTCGGTCAATTTTGTTGGGATCATTAAACAGAGATAAATGAATATAAATGAAAATATGAACGAATATCTTAAACGTGTGAGAATTTTCTGAGTGATCTTTCTTAGTTATAAATCTTTAACGTAGGTCTGTGTGAATATGAAAGCAGTTCAGTATTATTTATAACACTGACAACGTTAACACAAAGTCGAAGAATTACAGACATATGCATGTACTGCACTTTGGACCTTGTATATAGGTTTAGGTAGTTTTAACAGTGTCTACCTGTTCGTTATATCGTCTGCCTCTCACACTTTGATTCAAGATTCAATGTCCGATAATCAAATGTAGCAGACAGAGGCAGGAAAAGAAATAGCGAGTAGGTCTCAGTTAGACACGGGACGAGGTTTAGTTCGTCATAATCAGAGGCAACGCGTTGATGTTCAATAAAACAATTCCTTAAGCATTCAAACATTTTAGGGAGTTGCTTTACGAAGATAGTTTTGGAGTTTCTTCACGAAGATTTTGTTGGCATTCCTTTATGAAGATTGTCTGAATTTCTTCATGAAGATTTGGTCGGATTTTCTTCAAGAAGATTGTTGGGCGTCCCTTATGAAAATTGTGCCGGAGTTTCTACACGAATATTCTTTAGGACTTTCCGCAGTAACCGAAGGTTGTGTATGAATTGCTTCAAGCATCGTAACTGACGATCGTCGAGTCATTTCACTTGTAGGTGGATTTCGTCGTAACAGACGACGTATAGTTGAGTTTCATCTTCTCCTTGATCATCCGCCGCACCTGGTTCGTCGCCAGGAAGCAAAGGGCGATGAAGAAGCCCTGAAAGGCGGTCGTGATGACGAACACATACCAGAGCACCGTGCTCTTCGTAACGGTTGCCAGCAGTCCGGAAGCCCAGGTGACGCCCATGATGGTCGCCAGGCGCACGTAGAGAAAGAGGCGCTGCCTGCCCTCGAGGCCTCTGCCACCGAAGCGACTCTGGACATCGTCCATCGACGAGAAGCAGATGTTGACCGAGCTGAGGATGAAGAGTAGAATGTTTGTGGCCGTCACCAGGAGACACGGTACGTAGGAGAAGACGAGCAGGGCGACCGGGTTGCTGATCAAGCAGTAGCGCACGGCATACATCGGCCTGACGGTCGCTTCTATGACATCCATTACTACGGCAACCGTTACTATGGCAGCCGGCACCGACCAGCAGTAGACAGAGTAGTAGATGAAGTGGCGTTTCCGGAGTTCGGCCTGAGACGGAAGGCTGGACGAGAGCTTTCGGAAGGTTCGCCACACGTCGATGGCCATTGCGTTGGACCAGCAGAAGTAGGCCAGGAAAAAGTAGTGGTTGATCAGTGACGATGTGTAGCAGACGATGCTCTTGGCGTCCTTGCGGAATGTCCACTGAACTGATGTCGATCCGGGTCTCATCGACAGAACGTCGTCTTCTTGAGAAGAATCGTTCGATGTTAACCATGTTGTTGTTGGGGCTCCATCTCTGACATCGATCGTGCTCTTGGGATACGGTTGCGTATCATTCCTGCCTCTTTGCTGATCCAGTACCTTATCCGCACCGATGGTTGTTGAAGGCAAACTGTCATCAAGAAAGGTCGTTGATTTGTTCCGAATACTTTCGGTTTCGTTATACTGGTCGAGAGCATCGGTTTCGTTCTCCGACTCCTCAACCGGCATTGGGTCAAAGCTGAGGATCTGGTTATCGTAATTGCCGAAGGCAGCAAACAACAACTGGGCCAGCAGCAGCGAGACGCATAGACACATGAGGCAACGACCAGGAGTGTTGCGTAAACTGGGGAAGCAACAGTATGCCAAGAGCAGAAACGAAAGCGAAAAGATGGACAGAATATTCCCCACGAAGGTCAGATATCCGAGTATCAGCTCTCCGGTCGTTTTGCCGGCATTTTTAAGATCAGAGATTGGAACCTGAGGACACGAATCATCTCCGCTGTCACAAGTGCGAGGAGGAAGACAGCTGGTTTCGTTCGATGTATCGCAGTCTTCCATCAGATCATCAGTCGGCGGCCTGTTTCCCAAAATCGAGTTCGGAAGCGTCCAAAAATTCCAGAGTTCCGAATTGAAATCGAGCAGGACAGAGTAGGGTAACGGATCGAGAGAGGTGGCGAATGGTGTCACATTCCTAATGTCCGAGCAGCTTAAGTTGACTTCGCTGATCAGGTTGCACTGAGCACAGTGCGGGTTGCGATAAACAACGGAGTTCCATTTGACGTAGGACTGATATCTTCGGCACTCGTTGCGAATGAACTCGACCTCTTCGGTGACGTTTCGGCTCCATTTCGGCAAACATTTGGCCACGCTAGGCCTGCACGAGCGTGCGCTGAGATCGTCTCTTGGAGCACTGTAGCTGATCTCTGTGTCGTTGATGACGCCAAGGAGATCGGTCAAAGCCAGGTCGGTATGGTTGCTTTCGATTGGTTTGTTCGACTCCAAACGAAGTTTCCAGAACTCGAAATCGATGTCTTCGTTACAAATGGCGCAGAACGCGTTACGGTAGAGGATTCCGGAGGTCTTGGAGGACACGGGAAGTTTCTGTAGTACGTGCTCAATGCTGAACTGTCTCGGATAGTGATCCTTCGCGTCTGATGCCATCGTGATGTTGTTGCACCTGACGGAGATGTTTGTGTCCAGGTAGGACTGCGGACATAGTCTGACCAGAAAGACTGGGTTCTTATCGACGCCTGGAAACATCTGGCACTCTATCTGGCCACTCCTCTGCTTCATCGTCTCGTTTCTCTTTCTCGATGTTGCTGCGAGTCTGGCGTCGAAGCAACAGTCGTTGTACATTAGGCATTTTTCGTCGCAGCGACATTGAAGCAAGAATGTTGTGTCATTTGTCGGCGGCTTTTGCGCACTTGAACACGACCTCGGGATGGAACACGGGTTCTGCAAAGTACCATGCGGGCTGCCTAGAAGTAGAATCGAGGTGGCGAAATATCCGAGAAAACGCCTACAGTTCATTGTCTTTTGATATTCGTTCCTAACAAATAACCAACACACTACTTACAGATTAGTTGCACCAACTTATTCCGAAAGGTACGATAAGGCAAGGTAAGGTAAGGTAACGCGCAAGGTAAGCTGAGGCAAAGTGAGACAAGGTAAGGTAAGGTAAGGTTGTGAGGTTGATTGGCCCGATAGGTTGTAGCGCAATTTCTTCTTTAATGATCATGGATGGGTTAGAATCTGCTGAGCAGACATTGATTGTGTAACAAACTCGTTAATGTCTATATCAAATTTCTAACTGGGTGATGATGATGAGGATGAGGATGATGATGATAATAATAAGCTGGGCAACCAAATATCAAGTCCTGCAATATACTGGGCCCGTGTATTTAGAGCTGAATATGCCAATTTCACATAAATTATCATCAGTCACAGAACTTATGACACAGTGGTATTGATTATATAGGTCTAATATCATCTTGGACACAACTGGACCAGCGTCCACAGGCCAATAATGTTACACAAACAACACGGTAAATTAAAAATCTACTGAAGATGGCAGTCTGTCGATTGGCAGTTTGCATAACACCTTTCAGAAAACCAGGCCTCCTCCACCATCATTACGTCCATAACTCATTTGTTCGTTCGTTCAATCATGTATTAGCCGTCGCCTCTTCAAGATATCCAACCTTACTCTGCAGCTCTTCGAACCCAGTGTTCATGTAGATGCTTTAAGTGTCCCTGGTCGGAAGGGGGACTCCGATCAAGAGGAAAGCCATAAATGCTTAGATAGATAGCCCAGCCGCGTGTAGACACGAAATATTGTCGACGAGCGCCTGAAGTGGGCAGGAAGCAGACCCTGGGTCGTGGAACTGATCATTAGCGTTAATGGTCTTTCCGACAAACTCTTGCACCAGCATATCGTAATCGTTATCGTAATCGTAAACTCGAGATTTCTACAGCGCCCGACGAAAACTAAGTCGCGGGAATCAGCTTATTCACAGGCGCTCAGTCAAAACAAAATCTATAGGCAAGACGGATTCGGTTCCAGGTCAAGATCCAAGGGTCAGGTAGGCAAGCAGTCAGTTGGTTACGATGGGTGTTGTTTGGAATTGGATCTATTGTATAGATAAGGTGAAGAAGAAGAATCGGGATACGATAGAATCAGGATGAATGTTTTCAGTTTTGAGTGGAAGACCTGCGCAGAGATTGCAAGGGGTGAAGATACTTCCCTACTGGACATACAACTGTTGGCGTACTGGTTTGGCTAGCGATCCCCGGTATAAACTCTGCTGCCATCTGATTCCATTGGTTTCTATCGCATTCAGAAGGAAAGAATCGCTAGAGGTTGCTTTTGGGTCATTCCATGTCGAATCAACACAACGCCCGACATGAACGATTTTGCTGAAAATTCGCACAGTTATATCCATCTGGATCAGACACCTTCGAAATCAAGGTTTTTGATTTTTGGGTTAACCCATGTCCGAAATATGGGTCATTGAAATTTGGCTGAAGCACGTGGACAAATTGTTATATCTCGATTTCTGTAGCACATAATTTCAGATTCATCGCGCAGCCATAAAACTATATTACTTATTATGATATTCAATAATAATAATAATAATAATAATAATGACGATGATGATGATGAAGACGACGACGACAACGATGATGATGATGGTGGTGGTGGTGGTGGAGGTGATGATGATGATGACAATAATAATGACGATAACAATAACAATAATAAGACAATCTATATAGCGCCGCAGCACGGCCGAGGCAGAAGAAAAGGGCGCTGTACATGAGTTCAAAATCAACAACAATCCTAAGACATCTTTAAAAGATATGTCTTAAGCCGTGACGTCAATGCGTCCAGGGATGAGACATTCGTCGCATGCTCAGGAAGACTGTTCCACGCAGTCGGTCCGGTAAGCACTATACCGGTAGTCAAACTCAACAATAGCAGATGTCACTTTTTGGACAGTTAATGTTTTTTCCCATTGCTGGCTGAAGACTTGTTGTCGATATGTCCAGACGGGATGTTCTGGCGATATCATTTGGCTGTGGATTACGAAAGACCGGGGAGAGATGGTGCGCGTGGGTTTAGCAGAAAAACGATCAAACTGTAGCCAGGTCATTTGTCTGAGCTGCTTTTTATAAATAGGCCAATGACAACAGCAAATTGCAAAGTTTATTGAAACTATATAAGTGTACAAAGACTAATTTCTGTCTATTTTTGTTTATAGTTGCCTCTCATTTCCGGTCGATGGCGTCGCCTGTGTTAATTGGTCCGCATAAGCTTGTTCATAATTATCAGTCTGTCTGCCAATCAGTGGTCTTTGTCTTACGAATCCGATGTATGTATGTATGTATTTATGTATGTATGCATGTATATATGTATGTATGTATGTATGTATGTATGTATGTATGTATGTATATATGCATGTATGTGTGTATGTGTGTATGTATGTGTGTATGTATGCATGTATATATGTATGCATGTATATATGCATGTATGTATGTATGCATGTATATATGTACAGTATGTATGTATGCATGTATGTATGTATGTATCAAGACACTTAATATAGGGATCTTTTATAAGTGCTACACTTTCAAAAGAACGACTTTTGAGTCGACACCAAAGTGTAGTGTATTGGAACTAATACTTATAGATCTGCCTCTTATTGCTTGTAAGTCCATCGTGTAGACAGGAGGAGTTCCTCCGTGTCTATAGCCTGGCTAAATTTCAGAGTCTGCCATTGAGTCTGTCTTCTAAGTCCGATTTTTATTTTCATGCAGTCTGTCCTCCTTATTCTAACATACTTCGTCTGAGTAGGCCTGCCGCCTGTGTACTTTAAAAGCAAAAAATTCAGCAGAGTATGTATGTATGCATGTATGTATGTAATGTATGTATGTATATATGTATGTATGTATATATGTATGTATGTATGTATGTATGTAATGTATGTATGTAATGTATGTGTGTATGTAATGTATGTATGTAATGTATGTATGTAATGTATGTATGTATGTAGTGTGTGTAATGTATGTATGTATGCATGTATGTAATGTGTGTATGTATGTATGTATGTAATGTATGTATGGAATGTATGTAATGTGTGTATGTATGTAATGTATGTATGTAATGTATGTAATGTGTGTATGTATGTATGTATGTATGTATGTATATATTTAGACACTATATATCTATGGTGCTCTTAAGTACGTCACAAAAGCGAAGTGTTCGAATGTGGCCTTGAGACCGAAAAACAAAGAATCTGTTGTCATTTAATTCTTGAGTATATGCTTCCATACAGAAAAATATGAAATCCCAGTAGAGCTGCTAAATGAAAGCAAGAACTTACTAATTGCTATACAAAGGCCTCAGTTAGTATTTATATCTAGATCTATATTATTCTCGCCTTTTAGAGGTTCTCAAAAGGCGTTACATAAATAGCCAGATACATGTATAGGGCCTACACACTTACATACATACGTACGGACGTACTTACACATTCATACATACACACACATATACACATACAAGCATACATACATGCATACAAACATACCTACATACAGTATTTTTATTTGTACATTGATACATGCGTACACTCATACATACATACATATATTCATACATACAAATTTTACTCGATCGTACATTGCTTATCATACTGTCACAGCTATACCAGCGATGCATAACATATTCAAATCATTGATTACAATAACCTAGCTACATATAGACTAATTATATCACAATAAATGCAATCTTTATCATAGGCCTATCGCTCCATTTGTTTTGAAGACACATCAAAGGCACATGCCAGCAAAAAGTAGTCTTATTGGGGCAAGAAAGGGATGGAGGGAGTTAGTTCGACTAGGCTACTCACATAGAGGGATATAAACATTTACATAGATGGACATACACTTGCCTTCAATTTCAAACACCATCCGCCATAGCTGTCCGACTGTTTGCCTGACTGACGCTTGGATCTTGACCTGGAACTAAACCCTTCTTGCCTATCGATTTTATTTTGACTCAGCCCCTATGAATAAGCTGGTTCCCGCGACTTAGCTCTCGCTGGGCGATGTAGAAATCTCGAGATTACGATTACATAGAGGGATATACACACTTACATAGAAGAATATGCATACTTACGTAGAGGGGTATGCATACCTACAGAGAGGGATATACACACTTACATAGAGGAGTATACATACCTACAAAGAGGGGTATACACGCTTACATAGAGGGGTATACATACCTACAAAGAGGGGTATACACGCTTACATAGATGGCATACATACTTACGTAGAGGGGTATATCCAATCGGTTTACGATTACCTCTGTCTATTTGTCCACTGATCTCTATATCGGTCCTTCTTTGTAATCTTATATTATGACTTCTATGTAATGTAATGTGATGTAATGTAATCGAAAATTTATAAAGCGCCACTTCAGATAGACTCCTCAGAGGCGCTCCCGGCCCGACAACCCAGAACCACTGAGAAATAGGAAGGTCTTCAAGAGCTTGCGGAAAAGAGGGGGAGAGAGACTAAGAAATTCCTGGAGTAGGTCACGAGGAAAGCCATTCCAAAAAGCAGGACCAACCACAGCAAAACTTCTGCGCTGGGCCGTAGCTGTTCGGACCGATGGGACAAGCAAGTCACCCCGTACCGCCGAAAGAAGTAGTCTGCGGTCGGGAACAGAGGAGGCCAAAACACAGAGCTCCCTAAGATATCGCCATTACCATAATGCGCAGGGATAAATCAATGGTCGCTTCAAGTGAAACCGTAGTTCAAAACAGTAATCCGTCAGAGAAGCCAGGTCGAAGTCAGTCCAAATGGTAGGGAAAACCACAAGCGAAGCTACGGTGGGTAAGAAACTAGTTGAAACAGACGAGTCTTCAGTTTATTCTATCTTAAGTGCATTCTATCTTAATGACATTAATGTCTGCTTGTATGGTTTGCCTATCTGCAGGTATATCTTCCCAGTTGTGTGGATAGTGTTATGTAATTCCATACACGTATTCTTCAAAGACCTGTGATTCTAATATTGGCCTAGAATAATACTTTCTTTTTAACAATAGTAAACGCACATCCACATCTATGACAGAATAGTTTTACAATAAGTTTCTGTTTTACCTTAGTTGGTGGGGCATACTTTATCTTGGATCACGCGCTAAGACGACCTCGGGCGAGCACTGTCCGTAGTAGCTCCGAGGATGTACCAATGTTCCAGAGTTCGAATTCTGTCGGAGTTCCAGCCGCAAGTGTTCCGCGAGGAACCGCATTATAGGTCCCGCTTTCCAATTAAGCTCCTAGCCATTGGTTTATCTGCGTAGATACTTAGGGCCAGCGATGCTCAGTCAAATAGATCGCTGTTGGTTTAGCCATTGTCATAACCCTGCGTCGAACGGTTGCGAGTGGGTAGCATCTGTCCCTGTCTGATGCTTTATGGAATAACAGCTCAACTGACGATACGCAGCTTCTGCAGCAAGTGGCGCAACAATACCCGATATAATGGATGTGCCAATCGGTCGATGCAGCTAATTATATCAGCCAGTGTCTGTGTGTATTTTTGGCTGAGGCACGGCGAGAGTTCTTTACGAGATTGATTAATTCATCAGCACTGTTGTCTTAGACGCCCCCAGACCATGGCCCAGACATTAGACATCCGTTGTGAGTTGTCCCTCCGATGGATGGAGGAGCTGAGTCAGAATTGTTCTGCTGTCACCAAAACCGATATAGAATCCATTATATCGGGTATTTGTTTATGGTAAATAGTCAATAGCTTTCATTCCATATAAGAATTATCGCCATCTTGCAGAAGTGAAAGTCAAACAGAATTTGATGTTTTTGAATACATTTTACAAAAGTAAGTTATTGAAAGACTAGTGAGGAAGAAAAGGACCCGAGTGGGATATGCATAAGAGTGCAAAATCTTATCAGAAATGTGCCGAATCAGCAAAAAAGGGTAAATCAACCCTAGCTATGATCAAGAGAACAATAATTAGCAGAAACAATGATATAATACTTAGATTGTACAAATAATTGGTGAGATCAGTTGGAATACTGTATCTTGGTATGCAATCCATATCTGAAGCATGACAGAGAACAACTGCAGAAAGCAGAGAAGATCTACCCAACTGATTTCAGATTTCAAGGGTCTAAGCTATAAAGGAGTATAGGAGACCAAATTGAAGCTTATAATATCATCACTGAAAAGGAGACAGTGCTGTTTGAATTAGCACCAAACTAGGCAAACATTCGAGGACACAGGTATAAATTATTTAAGAAACCAAACGGAGCACTAGGGCAGCGATTTTTAAGTGCAAGAGTTTGGACTTGTAAATGGTTTGGGTGACAGTAGTGTCTCAGTGGACACTGCAGTAGCCTTGAAGAAGCAAATAGCTAGGAAGGATTGGCTATTAAACATTTCAGGTTAATTTGCAGAGTTCCTAGCACAGATTACATGACTTCTGAAACACATAAAATCCTTGTCATGCTATATCATTTCTTATATACGTCGAACGGTTTCTGTCAGTATGTATTTTATATGCTTGACGTCACCTTTTTTTTCTAATTCAGTGAGACTCCTATAGTTTTTTAATTTGTTTTGTCGGTTATCTTAGAATTGCTTTTCAGTTTAATATACAGGTAGAGAAAGATATAAAGAGATAGAGATAGATAGATAGATAGATAGATAGAGAGAGAGAGAGAGAGAGAGAGAGAGAGAGAGAGAGAGAGAGAGAGAGAGAGAGAGAGAGAGAGAGAGAGATAGAGATAGAGAGAGATAGAGATAGAGAGAGAGAGAGAGATAGAGAGATAGAGATACAGATATAGAGCACAGAGAATACTTGTGTCATAGAAATTGGCGCTAAGAAAGTTTTGTGGTAGTTTCACTGTGTTTGCTATGTATTGTCGTGTAAAACAATACCCTTTTGTGATGTGCGCAGTCAGTGGTGCATCTGGCCAGGAGGGAGCCATGGGGTCAGGACCCAGTGAGTCCAAGGCCGTCGTTCTTGGGGTATGTGTAGATCCGAGGACATATTTTAGGTGTACCCCCATCCCGATCAGGGACTCTCGACTTTCTTATGTCGATGGATAACGATTATTTTACATTAGAGTTTTCAGACATATTTGTCTCGATTTCTGTGCATTCGATCTGTATAAAATATGATATTACTCGAGATTACTCGGCAGGACTCTTTAGGGTCGTTGCACGCACCTTTGAGGCTGCTGTTAATTGCCCGCGTTATAAATGTCTGTTTAATAATAATAATAATAATAATAATAATAATAATAATAATAATAATAATAATAATAATAATAATAATAATAATAATAATAATAATAATAATAATAATATAATGATGATTATGATAATAATAATAATAATAATAATAATAATAATAATAATAATAATAATAATAATAATATAATGATGATTATGATAATAATAATAATAATAATAATAATAATAATAATTTGCTAACTAGCTACATGTGTTACAAACAGCAGCAGCACCAATATGTGAAGCTTACGACGCTCCTCCAGTTTGTTCAGTACTTCGAGGCTTCGAGGTTTCAGCACTCGATTTCCCAAACTCCCACTTTCCATTCCGGTAATGTACAACCTGACTACATGTAAAAAGTTGCGTACGCCGATAGGTTCTGTGCATATTTTACCACCGATGTATGTTGTCAGTTAACAAACAATTGGAACAAATGCAGACAGCCTCCAAAATGCAGTAAAGTCATCTGTTACACACACTTGACTACTTCATATCAGTAGTCAAGTGTATATTGAACTTCAGCAATAACTCCAAAAATATTACACTTTGATTACAAGATGTCTTTACGGTATCCCATCACCCCGTGCGCAATAAGACAGCGCCCCCTCGGTGTATAGTTTTCAATGGACCCTGAGTAGTTAATCCGACCTTGATTCAAAGCAGAAACCTTGCAGACATATCTCAACCGAACCCTTTTGCCTATCGATTTTGTTTTGACTGAGCGCCTGTGAATAAGCTGGTTCCCGCGACTTAGCTTTTGTTGAGCGCTGTAGAAATCTCGAGATTACGATTACGATTACGATCTTAATACGTAATGAGTTACAACGCTGAGAATACCGAGATACGACGTTAATTATACTTAGAACCTTAATTACTCTGAGTGCCTTAATTACTCCGAAAGCCTGAATTACACTGAAAGTCTTAATTACACTGAAAGTCTAGCAATACGACGAAACAGTATATCCAATAGCACAATTAGAAGATTTATACACGTACTTCACAGTCGACCTAAAAATCTGTAGGCCCCATAAAACTTAAACACACAGAAACTTCCATAGCGCTGGCATATACCCAAACTGAACAGTCTTCAAGTGCCACAGTATTCGTTAACAAGTAACTTCTTCATCCTAGGTCCAGGAAATAGAAAAATACCCGAACTTACAAGAAATCGGCGCAAAATATGCCTATAACTCTTGATATAGGCCTACAGTAGGCTGACTGTGTGCGTAATACGGTACAAAACATTCTCCATCTTGGATGTGCTTTCCCACGCAGAAAGTCTAGTACTTTGTCATGGTGACTGATTTAGAGGAGCACGGAAAACTGGCCGTTTGTTCTGCCATATGCCACATTTTTTTGTAGCCGGCGGATAATTTATACAAGTCAATCGTCCGCTTTTAGCAGCTAGGGCTAGAGCTTATCATTCTCTCCCGTTGGGGCTGCTCTCGCTGGAGCTGGAACGATGAGGCTGGGAGGAGCGATGAGGCTCAGACTGAATCAGTCAACGACCGCTTCTTTGAACTTCCTTCTGACTTGCGTCTCAGGTTTTTAAGCGGATCCTGGAAATCAGCGATTCGGTATTTTGTAAATAGAGGGTTCGTGGTATAGTTGTTGTATGTATGTACGTATGTATGCATGCATGCATGTAGACATGTGTGCATTTATATATGTATGTATGTTGTATGTATGAATGCACGTATTTATATATATATGTAAGCCTATGTATGTATGTATGTATGCATGTCTTTATATGTGTTTATGTATGTATGTATGTATTTATGTATGTATGTATGCATGAATATATGTATGTATGTATGTATGTCTTTATATGTGTTTGTGTATGTATGTGTGTATGTATGTATGTATTTATGTATGTATGTATGTATGAATATATGTATCTGTGTGTATGTATGTATGTGTGTATATATGTATGCATATGTTGTATATATGAATGCATGTATTTACAGTGCTGGCCATAAGTTTGGAATCACCCAGGCGCAATCTGTTGAAAACCATATTTGATCGCTATAGCAGTCGAGTCTATCAAGCTATTGAGTCGGCGATGGTTACTTTGTATAAATGGTCAGGTATACCAATCCTTGAGGATAAACTAGAAACACACATGGGGATCCTCAATTGCACCACTTTCCAACATGATGGAGCTCCTTGCCACCGGGCAAGGACTGTGACAAGATGGATCAATAGACGGGGAATTCATATCCTGGATCCAGTCCCGACCTCAATCCCATCGAAAACCTGTGGATGTTTATGAAGCAGAAGGTGTCTGAGGAGCATCCAACATCAAAGGTATCGTTGGTTGACGCCATAAAGCGAGTCTGGGTCAACCACATCAGCCCAGCTTATTGTGAAAGTCTTGTGAATTCCATGCCAGCAAGACTCAAGGCTGTCCTGGCTAACAAAGGACAGCACTCAAAGTACTGAAGTCTGAAGTTGACATTTGACTATCCATTTACTTAGTATGTGAGTTTTGAATAAACTGTTACAGTTTCATTGAGAAAAATTACAGTTACAATTTCTTCTGAGGCTTTTTATAAGAAAATTTCATACATTTCTAAGTGATTCCAAACTTATGGCCAGCACTGTATATATATGTATGTATGTATTTATATATGTATGCATGCATGCATGCATGCAGGTATATATGTATGTATATCTTTATATATGTATGTATTTATGTATGCATGTATGTATGTATGTATGTATGTATGGTTGGTTGGCTGGTTAGCTATATTGGTTGAAACATACGTCAAAGCGCCTCCTTGCGTAAGGTTGCCGATCGTGGATTTTTATCTCGGGCTAGCACGGTCCGTACATGAGGACCTTAGATGGTGTGGCATGCTCTCAATCAAATGGGCAGCGGCGGTGAAGGATCTCACCAGATAAATTCATAGAAAATGAGCAGGGTCGAGTTCATATGGTCATTAATGAAAATCGTGTACTTTAATATTCATTTCATTTCATTTATTTGGACCTTTGGTATGAAGTACCTCACAAAAGCGCGGCCTTCGTCCGCCCAGATGATGTTCAAGTCATTAAGAACAGAAAATTATCAACAAACGAAAACCTGGAACCGAACCCTTTTGCCTATCGATTTAGTTTTGACTGAGCGCCTGTGAATAAGCTAGTCCCCGAGACGTGGCTTTCTTTGGGCGCTGTAGAATTCTCGGAATTACGATTACGATTACCTCGCTTCTGGAACCATCTCCCACATGAATTCCACAAATTCTCCACCCTCCACCCTCCTCCTCCTCCTGTCATTATTACCCAGCATCACTTTCCTCAAGCCCGTCTACCTATGACTCCTCAGGCTTTCCTTTCAAAACTATGAAGTCCCATTTCTTCAAGATACCTTACTCCGATCCATCATATCCGCCGCCTTCCCATTTCCCTCAACCTTAAGGCTAAAGACATCCCAGTAAAAAAAGCTTTCCTCTACCATTCCATCGCTGGTCTTCCGCTAACCGGACCTTGTTCTTCATACGGTATCTCTGGACAGCCCCTACCTGACTTGACGCAGCGCTGGTGGATAAACAGGTGAGGTACACTTATAGCGACGAGAAAGAAACAATGGTGCGAATTGACTAACTTTAAACGCTTGTGACAGCCTCACAGTATCAACGCTGATTGTAAGTTTGCATTTCAACATTAAATAAAATATCAAGTAGGCTACTTGTTTTAAAATGAGTGCCTTACATTACACTTTTAAGTAGCGCTTTAGAAATTCTGGAGTTTACGATTACCATTAGGCCTACTAATGGCTCGGCTACTAGCCTACATGACGAGTCAAAAAACGAGTTCATGAGTTTGTTTTATTTCTTATGCAGCAGCACCATATAGTAATACGTACACACCAGCATTCAAAACACAACGAATCACGAACAGGTCAAAAGGTTAATTGTAAATATAATCTATGCCCCTCTGTCCACATTTGACATTCTTGAGGAATAGCACTGTCATTTAATGCTAATTTGGCTTAAGTGCAAACAGGTCGTCTATTAAGAGGGAAAGAGAGGAGTCATCCTAATGCCGACAAGGGAAAAGCGTTGTACCTAATGCGAACGTACGCACTGAAATTTGGTACAGCATCAAAATTTGGTACATAGCTATTTCAGAGCGGGCCCTGTATGAGCCCCAAGAACGTGGCTATCTAGGTCGGGGTTTGAACCCCAGTTGCTGAGGTTAAAAACGAAGTAAAAAGACGATACCCTCTTGTGCTGTGCAGCTCCAAAAAAGTAGATACCAGTGTATAATGTAGTCTGTTATTGCAATGTAATAAAAAATTTATATAGCGGTAGATAAAAGTCCCGTAAAAGGTTCCTCGACTGGGAACATGCTTATTGCATCAATCAGATTTCTAATTTCCTCTTTGAGTATCGTAAATATGGCTACGATGCAATCACAATCACTTTTTTTAAGATTCAGTATTAGATTTCATCTGAGGCTTTTTGGAGTAACTCAAAGTTTTAGCTATCATGACCACTACATTTCGCTACAAAAACGTCATGCAGCCTTTGTAAAATTTAGGTTTTAATTCAACGCTGATCCTTAGGTAAAGCAAAGTTTCAAAGAATTTGAAATTTACAGTATGATCCAAACCAACTTTAAAAAATCTCAGGATCAAGAAGCATAAATCTAAGCTTGCTGTGTAAACGCTAATCTCAATTTCACTGTTTTTTAAAAATTAATAGAAATTAATCCTGGAAGAATGGCGATCATCAAACATACACAGGAAACCTCCATATGTAATTTGCAATGTTATATGTAATGTGTAATGTAACATGCAATGTAAAATGTACTGTAACATGTAATGTAAAGTGTAGTTTACTATGCAGTGTAATGTGTAATGTAATATATAAAGCAACATGCATTTCAATATAAAATATGTAATTTAATATGCACTGTGTAATGCATAATGTAATGTTTAAAATGCAATGCGTAACGGAACAATTGCAAAGTTATATGTAAGCTGCCATGGTAAATGTAATTTGTAAAGTTAAATATAATGCAAAATGTATTTACCTATGTAATGTGTAATCCAATATGTGTTGTATAATGTAACATGTAATTTGTAAATGCTATTTCTAATATGCAATGCAATGTAATGTAATGTAATGTAACAAGCACTTATATAGCGCTCTTCAAGTACCTCTCAAAAGCGCAATGTCTAAAAGTAGCATGGAATTTATAAACGCAGAGGTGCCAACTGAAATATCGAATCACAACTGACCGATTATATTAACTGTCATCCCACAGATGAAGATAGTAAGCACTGTACACAACTACAATATGCTGTACATAATATTATTTCGAAAATTGCTACACGCGTACAACAGCATTTGCAGGAACATGACTAGTGGAACAACATTCGATAAAGTTCGTACAATCTCTTGCCATTAGAATGCGTACAGATTAATCAATAATCAATTTGAAGTACAGTAAAGTAATCAGGCATTAAACGCCTCCACCAGCAACCCACCCAGGTAAAACAACTTTAGCAACAGGAACAATGCAACGGCTTCATTTAACAGAGATGAATGAAGAAGCTGCGTTGTCTGATGTGGAGAACTGAATGGGAAGGACTAATGCAATGTCCATCATCGCTAGTCCTCAGATGGACGCTTCAGGAGGCTGACGGAGCTATCCAC
The DNA here is from genome assembly GCA_964023275.1 of Norana najaformis. Classification (NCBI taxonomy): domain Eukaryota; kingdom Metazoa; phylum Annelida; class Clitellata; order Crassiclitellata; family Hormogastridae; genus Norana; species Norana najaformis. The sequence continues at coordinate 29,132,461 of OZ029919.1, forward strand.
TAAATCCAGTAAATCCATGCAACATGGATCAAGAATGAATTGCTAAGTTCACCTGACGCTAAGTTATAAACATGGCCCCCAGCCCGAAATTACGACGGGCGGAAAGGGAATGGAACAAGGGAATCAATGCAAAACAGAAAAGATCGAGTAAAAAATTAATGTACTAGAAACTCGTTATAACGCCTTCTGGTGGGAGCCATATTAAGAACTGCCTTATAACGAGGTTTTCTTGTAATAAGTTTATTTTCTATAGCTGAAGTTATTGTGGGATCCATTTTCCTCATCCTGTTACATCAGGATTATAACAAAAGGGGCCGTCCATAATTGACGTCACGCACCTAGGGAGGGGCGAGGGGGTCACACATCTGTGACAATTTGTGACGAAGGGGAGGGAGTGTTTAAGAAATGTGACATCACATCATCACATCAAACAGTTTGGATTGTTTCGAGTTATTGTTTTTAAACATTTTTAATAATTGTAATGATTCTACCAGAGCTTTTCATTTTGTGGAATGCATGATTGTAATAATTATACTCCCTCCATTTTTCTTCGTTCTACTATATAGTTTGAAGTATTTTTATAGTTATAATTACTTTATTTGATAATTATAAGAAAATTTGCGTATAACATACTGGACATCTGGTTTTTTCGGGGGGGGCAGAGCTTTGTGATGTCATATTTGAGGAGGGTATGACTTTTGTGACGACGTGACGATGGGGAGAGGGGTCAAAAATCGTCCTAAATTGCGTGACGTCATTTATGGACGGCCCCAAATAAGTTATTACAGTATACATTGGGTCTCGACTTGGGTATCTGCTTTCTGGAAATTCAACCAATCCATTGTTCAAACCTGCACAGGCAGCAAATTTGTTCTGAAATTAACAGACGTACTCTTACACTGCACATATTTGTTCCTGAAACAACGACACATATACTCGTTAAAATGTACACAACTTTTCTTGGAAAGCAGGAGCTTTTCCTTAAAATTCTCAGTTTATGACAACTTCCATCTCAGACTTCACCTGCAGTCGTCCGAATCTGTCCGATTTTGATATGAATTAAACGACTGTTACAAACATTGAAATAAAATCGTTTGACTCAAAGAATCAGAACACAGTTGTTTATCAAACTATTGGCAACACCTGATGGCCAAACTATTAATTAATTGTAATTGTTGCTTTTTATTATCATATTTATTATTATATTACTACTACTGTTATTTAGTCTCGGCTATTCCAGAATAGTGAAACCTGAATTATTTAAAATCACATTTATTTATTCCTTATAAATTTACACCATTGTTTATTTTAGAGCACCCCTATCTAATGGCAAAGCATTAATTCACTGTTTATCTTGGGATTATTTACAACTTAAAAGCAAAAACTTAATACTTTAGTTCTGGAATCCCTTAACGTTACTCACAATTACTAATAAACTCAAATTTACACTGTAATCCCTACTGAACATTTGAGACAGAACATTCAAAAGTCATTTAATGTTCTCTCATGCTACACAATAATCTTCTACTAGCAGGAACATTATTCAATAATTAATTAAATTAATTATATTTGAACATTTGAACTCAGATATTCCAGCAATTGACTGTTTCTCTCTCTTTCTATTTCCACAGCATAAAAATAAAGTAGCAACGAAAATATATAATATCCAAAGAAAACTCGACTTCTGCTCATACTGTCCATTGCAAAGCAAAGAGCACTACATTTCTCATCCGCAAAGCAATAATTCTAACTCTGCCCATTAGCAGAATTCAGAGCATACGGTAATCACAGTCACCACAATCTGCTCCACATCAAAGACCAGATCCAGCTACACCCTGCAAACAACATTCACATTCCTAATCAACATGTATGTATATATATATAAGTATGCATGCTTGTACTCCTGTACTTACATATGTATATATATATGTATGTATGCATGTATGTACATATGTATGTATGTTGTTGTATGTATGTATCTATGTTTTTGTATGTGTGTATATGTTTTTGTATGTATGTTTTTATATGTACGTATCTATGTTTTTGTATGTATGTATCTATGTTTTTGCATGTATGTGCATATGTATGTATGTTTTTGTATGTATCTATGTATGCATGCATGTGTGTACATATATACTCAGACATTTATGTAGCGCCTGTAAGGAGTTGTAATTCAATACAACTTGAATCACGCTAATACTACACAATATAACTGGTCGGCACTGCCAGGCTTGTCTTAAATTTCACGTACATGAAGAGCAAATTGGGCCAACGTCAGAAAAAATCATTCAGGTGATACAGTGGGTCTTCTGGCGTAATTCTACGGATTCAAAATGAACATTTATGCTAAAATGCTTGATATCGCTCAATCACAACAAGACCAAGATATGTCTTTACTTACAACTTAAAATCCAAAGCAAACTCATTGGAAATCCCTTTGCTGAAACTTTCCCAGTCAAAGCAAATCAATCTTACAATTTTCTGCAATACATACCGTAATACTTTACAAAGTAACTTTTTGGACTAACTCAAATGATTATTTCGTTCAAAATACCTGTTGAAATGTCACACACATGAAGCACCTTTTGAGTAGTGCAGCAGGATATATAAACACACAGTCCACAATAAAGAACCATCATGACATTACTCATGCCTTACAACACATGACATTTACTCATGCCTTACAACACATGACATTACTCATGCCTTACAATACACTAAGATATTTCAGTTTCAACAAAATAACAAATTTCGTCTAATACTGTCACCAATGCTTGAGGATTTCATTTTGAATCTGTGAACTGCTTCTCAGCTATTTCCTCGTTATCAAGCGGTTAACAAAATTTTACATTTGCAGGCTCAACATCAAGAGAACGCCATATTCCAAATGATGTCAAAGTTGCCCAGAAGATTCAATGAGGGTAAAACTTTGCATGAACAAGTTGAGGTAATTGGGGAATGAATCCAGCAAGGTAAAACCTGGGATAAATCGTTGCACGAACCTTTCATGGTGAGAATAATTTAAGGTAAATACCAGGAAAGATTCAAGGTCAAGTTACCAGGAATGATCATCCCATGGAACATTCTCACCATTCAAGGTAACTAAAAGACGAATCCTTCAAGGTTACCATGAGATGAACCATTCAAAGTAACTTAAAATGAATCGTTTTAAGATGACTTTCTGATGAATTTACCGAGGTTAAATGTTTAGGGGAATCAAACTGCACGAATCCACACAAGCACAAATTAAAGGTAATTTTAAAATGTTAAGATATAATATGCAGAAATAAATCAAATTAACGCTGCAAGAAGAACGAATCAAACTAAAGCCACTGCTGTGGTATCCTGGATCGAATTCTACAGTTGCAGTAAACCTGTGCAGATGATTTTTTTTACAAACAGGGCACCACTGCAGTCAAAAAAAAACAAGTTCAACACGAAACATGGTAAACCAGGATTGTGTCAACACAATCAGAATTGGAAAAATTACAAAATCACTAAGTCAGCAGTTAAAAAACACGAAACTGGAGTCAAATCAACGAAACTTAGTATGTAAAATTTACAGCATTCAAAATCGCTAAGATAACACAGAGTTTCCGACATGGTCACTTTTCAAAACACAGAACCTCGTCACAAACACTGAAATATATAATGTCTACATATTTACTACTTCCAATTTGATTCGCTAGCTTCAATTCGTGTGTCTGGAACGCAATGAAAATAAAACAGAATGTTGAGGAAGGAAAGAACGTGAATGTCGTCCGAGTAAGTATTCATGCCGTCATCTGAAGCGGTTGAGATGACATCTGGATGGTCGCGACAAGATGACCAAAGTCTCAGCGGTCTCATACGATTGGAGTCTGAAACCAACAAACGACGATATATCTCTGAGCACAACGCATGCTTGCAAACAGCGTACATGCTTTTATCATGTACAGGGAGTTCTGCTGCGGCCCTTGTTGAACCATGTACCATCAAGTACTTGATTTATGACAAGTGAAACGACAACGAAACGCTATGCTTGCCCTCATCTGTTTGCTTGGCAATTGCATGTCCGATGCGGCATATGATAAAGCTGATTTGGCCTGCAGCAGCATCAGCAGCATACGGAACAGCTGATGATCTTTAATCATCTCTATGGCAACTATCATCAACAATTTCCATCTCACTGGAGTCTAACGGGCATAATAGAATCACTGAACCGAATACTAGAATCAATTTGGAAAAGACGAGTCATTGGTTACCTAATCATCATCTTCTTCATCATTATCTTCATCATCTGTTTGCATTTACATGGCACCAATATCTAATGACTAACCATCAATCAATGCGAGCAATGGTCTTCTCCTACCTTACTCTATCTAGGTTACCTTCCTTACCTTACCTTACATTACCTAACCTAATCTTACCTTAGCTACCCTTACCTTACCGAACTTTATCTAACCCATCTTACCTTACCTTACCTAACCTAACCTTACCTTACCCTTTGAAAAGTCACAATACACAGCTGAAGTGACTTACATTTCTCGTGTCAAATGCTAACAGGAGACTCGGCTGCATCGAAGTCATGGCATCGGAGTTTCCGAGCGCCATCTGACTGCCGCTGTTGCTTTCCACGCTGCCACTAGGGGGCGCTTGTATTGAGCAGGCGAGCGGAGGGCCAAAGTTTCCAACTCGGCAGCGTGATGAGGAACTGTTCACTGTGGAATAGGGAATTGATGAATGAGGATGGCTTAAATGGTCCTCCAGATCTGGCAAAAAACAGAACCGTGTAAGGAGAAGGAGGAGGAGTAGAAGGAGGAGGACGCGAAGAAGAACGTGAAGAAGAACGCTAAGAAGAAGAAGAACATGAAGAAGAAGAATGAAAAGAAGAAGAATGCAAAACAGAAGAAGGCAAAGAAGAAGAATGCGAAGAATGCGAAGAACGTGAAGAATGCGAAGAACATGAAGAAGAAAAGGAATATGAAGAAGAACACGAAGAAGAAGAAAAAAAAGAAGAAGAACATGTAGAAGAACGTGAAGAAGAACGTGAAGAAGAAGAAGAATGTGAAGAAGAAGAGCAATTGCTTAAGCTAATCCCAAGAAGCAGCCCTGGGAATGAAGTGTTAGCAACTTCATCTTCTTAGTCTCGGCATATGAGGACAGGTGGCCCGTCCTTTCCTCGCCACTTGACAGTGTACATCCAGTGTACTCATTTTTGTAGCTGAGTTTGTTAGGGACACATGTGGAATAGAAAGTAAAAAATATCTTTCTGTCTGTGGCAGGGATTTGAACAACTGACCTTTAGATTGAAACTCCAGCACATAAAAACAACATAATTATTGTCATCATCAGTATCTTTGTTATAATCAGTATCCTTATCCTCAAATTATTATCAATCAGCCAACACATCAACAAGTCATTAACATTCTCCCCTCTCCAGTCACCTCATCCTTAAAATTTGGAAGTCGCACCATAGCCTTAGCTGCCCCACCAGAATTACGAAAATTATCTCACCTATCATACAAACTCACCCATCACTTCACCCCTTTCAATCTCTGCACAGGTCTTCCACTCAAAACTGAAAACACCCCTCTTCCGCAGATCTTATCCTGATTCTTCTTCTTCCCCTTATCGATCCTGCAGATCCAATTCCAAAAAACCACCTACTGTAGCCGCCTGCCATGCCTTGCCTGCCTGCCTGCCTGCCTGACTCCTGGACCTTGACCTGGAACCAAACCCTTCCTGCCTATCAAGTTTGCTATGACTGAGCACCTACGAATAAGCTGGTTCCCGCGACTGTACTCTCGAGCTTACGACTATCATCAGCCACATCTATGAACTAAGTAGAACTAAGTAAGTAGAAAGAGTTGCCCGTAGCAGAGACCAGGTCAGAACAGAAGCTGTTGAGCGCAGGTTACCTTCTCTTACCGTGATAGCGCTGGTTGTTGTTGTGTGCAGGCACCTGGCCCTGTTCTGGGCCCCGTATTCCGGTTGGTGCCGTACCAGTGCGTGTCAGACGCTCCTGGATGTGCTTCTTCCGGTCGGATTTCGGGTACGGTCGCCGTGGGGCAGCACTGTAGCTGCTGTCTGTACTGCATGGACTGCTCGGCCGTGGAGCCCTCTGGCGCTGCTTTGCAGATTTCTTGGCTGTAGAAGAAACAATAAGATGATAAGGTAAAGGTATATGCAAGGTAAAGGTATCTGAAAGGTAAATTACGTGTTTGCATAAGGTAAAGGTATACAAAGTAAAGTATACAGAGGTAAAGGCATATGAAGGGAAAAGGTATACAGAGGTAAAGGCATATAAAGGGAAAGGTATACAGTAGTAAAGGTATATGAAGGGAAAAGGTATACAGAGGTAAAGGTATATGAAGGGAAAAGGTATACATAAGAAAAATTGTAATTGTAGTTGTAACCTGACATTTATAAAGCGCCACTTCAAGAATAAACTCAGCAGAGGCACTATATATGTATGGTAAAGATGATAGTAAGCAGTCGTCCATTAACAACGTTTGCAGAGGGAGAAAGGTAGCAGTTACTCAAATGGGGACAAGCAGAGGGTTACGCCCAATGCGGATGTCCATATTTAAATTTGCTACATTTATGTCAGTACATCCAGTGCCCTTAAACACGAACTATATGGAAGAATATATGAGTCTTAGGTTAAAATGTTTCATTTCCTGAGCTATTTACAAGAAACATGACTTGCATAGAAACAAGATGTTGACCTCAAGCGGCAATAAAATCAGCAAACAGTCTCTCAAGAAGGAAAACAAAACATCCACCAACAGAGGCCGACGAAAAACGGCTCAAAAAGAACCAAAACTGGAAAACGGCTCCGATGAACCAAACAAGTCATCCATGCAGGAAAATGCACACATAACTAGCCGGAATTGCCTTTCATGAGAGCTGCGGCTTGAATTGCTCAGTTTGTCCCTTCCGCAGTTTCGCAAGTGCCTGAAGTCTGTATTATTTGACAGTGGTCTCACTGGCTCGGGTCGGGAGCACCTCTGATGAGTCTATTCTTGAAGTGGCACTTTATACATGTCAGATTACAACTACAATTACAAAAAAGAGACTGGGAAGAAAAACCCGGTCACGTAGGTCCATGATCAAAATCCAGTCTGAGGCAAACTGAAACACATCATCTTTTATAAAGTCGGCTTTCCCACCAAAATGAACAGAAGGAGTCCAATGTACAACTCAGCCTACTCGTTCCTATCCTATATGCCGTATGTAACAATGAACTGACTGAGTTATAGACAAACAGTGCTATAAAACAGTCAAGCGCATATACCGCGAAGTGTTCGTAAATATTGCCAATAAAATTTGAATTATAGCTGCAGAGAATACTGCAATCAGAATCACAAGCAGAATGTTCACCAAAATAATACCATAAAATATCTTTATGGGAATTTTATGTCGAATATGCTAGACGGCAAAAAAACATGCTGCACCATATCTTAACTATGCGATGGAAGGCCAGAGCTGAAAACATTCATAGATTCCCATCTGTTGAAATCAAATAACTTTCTATACATAGAATTCCAACAAGGGTAAGTAAGTAAATAAGTAATTCATTTGTTAACACGCCATATATCCATTGACAGAGCGAGGAATCATAGGCATTTAGTTCGTCTTCCTACCTCACAGCGTACCTAACAGCAGAGAAGGCATAAGTCAGTATTGGCAGGCAGTATCTTTCTTCTAGAGATATGTGAACTCAACTCATAAAGGTTCTTGGCATGTGCAAAAATACAGTTACAAGCAGAGAAAAAGCACAGCCTAATTGCATCCGTGTTGAAGGCTAGCGATTTCCTGTGGTTATTCACCAAATCAAGGTATTTTATTGATGACGCTCATGGAATTGGTGCTTCCCCTAAAACCATGGGATTACTAACAGCATGAGACAATTCACCTATAGCAATGCAACAGAACTTTGAGGAACTGAATTGTAGGGATATGGCACTGGAAAGAGAAAAGCATAAGTTAAGCAGATCCTGAAGCCTATTAACAGAGGGGCATAGTAGCAGCATATCGTCAGTATAAAGCAGACACCCTATAAATAATGAGTTTATGTGACAACCCACTCCAAGTTGACACAGCTGCACAACAAGCATGCTTATAAAAATGCTGACAGGAAAGGGTAACAAAACACCACCCTGCCTCACACCAGATGTCACTGTAAAACGTATGAAACACAGCTGCCCAAGCACACTTTAACGAGCGTCTTACTTTTTAAGGACAGGCACTGAAGTGGGGTGGGGGTACGTCACTCTTGTAGCAATGAATCAAACATTCTGCTATGTACAACGCTATCAGATGCTTTTCTAATATCCAAAGCAGCCATAAATATTCAACTGCCCCTTTCAGTAAAAGGCTCAATGGTTGTTCTTAGAGCAAAGAGCCTTTATGCAGCCAATTCCACGCTTAAAACCAAATTGTAAGTCATCGACTACTAGGAAATTTTCATGTATGGGGAGAAGTAGGATTTCCAACACTTGGAAATACTGCTAACAGGAATAAGAGTGATGGCATGGTAATTGTATACATCACTTGGATTTCGAGTTTTATCTTTAATTAGGGGTATAATGACGTAGTAGTTATTACTGTAGGCGAATAGTTATAGTTAGCTGGGTGCTGTGATAGAGCAATCTGGAGATTGGGGCAGAGAAATAAGAGCCAGATTGGGGATGGCGCGCACGATCATGAGCTCGCTTGCAGTGATCTGGAGGGACAGGGCTCTGGGAACCTGGCTGAAACTAAGGCTCGTAAGCGCACTGGTGTGGTCGGTGGCGCTGTATGGGTGTGAGACCTGGACACTGCGGAAAGAAGACAGAAGAAGAATAACAGCGTTTGAAATGACGACGTACAGGAGGATGCTGAGGGTCAGTTGGAGTGAGCACAGGACAAATGAATCGATTCTGGAAGAGCTGAAGCCGGAGTGACGCCTGCTGGAGGTGGTGATGAACAGAAAGCTGGGCTACTTTGGACATATGATTAGAGCAGACAATCTACCGGCCTTCATATGCCAGGGATATATGGAGGGAAAAAGACCTCGGGGAAGACCGAGAAGGCGCTGGAGGGACGACGTGACGGAGTGGATGGGGATGTCGATGGCGGACTGCACAAGGAAGGCAAGAGACAGAACTGAGTGGAGAAGACTGACGTCGCTGGCCATGGTCTCCGATCCGCAGCAATGAGGATGGACAAGACAAGACAAGGAAGAGATACCTCAAAGAAAACAGCGTTAGTTTCTGTATCAGTTTCTTATAAAGTACGGTAAGTGGTCCGAGATGGAAAAGATAAGTCATAGGAGCCTCAGTTACCTTTCTGAGAGTCTTTGCAGTCAAGGAACTGCATTCCATTTGAGCTGGCTATCGTCAGACCAGACAACTCGGCAACTCTGGAGACAGCGTTGGCAAAGTCCACTTCTGCATCATCACTTGATGCCACTGATCGACATTCAACGTCGCTGCAATCTTCAGAAAAGCCAAAGCAAGATGAAGAACTATTCAGCAAAGCTCTATCTTTCTTAAACTATCTGCCACTACACATGGAAACGTTTTTCTGCTGGGCAAACACTGATTCTTTAATTTTCGGGCAACCTTGAATGCGTTAAAACTTTTTATAATAATAATGATAATGATAATAATAATAATAATAATAAAAATTTTTCCACCAAAAAGCATTCAGTGAAGACTAGCCATTCAAGAACAACACTCTCCCTAATTTTTGTAATCCCAAAATATGTACTCTGGGTAAAAAGAATAATAATAATAAATTTAGATTTGCTAGACATTGCTGTATGAGTTTTAAATAAAGGCCTTAAATAAATGCCAAAGTAATCTGTACCTGTACATGATTATCATAAATAGTTAGAAAGACAGGTGAGCTAAGGTAAATGCAAATTTATTATGCACCTCGACCGACTATGGATAGCACAGTAATGGTCACAGAATTTTCTGAACTTTTATTATAACTATCTACCCTACCATTGGGAAAGAAAAACTCAAGGAATAATGTAATCTTGAAAAGGCGTTTTTAATTATAATCTAAAGGCCAACACAGTTAACTAAGCAGAATTAACATCATCTGGAAGAGAATTTCCAAGCCTTGGATGAGCAGTCAAAAGTGTTGGATCAGTGGATTACCACACCTTGTGCTTTTTCTCCAGGGTAAAGGCTGTTAAATGCGTCATAGTTCAGCAACATCGGATCCGGTAAGAACGTCGGTGGTGTGTTGTGGTAGCTGTTTGAGAATGGAGTCATACTTGCTTGGCTGTCCAGGCTACTCAGTCTAAAGGAATACAATGTTAAACACATACACGTAATTAAACAGTGAAAGCCATTATTGCTATTATAATTAATCATATCGCTATTTTTCATGCAATAATTATAATTCAGTTTAATGCAAAAATTATGGCTTGGCATGTACTTGTACTGGACAAGACCAGCACCAAGAACAGAATTTTCACTGCAACAAATTGGAAAGTAAGAAAGTAAATAAGCCAGCAAGTTAGAAAGGCCTATGAGAGGTTCTTAAAAGGCGCCACATAAACATCTAGATATATAAATACCTATAAAGGTATCTGGAAGAAGGTGCTATAATGCTGATGCAACATAAAACAAAGTATGCAGTGTGGTAAACAATGGTTACATACAGGGTGATTGCAAATGAATTGCTTCAGGGTTTAAATCCCAATGCAGTGTTTGACGCAGAACATTTATCAATGAGAAAATGTTGTCGAGTTGTCAATTTCTGTTGTCATGCTTGTACTTAGCAAAAGGCTATTCAACCAAAAGACTGCACTGCCTCCAATGACACGGCAGGCAGGTGCAACACAACGATGAGGCAAGTAATTACTGTACCTTACTGAACTTACCTCACCCTGCATCACCTGACCTCAACTTACCTGATCTGACCTACCTTATATGACCTGACATGAAATGACCTGACCAGGCATTGCCTCATGTGACCTGACCTAGCCTAACCTTACCCTGACCTTACATCACTTCACCTCACTTCACATGACCTAGCCTGATCTCACCTCATGTTATTGAATGCTATGGAGACTGTTACAATACCTGTCACAAGGACTGTCATACTGTCTTTGATCACAGTCTGAACACATCGCAGCTAGGCCATAGAGGGCGAAGTCATTCGGATTGCCGTTGGGGCACTTGGGGCCTCCGTTAGTTGCCCTGGCCCGGTCACTTTGATATGTATTGACACTGCTCTGAGATAAGTGATCAGCGGGAGGGTGTTTGAAGAGCATTTGTTGTGCCATATTACACCCTCGCAATCTGTCATCTAAAAAAGAGTCCATCCTTTCAGCCATAAATGCCAGAGTTCAAAAACACACCATAAAACTCAGTTCTAGTTAGGTATTGCAACATTCATGATTTTGATTAGATATCAACAGGCTTCTGACTGTGTACTTTACTACTGGATATTGACTAGATTTTTACAGTGTAGTTTCTGTTTAATGAAGCTGTGTCATATCGTCACCCTCTTCTTTTATCCAGGCTTATAATAATAATAATAACAACAACAATAATAATAATAATAAAATGACCTGTGATGACCTCCAATGACATGGTGGACAGGTGCAACACAACGATGTGTTTGTCGCTCCTTCAGCAGGAGCAACAAACTCTTATCTTTCGCATCGCGTCGTACGCATAATAAAAATAATAATTATAATAATAATAAAAATAATAACAATCTTTTATCCAGGCTTAGGACTGGCACCACCCAAGAACGGCAGTAGCAGTCTCTTCAATCCATAAATAAATCTTTTGCCTTGTTGACTAGATTTTGACTGGAATTTTGTGATTATCAAACTTTAAACAAAAATACATTCAAGGTATCATTATCAACATAAACTATACTTCAATCTAAAGTATATTAATCCAATATAAAAACTTCTAATTTCAAGGTAAATTTATCAGTACAATAACTACCTAAATTCAAGGTACCGTAATCAGGTCTACAGTCTCCGTCTCTTTTTCCAAAGCTGTCACAAGATGGCGCATTCGGCTGAATCATGTAAGCCTCGGGGTTTGGAATGGCTCCACCAGCAGACATCTTTCGGTGGAAACCCCCACTACCATTTCCCATCAGAGTGGCGGTGGCGTAGGGTAGCGGTGGCACACCCCGAGTATAGACGTTCTTCGTAAGGGGTGGCAAAGGAAGGGCTGCATTGTAAGCACCATCGACAAATGGAAATTCTTGTGGGTCGCCCAACTCGGGATTTGCCCGTTGCAACGACTCCACTTGAACAAAAACAGCAACGACAGATCAGCTGGCTTGAAATGACAAATAAGTCATTTATAATGCAGTTTGCAAAATCACATGGCTTTGAAAATCACAAGACTTTGAAAATCACATGGCTCTGCACATGCTTGATAACAGTAGAATACATTAATTAACAAGAATACATTAATTAACAAGAATACATTAATTAACAAGAATACATTAATTAACAAGAATACATCAATTAACAAGAATACATCAATTAACAAGAATACATCAATTAACAAGAATACATCAATTAACAAGAATACATTAATTAACAAGAATACATTAATTAACAAGAATACATTAATTAACAAGAATACATCAATTAACAAGAATACATCAATTAACAAGAATACATCAATTAACAAGAATACATTAATTAACAAGAATACATTAATTAACAAGAATACATTAATTAACAAGAATACATCAATTAACAAGAATACATCAATTAACAAGAATACATCAATTAACAAGAAATAGCTTCATCTCACAGGACATTAAACTTGAGTCCCAGAAGTTTACCTGGTGTCAGTACGACACTTCAGTAAACACTTTTAAAAATTCAATATAAAATAAATTAATGTACTAAGACATTTTGGACATTTTCCAATATAGGTATTCAATGACAAGTGATTTTGTGAATATCTAATCTAATTTAAACCAAACTGAAATCCTTACCTGAATACATATAACTTTTGTAAAAAAAACAAATCTAATCTAACCAAAATCTAAATTTGCAGCAAACAGAACAAAAAAAAGATGATTTAGGTACAGCCAAAGAAAAGAAGAGGAGCTAGACCCAAGAGGCAGCTATAAGTATGAAATGCTGGCTACTTCATTTTCTCAGCCTTGGCACATGAGGGCGGGTCGCCACTACTCCACCTCACCACCTGACTTTCCCACTGACACTGTTCAATAACTGTACTTTTTATAGCAGAATTCGCCACTGTTGAGTCCACTAGTAGGTGCACATGGAGCTTAAACCTTGAAACAAATTTCTGTCCCTGGTGGGGGATTTGAACCCCCACCTTTCAACCTTTCAGCACACTAACCAATAGACTTATTGTGCATCCCTGGAGGATGGAACGAAAACCTAATGTTTAACACAATAATTCTTTCATCTTTAAATTCAAATAAATGTTCAGGCATCTGGATATTTATCAAGCGCCTTTTAAAGGCTCTCATCAGCAGCATGAGTTGATATGAAAGGATAATTGCTTACATGTCTGGTAAGTATGATTTAGTTGTGATTCACTTCCATTCACTTTTGATTCCCCATCGCTAGGCGACTTGTTGTCATAGCAACATGGTGGCATACATGCCGGGTTAGTACGGCAACCAAGGTCACCGTTGTTGGTTGCCAGGAGTGGAATCTGGTTTGGAATATTTCCAGTTCTAAAACATTAACAAAACCAAGTAAGAACTGAAAGAAAACATTCTGTGCTCAAGTAAGGAAAAAATTCACAGCTCATTATTCTTAGATGTAATTATTTTTATTCAGACACATACATAATACATGCAATTAACTAGAAAATTTAGAATAAACAGTTTCTCGTTCACCTGCTATTTTCTTCTGTTCTGTGAATTGGAGCTGAAAACATACAAAGGGAGATTGGTTACCATACTGTAAAATCTCAGATATTTAAGACTAGTTTTGTCTTTCTCCTTCATTTAGTTTTTCATTACCATGAACATTGTAAACTTATGTTCATCCTATTGGCTGGAAAATGTCATTAAAACCTGATTATTTACTTACATATTTACTTCAGTTGCAGGACCAAAAATACAGAAGCATCTGCATCTTTCCACTTCCACCGCAAAAAATGCTAATAATGCCTCTGACCAGTGCAACTTAAAACGCATCTATTTTAAGATAGAGCATCCACCACAGACTGAATTCTGGTTTTTCTGCTCCATCAGATTTTGACCCGGCTTATCCAATGGATTAAGACTTATCATATTTGACTACGACAACTTGAAGCTACCATCGATTGAAGCCTTCTGCATTATGACGATGGCACTACACAAGTCATTATGTTCGATTAGAAGCAGCTTGCTCTGCTACCCATTGTACCTGACGTCTGGTTTTCCCTCACCTATCATATTTCAACTCGACTTCTCCAATAGATTAAGACATTCTGTTACAGTTTCACTTGAAGTGACTATCCGTTGATGACCTTCTGCATTATGATAAGTGAGTCATTAATTAGGTTCCCTGCTCTACAAGTTCCACCATCACTTCACAGCAGGAAGTACATTGAATCATAAGCAAGCAACAAAACTGAATCCATTTCGAGATCCACATCCATTTCCACACCATATCCGATATTCTGTTATGACGACATGTGTCATACAGAGGTTCTGGTGTATCTTTTTCAAATGTATGTTTCTGGCTATTTATATTAGTTCTTTTTTTATATATTTTTATATTTTTATATTTTTATTAGCGCCTTTAAAAAAACTCACAAAGGAGCTAAAACACGGCTCTCTAAAAGATCTGGTTCCTGCGACTTAGCTCTCTTTCGACGCCGTAGAAATCTCGAGATTACGATTGCGGTTTAACACAGGTTACAAAAGTATCTTGAGCTGTCAACACATGGACCACACACCTGTTACTGCCCGGTTCTTCTTCCCCTTCTTGCGTTCCGTACGCCTGCGATAAATCCAGATGCTGAAGAGGCAGAGGGCAAGCCAGAGGGCAGCACCGACTGTGGCAACCAGAGTGGCGATGAACCATGGTTCCATCAGCAACGGCTGGTTCAGCTCACCTGGGAACTGGCCTAGAAACAAAGTTTATCAGTTTCAATGACTTAAAAAATCCACAGTCCACGAAGATCTTCATGAGATCTAGTTATTCTAGTTTATAAACTAAGGCGATTTTTTAACTCCAAGGGATCACTGCAGTCTTTGGTAAAAACTTTTAAACAATAATAAACATCATATGCAAAGTAAAAACTTGCATGCACAGGTGACGAAGCCTTTCTGTGTTAGACATGGCTTACATAATCACTAATCACTGTTATTGTTAGATTACATCAACAAGGACGCAAGGGTGAGTGGGTGCCAGGTTACATGGTGTTCCACTTGCCCATCCTAACATCACACAGCACCTGTAAGCATCCTATCAACAACACTAAGTGGGCCAGTCACAGATATCACTCGCGGTTTAGGAAGGCGTTATATTACTGTCCAGATAACTAATAAACTACTATACACAGTTTGCACACCTAATCTACCTAATCTTTTGAGATGATTCGATTAAGTTATTATTTAATCTTATCTAAGAACTTCCAAAGCGCCGTTATCATAATGCAGAAAGCATTAAGCATTGGTCGCTTAATCAGAGTCAAAATCATAATCCATTGGAGAAGCCTGGTCAAAATCCTATCGGCGACTTGTTGTCATAGCAACATGGTGGCATACACGCCGGGTTAGTACGGCAACCAAAGTCACCGTTGTTGGTTGTCAGGAGTGGGATCCGGTTTGGAACATTTCCGGTTCTAAAACATTAGCAAAAACCAAGTAACAACTGAAAGAAAACATTCTATGCTCAAGTAAGGGACAAAATTCAGTCCGAGAAACCAGAAGTCAGGCTATGGTGGGTAAGCAATCTGGAGTTTCTTAAGCATAGGTTAGATTCCAGATGAAAGATGCTGATTCCAACTGACCCAAGTATATAACGTTGCTTTTGACTCCTTCACCGATTCTGTTGTAGGCGGTCATGTAGAGCTTATAGAAGACTTCCTTCAGAACGTTTGGAACGTAAATGGACTCAACTGTTGCATTCACTTGAACTTCGTGATTAAATTTTGACTCGTTTCCATAGATATAAATCTGTGCATAGAAACAGTCAACAAAGTCTGTTAGTATGAACGTCAAAACAACTGGTACAATGTATTTACATCAGCATTTACACAACACTTTTTAAGAACCTAAGGCATTTTTGGAGATGCTTTGCCATTAATTAATGTTGACATATCATATTAGATCAACAAATTAAAAAACATTAGATGATGGACAAATAAAGTAATGATTATTTTTAATAATATTATCACAAAAAACCTCTAACAAGCACAGTGCAAATGAGGGCAAGTGAGTTAAAAATTTAGCTATGACTTTTCAGTTACAACTTTTCATCTTTGACTTTTCAGTTACAACTTTTCATCTTTGACTTTTCAGTTACAACTTTTCAGCTATGACTCTTCAGTCACAACTTTTCAGCTGACTTTTCACTTACAACTTTTCAGCTATGACTTTTCAGTCACAGTGTTTCAGTTATTGTTTTTTACACACAGTGTAGGAATTCTCATACTCCCAATTCACGTATTTTTTAAAAATATCAAGTCGAGTTGCAGACATCATTATTATAGCCCAGTATTAAAACGTTGGCTTCATATTGCAAATATTTGTGAATTCACATAATCTGGCTCAATGTTTACTCAATGCAGCAAGTCAGACAAATACCTTATAGCCATACAGTACACCGTTTCTGTGATGTTTAGCTGGAGCTTCCCAGTGCAGGATCAACGTGTTATTATCAAGCAAAGAGGTACGAATGTTCCTCGGAGGAGCCGATGGCACTAAACCAGAAATTATCAGGACGATAATCGGTAATTGAATGAAGGTAATGTTTATTTAGGTGATGACAACAACAACAATAACAAACAATAACTTGGCTCTATTGTTGTTGATAATTCAATAAATGTTTGAACTGAATTGAATTAATTGAATTTACTATGCTACATTGTATAGTACCTTTAGAGACCCTCAAAGAAGGCAAAGGTAAAGGTAACACACTTGTATAGCACCTTTAGAGACCCTCAAAGGTGCTATACAAGTGTGTTACCTTTACCTTTGCCTTCTACTGCATGGGGAGTAGAGGATACATCTGTATGGATGTCTTAGTCAACCAAATGTTCAGAGCACCTTTGAGAGGTCTCTAAAAGGTGCCATGCAAAAGCTCAAACACATACATATACACATACAATACAGACATACAAACACACATGTATACATGAATGCATACATATATACAAAAACATACATACAAATGCATACATATATACAAAAACATACATACAAATGTATGTACATATATACATACATACATAGATGCATACACACATACATACATAGATGCATACACACATACATACATACACACAACATATATACACATACACACAACATATATATATATATACACATACATGCATACATACATATAAAACATATATACATAAGTATACATACATACATAAGTACACATACATAAACACATACATACACACATTACTATTTTACTGCATTACCTTAGAACCATGTTTTTGAGGAGTTTTAACATAGGCACACATCTGGATATACATCACCTTCGAAGAACCCCACAAGGGCACTAAACAAGTGGGTGCCTTTACTATTACCTTTTTCTCTCCATGGAATTCCAAGTGCCTAAAAAAGCAGTAGAGCATACCGTCTTCCAGAGTGCGGGCTCTGACAGTGTTGCTCTCTACACCCTTCACGGTCGAGTAGAAGGGTTGCAGGCGTATCTCATATGCCATATACTTCTGGAGACCGCTCAGGATGTACAATGTTGCCACGGGTGACTGCACGGTCTCCACGATCGGTTCCGCTTGGCTGACGACGGAGTTTCCTATGACATCATCCCGATCAGTGGCTGGCTTGTACTTGACATAGAATCCTTCGATAAATCGCTGGTTTCTTTGGACTTCCCAAGTCAGCTTGACAGCGGTGGAGCTTAGGACTTCCGGTGTCCAGAGACGAACTACGGGTACTGAGAGCTTTTCAGCAACCAGAGATAAGTCGAGCTGAGGTGGAGTGGGACGAATGAGAATGACACTGTCTCCTGCAAATAAGAAACAATGACACCGAATTCGACAAATTCGCTAACACTGTTTCTACACGGAACAATTCGTATAGCGCCTTTAGAAAACCCTTAATTACAATGCATTGGGCATGTAAAATATTCTTTGTACATAATGGTACTTCGCATGAATGAATTAAAATAGTTAATTAATCAATGTACAAAATGAAACCAAACAGGCAAATCAAAAAGTTTTAAAAGAAAGCCAAAATGTATACAGCAATTAATTAAAATAAGTGTTTTGATATACATTACATAGTACTAAGTACCATAATATCACATAGTTCTAACTACCCGGTACCATAATACCATGGTACTTAGGTATTTTAAGCAGATCTACTATATGATGTTTCTCATGTTACGTTAATGAATTCAATTACGTGTCCAGCACATTTGGTCAATGATCATACAATTGAGGGTTCAACTCCATGTAACGACTCTGGGCAAGTTGTTACTGCACACCATGTCTCTGTCACCAAGCAGCATAATTTGGTACTGGGGTTAGCTGGGAAGTAAACGGCAAGTCCTGCGATGCACTGGTCCCATGTTCAGGACCTTGGGATTCGTCCATTGCCGGTTCAAGAGCCTATGGAAAGGAAACGAGTGCCTCCACTACGTCTCACTTGTGGGATATGGGATAGTTTACTTTACTAATACAATTACCCTTAGTTCTGGCTGGAGATGAGACTTGGCTGGGCTGACTCAGGCCATGTGAGTTCTTGGCTCGTGCAAGAAACATGTAGGATGTGTTTGGCTGGAGATTTCGCACAACAACAGATGTCTCTGTCACGCTGTCCGACAGCACAACCCAACCCTAAACATGATCATCATAATCAAAAGGTAATTGACTGATATTGTCTGAAGTATTTCTAAAGAACGGAAATTCAGAAATCCGATTTAAATAAATTAAAAATAGAAAATTAAATTAGTTTAATATAGTGAAAACCACATAGTTTCTAACAACAAACTAGGTCTCTCCCTCACTCTTATCACCCTTTAATCTAATCTCCCTTTAATCTAATCTAATCTCCCTTTAATCTAATCTAATCTCCCTTTAATCTTTAAGAGTCTTAAGTTTAGACCTGAATAGTCTTCAGTTTAGAATCACATAAAAGAACAGGCAAAAACACAGAACTAAAAATCTTTGAACCACCGCACAGGAATATCTAACAGTCTCACACTGCGCTCTTAAACTGCAACAACCTGTGGCGCCACCTACTTCGCCCGTTTCGTGGCTGAAATACTCGACAACGTAGCAGACGACAGCAGAGGCCCCGGTGTTTTGGTTGGCCCTCCACGTCAGTCGCATTGTAGTCTCTGTAACGTCGGAGATGACTGGTTTCGAGGGAGGACCTGGAAAAGTGTTGGGTTCCTGGTTGCGGTGGAAGATGATGTGAAGGTTCGTCGTTGGCTCGACGGCCAGCGACGCGGTCCAAGTTGTTTCTCCAGTTTCGCTCACCGCCTTACAAGTGTACAGACCAGAATCTGACTGCTGCAAATCTAGACAACAATACAAAGCAAAAAGTGCAGTTCAGTGCATTTCAAAATAAATAAGTGCTGTGTTCCAATTTTAAAAATTGACCAGGATAGACAATCGCTATGCAGCCCAGGGAGACCTCCTTTTCCCCTTGACTCGAGCATGCTATGCTTTCTTGTGAAATGCAGTCCTTCTGGAATAGTCTTCAACCAAAATACAATCTGTTCCGGCAGATGTACAAGAAACATTTGCAGAAGAACTTAAGATACTTTTTAGAACTGTTAGATAGTCATGTTTCAGTGCCTTTAAGAGGTAATAAAAGATGCTAAATAAATAATCAGATACATACATACATACATACTTACATATGTTCATTCATACATACATACATACATACATACATAGGTCTACATATATATGCATACATACATACACATGTTCATATATACATACATATGTTCATTCATACATATATACATAGGCCTACATATATATATATACATACATATGTTCATACATATGTATGTATGGTAATGTTACTAAGGTAAGTTTAGGTATGGTGTGGTTGTTAGGGATAGGGTGACTAGGGTTGAAGGACCTCATGGCTGTATGCACATACATACATACAGATGTATGCATACATACATATATACATACATACATACATATATACATACATACATGCATATATTTGTACATACAATGCATTAGTTAAAACACCAGAAAACTGTTAACAGCCAACGTTAAGGAAGATTTACCTGATATCTGAAGCGTTCCTGATTCGACGATGGTAAAGCGTGGGTTCTCTAGTGACAACGTCACTCCGTTCTTCAGCCACGAGATGCCAGGCGCTGGTTCCCCGCTGGCCGTGCAGGGAAGAAGAGCAATGTCTTGTGTTGGAAGCGTCTGGTTCTGTGGACCAACGTTTATAATCGGAGGTGGGCGAGGATCAACGTCTGAAAAGTTGGAACATTGCCAATATATAACATCTGAAAAAATTGGAATATTGCCAATATATAACATCTGAAAAAGTTGGAACATTGCCTGTATACAAACGCCTCTGCAGAAATTATAAGCTCTGCAACTCCGCCACTGCCGTGTTCGGGTGGTGCCAGTCCCAAGTCTGGATAAAGGAGGAGGGCGACGTCAACGGCCTTTGATGTGTTAAAATGACATTAAACATTGGAACTACTCCTACTATAAGCTCTGCAGAAGTTTGGACGCTAGGTAAAAGAATCATCACTGTGTAAATATGTATCTGAACATTTATATAGCGTCTTTTATGGACCTCTCAACATTGTTAAAATGATTCGGCTCTCTAACTGCTGCAAAGTACGTTTGGGTGGACATCTTGAACGAAAGATTGATCTTGTGGCTGAAGCAAGAACTGGTTGACCTTTCATTATGGATTACTTGTCTTTACAGTGAATTGGTTGTCAATTTTACACAATGTTATACCCAGGATTTGAACCCTAGATTCTGAGGCAAAAGAAGAACTTGTTAGCAAGCTATCTATCCATACTCTATAGTGACGTGCTGTCCAGCAAGGAGATGGCAAACGAAGGAAAGGAATTCTCATGTGTGATCTGTTTCCTACTGCCCAGTTTCAACATACACCAATGAACTATCATACGAGGAATTATCAAATCTCACTTGCATTGTATTGTAAGTAAAGTATCCCATATCTCACAAATGAGACGTAAGGGAGGCACTCATTTCCTTTTCTATGTCCTTGTGCCGGCAGTGGACGAATCCCGAGGTCCAGGACATGGGGACAGTTCGTCGTTTACTTCCCAGGTTACGCCTGTACCAAGTTCTACTGCTTTGTGACAGAGGCACAGTGTGCTCAAACAACTTGCCCAGGGTTATTACACGAAGTCAAACCCGCAAACTCATGACCATTGACCAAACGCATTACCGAAAGACCACAGTGCATTGTATTGTATTGTATAGTATTGTATAGTATTGAGCTGACCTTTGATGTCGAGCCTGGCCTTGGCATTGGTACTGCCGGCCAGACTCTCACCGACGCAGGTGTATTCTCCAGCGTCCTCTGGCCGAACTGACTCTATGATCAGCGTCCCTTCTTCAGTGACACGGAACCTTCCGTGGTTTTTATTTGGTAACAGAAGTGTCTTGCAAGAATAAAACAGAAATCAGAACAAAATAAAACATGGATTTGATACTAAATAAATAATTTAAATAAATAAACAATTAGGGAAGAATAAGGACATTAAATAAATAATTTAAATAAATAAACAATTAGGGAAGAATAAGGACACTAAATAAATAATTTAAATAAATAAACAACTAAGGAATGTTCAGGCATACAAGCTCATAATGCTCTGGAATGGCATTTCCTGGATACACAGCTGAACTGGTAATTTCAGGCATAGTTAGTCTGAACTCTCCTGGAGCACCATCAACCCAACTGGAGTCAAGACACCATAAGACACTCATACAATCAAACAACTAACAGCCTGCACTCAGCTGGCAGAAAAAGCATTCATCAGTATCTTAAAATTCGCGGCCTATTAAGCTGCGTTTAATTCTGTTTGTTCCATGGATTTCAGAACTACTTTTATTGGTCACTCAGGCTGCATTGAAATGAAGGCAAACACTTCTGACGCTGCATAAGCAGAAGCAGCATATGCAAAAGCCGTTAACAGAGTTGCCAGTCACCTCACATCGCAACATATGCAAAAGCAGACGTAGAAGCAGTATATACAAAAGCAGGCGGCTGACTCAGCCCTAAGCAAAAGCGCCTTAGCGCAGTCAATAGCACGGCGTATTAACAACAAGGATTACTGGGAGGATTTCTTCTAATCCATTACCATCGACAATGCACTTTGCTCCATTCCATGTCACACTCAAGCATTGAAGAAGCTGTCAATGTCCAGGGTGCTGGTTCTCAGGAACTGCCGCTGGGCTAATCCACACCCTCAGAGAATTTAATAGGAAATGCTCAACTTCGTCAAAGAGGGTCATGTACCCCACTGGCAGCCTATTTCTTTGACAAATCTCGTCATCCATTTGATTTTGGACAAATATTTTAGTTTATCCTAAAAGGCAGCTTTTAGACTTGTCAAACAGCTGTGCTTCAACACCCTTGTCAGTCTGAAGGTGCTATATAAATGTTCAGACACATACATACATAAATGCATGCATACATACATACATACGTATGTATGTATGTACACACATACATAAATACACTCATACGTACGTACACACATATATACACACATGCATACTTACATACATGCGTACACATATACATACATACACATACACACACACACATACATATATACATATACACATACAAAACAGAAGAAATGCTTCGAGATGCTTCTGATTCACCTTATCTAAGACTCCTCTGAAACTAAGACTTCAGCTAATTCAGGTTTCCACTTCTTTTATTCTATCCACAAAAGGTCACAGGTCAAGGAACAAGCACCCAAAACTTGAACAAAGAACTTCAAAGAGGTGCTACGAACGCAGAACGGGATGACTTTGGGTTGAACTGTCCATCCCTCTGAGGGTCATTGGGTCAAACGTTTTGTTTATTTATTGTATGTTATTTGCATTTTCCTGAAGCTACCAGTTCCACTGTATCTTAGAAATGCCATGTTCTATTTTAAACAGACCGGACACATGTTTGCTATAACTGTTATAGAATAAATTTTCTTTTTTTCTTAAATAAAAAGTACCCTAAGGTGTTACACAGCCAGGAACTAAGCAAAATCAGGACAGAGAGGAGATAACACTGGCCAACACATAATTTGTTGCCTCAAATGTTAGAACTGTTTCTGGGTATATTTGACCTGCTGATTCCAGAAAAGGCACCAGTTTTCTCCCAGCAGGTCTAGTTTTCGAGATATAGAACATTATGCCATATACCAGTCCTTGCCTCTGCTCGCCCATAAAACATAAGGCTATAGCTATAATTATGTAGTGCTCAATTTATTATGTGATACACTAAATAAACATAATAATACAAATACTTAAAAGAAAATGGTAGTACCTGAAACTGTACTTATATGATACCAAACAGAACAAGTTTGTTATAAAAATTTCAAGTCATTCGACACCGAAGAAGCTCCTTTTGTACGATTTCCGAGTGTGGCATCTGCCGGAACAATCGCGCATAATATTCCAGCAATAGTCTGCCATCATGTGTGCATCCCATCTTCCTTGATATCGATTTTCCATTGTTTTGATGTCTTGGTGAAATCTTTCACCTTGCTCTTCGCTGAAGTCACCAAGATTCTCTGGAAAGCGATCTAAGTGACTGTGGAGATAATGGACTTTAATGCTCATGTTGCAGCCAAGCTTGTTGAAATGAAGAAGCATATCCTCTACTAGTTGTGCATAATTGTCTGCCTTCTTGTTGCCAAGAAAATTTTTAGTTACAAGAACAAAGGAAGACCAGGCACAAGATTCGATTTCATTCATTGATGGTATGAAAAGTGGGTCATTCATAAGTTGCCTGATCTGTGGACCATCGAAGATTCCAGCCTTCAATTTTTCCATTGTAATTCCTGGTAACTTGTGTACTATGTATTCGAAGCATGAATCTTCTTTATTCAAAGCCCTGACAAATTGTTTCATCAGGCCTAGCTTTATATGTAGTGGTGGCAGTATGATCCTATCTCGTGCCACCAAAGATTCCTTGATTACATTTTGAGCTCCAACCACCATGTCTTTCCTCGAAGGCCAATCTTTTCTTGTCCAATGTTCATGCTTGGCTCTACTGTCCCAAAGACACAAAAGCAGGGATACTTTGTGTAGCCACTTTGTTGACCAAGGAGGAAATTTACCATCTTCAAGTCTACACAAATTACCCATTGATGTTCTTTGTATTTTATCTTTTCCAGTACTAAAGAGATGGCATTGTACTCTTCTTTCATCCTGGTGGAGTGACCGATTGGAATAGAACCAAATTTGTTGCCGTTATTTAAAAGCACACATTTCAGACTATGTTTTGAACTGTCGATAAAAAGACGCCACTCATCTGGGCTGTAATCCGACAGACCAATTTTCTTCAATAAGTTGCTGATGTCATTACAGAATACTAGGTTGTTGTCTTCGGTAAAGAATGGCAGCAAATCCTTTTCTCTGTTTCTATAAATTGTAATTTTCGTTCCAGGCTGAAGTGCATTCTTTTCCTTTAGTCTGGACGCAAGCAATTCAGAGGACTCTTTGGAAAGATTTAAGTCCCTGATCAGATCACTCAACTCTTTTTGGTCAAAACGTTCACTGTGTGAAGTTGATTGGAAATCACTGTCACTGCCCCCACTTTCTTCACTTTCGTCATCTTGTCCGATATTGGACATGCAAGTCTCATCGTCTGAGAGCTGAGGTAGTTCGCGAAAAGGTGGAACTGGTACAATATCCGAATGCGGAACAGGTCTCCTGGCTGAAGGTATATCAGGGTAAGACAACTTGTGACGATTATTTTGATTGATGCCTATGATATTAACCATACAAAAGTAACAGTCGTCGAAGTGGTTTATCTGTTCCCTCCAAACCATCGGTACATCAAATTTCAGGCAGCTTCTCTTTCCAGTTGTCCAGTGGCGCAATTGTTCAATACAAGTTTTGCATACTGTATGAGGAGCCCATTGCTTATCTTGATCTCCAAGTTTGACACCAAAATAACCTACATATGCTCTTTTTACAAACTCAGAAATCGGTTTCCTGTTTGCTTTTAGTGTGTATTCCCCACAAATGTAGCAGAATATGTCTGGATGGTTAATGCAGCTCCGTCTGGAAGTAGCCATAACCTTAAGGATGTTCGCATCTGAGGAATTAAGTGACTAACCTAAAAAATAGTAAGAACATGTAGTTATTTAATGTTCACATTCACAGATTGTTCTTGCGACCAACTCTTAATATGCCCTAAGACGACTGCGGCTGCTCTAGCTTTCAGGAGGCGGTTTATATAGGCTATGAATGCTGACTTCAGCATAATCTATTTACATAGTTCGAAACCATGAAACGCTGTATAAGCACAAATAAATTCTAAATGAGGCCATGAATTTAGTGCTGAGTAAGCTGTAGGCTACGGAATAGTTATTTCGTTGAATCAGCAATATCTCAGCACGCGGCAAGATATGCTGATTTTACATTGTAAGGATGTAGGCATTATATGAATCAGCAAGAATTATAATTAGCCATAAATAAAGCTTATTATGACATTTTAGTTTTGCCAAAGACATCGTTTAAAGAGTGGACTGGGTTTTCTTTACAAAATCGACGATATCTGAGAAACTAGACCTGATGCACTCAATCCAATGACATTTTCTGAATCAGCGCCCAAAATTACCCCAAGAACAGGTCTAAAACCGAAGGCAACAAGAAAAAATTTTTTTTCTGTTGGCCAGTGTAATTTATAAACCGTTTTCTTGTTATTTTTCACCTGATCTGAGATGCGACTCCAGTAGACGCCGGGAGCAGGACTCCCTGTCACCTCACATCTCATCGAAACCCTTCGACCCAAGCCAACCACCTTGTCTCGGGGAGCAAACACGAATGATGGTCGAGCTATTCACATCGACAAACAGACAGACACAGACTCAAGAAATGCTAAACAGACACACAGACAGACACACACACAGACACATACACAGACACATACACAGACACAGACTCAAGAAATGCTAGACAGAAAGATAGAAAGACAGACAGACAGACAACATACAGACAGACACACAGGCAGAGGCACAAGAAGAGCTATTCACAGACACAAACAATTACAGAGAGACAGATTCAGAAGTTGCACAGCATGAGTCCTATTTTTATTTAATTAAAATTAAAATTATTGCTGTCACTGTTTTTATTTTTAGCTTTCTTTATATATCACCCAATTCACCCAGTCATAAGTAATTTCCCTGCAGCAGCAGAAATCACAACTGTACTTCAAGTTCCAAATTAAACATACTTATTAATTATGCTAAAATTAAATATAACCATACTGGAAATAACAAAGAACATGTTTCCTATTTGTTAGTTATGCTTATTTAATCAAAATATATGTTAGCCATACAGTGTACTGCGAGTTTAGGCATGTGAGCCAGACATACAGAGTACTGCAAGTTTAGACATGTGAGCCAGACATACAGTGTACTGTGAGTTTGGCTTCAGCTTCTTGCCACCCGACTGTGTTTTCCATCCGACAGACGTAAGTCCCCTCGTCTGACACTTGAGCGTTTCGTATCTGTAGGCTTCGGTCAGTTAAAATCGTTGACCTGAAATGGATTATTTAAAAAAACGGTTAACTTACAAGATAGCTCTTCTCAAATGCAAGACTCTCTCAACTAATCAATCACTCTCCTTACCTTCTGTCATTTTCCTAACAGCGCTACCAGCCCCATCCAGATCTCTGCGATCCGTTTGTCTCTTCTTGATGTCAGAAAGTATCGGTCTGAATTCTCCAGATGCCAATTCAGCCATCCATCTGCAGTAGTCTCCCAGTTTACATTACTCACAACAATTGCTTGCTAGACATATTCCTGAAGTGGCTTAAGACCTATATGTACTGTCCTGCATTTTATGTCTGACTGCTCTGACCCACCCACACCTACAATCCCTCGCTCAGCTGATAGATATTTACGAGCTAACAGATGCATTACTTACTTACTTACTTTACTTAACTTCGTGTAACTGGTGCAACTCGCCCTAATTACAGTTTGGTGTAATTGCATGTCAACCATAAACATACTGGAAGATTTTCTGTAAGATAAACTGTAAGTTTTCAGTTCAGAGCAAAAGACTGACTAAGGGAGACAATTGAGAACAGAACGGGGAAGAGAAATCCAACTGCGAATGAATGCCAGCCAAAAGAAAAGTGTACCAATTACTAACTTAACTAAGATAATAATAGAACTAATAAATATACCAGATGGTTAAGAAAATACAGTAATTATCATAACGTAACATACATAACAAGGGTTTTAAGTGGTTCGAAAGACATGCAATTTGTGTTAGAACCACCGCAGGTTAACCGAGAATGCTTAACAGCCCATTCTTCATAGCTTCTAGTGTCCACTGAGACACTACTATTCACCCAAACGATTGCACAAGTCTACAGTTCTTGCACAAAAGAATTTCTGTCTTAATGTTCTTTTGGATTTCTCAAATAATTTATATCTGTGGTGGCCTGGAGTTGCCTTGTTTGGTACGAATCAAAGAACCTCTCCCTCTGGTTACGAGGCACAGACCATACCATTACACCACCGCGTCCCACCGATTTTCAAAATAAAAAGCAAATGGCAGTCTTGGTATAATCTGAACATTCTTTTAGGATCTTCTCGTAGTATCCCCTTCTTTGTCACCATCCACTGCTCAACATAGTTTTGGCTCATCCACAAACTTAGAAATTTTAGATTAATTAATTTAGATAAACTTTAAATTAACTTAGACTGGCATAGTAACCTCTCAGTCAGTATCGGTCCTTCCTTCTTTTTCCACGACACAACGAGTTCTGGGTCTCCGGTCGCACGACACTGCAACAGCACGTTTCCGTTTTCCTTGACAACGGAATTCTTTGGACCATCAATGATGACCGGCTTCTCTGTTAATCAAATCAAATCCTTTCAACTGAGAACCGTAATCGTAATTCCGAGATTTCTACAGCGCCCAACAAAAGCCCCGCCGCGGGGACCAGCTTATTCACAGGCGCTCAGTCAAAACAAAATCGATAGACAAAAGAGGTTCGGTTCCAGGTCAAGATCCAAAAGTCAGACGGCAGTCAGCGTGGCAGCTACGGGGGTGGTGGTGTTTGGGGTTGGAGAGGAGAGAGATAAGAGGAAGAAGGGGTGTCAGGGTATGATCTGTGAAAGACGAATGTTTTTAGTTTTGAATGAAAGGCCGAACATTCAGCCAGTTAGCAGCCCAGCCAAGTAGCTAGCCAGTCAGGAAGGCAGTCAGTAAAATTTAAATATTATTAAGTGGCACTAAGAAAATTTGCAGTAGCAAACTAAGATGGTAGTCAGTCAATGGAGGGGGGGGGGGTGAAAAAACAAAGGCAAGACTAATAATTAAAAACAATTAATTACTGCGTTCATCACGGATTTGGGCCACGGTTTAACTTGCATTTCCAGCGATGGGAAAGAAACTAGTCACTTCTTTCAAAGCCTGGCACAAACAGTTCAGCATTTAAAACCGCTGCTTTTCGAAGTACCTTCTCATTGTTGGAATCAGATGAGCTGTACCCATTCCAGATGTCATTAATGCGTTAATGCGGTGTTATTAATTGAATTAATTGACCAGAATAACAAGTAACAAATCTAGACATGTAAACTGCAAAAATGTAAAGTAATTTAAGGCAATTTTCTGTAGAGTAAAGCCGAATATGATGACAAATGTACTGTCAGCTATATGAACGTATCTTGATAATTTCTTCTCTTTCGAGGAATTACACTTCCCTCTGACAGAGAAACAAATAATAAACCGATAAATATGCCTAAATAAATAAATAAATGATATTCACGAAAGGTCAAGGCTACCTTTGATGGACAGTCTCGCAGGTCGGCTTTCCCGTTCACCAGCGATGTTGAACGCAATGCACTGGTAGGTCCCTGAGTCCTCCTTCCTCGCGTCGTTGATGTGCAAGCTGCCATACTTGTCGACCTTCCTCCGGTCGTCCAGCTCCACCGGACTCCGGTCCTTCTCCCACCGAATCTCCGGGTCGGGTTCCCCGTGCGGTGGCTTGCAGTGCAGAATCGCTTTCAGGCCAACTGCGGCATCGAGGTCTTGTGGTTGCTCGCGAAAATCATCTTTGATCACTGTAACGCAATGTAACTTAGTGATGTAACATAATGTAATGTAGTGGGGAATGGTAGCATATTGGATACAGCGATCGGCCTGTAACGCGGAGAGTACAGGTTCGAGCCTCCTTCCCTGAGACGGTTACTGTGAAGGGACATTGAGCAAGTCCTTCACTCACAACTGCTCAGCACCACCGATTGATGCTCAGTCATTAGAGAATGGCGCTTAATAAATGCAGAAATAATAATAATAATAATCATCATCATCATCATCATCATGATAATAATCATAATCATAATATTCATAATCATAATATTCATAATAATAATGTAATCAGAATTCTTTGGACAAAGCCAGTCAAGATAAAACTTCAACTTTTTTCCCAAAGGAAAGTCACATGTAGGTCTACCTAATGCAAACAAGCCATCAACACCATTACTGAACTCGGGGACTAGGAACTAGCGGTCCCGGACTTGCGAGTGAATTCTTAGCCAACCCTTCTTCTGCAAAGGCACATATGTGTGCGTGTGTCTGTATATATGTATGTGGCTATTTACATAGCGCCTTTAGCGAACCTCACACAGGCCCTAATATAAATAGCTAATATGTGCAGAAGTCAATTGAAGGACGCGGCTGAGTAGACAAACAGAGTCGCTCTGACGGTCGCGAAATTTCGTTATCGACGAAGGACGGCATTTAGGGTAAACTGATTAGCTCGGCAGAAATCCCCGGTATCTTAACCCCACACTGGCACCTAAGGTCATTCCTGGTGCCATCAAGAATCCGTGTTCACAAGACCCGACGCCAGAAATTGCACCGAGGCTCTACGACATTATCTTGGGATACTTTGTAGGTGCACAGGCAGCATATTAGTCTGCTTTGATGGGTCGGTCTTTCATTATTTCTTATACATTTGTCATTATATCTGAATATTTTCAGCAGTATTTCTTGTGTGTGTGTGTGTGTGTGTGTGTGTGTGTGTGTGTGTGTGTGTGTGTGTGTGTGTGTGTGTGTGTGTGTGTGTGTGTATTGCACTACTGTCCCATCACAATTCTTGTAATTATAATTATACTTTCAACAATTACCGAAGCCAGTACTTATTAACCGTGTTAATTAATAATTGTATGCTACGGACTTGCTCAAGGTCCTTAACAATGACCGTCTCAGAAGAACCTCAAACCTGCATAATCCAAGTTTCAAGGCCAGGGCTCAACCAATGCCAGCAGCCATTACGTCACGTATATCACTCTGCCAGTTTCTTGACTGGCGCTATATAAACAGCCAGATACATAGGTTCATGTGTCGCTGTCCTAATTAAACATTCATTAGACAGTCTAAAAATAGTTTACCGAAGGAAACTTCAAATCTCAACGCAATGAATAAATCCGATGGATTTAGAGGCTAAAAGGCAGGTAAATCGAATCTAGGCTTTCTCAAATAATAAATCTCCCGATGGATTGCGGGACGAATTCCCATATGGAACACTATTTATTATTTCTCGTAATAACAGTAGTACGCCATTCGGCTCGGCATTCCCATGTGCTAGAACAATCCGTCTAAATTTTTATCCAAACTGTCACCGATCGCTGCTAACAAGGCGCAGAATCACCGGGACATGTATTTATTCAGCTGGGTGTCTTAGTCGGCCCAGATTCAACCATATATTTATACAAGACGTGCAAAAGACAGCAGAAACCAGCTGTCTCGCTCTCTCTCTCGCGCTAACCCAGAAGATGCCTGCAAACTATAACTTACTGGAAGACAGACCAGTTTGAGCGTCTAGTTGGCAGTGAAGCGGTAAAACAACAGAGAATCAGTCTGCGATCTAAGTGTGGCCTGCTCCGGGGTCTGGCCTCGATTGCCTGTATCTGATGGCTAACTGCTGCTGTTCGACCACTGATAGCATGACCTCTGAAGAATATATTATGTTTTGAATTAGACACATCGGAGCTCCATGTGGCTTAATAGTCTAGGGGTCAGAGTGTGCTGGACTGTCAGTTCAGAGTTCGAGAGTTCAAATCTCCGCCCCCGGAAAACGAGTACACTGACTGTATTTTGTGGGTTGGAAGAGCAGACGGCCAATCAGAGTTCTTGCCTTATTCCCCCATATGCCGAGACAAAGAAACCGAAGTCGCTAACACTTGATACCCATTGATGCCTTGTGGAGTAGGCTTTAAATGATTAATTTATTTTCTGCTTAATTCACAAACATCTGTTAAAATATATTTTAAAACTGGAGCTAGAGAATTTATGATCTTACATGCTAGATAAGTCTACAAGGCAAAAGGAAAGCTTTGTTATGAATTCAGGGCAAACGCTTGAAAATTGCTCATTAGCAGCTAGTTCGACATCCTGTTAATAATCTTAATGCGTCTGATTAAGCGGCATGACTACAGTGTTGCTTACTTTTTCATTCCCAATAAATCATTTTAAAATACCACACAACTTTTAAGTGGCTCAAAAAACATTTACTCTGTGTTGCAAACCCTGTTAGAATCGCCATCTCTACCTCGGCTTAAACACAACCCACCCTAACAGCTCCTCCCTCCACACACTCTCTCTCTCTCTCTGTGGTCTTCTGGCAACCGGACTTGGTTCTTGATATGGCATCTTTGGACAATCTCACTGACTTTGACGCCGCACCGCTCGTGAATAAGCTGGTGCCCTGCACTTAGCTTTTAAGTAGCCCTTTAGAAATGTCGCTTTTACGATTACGATTTGGAAAAAAACTAAATCCCTAAAGAAAAGTAATTCGGCTCAGGTGCAGTGCTTGGATAAAAACCAGGAAACGTCCGATCGGCGTTATCTGGCCAGAAAACAGTCCGTCCTCAAGATACCATCCGGGCATTCCATCAGACGTTTCCACCGCGCATCGACAAATCCCGCCAACCGATCCATATTTCCATATCTAGCAATAACATACGTGCCAACGCTCATCACTATCGTCAGCATCCTCCAAAGCATCTGCTAATGGTGCTGCTGCTGCTGCTACTGCGGTCGACAATCGTGGTCAGCGAATGACCCCGTGAATGGTCGATAATGATGATGTATATGACTGGAACGCAGTGTTATCCAATGAAACCGGAAATTTACCGAGACTCTGGCACTCAAGACTCGTCCATTATTTAACAATTTACTATGAAAATCGCTCAGTGCGCTTGGCTAAAGACGCAAATATTTTCCATAAGGAAAAGAGCAGAGAAATAGCAGCAGAAATAGCAGTAATAACGGAAGTCAACCAAGATAATCGCACAAAAGATGTCCATTCCATCACAGATATACTTTTAGAAAATGCTTTTAAAAGATTATTTAAAACGTACAGTAACGTATTGCAATGTATGAAAAAAGGTTAAAAGGTAAAGGTAACACATTTCGTAACAGGTAAAGGTAACACACGTGTTTACAAGTAAAGGTAACACACCTGTTTATAAGAAGACACCATCTTCAAATCCAGTTACAAACCATATGAAATATATGCATGTACATATTTATGTATTGTCTGTATATACACATGTATATAGGTATTTATGTATGATGTATGTATGTATCTATGTATGATGCATGCATGTATATAAGTATGTATGTAGGTAGGTATGTAGGTAACACGCCTGTTTATATGCCTCTGTAGAAACTTCTCAGAAGCATAGTCCCAAGGTCGAAGGATCAAGACCACAGCAATTCAAGAAAAGGTCACCTTTAAAACCATCCAACTTGTGTTTGTATTCAATCACCAACCACTACTGGATGGAGAGCTGAGTTGGCACCAGGTGGTAATCTATTGATGGTCACCAGACCAACTACTAACCAAACTCAACATGTCTAACGTCACTGCTACTGCCAGCGTCATATCACCAAAACCAAGCTGTTACCCACATACATATATGTACACTGTACTCAGATTTGGCAGTTTAAAGGTTCTAATTATCAAACTACAGTAATAATAATGTATTTATATTATACAAGCTTATATATATATATATTAAATGTGATTCAGCAAAGGGTATTCTCTCTGCTAGCTTTATTGCCGAAACACTTGATACATTGCAACAATTTGGCGGCAAATATGTCGTAGTTCAGCTGTATTAATTGTGTGGTGACTTCGTCATGCGTTGTAAACACACAATGCGTGATTAGTTAGCCAGATAGATCTGTTACACAGTCGTATTTCATAATATTTATGAGGTTCTTAAAAGGCGCTATATAAATGTTCACAAATAAACAAACATACATTAGTTGCCATGACAGCGGGATGCTTTTACAGCAGACACAAATGGACCCAGCTGCAGAAATTCATCAGGCAAATGGTAGCCAAGATCTTAAGAAACATGCAGCGAGAATTATTGGATTAGCAGAGGAGACGTCGAGTGGCCTCACAAGAGACGGCGTCGAGGGCTGCTTCTTGATCATCGAGAGAGGAGGTCGTTGTATAAAGAACTGGATAAGACGGAGTCTGGCTTCCTAAATACGTTTTCTGCCTTAAGAGCTCTTGTACGAAGACTAGTAATCTTCTTTTCAGAACTCGGAACGCCTAGGCTTCCAAAAACAATACAGAGAGAGACAGACAGACAGACAGATGGACCCAGCCAGACAGACTGACAGAAAGGGAGAGACAGACAGACATACATATATACAGAGACAGCAAGAGACAGAGCAAGGCAGAGCGTGACAAAGATAGAGAGAGACAGTAAGAAAGAAAGATAGACTGACAGATATACAGAAAGAAAGAAAGGCAGACAGACACACAGATAAAGAGACAGAGCAAGGCACAGAGAGGCGGAAACAGAGATACATATTCAGACAGATACAGACAGACAGAGACATACATTTAATGAGAGAAAGAGTCACACAAAGACAGAGACACGGAGACAAAGTGAGACATGGATCTAATAGGCAAACAGTGACATATAATGGCAGAAGACGCAGAATAGGAGACAGAAACAGTGAAAGAGACACAGAAAGATACAGAGAAACAGACAGACAGACAGACAGACAGACAGACAGAAACAGGAAGAGAAAGACAGAAAGAGACAGCAAGTAACTATAATTACCGGTAGTATAATTTCAGCTAACAGCAGGACAGACTTCTTCCTTTCCTGTTGCGTGGCTCAACAACAAAACATGCATCAGTTTCACGAGCCACACTCCGTTGTGCAGCACCTTCCATATACACACATACACGTACGTACATACATACATAGATGCACACATACATACATACAAAGATGCGCACATACATACAAAGATGCAAACATACATACATCCATACAAAGATGCGCACATACATACAAAGATGCAAACATACATACATACATCCATAGATGGTGCACACATACATATATAGATGCACACATACGGATGCACACATACATACACAGATGCATACATACATACATGCATACATACATACATAGATGCACACGTACATACATACATACATACATAGATGCACATATACATACATACATACAAAGATGCGCACATACATACAAAGATGCAAACATACATACATCCATAGACGGTACACACATAAATAGATGCACACATACGGATGCACACATACATACACAGATGCATACATACATACATGCATACATACATACATAGATGCACACGTACATACATACATACATACATAGATGCACACACACATACATACATACAAAGATGCACACATACATACATACAAAGATGCACACATACATATATAGATGCACACATACAGATGCACACATACATATATACATACATGTGTACATACATACATAGATGCACACATACATACATACATACATAGGTGCACACATACATGTACATAAATACATAGATGCACACATACAAAGATGCATGCATACATATGTGTACATACATCCATACATAGGTACACACATACATACATACTCAGATTCAAACTTCAGGCACAGAGGTAACAGACACTTTAGCACTTAGTCATCACCACGCCATAAATCGGGGCAATTTATAAACAAGCTCTGAGCGAACCCCGATATATTTAACAAACACGGCCGGTCTAGGCCAGGCCTATCCGCCAGCGAGCAATGCAGGTGGCATCGGCTCTTGTCACCAGACAGTGAGAAAGCATCGCACAAATCCATACTAAACTCCGTAGATGGCGCTGGCTGTGAATTCTATTCGCCATTCACAGAGCCCTGCCTGACGGTTGCAGAATAAAAGCATCTGCTAAATAAAACAATGTCAGGCTCAAAGGCCAGCTGGTTATAACATAGACCCACTGAGCGCTCACCAGCTTACAATGATGGGCCAGACAGGTAGGTAGACAAGCATGCAGACAGATGGGCAGGCAGACAGACCTAAGGGCAGGCAGTAGGATGGTTTACAGATGAGAGTAAGATAGTCTAAGGAGCGAAGCCAGAGGAAAACGGAAGGAAACACGGGTGACAGTGAGTCACCAGGAAGGAAGGTAGGCATGAAGATTATCGAAGGAAGGAAGGAAGGAAGGAAAGGAGGGAGGGAGGAAGAAACATCCTTTAGTTTCACAGGAATAGGAGATTGAATCAGAAGGGAGATGAAGTCCGTGCAGTGTGGAATATGTATTAATGCCCGGGCATTTTCTGATAGTACATACAAAAAGGGCAGAGCAGATCTAGAAAGAACGAGAGCCATCAGGAGACAATGACACTTTCAGACAGGCAAGGAAGAGGAAAAACAAACACAAACACACACATACACACAGAGGAAACGAGCAGTGTACACACCAACACAATGGAAGAGACAAATATAGTGACAGAAGACTGGGAAGATAAACACACGGACAGATTGAAAGACGAGATGAACAGAGACAGAGGAGAACAGACATGAAAAGGCATCGCAAACGAAATAGTAAGAAATTGAAACAGCACAACAAACGCATAGACATAGCTCGATAGGTGGCGACATGGCAGGTATTTTCATTCGATATTCTGCGATCAATAGCGGACAAGCTGTCGTCTGTCAGTCCACCGTCCATCTGTACGGCCATCGTTGCCCTGTGGAAGGGCAGGTTGGACGGGAAGGAACCGTGCCGTGCCGGTACGGAGGATTTTGTGCCATGTCAGACGCTAATCTAATACTTTCGCCAGCGTTTGGTGACAGCAGAAAGAAACAGCAGCCGAGAAAATATGGCAGACGCAC
The DNA here is from genome assembly GCA_964023275.1 of Norana najaformis. NCBI lineage: Eukaryota > Metazoa > Annelida > Clitellata > Crassiclitellata > Hormogastridae > Norana > Norana najaformis. Next base: position 29,169,027 of record OZ029919.1, read on the forward strand.
GTTTGAAAAATAATTCGCCGAGTGGACGACGCATCAAAGAACCACACGCTTATGACGTCATTAAGCAGAAAACATCTTCAGATCCAGTTACTAACCTCATGAAACCGTAATAGTAATCTCGAGATTTCTACAGCGCCCAACGAAAGCTAAGTCGCGGGAACCAGCTTATTCACAGGCGCTCAGTCAAAACAGATTCGATAGGCAAAAGGGTTCGGTTCCAGGTCAAGAAATATAATATGCGTGTACGTATGTATTTATTACCAGTATGTATGCATGCATGTATGTATGCATAATGCAGATGAAATAGGTTGACAAATACGCTTGATGAGGCACGATATGGCAAGATAACTTTCCATGGAGGGCTAAATATTTTGATCTCCATGCAAGCCTACAATTTTCACTGATCAGCGTTTCCAATTTAAAACGACCTTTCGTGCATCTTTGTTCCCCTCTTGTTCCATGAAAGTCCAAAGCCTCTCTGATCCGCCTCAACAACACGCAATCGTCTCATCATTAACCGGAGTCAGATAGCACTCTTAAGAGCGCGCTAGCACTCTCCAAAGGCGCTATATAAATGCCCTGACACGCAGCCATACAAGCACGCACCCATTAGCCTTTCGACCTCGATCACAGTCCCGATTGTAGGGCTCAGAACGGCCAACACTCCACCACCAGTCCTGCACACTAACCACTAGACTCCCACAAGGACCGATCTGGACTCACCCCGCCTAGGGGTCGTCCATAAAGGACGTCCGCACGAAATTATGTACTTTTGACCCCTACCTTTCCTTATCTGCAAGACTATGAAGCACTCTGTATACAAGGACAGAAACTTTAACCTGGACCGGAGCTGGCTAAATGCTTTTATATATATATATATATATATATAATTTTCCATTAAAATTTTGACATATGTATATATATAATATGTGTGTCAAATTTTCAATGGAAAGTGTTAACAGAATGCTCTATAGAAGGAGGAATCGGCTCCGAAATAAAGAATCCAGAGAAGGAATCCTTTACCAAATCACCAAATCCCAACCGAATACCTAGCACTAATAGGCTGCACAGTTCAATGATTCACAGATAACAGATGCTCGGCCTTTCCTTTCCAGCACTCACAGACCGACAGACATACGGCTGGAATCGATACAGTGTTCAAAGTATGAATCAACCGGCACTGAAATTCGTCTCTGATTGATGGCTTCGCTGCCGAACAAGCGATGATTGCTGCAGATCATTGAAAATTTGCAGCTCGGCTAAGTGGAAAACGACGGCTTATCGACACACACACACACACACATCGAACCAGCCGTCCGTCCATCCACCCATCCACCCACCCACCCATCCACCCATCCGTCCATCCATCTATTCATACATCATACATACATATATGCATACATATATGCATACATATATGCATACATATATGCATACATATACGCATACTTGCATACATACATACATACATACATACATGCAGCATTGCACACCCACCAGCATAGACCACGGATCATCGAGTATTCGGTTCCTGTCGGAGTGCGCTGGATCGCCTGCCATAGTACACCAGGGGCTAGACGCCATTTTACGGTCAGCCCGTTAAGATTAGCGCGCTTGGAAGATGAACTGCATGGCGCCGAGTGGGGACTTAATGCGAGCGAACGAACGAATTCGCTTCCGGCAACACGAACCAATTACTACGCATAGATCGATGGTTCGTTAGCTGCCACAGTCACAGGAAGTGACGTATTCAGACAGTGGTGCATCCGGGGGCTACGCCTAACAGCCACCCCCTGTCGAGTTCATGGGGAAGGGCATGGTGGAAAGAGCCCATCTGCTGGGGCGTAACTTTGGTCAAGAAAGTGGGCTGTACCAATTTCGTCCGCTTCTTTTCCCTTTCATGTAACAATTATTCCTTGACCAATTTCGTATAAACAGTAACTGGAGAATGTCATGCTTATATTAAACTTAATGGGTACTGTTTATTCACGCAGTGCTTTTTTCAGACGGAACGCTCCGGGACGGCGCTCCGGCACCGTTTTTCGGCTAATAAAAAATAATTTAGTTTTTAGTAAAAGAATTCTGTTACTAAGTTATTTTATTTATATAATAATGCAACTTATTTTAATTCAATTTCAGTGTTTACAACTTTACACTGTTTTCAGTGTTTATTGATTGATAAAAATGATGAAATTTTAGCACAAAATTCCATAATTGTTCAGTTCCGGAACCTTTTTTTCTAGAAAAAAGCACCGATTCACGGTATAAGACAGTGGTGGAGTGTACGGTACTCCCCAGTATAAAAAGTGGGTTATGGGTACCCCATAACTCTGAAAATTAGCCCATTGACTTCTGGATCCACCGGCGGACTAGAAGTTAAACAGAAGCGGAAAGTTGATGAAGGTGCATTCCTTGATGACCTTTCCTTTAGTCCCTCAGTGATTTGGTGACCTTTCTTAATTTTCCAGCTTTTTAATGAACATTTTCAGTTTCCCAGATCTAACATGCCCTTTATACTTTCATTAGTCAACCCGTTAACCGACAATGCAGACACAAGCATGTATACAGTGATAAGACGAAAGAGTCCGATAAAGGTCCTGGACGCCACTGACTTGCCCCTCCCCTTACCCTACCAGTTTGGGGGGGGGGCAACTCAATCCCATGCCCCACACTCTGATGGGGCCATGGCCGGGCTGGTCTTTGCCTGGGTCCGGCCTAAAGCACCCTGCTCTATTTCTATGCACTGGCTTTCTCTACTCATCTGAATGAGGCCCATCCTGATGGATCTGCTACTGTATTCCGAAGAATTTCCAAAGGGCAAAGAAACCCTCAGGGTCAACTGACGGATCAGTACAGGGTGAGTGCCCAGCCAACGCACGTCGCATCCTACCAGGGCAAAGAAACCCTCAAGGTCAACTGAAGGGTCGGTAAGGGGTGAATGTCCAGCTAGTGCACGTCGCATCCTACCAGGGCAGAGACCATCAGGATCAACTGAAGGGTCAGTAAGGGGTAAATGTCCAGCCAGTACACGATGCACCCACGTCGCATCCTACCAGGGCAAAGAAACCCTCATGAACAGCTGAAGGGTCAGTCAGGGGTGAATGCCCAGCTAGCGAACGTCGCATCTTACCGAAATGCCGTCATCAATAACCGCCTCTGGCTGCTGCTGCTGCTGCGGTATCGAGCTAGAGCTGCCGTCTGCAAATTAGTCGTCCAGGGAGCCGGCATTATCGCCTGGAAACGCGATTCCGGTGGACAGAAAGAGCGACAAAGGAAAATAAATCACCTCGTGGAACGTGAGATGAGACGCCACCCGGACGGAATGAAAAGAAAATGATTGCACGTTATGAGACGTCACGACGAAAGAAACTGAAGATGGTGCTGAAGATATTTCTGCAGGGCAGTGACGAATAGGCCATAACGATGTCCGCGTTTCTTATTCTGGTATCAAATTGCTTCTACTATGACTTTCCCAAACAGTACCTTTCTAGCATATAGTCAACAATTACCTTTAAAAGTTGCAATATCTTAACTTACTTTATTTTCACCTAAGCTAACCCAAACTTACCATTGCCTTACCTTACTATACCACAACAAGCCTTACTGGCCTGAATAGCTACATTGGTTACCGCGTACGTCAAGGCGTCTCTGAGCGTGAGGATGCCGGTTCGCGTCCCGGTCGTGGTTTATTTCAGAGATTTTAATCTCGGGCTAGCACAGTCCATATATGTGGTTCTTAAATGGTGTGACGACCATTCAAACGGGCAGCGGTGGTGAAGGATCTCACCTGCTTAATTCATAGACAAAATGAGCAGGGTCGAGGCCATACGGTCGCTATAGAGAAACGTGTACATTTACATTTACTTTCCTGTACCTTACCTTATATTACCTTACCACACCATAACTTGCCTTATACTACCTTACCTTACGTTACTTTATCTACCGCAACCTTACCTTGCCTTACCTTCACTTTACGTGATATTAATAGCGATTAAACGAAAGTTAACACACAGCGTCGGTAAAGCGATTTGAAAGTGTCTGTACAAAGCTTATGATTGTTATCATCGTAATCGTAATCTCGAAATTTCTGCAGCGCCCAACGAAAGCCAAGTCGCGGGAACCATCTTATTCACAGGCGCTCAGTCAAAACAAAATCGATAGGTAAAACGGTTCGGCTCCAGGTCAAGATCCGAGAGGCAGGCAGGCAGGCAGGCAGGAAGGCAGGCAGGCAGGCAGGCAGGCAGGCAGGCAGGCAGGCAGGCAGGCAGGCAGGCAGGCAGGCAGGCAGGCAGGCAGGCAGGCAGGCAGGCAGGCAGGCAGGCAGGCAGGCAGGCAGTGAGACGTATCAGCTTGCCTTATTTTGCGGTTGCGGTTTCGACCCCGGGCAAGTTGTTTGCGCACACCGTGCCTCTGTTACCAGGCTGTATAATTTGATACCGGCGTAAGCTGGGAAGTAAACGGCAAGTCCTGCGATGCACTGGCCCAGTGTCCAAGACCTTGGGATTCGTCCACTTCCGGCTCAAGGGCCTAAGAAAAGGAAATGGGCGCCTCTCCTACGTTCCTCGTTGAACAAGGGAGATTTATTTTACTTACTACTTTACTGTAGGTTGTCTAGGGAGAGCCATCGAGTGGTGACTGTCTGACTGACCTGCGACTTCGAGCTTCGCAATTCGGCTGATGCTGCTGACCCTCGTTTCTGGATTCGTAGCGTTGCAGTAGTACTCTCCAACATCCGGCTGCTTGTCCGGTTTATCCAGCTTGTTGTTCTTGTGCGAGACCCTCATGATGAACAGCTGACCGCTCGGCAGGACCATGCGGTTCGACGCCGAGTTCTCATTGGACGTCGTGACCAGCTGACCGTCTCGATACCACGTGATGATCGGCGGCGGCCGACCTTCGGCCTTGCAGTTCAAGGTCGCCGGTTCATTTCGCACGACGTACAGATCAGACGGATGCTCGACGATGAACGGATCGGAAATCTGCTGAATTCCTAGCGATTGAACAGATAACAACGACCGACTGTAATTATTTCTGCATTTATTAGGCGCCACTGCGTAATGACTAAGCATCAACCGATGGCGCTGTGCAATTGCCAGTGAAGGACTTGCTTGAGGTCTCTACACAGTAACCGTCTCAGGGGAGGCTCGAACCCGTGATCTCCGTGTTTAGAAGCCAAGCGCTCTATCCAGTCAGCTACCGCGTCCCACAGTTTGTAACCTAAATGTAATTACTAACTGTAATCGTAAATTTATGTAGCGCCAATTTGAAAAACTCATAACAGGCTCAACTCAAACCATGATCGAATAGAAAGGTTCCAAATATTCTTGGGAAAGAAAAGTTTCCAGGTAAAGACGGTAAAAGAAAAGGTTCCCAATATTGACGGTAAAGAAAAGGTTCCCAATAATGACGGCAAAGAAAAGGTTCCCAATAATGACGGTAAAGACGCAAAGAAAGCCCAAGAGGCTCATGTCGCAGGTTGCAATTCAGCTAATTCCAGAGAGATGGGTCGCCAACAGCAGCTTCTGTGCTGGACCGTGGAAGCTCAGCGTATGTCGGTCCCACCTGCTGGAACCGTCTCTCTCGAGATCTGCGACTCGAGCTCCTCTCTCTTCCCCTCTCAGAGTTTCGCAGACGCCTGAAGTCTGTACCCTTTAACAGTGATTTTACTTGTTCAGGTCGGGAGCGCTTCTGTTGAGTTTATTCTCTACGAGGCCCTTTATAAATCTTAAAATACAATTACAATTACGCAACAGAGCAGAGAAATCTGCGGACAGCGATGAATGAAGCCGAAACGTTTAACTCCTTGAGATAAGTCGAACACGCAAGGCAATTACGATCTTAAATTCAACTCGTTTTCGCATAGGTAATCAGACCTATATTTTTACTCAATAGAAAAATAGATAAGGTCAACGTAAACTGCCCGGGAAGACACAAGATGTCGTTAAGCACTTGATACTATTTACAATCTTACACATCGTTTAGACACCTTTAATTAAATAACTTTCTCCGACGCTACATATACCTCGCCTTTGTTTACTCGCTAGCATCCTGCCGTCGAGGCTGATGTAAAATTGTATTTGTAAGGTAACGTCGACATCAACGGCTCTGGCCGCAATAAGGTATCGTTAAACACTTGGTACTATTTACAATCTTATGCATCGTTTAGACACCTTTAAATCACTTTCTCTGGCGCTACATATACCTCGCCTTTGTTTACGCGCTAGCTAGCTTCAAGGGTTAAAATTGTATTTGTAAGGTAACGTCGACGTCAACGGCTCTGGCCGCCATAAGGTGTCGTTAAACACTGAATACTGCAACTTCCAGCAAGATCTTGGATGCACGATAGTCTATTGGTTAGCACGGTTGAATTTCAACCCAGAAGTTTGAGGTTCAAATCCTCGCCAAGACCGAAAGATATTATCGGATTTCTGTTCCAATACGGCCCTTAAAATGCTCAGCTGTAAGATGAGTACATTGACTGCACACTGTCAGTGGAAGAATTAGGCGGTGAGGGAGAGAACTGGTCACCTGCCCCCCATATGCCGGGTAGAGAGGCAGTTCTAAGGGACAAGAGGAAGGCAACAGCCAGTCTAGAGGCCGCTATCTTCTAACAGATTTTCACAATTTGGTTCTTGAATAACCCCTCACGGAGTAAAATAACTGGTGTTTATCCTGGAAAATCCAAATACAAGAGCTGTCCTTTGAAGTTACTGGTCTGAGGCAGCTCCTGGATATAATCTTAAAATAAATGCCTGGTAGTAACAGACACTAACAGTGGCTGATAGACTTACAGGTCTGCTAATAAAACACATCCACTGTGGCCTCCAACTAGACATTTATGGGATACAAACATACAGATGTGTTAGATACATACAGTCAGGGCCCTTCTGAGATTCAGAGCGGCCCGGGCTACTGCAAATACGAGGACCCAATCTCGAAGCATGCACATCAAAAGCCTATTAAATCGGAGTTGTGAATTATAAAACAAAAAAGAGAAAATAAATATTAATAATTAATAATAAAATAAACTAAAAGAATTTGACAGATTTGTAGCTAGTTACCGAATCATAAAAAGAAAACCTTTGGTTCAAATAAACACATTTCTTAATTAATCTTATTTTAATCTTACTTTCTTATTTTAACATAGATGGAAAACAGTATTTAAAGACGAGGCCCCTACCATATAAGGCCTGGGCCAAGTGGCCCTGCTGGCCCCCCTGATAGGGCCTGCATACAGTGTTTGTACTACTACCCTACGAGGTGCATGAGAAACGCACTTTCGCATTTGTATTTGTCTCATGGCAGAACACATTAATTTTAACGTTAGATCCAGACCTCAGCACCTGGTTTTAGGCCACATTGCCTGGCTATAGGCCACAGATGATGTATTTTGTTGCCAGACTCAAATACATATTAGCACTCGTGGCCTCACTAGTGTCTGCAGTTACCAGATATGAATTTATAAGAGGACACCGGAGACAGATCTAAGCAGTTGAATCAACTGCCCCCTTGGTCAGGATGCCCCAGCCAAGAAAGAATCTTTAGAATAAAGATCAAGAGAGATTAAGTGGAATTCAGAAGCTAAACAACTCATGAACATCAAAGATAAAAACATCAAAAAACTCTCAATGGACCAAAACATAAATAAAAACGCTCCATGCAGCATTAGAATGGCACTTGTATGTAAGTACATCTCCTTAGAATGGCGCAAGTTTGTATGCACAAGTATGTATGTATGTCTCATTAGAATGTAAGTACATCTCCTTAGAATGGCACAAGTTTGTATGCACAAGTATGTACATATGTCTCATTAGAATGGTACTACTATGTAGGTATGCCTCATTAGAATGGCACTAGTATGTAAGTATGGTACTAGTATGCATGCATATCTTATTAAAATTGCACTAGTATGTAAGCATGTCTCCTAGAATGGCACAAGTATGCAAATAAGTCCTCAGCATCACATGCAGCAAGATATATACATCAGAGGCGATCATATCACTTTCCTAGGTCCTGAGCCGGCAAGGAATGCTCTCCAACAGCTGAACGGTCTATGGATGACATAGAAATCACGCATGAACTGAATGACAATAGATGGTCCAAAGCTGAGATCATTTTAAGTTTTGCCATACTGCTGGCAGAATTTTGCAAATTTAATAGTCAGAAATTAGTATAGTGCTGATTCAAGAAAAACTAATCAGAAACACTCTCTCTATGCAAGCAGTATTTGCTACAGCCATTTGCAGTAAACAGTGAAGTTCATATCATTGAACTATTTTGCGCATAAAAATTAAAACTATATTTTCTGGTAAAGCCAACAATGTTATAAACTAGTTTGTATGTTTCAGAAGATAAGGCGATAAATACATAAATATGTATTATGAAGATAAGGCTTTGGAGAGGTGCAGAAAGGCACTTTATAAATATATACATTCGTACGTGAGTAGGTATGTATCCGGATATTTGTGCAGGGCCTTTTTGAGAACCTCTCAAAGGCGTGTGTCGTATCACTGAACATCATTTGGCGGCTGATGCAAGCAGCGCAATCCACTTTCTTAATGAGTCACCTGCAATCCACGGAGGACCTTCGGGTAAATTTCCAAATACACATATGTATGTATGTATGTATATATGTATGTATGTATGTATGTACGTATGTAAGTTTGTATGTATGTATGTATGTAAGTATGTATGTATGTATGTATGGATGTATGTGCATGTATGTATTTATGATGTACGTATTTATGACGTATGTATGTATGTATGTATGCATGTATGTATATATGTATGTAAGCATGCATGTGCATGTATGTATTTATGATGTCTGCATGTATGTAAGTATGGATATATGTATGTATGTATATAAGCATGCGTATGTATGTGTATGTATACATGTATGCCAAAAGGCGAAAACTGACTGAATCCTTTTGACAGCTTCATTACATCCCCTTCCGATGCCCCCTCCCCGTGGCCTTCGTTCCATCCCCCTCCATGTCATTTCACCCAGGGCTGGCTACAATAACATAATCACTCTGAACAACTGTTGTTCAACAGCCCTAGGAACAGACTTCTGTATCCGACTTCACAATCATTCAACGTTCGACGCACGCACGAACGAACGAACAGACGCACACACTGTTTCTACATCTGTCTTCTGTTCTGTGTCTGACTGTATCTGTCACTCTCTGTCTATCTTTCCATATGTATCTGTTCTTCATGTCGTCTGTCAACGAATTATCTTTCTCTGTGTCACTGTCTCCATGCTTCTCTTTGCTCTGACTTGTCTAAATGTCTATCTCTATAATTGTATGTCTGTCTTTTTATGTCTATACATTTATGTATATGTGTATGCATTTATGCCTGCCCGCCTGCCTGCCTGTCTGTCTCTGTCTGTCTGTCTGTAATTCAGTCAATCTATCTCTCTGCTTGTGTGTCCGTCTGTCTTTCTGTCTGTCATTCAGTCAGTCTATCGGTTTGAGTGTGGTGTGTGTCTGTCTGTCATCCGGTCAGTCTGTCTGTCTGTGAGTGTGTGTCTGTCTGTCTTTCTGTCTGTCATTCAGTCAGTCAGTCTGTCTGTGAGTGTGTGTGTGTATGTCTGTCTGTGTCTATGTCTGTCTATCTGTCTGTCTGTCTCATTCTGTCTCACTTGTTAATTTGGCAAATCTTGTCAGACAATTGACAAGCAGTCTGACAGAATCCCGATAGGACGGCATCCCATAGACGTCATTAATTCCAGTGCAGAAAAACACCGGATGCCCCATAAAAACTGACCCACCACTAAACTGGATCCGCACAACATCTGCCACTAGAGGAGGAACGTTGATGCTAAAAGGTGCTCTTAAGTACCCGAAACAATACTTTGATGCACTTCTGTACCTATGTGTATGCGCGTGTATTTATGCAAGTGTCTGTGATAGTATGTATATGGGCATGTATGTTTGTATTACTGTATTATTATTTCTGCATTTATTAAGCGCCGCTATCTAATGACTAATTGTCAATCGATGACACGGAGCAACTGCAAAGGACTTGCTCAGGGTTCCTACATAGTAGCTGTCTAAGGATAGGCTCGAACCAGTACTCTCTGCATTACAAGCCCAGTGCTCTATTCAATCAGCCATGCATGTATGTATGTGTATATGTATGTATGTATGTATGTATGTATGCATTTATGTATGTATGGATGTATAGAATATCCATATCTATGTATTTATGTATGTATTATGTATGTGTATATTGAATTTATGTGCATATGTGTGTCTGTATGTATTTATGTGTATGTGTATGTATTTACGTATGTATGAAGGCATTTTGTGTGTGTATGCATGCATGCATGCATGCTTGCATATAAGCAAGTGTATATGTATGCATATATATAACTGTTTGCATGTAATCAAGAGTATATGTATGTATATATCTGACTGGTTGCATGTATGCAAGTGTATATGTATCCATAAGTATGACAGTGTGAATGCAAGTATGCATGAATCAAGACACTTGATATAGCGCCTTTGAAGTGTCTCTCAAAAGCGCTTTAGTGCTGCTGGCAGCAATCCGTAACATTTCCGACAGCGCAGTTCTCTCATCGGCGCCATCATTAAATGTTATAGCGCCTTTAGGAACCACTCAAAAGCGCGATGCATATACGGCCTGCAGGTCTGGATGTAGATATCAGCTGGCCACAACAGACCTGTGCATGGCTCAGCTGGTGTTGAATACCTCGGCTCGGATGGCACCCACTGGGTCAAAAAGCTGCCTCTTGGATTGAAATCTCAGGGTGCATCCAGTATAAAGCAAGATTTTTCAAGCCTCAAAACAGTCTTCTCTCAAATCGCAGCATGTTTTAAGATCCAGCAAGATTTCAAAGCCATAATGGGCCAAAATATAACCTATAATTTCAACTGTTCCAGTTTCATTGATCATGTTCAGCTTATCAGTTCTACTGTGCTTCTATGGTTAAAAGGCAACTTGAAAATGTCAGAGACGACTAGAATTAAAATGTTCTCGGTATTTCAATATGTCCAATTAGATAACCAAAAACTGAAAATGCCCCCATCTAACCTATCAATTCTCCTGACTTTCTCTACTTTTGCCGTGATAATATGCATTCATATTCGATGATCACCCAAGACATTAAAATTAAAACAAGAAGTTCCAGCAGGTTCTAAGAAGGCATAGAAATCAAAGACACACGTGTAATCAGGAATTATCAACATCATCGTCATCATCATCATCTCCAACATCATCGTCGTCGTCGTAGCCATCATCATCATCAGCTTCTGACCCTAGTATTTTGCAATGATGCCTGTGAATAAATAATCTCCATTCTTTTCAGTTGGGAATTATATCTGTGGACTGTGAAAATGACATCTTAGTATACTATGACTGGCCGACAGTAATACTCCTGTGGATCATCTACAGATGAGGTACACACAGTCACTGGACTGACCATCTGGAACTGTCTGAATAACGAATGAGAACTGGTGCATCATCAAAACCTGATGATGCTTTGTGTATTTTTCTAAGGCCAATGTGTACTGCCATTGGATTGCTGTGTTTTCACCTTTGACATCGGGATCACTTGCAAGGAACTTCCATTCAGACATTTAAAACAAGTGAGTTACCCTTGTTACCTGTTACATTTGTCACTTCTGATTGTTACCTTTGTTAGCTCATTAACCTTTGTTACTTCTGTTACTTTGTTATCTCTTTTACTTCTGTTAACCTGTTACCTTCACCGTTGTTCGCTTTCCAACCTCGATTATCTGCTACTTCTGTTACTTTTGCTACCTCTATTATCTTTACCTGCTTTACCCTTACCATAATTTTTTATCACAGGTCAGTCTTATAACCATTAAGAGGTAAGTGGGAGGATTTTGGTAACAAGCTGGTCAATATGACCTCCAGAACTATCAGCAAATCCCAGGCATGTTTATTTAGTTCGGGAGCCAAAGCGGACAAATAGCAGAACTTACAGAAGCAACTGGTTTACAAATAAAGGAAAGGAAAATTGATAGGCAAAACTAACCAGAATCCAGCAAATGTTTATGCTGGAATTCGTCAGAACGCCAGGAACAGAACATCCAACCATTTGCTGAACCTCAGCAAAATCTCGACAGACTTTAGCAACACTGGCAAAACTTTCATAAAATCTAAGCAGACTTTAGCAACACTGGCAAAACTTTCATAAAATCTCAACAGACTTTAGCAACACTGGCAAAACTTTCATAAAATCTCAACAGACTTTAGCAACACTGGCAAAACTTTCATAAAATCTCAACAGACTTTAGCAACACTGGCAAAACTTTCATAAAATCTCCACAGACTTTAGCAACACTGGCAAAACTTTCATAAAATCTCAACAGACTTTAGCAACACTGGCAAAACTTTCATAAAATCTCCACAGACTTTAGCAACACTGGCAAAACTTTCATAAAATCTCCACAGACTTTAGCAACACTGGCAAAACTTTCATAAAATCTCCACAGACTTTAGCAACACTGGCAAAACTTTCATAAAATCTCAACAGACTTTAGCAACACTGGCAAAACTTTCATAAAATCTCAACAGACTTTAGCAACACTGGCAAAACTTTCATAAAATCTCCACAGACTTTAGCAACACTGGCAAAACTTTCATAAAATCTCCACAGACTTTAGCAACACTGGCAAAACTTTCATAAAATCTCAACAGACTTTAGCAACACTGGCAAAACTTTCATAAAATCTCAACAGACTTTAGCAACACTGGCAAAACTTTCATAAAATCTCCACAGACTTTAGCAACAGTGGAAAGACTTTCATAAAATCTCCACAGACTTTAGCAACACTGACAAAACTTTCATAAAATCTCCAAACACTTCAGTCTCACTGTCAAGAAGAAAGGCAGTCACTTCAGCTAGCCCTGAGGCAGCCATGGGTATGAAGTATAAGCGACCTCATATTTCTTAGCCTCGGCATGTTAGGGTGGGTGGCCAGTCCTCTCCCTCGCCGCCTGATCTTCCCACTGACACAGTACGGTCAGTGTACTCATTACAGCTAAGTTCACTAGGGGTGCAAGTGGACCCAAAATCTAGAAACAAAATCTCTGCCCTGGCTGGGATTGAATCCCCAACCTTTCAATCGATAATCCAGCACTATTGCAAACCAATCAACCAACCGCAAAATCTCCACTGACTTTAGCCAAACTGCTGAAATTCCCACAAGCACCCATCTCTTTATTATTATTATTATTATTATTATTATTATTATTATTATTATTATTATTATTATTATTATTATTATTATTATTATTATTATTATTATTATTATTATCATTATTATATTGTATTTATTAAGCACGCAGGGTCAGTAAATCTGATCTGAGGTGTAAAGTAATTGTGAGTGAAGGACTTGCTCAAGGTCCCTACTCGGTAACAGTCTCAGAGGAGGCTCAAACCCATACTCTACTTGTTACAGGCCAAGCGCTCTACCAATCGGCTACCATGCCCCGCTCAATGTACTACAGCCAAACTGCCATTTTATGTCATCCGTTCACCCCAAAAGTCATGTCGCAATAGGGTGTGTTAGAAATATCTGCCAAGAACTATGACTCAGGTCGACAAGAAACCATGGCAAGCTTCGACAAGCTGGTGCCCTACGCTTCGCTTCCAAGCAGCACTTGAGACACTTAGAGTCAACTACTATGATTAAGACTGTAAATGATATGATCGGCTCTTGGTCAACAGTTGGTCACGAGCAAAAGGACATGATCACCATCAATTGCACTGGATAAATATGCTCAGATGCGTCACCGAGGGTTGGAACATACGCCCCAGTCTTTCAGCTCAAACAACCGGTGCCAGCCAGGGCTGGACAATTTAGGGATTTGCTCACGGCGCTCCAGTGGACTTAACTTAGCCTCGTTTTGGATGACAGGAAACATCATCTGCAATGCTGCGGTGATGACATTTGTTTGCCAAGAGACACCAAGGTCAACTGATGACAAAGCCAAGAAAATACTCTTCTAATCCATATCTTGGTGTAATGTAGCATGACATAACACAATGCAATGTACCGCAGTGTAACGTTACGTAACGTAACATTATGCGACGTAACGCTCTGTAACTTTATGTAACATAGTCATGATGACAATTTAAGTAACGTCGTGCAACATAACAGGACGTAACGCAATTCACCGTAACTTCACGTAACGTAACGTCATGATGACAGTATGCACGTACAGTAAGGTAAGCATAAAGCTACTTGCTTACTGCACCCAGATGAACAGGCACTTATAGAGTAAACTACTATTCTAGGGCTACAGCAAGAGTGAATAAGACAGTTTAATCAACTTTGGGGAAGCCTTGTTTTGAACATTAGGCCTACCCTGTTTGGGTGATTTCACCAACTGTGCTGTTCCTAAAATTTGCCCCAACTGCAGGCCCGGACGTCTAATCTTAAACACAACCCACCCTAGCCTCCTCTCCCCTGCTCTCTTTGGTCTCCTGGCAACCGAATTTGGTTCTTGACATGGCATCTTTGGACAAATCCCACTGACTTGACGCAGCGCTCGTGAATATGCAGGTTCCCTGTGCTTAGCTTCTAAATAGAGCTTTAGAAATTTTGAGTTTATGATTATGATTACAATCTAATCTATTCTGGAAACTTCTGTAGGGCCGTCATTTAAAGGCACAATCGTCGATCGTCGCTTTTGAATGTCTCAGGACTCAATATCCTTGAAACTACTTCACTATTGAATTGTATATATATATATATATATATATATATATATATATACTACATATATACATATATGCATAAATGCATACATAGATACATATATTCATATGTACTTACATGCATACATGATGTACATACATACATACATACACATTCATACGCAAACATACCTATACATTCATGCATACAAACATAAACGCAGATGGGCAAATCCGAAGTGGGTTAGGGTTATCAAGCAGAGATCAAGGCTTTGATGCAAGGGATTACAAGTGTTTGCACCTTTCCCACAACTATTGCTCAGCTAAACCCTAAAACAGTGGAACACAGTGATTCGGAACATACGAGGCTTTCAAAGGGTCAGGTTAAGCTCAGCACTAGCTAATGGTTAATAGTGAGAGGCAGAGATATGGCTCCAAAAAACCGTTGGGCCTCTAGCGGTCTCTCTCCTTGAAGCATACATTCCTTCTGATTACCCAATTTCACGCAATCAGAAAAATAGATAACAGAGGCTTCTGTTATTTTTGCTTTCAGTTTACACTTCGTTTTTTTGTGTTAACACCAACTTCTGATATGCTGATGATTTATAAGCTATCCATGAAAAATAAATGCCTAACTGAGTTGTGGATATAATCGAATAGCAGAAATGTCACTGAATTGGGATATCACTGAATTGGGGATATCATTGAAATTCGAAATATCACTTAACTTTGGGAAGTCAGTGAACTGGTGTATCGGCACTTCGATGTCCTTGAAGGTGCTATGTCTAGGAACACCAAAGGGCTTGACTATATGAAATTCAACATCAAAATCAAAATACTTGTTTTAAGACTCCATACAAACTTACAATTACAATTTAATTACAATAGCAGTTTGATAGCAGCCTCTGTATGCAAAGTGAATGTTTTGGGGCAGCTCAAACCTATTACGTCCGCACACATAACTAGCTAGCTAACAAGTCTGCCATTGCATCACAAATGAAACTTTCTGACAGTGACAACAGTCAGAATTACAAGGATCTGCAAAAAGACATCCTTCAGGAAATCATCATTGGCGCTCATTCTGTGATCACCTTTGCTCGATGTTGAAAGACTTTCCTTGCGGAAGATAATGACAGTGGAATTGCCGCATCAGAGACAATGGACGGCCCGACAGGCACCACGACGTCTGCCATGTTCTCTTTGATGCCGTACTATATATCCGGCTCATCTTAACTCCATCCTGTATTTATGGTCTTGCTTGAACTGAGCTCTCTGACCTGGCACTAACAATGGCAGCAGCCCATCAATAATTGTACACGCCTGGGGTCCCTCCCCAAAAGCACCCATATAAATCTCAAAATTCTGGCTGAAAAGTTCAGAATTTAGTAAATATTTTGGACAAAGCAGGCAAAACTGTCTTCCCAACCACACTAGTTGTGAAGACAGTTTTTCGCAACCATGTCGGTTTTATCACTGCATAAACTGGCATAATGAAAAATCACTGAATCTAAATATGCTACGAGCAACTTAAAGAATATAGAGTGGGTGTATTTGAGCCATATTCAGTAAATTTAAAGTATGCTCAGTGCATACTCAAAGCTGGCATTTAAACAACCCACTATATTAGTTCTTAATTCACAGCTGCTTAGCACCACCAGCTGAATCCTTGGGAAATGGATGTCTGGTGACTGAGAAACTGAAATTCCGACAAGTGACAGCAAAGATTGAAATATATGCTTCAGTCAAAACCTTCAGTTTACGGTAATTAAGGAGTTCAGTCTATGCTCTGCTATGCACGCAACTGACGACAGTTCTCCTGGGACATGGATATTCTGATGATCATTGATATCCCTGCATTACTAGCATATTGTGATTGAATTTCGAATTAAGTGAACTTGGAAGAGGGTCCAGCAACAGAAGCACAGACAGCCGTCCATTCTATTACCAGCTGCCACAGAAAAAGACAGAGACACAGACGGAGACTGAGAAAGCGAGAAAAAGAAATAAAGACAGACAGACAGACAGGCACGAGGACTAAGACGGATAGATACAAGGAAGGAGACAGACAGACAGACGGAGACAGAGATCGAGGGACAGAGATAGACAGAGTATTTTTCGCAGACAGCCAAACACCCGCAAAATCTCGGAGATCAACAGCCGAAGCCAGACGCCCTTGACAACGATAAACACGCAGCCCTTCCAAGCCATAACAATAAAAAAGACAAAAGCTTCGGCTATTAACCTTTGTCTGCTCCTCTTTCCACTCCCCCACTTCTCCTCTTCCTTCACCACCTCTCCTTCCCAAACCACTGGGTACAGTCCTTACAAGGGGTCGCGTCAAATCCCTCTAATTGACATGGCCCTGATAGGCTTTTGGGAGACCCCAGTTTGCAGGATAGCAGCAAGTGGTAGCTACCACATAAATAACCTCAATTGGCTAGAACAAATTACCGCCAGCCCGGACAACCTTTGACCCGGAATCTTTTATAAGCCATTAACAGTTTAGAGTTCCTTCTGCCAACCCTATCTGACTTACCCCCAGGGCAACCGCGTCCATAAATCTCCGTGTAAAGACTGGGGATCAAACACCACTTGAATCTCCGTATGCCGTCAGCTTTTATCAAGTCACTTTCTAATTGGCAGCTGCACAGATATCGCCTAATTTACATGCAAAATAAAAACACAGCTAAACTACAGAAACTGAGCTATATAAATGGTTAATGACTGTATAAAACGTTATGTAAGACATCTGTTAACACGTCATGTGTCCTTTGGCTGAGCGAGGAATCGTAGGCGAATTACGTTACATTACAGTAGCGTAAATGGCGCTGTGTAAAAGAGGTTACATTATCGCCTTTGAGAGGTGCTATATCTTGATGCATACATTACATTATTTATAAAAATAATAATATTATTGTAGCACATAAGTTATCTAACACCTTTATCTTTTAAAATTCAGAAAAATTCAAAAATAATTTCTTCTTTGGGTAAAAAAAAGTATTATATTAACACTTACAAATAAGAAGCATTTCTTCCTTACTTTCATTTTATTGCATTAAGACTTTCATAGTTAAACTCGCTTAACAATTGAGACAAATTATAATTACTAATCACAAAGTCTTCAACCACATTTCAATTTTATAGAAAACTTGGTAAAGCGACGCTGTGGACCAACGGATTACGATTTTGATTCCGACTTTCTCTTGAAGCAACCATCGACTGATGCCTTGGGCATTAGGATAACGGCGCTATAGAAGTCTTTAGATTAGATTAGATTAGCTGTGCCATGTGTTGTGAGTAGTTTCCAGCTCAGACTAACAGTAATTTTATCAGCGCCGATCACGGTTCCGCTAAGAGGCATTCGACTAAGAAGGCCGCTGGGTGTTTTGTTTCGAGAATTTCCCGATGATACATTTGTGGCACATGCCAAATGGCCAAGACTTGTCTCGCCTACGAGTGATGCATTCTCTCATAAACACACGGACGAGTGCGTGTGTGAACGAGGCGCTATAGCATGCAGTGATGTCTGTCGTCTGGTGAGCTTGTGAATGCCAAACTTGACCTCCAATTTATCTAAGACGATTCTAAGTTTCCAGGCCGTGAATGCTAAGAAACAGACCGGATTTCGACAGGAACCACTGTTTAGCCAGATCAGAGGCTTAAAGAGATGTGACTCATTAGGAGGAATCATTGTATATGTTATACTTTATATATACACATAAAATTACTGATAACACACAGACACATATATATGTATATTCCTCTGAAGCGTGTTATTCTGATATGAGATATTTATGTACACCATTGCTGTCATAGATCCCTAAATTAATATATTTTTAGAACATAATCTCATTCTAGCGCAGCCTTGTTGAAACAGGGTACTCAGTATGACTCGCAAAGGTAGCCGCATCAGAAGAAGGTTCCAATGTAGTTTTTTAATAGGGCCTACATACTATATATATATTATAGATACATATATATATATATATAATCTCATTCTAGCGCAGCCTTGTTGATACACTATACATCTAGCATGAATATTCATTCATGCTACATGTATAGTGTATCTATAACAATAACACAGATTTGTTCAAAGAAACACTAGGCGTTGCACATCGAATGGAGGCCCATGTAGGGCAGTCTGCCTGTCTGTTGCAGCCATGCAATGTGTCGTGCCTTCTGCAGGTTGTCATGCCTTCTATCTTTTACGCCGTATTTACCAACTCTATTGGACATCATGTGTATTTTGTAGTCTTTATCCAGCTACGCCGAATCTATGACACCATCTATGACATCATGTGTATTTTGTAGTCTTTATCCTGCTACGCCGAATCTATGACACCATCTATGACATCATGCGTATTTTGTAGTCTTTATCCAGCTACGCCGAATCTATGACATCATCTATGACATCATGTGTATTTTGTAGTCGTTATCCAGCTACGCCGAATCTATTACACCATCTATGACATCATGTGTATTTTGTAGTCTTTATCCAGCTACGCCGAATCTATGACACCATCTATGACATCATGTGTATTTTGTAGTCGTTATCCAGCTACGCCGAATCTATGACACCATCTATGACATCATGTGTATTTTGTAGTCTTTATCCAGCTACGCCGAATCTATGACATCATCTATGACATCATGTGTATTTTGTAGTCTTTATCCGGCTACGCCGAATCTATGACATCATCTATGACATCATGTGTATTTTGTAGTCTTTATCCAGCTACGCCGAATCTATGACACCATCGTGCAAACTCTGGTACCATGCCTCTATTAAGGAAGATACTTTGAGTAGTATTTATCACTGCACTACAAAGACTTGGGCTCTAAGGCTACTACATGACACCGTGGCTTGCTCTGCCTTTCTGACTCACCTTCTGGATGCTGAGCTGATTGCGGCTTTTCTTTGGTCCGCCATCGGTCAAAGCCTTGTGCATTAGACACCGGCGCATTAGAAGTTACTAATTATTATTATTATTATTTACTAAGGATAGGTTGTATACACCAAGGATATAATGTAACGCCTCGATTTTCTTAAGTAGTTTTTTCTAACCGAGTCAAGTCTGGCAGGAAATCAAGTCGAAGAAAAATGCGTGACATCAGACGGCTATTGTGAATAGAATCACTTCGTGAGCTCGGCCCGAAGACAGCTCGTCGTTTATCAAAAGGGCAATAGAGCTAATTGGACGAAAGATATAAACGATGCGCCCTTGGTGGGAGACGAAAGCCTCCAACGGCTCTAATCATATCGGCAAGATCAAAGACGTGCGGCTCGCTGTGAGGTCGTTCATCAACGGTAACACCTCGTCTGAAGGACATGATTGACTCGGCTCGCGGAATTATCACGCCGTTCATCATCTATCATCTGTCGGATGAATTTCAATTCGTCATGTTTATACCGCGCGGAGAATGTTTACGACGTGAATGGCACGAGTTTTGATCTATGCTTGATTGTTTTCTGTTTCAGTTACATCAGTCTGGATCACTAGAAATCTCAGCAAGATTTCTTCGGTCAGGTGTATCTCTACCTGAAGCTACCGTCTGGTCGAAATAGGTTTATCGTTTATCACAGCTGAATATTTCTCTGATCGTACCCCCAACCCGTTCGCAGCTTGAACCGTGATTGCGATCCGGGCATATAGTTTGACTCTGTTGCGAGGCAAGGTAGCCGACTGGATGGAGCGCTCAACCTGTAACGCAGAGACTAGAGTTCGAGCCGCCTCTGAGACGGTTACAGTGTAGGGACCTTAAGGAAGTCCTTCACTCACAATTGCTCAGCGCCAATGCTTAGTCATTACATAATGGCGCTTGATGATGATGATGATGATGATGATGATGATGATGATGATGATGATGATGATGATGCGTTCTCTGCCCGAAGTCAGGTCCATTGGCTTTATGCCACCCGGCGATGAGATGAGTGAGGTGGTTTCCCGTTGCCTTCCTCACAGACAATAGTGGGTGAGCAACTTGTCCAAGGTCGCTACACAGTGGCTTGAGGCCGATTCGAACCCGCGACCCTCCGGTTGCGAGGCACAGACCATACCACTACACCACCGCGTCACTCTTGGCGCTTAACAAATGCAGAAATAATAATAACACAAATCACCAAACCCCTCACTTTCTTACTACACCGACCTTCCCAATCAGCTACAGGAATGTTGTTCATGCAGATTGGAATGCTGGGAGGGGTAGTTTTCGCGCTTCATTTTCGCTTGTCTCTCTGAAAGCATTCTCATTCCACCTCGGCTACACACTAAGTCCACTTCGCCGATACTCGGAGTGGTTTAAATACGCTGGTTCTTATGCTCGGCTTGTATTTAATCTATCCTAAGTGCACCTTTTCACGTCTTCGTAGCTCTGTTTGATAGCCATATTTCAGCGCTTGTACGGGTTTCTTAAAATACGCTATAAAAATTACCATGCACATACATATATACATACAAACATGTATTAAAAGTAACTCATAGCATCCTCCGTGCACACTCGAAACAAGCATGAAATGCACCTTTGACCTCTTTTCGACAACGACCCCAGTGTTAACTTGAGGTTCATCTGGTTTACGTGTAAATGAGGAAATATTTTAGATGTAACATGGGCCAATGTCATTGACTCAGAATAAATATCCGATAAATGTTGACGATAGATATATATCCAGGAACAAGAAAAATACAATTTAGATGTGACTGACAACAGTTATTGCTACAAAATCAAAACTGAAATTGCCGCTATTTCCTGCAAGCAATTACCCTCCGCTCCCCATCCTGGCAATTAGTCATTGTTTTAACGATTTACCTCAGCCCCAATCACGTGGGGGATTGCACGCTACAATAAGGTACTACAACGAGGTAATTAGAACAGATATGGGTCTTGTTGTAAATGGAATACGGCGAAGGATACAACTGGCCGAGTGATTGGCTGCCATTTTAACAGAAATGTCTGATCATCATCTCTAATGCCTAACAGCCAGCTATCTAACTATCGATTGTGGCTAAACGCAGTAATCACTACCCTCACTTTCCACAGAGCACAAAGCTATCTACGCCCTTCTCCATAGGGCAACTATTTACGACTCATTAGGGTGTCATTAAACCGCTCAGCCGTCAAATCATCTCCAATCGGGTCCCGGATGTTAGCCAGTGCAAAAGTCATCAGATAAACACGGAATCTATTCCCGAACAGATCACAATGGCCCCAGAAGCACGAATGTCAACAATGTCCTGTCCACGAAACAGCTGTGACTTTCCAAGAAATGTTCAGCTTTGGATAGAGTATATATTTAAATTCCACACCCAATACGGTTTCCACTTTCCAAGAAACAGCGACGAATAGAATTTTTACGTTCAGTTTGCACTTCGCTGTTCGTGTTAACACCAACTTCATCCTGATATGCTGGTGATTTATAAGCTTTCTCTGAAAAATAAATGCCTAACTGAGTTGGGGATATAAACGAATAGCAGAAATGTCACTGAATTGGGAATATATTCTTAAGAATACATTCTTGTGAATATATTCTTAAACCCAGTACTCAAGCTGCCCTTTGACTTAATCTAATCATTTAGGCTCAATGACTAACGCAAAATTCCGAAAAACCATTTTGAATACTTCAGTGTGTGCAATATGTTCTGCTCTTATCAATGTCCGGACATCTGTTTACCAGTAAATCCCAAATGTTCTGCCAAATGCCGGAAGATTAGCCACAGATTAGCGGAGGATAATAATTTCAACTCTCACTAGAGGAACACAGTGTTAGCATAAAAGCAAAAGCCAGAATGTAGCAGGTACCACCGACTAACCTAATTGCTTCCTATCTACAGGTGTAAATTTGTGTCGGAAGAGAAAAAACGAGACTTACTGTAGTCAGTACTATAATAACAACGGCCTGCTTTGTCTGCCTGCCTGCCTGCCTGCATGTATGTCTGGCTGTATGTCTATATGTCAGTCTGGCAGTCTGTCTGGCTGCCTATCTGTTCATATGTCTGCTTTTCTGCATGTCTTTCCGGTCTGTCTCTGTGTCTGTCTGTCCGTCGCTCCGTCAGTTCGTCTGTCTGCATATTTGTCTGTCTGTCTGTCTGTCTATCTATCCGTCTATGCGTCCGTCTGCGTGTCTATCTGTCCGTCGAGCCGTCAGTTCGTCTGTCTGTCTGTCTGTCTATCCTTCCGTCCATCTGCGTGTTTGTCTGTCCGTCTGACTCTGTCCGTCTGTCTGTCTGTCTGTCTGCCTGTCTGTCTGTCTGTCTGTCTGTCTGTCTGTCTGTCTGCAAACAGCATATGCCGAA
The DNA here is from genome assembly GCA_964023275.1 of Norana najaformis. Lineage (NCBI taxonomy): Eukaryota > Metazoa > Annelida > Clitellata > Crassiclitellata > Hormogastridae > Norana > Norana najaformis. The sequence continues at coordinate 29,192,016 of OZ029919.1, forward strand.
ATGACAAACAGACGCGCAAACAATGGCGCCTTATGAGGTTTCGGAGCGAGGGCTTTGTCAGCGGAGGACAGTCGACGGTCGACCAATTGTCCCTTTGCCTCCGCGGCTCCAGTGTAAACAGAAGAACTGGGAAGAACGGCTGAAAAGGTTCGGAAAAACGGGCAGCCAAAGGCCTCCGTCGGTCGGTCGGTCGGTCGGTCGGTCAGTAGGTCTGTCTTTCGGTCAGTCGGTCGGTCAGTAGGTCTGTCTTTCGGTCAGTCGGTCGGTCAGTTGGTCTGTCCTTCAGTCGGTCGGACGGTCAGTCGGTCGGTCGGTCGGTTGCACAATCAGTCGGTCGGTGTGTCGTGATGCTGCGGAGTACATGAATGCACGGTTCGGCCGAAGAGGAGGAACCTGATTAGCCGAGTCTTGGCCTCATCATTGTGGCAGAAATTCCACGCGAGCTAATTAGGCCTGGATGAGCGCCAAATGAGTTTACCATGCAGGGTAGGGTGAAAGCCCTTGCGACAGACTGACATACAGTGACAAAGAGTGAAAGACAGAGATAGACAGACAATAAGACAATCAGACAATCAGACAGACAGACAGACAGACAAATGGAGACATGCAGACGGAACAGAACAGTGATAAAGCATAAAAGAACACCAGTCAAAGAAATTGCATGGCATGACAGGAAGAAATGCAGACAGACAGACAGACAGACAGACAGACAGACAGACAGACAGACAGACACAGACAGACAGACACAGACAGACAGACAGACACACGCACTGACACATGCAGACATACGCAGACACATACAGAGAGATACACAGACAGATGCAGATAGACAGAGATGCAGACAGACACACAGATACACAGACAGACATCCACAGACAGACACATAGACAGACAAAGTAGGAGACTGACAGAGAAAGCAGAACTTAACAGATGTAGAAAATGGTTCACGGGTGCAGAAAGAAAAACAGTGAGATAAAAAAACAAACACCATATTTAAGAAACCATGAAGAAGTCAAAGCCCACATTCCAAACACCACATGCGCTGCCTTCCAAAAAGAAATCATACCTACAATTCATCATTTATATAAATTCCACGTCTTATACAAACTGCCAATACGACCAACAACACAAAGAAATGAGCACATGTACGTAGACAGTGACACATACAGATATACAGGAACACACATACAGACACACAAAGACAGAGTCAGACAGACACAGACAGACACAGACAGACACACAAAGACAGACCATTAACTACTTAAGGTCTAGCTGCACGGTAGACACTGTACACCTATCACTAATAGATTGCATTCACCGGATAAGCCAGCCCCACGTCCCTTGCAAACAGCCATTTAGACAAGTGGCACGCCCATCATCATACAGAACTAAACACAAGCCAGCCAGCCAGCCAGCCAGCCAGCCAGTTAGACAGACAGATAGGCAGACAGATCGACAGACTGACAGGCAGACAGACAGACAGACAGACAGGCAGACCGACAGACTGACAGGCAGGCAGGCAGACCGACAGACTGACAGGCAGACCGACAGACAGACACACACAGACACACACAGACAACACAGACACATACAGACACATACAGACACAGACAGACAGGCAGCCAGCCAGCCAGTTAGACAGACAGACAGACAGGCAGACAGACAGACAGACAGGCAGACCGACAGACAGACAGGCAGACCGACAGACTGACAGGCAGGCAGGCAGACAGACAGACAGACACACACAGACAACACAGACACATACAGGCAGGCAACCAGCCAGCCAGCCAGACAGACAGGCAGACAGGCAGGCAGTCAGTCAGTCAGGCAGTTATTGGCATTCGACAAGGGCATACGGATGTCTTGACTGACGACTGCCGTTAAGCGTCGGGTTGGGTCCACAAAGCTGGAAAGCGAACACCATCGTCTAGTCAAACACTAATGATGAAAAGGTTCAAGGGATTAAAACTATAAGGATATATATATATATATATATATATATATATATATATATATATATATATATATATATATATATATATATATATATATATATATAGTTCGTAGTTCATTGTCATTCCAGGCAATGCACCGGGGAAAGGTCATCCTGGTTACTATATTTCGACTCCTAAATAAATCGATCTGATGACCTATAATAGCTGCATGACAATAATAGATAATCTAATCATTGTAATATTCTAATCTGCACAGGACATCAATTATTATTATGATTATTATTACTATTACTACTACCACCACCACCACCACCACCGCCGCCACCACCAACACCAACACCACCACCACCACCACCAACACCACCACCACCACCACCAACACCACCAACACCACCAACACCACCAACACCACCACTACTACCATCACTACTACTACTATTATTAATACCACTACTACTAATATTACTGTTACTATTATTATTATTATTGTTGTTATCATTGTTATATAGGTATTTATCTACACGGCCCTTAGAGGCCAGGCTGTCAAGGAAGGACTTGCTCAACATGACTATATGACAGAACATCGATGGCGCTGAGCAACTGTGAGTGAAGGACTTGCCATACACAGTAATCATCTCAGCAGACAGGGCTCGAACCCATACTCTTCGTGTTACAAGCCGAGGGCTTAAATCAATCGACTACCGTGCCCCATGGTGTTGTGCATACCTGCACTGATATCGTAACCGTAATCTCGAGATTTCTACAGCGCCTAAAGGAAAGCTAAGTCGCGGGAACCAGCTTATTCACAGGCGCTCAGTCAAAACAAAAAACACCGACACATACAATGTTACACAACATTTGACATTTCGTGTAAACAAATGAAACTAACACTAGCCTATGGCGCCTAATAAATCCCTTTAATGGAGAAAGTAATCATATCCGATGGCACATTGAAAAAGATTCCAGGCACGATCAAAGTCCAGGAACATGAAAGACTTAAGCTGCACAGGTTTACACCTGAGCCAAAGGAGGACGAGAGGCTATCCAAATAAACAAGTTTCGTTGTGGGCTTCCACTGTTTTCACGGCAGCCATTTTACTTCACACGGTCTGTCTGGACTAATAGGTGTGAGGCCAAATCAGGTGCCAGCGAAACCAGTTCCGAAGACTACTGTGATTGGTTCACGTGACTACAAAAACTAATGTGACTGGTTCACGTGACTACAAAAACTGCTGTGATTGGTTCACGTGACCGGGACACAGAAGTCTGTTTCTAAAATTACAACTGTTCTATCGATACCGTTTGCCCCCTGCGTTCGTCAAAATCATATCTTGTCCTGCATAAGTACTGTCTAGGCTTCTAGAGGACCTTAAATGGCGTGGCACCCATTCTAATTGGCAGCGGTGGTGAAGGATCTCACCCGATCAACTCACAGAAAAATCAGTAGGGTCGAGACCATACGGTCGCTAAAGAAAACCATGTAGGGTCTACGTGTACATTTACATTTGCTAGTTTTCTAAGTTTTCCCAAAAATGGGAGGAGTCGAAATTGTTTAGTCCCGGAAATTATTTGGCGCCACACCGGGCCTGTTGACCCACGGGCGCATTTATCCATCTACCTGAAAAATAGTACAGGCTAAACTGTTAAGCGACCTGTTAAATCAGTAAGTCAATCAGGGCCGGGTTCTCAGCGGAGGCTGTAACTGACTGCTTCGTTATAGCATCTCAACAGATGCTTTTCGGGCCAAGGTACATCCGCTGGCCATCTTCAAAGCAAAATTGCACACCTATAGAGAAAGGTTTAATACCTGTTTGATGAAAATCTTACCTCTATGCAGAAACATAATAAGTATTCGCAGCGCCTTCTTGAGGCTCTCAAAATGCGCTATGTAAGTGCTTGGACACACATACATACATACATGCATACGTAACATACATACATACATACATACATACATACATACGCACATACATACATACATGCATACATAACATACATACATACATACATACATACATACGCACATACGCACATACATACATACATGCATACGTAACATACATACATACATACTGTACATACTGTACATACATACAAACACATACATACATGCATGCATACATAACATGCATACATACATATATATATACGTTACATACACAAACATACATAACATACATAAGTTACATACATACATACATATATGCATACAAGCATGCATATATATATATACATACACGTACATACATACACATACATACATACACATACATATATACATATACAAATGTAACATACATACATATACATATGTAACATATACACATATACATACATACATATACATATACACATAAATATGTAACATACATATATACATATATGCATGCAGACATACAAACATACATATATACATACCTACATACATACATGCATACACACATACACAGGCAAATTGTAGCAATCACACGTTCCCATGGCATTCACCCACACAATGTCGAATTCACTGGTACATTTTACCATTCGCAAGAACATTGTCGCATTCACTGGCATACCGTGGCATTCACTGCTACACAATAATGATGACAACGACGACGATAAATCACCCGATAAATTCACTGCAAAAATAAGCAGGGTCGAGGCCATATGGTCGCTATATAAAAAGGTGTACATTTACATTAAATGATGAGCTAGATTAGTTCCTAGTGGCTGACCCCTCCCCTAGAAGGGATTAATTCCAGCCAGAAAGGAAAGGGAAAGAGAAAGAGGGATAAGCTAGATTAATTCACGGTCTTTTAGGCGGTCGGTTCATCAACAGATCAAAAATTCCTTGCAGCTGAAAAACTTGGGCGTTCCATTTATTATATAAAGTATCATCTGTAGCTACAAACACAGTTTGATGGAAGCCCTTGAAAGCTCTGGGGGTGAAGAGAAATCGTCCGTAGGGCCAGAGGGATTGGAGCAAAACGGGGCGGTTAACGGACTTGAACCGGGTCCAGTCGGGTCGTAAATACCCGTATCTACTATAAACACTGAAGCAAATGTCTTTGCTCAGGCACCCTGCTGTGTTTACATAGCAAAGCCAGAGGCCATCTAGCGAGGGGGCAGAACAAGGAGGGGAGAAGAAGGAGAGATAGGACGAGGAAAAGCATGAGGAGAAGCAGAGAGATGAAGAGGAGGAAGGATAAAGAAGAGGAGGAAGAAGGGGAGGATGAGAAGGAATGAGAAGCAGGAGGAGGAGCTATGAAGGGGCAGATGAAGATAGAGGGATGGGAGGAAGAGGAAAAGGAGAGGAGGAGGAAGAGAAAGACGGATGGAGCAGGATAAGGATGTAGATGAGGAGTAGGAGGAAAGGGGAAGAGGAGAATGACAAGGAAGGGAGGAAAAGGAGAGCCAGGAGCGTGAGGATGGAAGGAGGAGGAGGAGTAGGAAGAGGAGCAGGAGGAGGGACAATAGAGGACAAGCACAAGCAAAGCAGCCAGCCAGCAGGAGCAGAAGGAAGAGGGTCAAAAGGAAGATGGATGCAGATGGTGAAGCAGGAGGACAAGGAGGAATAGGCAGAGGGGCAAGGAGGAGGAGGAGGCCGAGCGAGGGGAGGAGCAAGAGGAAGAGGAGGACGAAATGACATCCTGCATGCATAGGGAAAGAATCCTTCCTCAGCCAAACCTTTAACGGTTCATTAATTATCGCTGGTCGGTGAATTATGCCCCCGGGGAACATGGCCGCCATCACACTGTAAGAACTGATGCTACGGCTGCTGATGCTGTGAGCGAAACTTCTATTAGGCCTCCATTATCATTACCATTCCGTTCAATGCTTTCCTGCCTGCCTGCCTGCCTGCCTGCCTGGCTGCCTGCCTGCCTGCCTGCCTGCCTGCCTGCCTGCCTGCCTGCCTGCCTGCCTGCCTGCCTGCCTGCCTGCCTGCCTGCCTTTCATGTCTGCTTGCACTTCGTGCCTGCCGGCATCCAGTCCATCAGTACGTTAATCTGTCTCTCTGCCTGCCTGCCTGTCTGTCTGTCTGCCTAACTGTCTGTCTGTCTGTCTGCCTTGCCTTGCCTTGCCTGCCTTTCGTGGCTGTCGGCACGCAGTCCATCAGTCAGTTTATCTTTGTCTGCGTCTGTCAGTCACTCAGTCAGTCTATCTGTTTGTCTGTCTGTCTGTCTGTCTGTCTGTTACTTTGGATACATTGACAAACATCATAGGATATGTAGGCTACGCACTGACCCTCAAACCCTACCCCAAAAGTTTTCACCACAGCACATATTCAACTGCTTCAGTGATAATTTGAGAGTCACTTCCTTATAAGGTCTTGTTCAAACTTGCACAGAATCGTTCCAAAAAAAACACAGCGAAACAATTTAACTATACTGTCTGAAAAACATACAGAGGCGACCTAAATCCAGTAAGTTCTGTTTCAATGACTTAGCGGGAAATCATCAGTACATAAACACGCCCAGTCTTTAATCCGTTCTAAACAGCGAAATAACGCTGGTTTAAAGTAGGTGCTGATCATTTCTGCCATCGATTTTTCCCGGTCGGTCGTTTTTGACCCTCCCACCCGAAATGCCTACACAGGTATGCATGCCGGGTGCCATCCATATTAACAATGACGGTGGCGCCACCAAGCGTCTGCAGGTGAGCGCACTGGACCAGCAATGGTGCCAGCGGGTCCGGCCACAGCTGGCCGCACGAAACAATTAAATAAATCAGCATCTAATGCGCATGCGCCGGGCCAAATCAATATCGTCCAGCCAACACTATGGCAGATCGATAGCTGATGAGTGAGAACGGCCGACATTCCACGAATTCCAGGTTACCTATAGACCGAGGATTTGTCATTATTAGTTAAGTATATTGAACTAATTAGCTGTCTGGGGCGCCATCTCCCGGTGATTAAGACGGCACGGGTGACCTACTTAGAAGTGTTTATGACCTAGTAAATGTCATTGGAAAAAGAAAGCACTCGATCGATTATGAAGACTGTAAATAGAAGCCCTGTTCAGGTATTCAGTCCGTATTGCATTGAAAGGATAATTTTTAAGAGGCGGAAATTAATCGATAAGTCTTCGATTCCTTTCAGTAACAAGGACCAAGAGGAATCCTGAATCTCGTAATTAGTGTCAAGGAGAAAACGACTCCCAAGTGTCCAACAATCGAATCCCAAATGTCCAATTTGAACTGGTTATATATTTGGAGCGGGTGACGACTTCGCGGCTGACATGACCCAAATAGTGCGTCCAATTTTGAGTAAGGTAATGCCGTTACGAAAGGAAAGGAAAGGTAGTGTAAATGAAGGTAATATAAGGTAAGGTAAGGTAATAAGGTAAGGTAAGGTAAAGTAAAGGTAAGGAAAAGTAAGGTAAGATAAGGTAATATAAGATAAGATAAGGTAGGGTAAGGTAAAGAAAGGTTAGGAAAAGTAAGGTAAGGTAATATAAGGTAAGATAAGGTAGGGTAAGGTAAAGAAAGGTTAGGACAAGTAAGGTAAGGTAATATAAGGTAAGATAAGGTAAGGTAAGGTAAAGAAAGGGTAGGAAAAGTAAGGTAAGGTAATATAAGGTAAGGAAAGGTAGGTGGTAAAGCAAGGTAAAGTAAGGAAGGAAAGGTAAGGTAAGAAAATGTGAGGTGATTGTAGTTTTGCTCATGCATCTATCAACAAAGGTCTTCAGAGACTTGGCTTGCGGGGCTCGGAGTTCATTGGGGCAAACGAGACAACAGCAACGCAACAACAGGACAACGATTCTTATCAGGTTGCACACAACTCGACAACAAGCAAATCTCAATTTCACGTGATGCATCGAGATTCGAACCCAGGATCCACAGACAAAAGGCCAACGCGTTAACCTTCGGCCACCATCCATTCATCAGACGGAAAGTCGTTCTCATTCGGTCGTTTATAAGCCAATGAGTTGGTCAAGCATTGCCGGCCTGCCGTCTGCATATCAGACAGACAGACAGACAGACAGACACACACACACACAGACACACACACAGACACACACAGACACACACACACATACAGACTGACTGACTGACTGACTGACTGACAGAGAGTGAACGAGCGAGCCAGCGAGCCTGAGAAAGAGAGAGAGAAAGAGAGAGAGAGAGAGAGAGAGAGAGAGAGACAGAGACAGAGACAGAGACAGAGACAGAGACAGAGAGAGAGATGGACAGAGAGATAATGAGAGAAAGAAGACAGACAGGAAGTGAGACAGAGACAGAGACACAGAGGGACACAGAAAGAGAGACAGAAAGAGTCAAATACAGAGTGAGACAGAGTGATAGACAACTAAAAGCTTGTTTATTACAGAGAAAAAATCACTGGCGCTAAATCATCGTTGCATACATAGTCACCGACAAACAGCCGCAACCGAAAAGCCACGTTGCGACGCATTGTCGCGACCTTTCCTTCGGCGACGGATTAATTCTTCATCCTATTCCTCGTCCAACTCCTCCTGCCTGCCTTCCTCCCTGGCCACCCTTTACCTCTACCTGTCACTGCGGACGGAAGCAGCAAAGACTCATGGATTAGGAAAAAGGGGTAAAAGACTTGCACGAGGAAGTGGAGATAGAGGCTGATGAAAAGGATAGAAAGAGGAAGAAAAATGAGGATTGAGAGGAAGAAAAATGAGGATAGAAAGAGGAAGAAAAATGAGGATAGAGAGGAAGAAAAATGAGGATAGAAAGAGAAAGAAAACTGGTGATAGAAAGAGGAAGAAAAATGAGGATAGAAAGAGGAAGAAAAATGAAGACGACAAAAAGGACGACGAAGGGAAATGGAGGATTGAGTTGGGAAGGAAAAGAAGAAAAAGGAGGAGGAGGAGGAGGAGTTTGAAGAGAAGTTAGAGAAGAATGTAAACCATGCAACAGAGTTGCAGAGGAAGGGATGGAGGAGAAAAAAGATGAGAAGGAGCTTAGCAAGTAGAGAAGAAAGTGGAGGCAGGAGGATGAGACGTAGGTGGATGAGGAGAAGGAGAAACACGGAGACGGAAAAGAAGGAGGAGGAGAGGAAGAGAAGAAGAAGAAGAAGAGGATCATAAGAAAATGGTACAGGTCTCGCGATCACAGCCTTCGACCGCCAGCACTGTAATGGCACTGGCATGTAACTTCGGCATCACAGCATAGGAGGAGGCAGAGACCAAGACAGACAGACAGACAGACAGACAGACAGACAGACAGACAGACAGACAGACAGACACACACACACACAGACACACAGACACACAGACACAGACACACAGACAGACGCACATACATACACACAGACACAGACAGACACACAGATAGGCAGACAGACAGACAGACAGAGAAACAGATAGACACAGACGCACAGACACAAACAGACAGACAGACACACAAACAGGGACAGACAGACAGATACACATACATTCACAGACAGACACACAGACAGACACACACATACAGACACACAGACACAGACAGATACACACACAGACACACACAGACACAGACAAACAGACAGACAAGTCCTTGGCCATCATATGCAAATGAACGGACGATCAATGCCGGTGTCCGTAAGCCAACCTGAGCCGTAAATAATAGATCCGGAGATAGCAGCCGGGCTCAGGCAAATGATGGCGCAGGCAGTCGGCTGTTTATCATAACAATTCTGCCACTCCTCGAAATCCCGCGAACGTGCCAAACCTCGACATTTCTATGGTAACACCACAAAGAAACCAATACATTCGTAATGAGTTCGGCGTCCGATCGCCTTAATAAGACAAAAGCAGCTTTCACCGAGAAAAGCGTTTTCCTTACACGACTCGATAAACATGATTATTACTCGAATTTATATCGGTATTTATGTGGCGCCGCTTTTTAATAATCCAGCGTCAGTCGATCGTGTTGTGCAGCTGTGCAAGAGGATTTGCTCAAGGTCTTTGCACAGTGACTGGCCCAAGGGGGAGTGAACCCGCACCCTCTACGTTGTACGGCGAACGCTCCTCAACCAATCGGTCACCGTATCATGAAAAACGAATAAAAAAGAAATCTCATCATACGTGAGAAGAGGAGGAAGAAGAACGAGAAGATGAGAATGAAGAGAAGCAGTAGGAAAATAAGGAGGAAGAGGAGGAGGAGATAAAGACGAGGAGAAGAAGGAGGAAGAGGAGGAAGACCAAAAAGAGCTGGATGAAGAGAAGCAGGAGGAAGATAAAGAGAAGAAGCAGGAGGAAGATAAAGAGAAGAAGGAGAAGGAAGATAAAGAGGAGAAAGAGAAGTAAGACAAAAAGTAGAAGGAGAAGGAAGATAAACTGGAGACGGAGAAGGAGGATAAAGAGGAGAAGGCAAAGGAATGTGAAGAGAAGGAGAAGGATGAGGAAGAGAAGAGGAGGAGGAGGAAGAGAAGGAGAAGGAGAAGGAAGGGAAGAAGAGGGAGATAAAAAACAACAACAAGAAACCAAGAATAAGAAGAAGCATTACAACAAAAACAAGAACTACGAGAACAAGAACAAGAACAAGAACAAGAACTAGAACAAGAACTAGAACAAGAAGACGAGCAGTCCCTTAAGCTAACTCAGACAGGTAGCCATGGGTTTGAATTGTGTTAGCGAGTCGCTGTCTTAGCCACGACCAACCCACCCAAACACCCCACCCCAATCTCCCATCCATCCACTGATTACCCACGCGGCAATGCTCCTAAGTTGCCCTATCATTTTTAAGAAGCAGTCCTTATAGAATTACACAGCCGGCGTTTTGCCCGATAGCTCTTCGTTCGCCTCAGCGCAGCATCAGTTGGAAGGCAGCCCAACAGGTCTCTCGCAAGGAACTCCAAAACACAATGGCAGGACTCCTCTCGATCTCTCCAGCGGACTCAAATCCCCGGAGCCAACGTACAACAATGAAATCCCATCTCGACATCAGCGGTCCGTCGGAGAACCGCGCGATTCGCCGAAATGCATCCGAAATTGGTTGCCCCTAATTCAATCTGCTGAGGCGCTTTTCCATAGAAACGACAAATGCGCCCGAAGCCCAAAGCAACGCAGCGTCGTTGCTAAGTGCATTTCGTCGCTTGAACTCAACGCAACCTGATTATCGACCACGAAAAACCTTAAGAATTCGTCGATTCGCCTGCATTCGCTGTAAGAAATTTTCATCCGGATAACAGAATTTGCGACTTTTATCTGATGTTTGAATTTCATTTATGAATGTCTTTTATCACATGCGCTGAACGTTATGCACTTCCCCACCCGCTACTAATTTTTGCTAATAACCTGAGCAACATTGTCATGGTATTTACGGCATTAATAAATTTATGGAAAAATGAAATTTTTAGGCTACAAAGAAAATCAGTGCAACTATAAAACCTGGAAATAAAATTAAATTTCCGGACTAAAAGGAAATCATTGCAACTGTAAATCCTGAAAATACAAACATCGGACTACAAAGGAAATGACTACAACCATGAAACTTGGAAATAAACTAAAATTTCCAGGCTACAGAGAAATTCTCTGGCAGAAAAGAAACCTGGAAAACAAATTTCTGGGCTTAATTTTGGTACAACCCTGAAATTAGAAAGGTCTACCAACCATGGGGCTTGACTGCAAGTTGTTAAATGCACATGAGACAAACTGAGATTGGAACACAAGTCACAGGGGTGACGGGCAAATGCATTTAATAATCTGCCACCCTAGACATAAATTGTCTGGTGTCAAAAACACATTCAGTGTCCCTTACTGCGACCAGACAATTTCATCTAATAACCATAAAGGCCACAGGAATGTCAGGCTATACTAGCCACATTGACCGTGTTTTATTGCCAGTCTATTAGATTTTTGGCCATAGTCTATTATCATCTGGCATCTATTACATATTTTGGCCAGACCAGACATTTACAGACATGACTTTTAAGAGTTCCAATTCCATCTAATAACTTCTATAACTTTTATAGAGCCACTGTATAATACTCAATCCATGAATTAATGGTCACTGCTAGCAAACTCTGCGTCTATGCAAAAGAACAGGATGATATATTATGTCATAGAGAAAGTAGACTATGCAGAATGGCAGCCGAAATTCTCTGTTATAATTTAAGTGGAAACAGCAGAAGAAGACGACTTAATACCGGGTGGCTTGGCCTATCACACTGCCGGCTGCGAACACCTTTTAAAGCCAGCCACTGAGGAGGCAATATTGATTTCTCCGATAATAAGATGTATTTTTACCGACAACGGCCACCAATGAAAATACACTGTCCTTCAGGATTGCTGCCTTAGCTGCCATACACATACAGCTCAGGTACATGTACAAGCAAAGCATATAGTTTATACATGCACACATACATACATATACTTGTTTACAAATGTATATACCCAGTGCCATTGAGAGGTTAATGACAGGTGCTATACAATATTCAGATACATACATTCATACATACATGCATTCATACATTCATACATACATTCATACATACATACATACATCCATACCTACATACATTCATACATACATGCATTCATACATTCGTACATATATTCATACATACATACATACATACATTCATACATGCATTCATACATTCATACATACATACATACATTAATACATGCATTCATACATTCATACATACATTCAAACATACATACAAGCATACATAAAAACATACATACATGCATACACACACATCAAAATATGATAATATGCATACATTATAATAATACGCACAATACATGTATATGCTCACATACAGAGTGCAGACAGAGTGCTTGAAGGAAGAACTGAAGTCAGCAGGAAGACCAAGAACTAAGATGTTGGACTGGATGATGGATAATGGAAGCAGACAGTGCTAAAAAAGTTAAGTAACAGCGGAATGGCGTCATTGGATTCCTGAACTTTCCAGAGAGCAGAATTACAGAGTGAAATAATGTGCTAATATGGCTAGAAGGATTGCAGACTTTAGACCGCACAAACACAGAGGATATGTGACTGCAAGTTAACTTCTTCAGCTGTAGACACATGTGAGGCTTCAAGTGTTTACCCTCTCATTTCAAAGACAGTCAGACATGAATAAAATTATTTTAGACCATGTTAAAACTCCAAACAGGTGCAGCTGACTGGATCCAAAATAAGACACTACAATCTGATCGAAAGAGTGGAGTTGTCATATATACTTAACTACACACTTGTGTGCAGCTGTCACATACTTCACTACAAACTTGTGTGCAGCTGTTACATACTTCACTACACACGTGTGCAGCTGTCACATACTTTGCTACACACTTGTGTGCAGCTGTTACATACTTACCTACACACTTGTGTGCAGCTGTCACATACTTCACTACACACTTGTGTGCAGCTGTCACATACTTTGCTACACACTTGTGTGCAGCTGTCACATACTTCACTACATACTTGTGTGCAGCTGTGACATACTTAACTACACACTTGTGTGCAGCTGTCACATACTTAACTACCCACTTATGTTCAGCTGTCACATACTTCACTACACACTTGTGTGCAGCTGTCATACTTCACTACACACTTGTGTGCAGCTGTCACATACTTCACTACACACTTGTGTGCAGCTGTTACATACTTAACTACACACTTGTGTGCAGCTGTTACATACTTAACTACACACTTATGTTCAGCTGTCACATACTTCACTACACACTTGTGTGCAGCTGTTACATACTTAACTACACACTTGTGTGCAGCTGTCACATACTTCACTACACACTTGTGTGCAGCTGTTACATACTTAACTACACACTTGTGTGCAGCTGTTACATACTTAACTACACACTTGTGTGCAGCTGTCACATACTTCACTACACACTTCTGTTATCAGCATGCCCATTTTTAGAATTTTGCTCAACCTGTTGTAAGCAATCCCCATCTTGTGTGCTTTTCTAGGCTGTCAATATTTAATTTTCTTTTATTTCATCAATTGTTCACGCTTATTACCTGATTATATGGCCCTTCTGTATACATGTCTATCTTTGTGGCTGAATGTCTTTCTGTATGTCTGCCTTTGTGGCTGTGCATTTGTTCGCTGTGTTATATATTTAATTGTTTGTGTGTTTGTCCACGCCTACGATTCCTCGCGCAGGATATATTGCATGTTAACAAATACATTACTTACTTACTTACTTACTTATAGTAAGTAAGTAATGCATTAAATTCTATGCAAATGAGGAGATGTTGTGATTGGTATAAGAAGAGAAAACACTGGAGAATCCCATACAGAGAGACAAATGAAGACGGTGCTATAGGGAAAGAATCGAAAGGAAGAAAGTAGTAGGAAGGCCATGGACTATGGACGTGCACAGGTGTCTTCTGTTCAAACACGAACGGCACATAACTGCATACCATACCTTGGTTGCAAGCGGTAATCGAGCACAGTGCCTTACCTTGAGTCGACGACGTGGCTATCGTAAGTATCCATCCTATTATCCCGAGCAACATGATACTGCAACTGGACCGAGAGGCGTTGCCAGTGGAAACGCTACATCTTTCCCGCATCACATTCGACGATGATGACGCCGCCGACGATGACGACGACGGCCGGCAGCCGTTCTGACGACGATGACACTCGTGACTCTGACGGCGACTTTGACACGACAAGTCCAATTGTCGTCGGGCGGCGCTGCACACCGCGACGTTGACATCGGCGCTGGAGACGCAGGATAAGGAGCAGGAGGACGAGGAAGGTGAGGTGGCGCAGGAAGAGGAGGAGGACGAGGAGGATGAGGAGGAAGAGACCGTGGATGCAACGGTGAGCGAACGACAACGCATAATGAGCACCACGGAAGAAGGTTCCCCGGTAATAATATATTCCACAACCACCACGACGAGGAGAGAGGAGGAGGTGGTGATCCGCCACCACCACTACTGCCACCACCACCACCACCACCAGCAGCAGCCTAAGCAGTAGGCGCTCGTAGGGGAGATGGAACCGACGTCAGCTGTAGCACCAGCAGCAGTAGCAGTAGCCGGCTGCTGAGCGACGCAGGTAGACTGGAAGCGATGGAGGAGGATGGACTTATCGCCAAGACTCACCGATGGACGTCCCACTGTTTATGTCCGTTTCTTACAGGCGCTAGATAAAATAAACAGCAGTAGTCGGCTCAGCATCCGGGCATCTGCAGAACCACCGGAGGATGCGACCTAAATAAAGCAACAAACAAACCCTCCCATCAGCGGATCCACTCGGGTCTGGGGGTAATTATTGGGGCCCTTTGGTATTGTTGCCAAACCCCCTTGGGTCGTATTTATGGGGGCCATGGATATCAAATAAATCCGGCTGGACCCGAATGTGTCGGAAATTCGTCCGCTAAGTGGTTGGGCGAAGTAATTTGTCAGACTGACATCGCAGTCAGTCAGTCAGTCAGTCAGTCAGGGTGCCTCATTTCCCCACAAATCTGATTGATAGTTTCGTAAATGGCGATAACCTCACCAATCAACGCAAACATAATGGCCAGGATCATTTTCTCAACTATTACTACTCCTACATTTGCACAAACGAACATAGGCAGACAGACACAGACACACACACACGCGCAGACAGACACACAGCCAGTGATGAGAAAGAAATGCAGGCCACAAACATACATACTGTCATACATGCAGACAGACATTTTTAGACCGACAGATACACAGATAGATAAACAGACAGACAGACAAAGACAGACAGGTATGCAGACAGAAAGACAGACGGAGATGAAGAGATGAAAAATAAACGCTGAGACACAAACACATATACTGTCATACATACAGACAGACAAATTTAGACAGACAGATTGACAGATAAACAGACAGGCAGGCAGACAGAAAGACAGGCAGATTTAGACAGACAAACTTATTGTTGCCACGTTACAATTATCATAAATTTGAAGCACGCTTGAGCTTGAAACGAATGAAGAAATGATAATGACGACAACAGCATCAACGATTATCATAATCATAACGATCATAATTAGCCAGTCTGCAGCCTATAACTATTAAAAATAGTAGAGACCATTACCATAATAATATGATTTATGATGGAGCTTCTGTAGCGGGGTTAACGAGTGGATGTTGCTAGAGCAAAAAGCAGATTGGTGACAGATGGTAATAAATCAGCATTGTTTGGCCCATGCGTCATGAGACAGCGTGGCAGATTGGACGGCATCCCCACTGATGTTGCCCTAATCTCTTTATCACTCGCCTCCCCCATTCCATATCATCACCACCACCACCACCACTCGTTGTTTCCTGTGATTCACAGAGGGAGGGCAACCCATCCCAGCGCTCGTCTCCCACGGCCTTAAGTCTCCGTAGGACTCCCTGCCGTCTGTCTATTATTCCCCTAATCGTGGAGATCTAAATATATCCGCGCGATCTAAATATACTTAGATCTCCATGGCCTAACCTGGAAACTCGCTAGATCTTTCCCCAACCATGGACCTCTATATATCTGAATCCATCGTCTATCTAAATAATTATATCTAAATATAATTTTGATCTCCATGCCTTAAACTGGAAACTCGGTAAATCTCATAAGCTGTCTCTCCCACTGACTACGCAGGACTAAGCGTATTTAGCTCGGCGTGTCCTAACCAGGAAACTGGGTAGATCTTAGAGCCAGCGTTGATCTGATAACCTGAGATCCAAATGAGAGTTCTGTGCTGAGCAGAACGAGTCGAGCAGATGGAATTGTAACGCGAAGATGCTATAAAACAGGGCGGATAAGCAGCGGCTAATGGTTGCGCCAATCCATTTGTCGTAAGTTTTATTGGCAGCCGGAACCATTCGCCTCTAACTCAATACGCCCTCTGGAAGTCTAGATGTGCCGGAGTCTAGCGTATAGATAGACAGTAAGGCAGAAGAGAAACTGAAATCGGAAAATGTCGGTTGTTTGGAAGAGACTGAATGTAAGATGTGCAGTGAGGAATGTGTCAAACATGTGAGAGTAAAGCGAATAGCATGAAAAAATGTAAGTCAGGATAGTGTGACAAACTTGCATACTGTTGGAGTGCTTGCCCCGTAAACGAGTCATTAAGAGATAATCACACTGTGGGGTATAATCTAATCTAAAAGATCCGTCGTTTGCTCACTACGTGAATACAGAAAATTGTAACTTTTTCAGTAGATCAATATATCAGTTCTGCTAGATCTTCCCAAAAGTTGTTGCTCTGTATTCCGAACTATTTAACCATAATGTTTTATTAAGTTGTCATTCAGACCCTATGTTACATAGTTCATGACCTTCATTTACATAGTTCATGACCTTTATCATATTGCTATGTGTGCACTGTTGTTGTAAAGTGTGGGCGTTTGACTCATGCTAATAAAAGAATACTTACTTAATCTAACGACTTATATATAGCGCCGTTCTCATATTGCACATAATAATCGATGTAAAAATCGATATCCGTCAGAGAAGCCCGGTCGAAATCCAATGGGTGAGAAAACCAGAAGTCAGGCTGTCGTGGGTAAGCCAGCTGAAGCATAAGCAAGCCCTCAACACAGTGTGGCTTAACGCCATCAGTTGATGTCTTGTGCATACTATATCGGCGCCAACTGAGTCTGACAAAACGAATCTGGAAAACTTGCAATGAATCTGGAACACTTGAGCAGTATAAACTCCGAGATAAAGTGTATGAAGCAGACGGCTAAACGTTTCCCTTGCCTCGTCAAGTGGGCGAGTCAGCGACCGAGCAGCAGACAACGTGAGTAATTGTCCCGGAGAGAACAAGCAGCCGGCTTTTCATCTGGATTGCATTTTGGATTGACAGAGATGCAACTGGAAGAAGCAAAGATCCAGTGGCGGCTCCTGGATTGTTTGAGTGGAGGGAAGGGCATTTCTAGAGGGGCGCCACATTCTGGCAGTCCACACTGCACGGGTTTGATCTGCGGGGCGCCGGCATGTAACCAAGCGGGGAGGGAAACCGTCCCCCGGGCCCCCCTTAGTTGTATGCCGGCGCACCTCAAACCAAATTCATGCATATGGTGGACTGCCAGAATGTGGCCTAACCGTAACCCTAACCCTAGCCCCTCTTAGTTATATGCCGGCGCACCTCAAGCAAGACTCATTCATATGGTGACTGCCAGAATGTAGCCTAACCCTAATCCTAACCCTAGCCCCTCTTAGTTATATGCCGGCGCCCCTCAAACAAGACTCATTCATATGGTGACTGCCAGAATGTAGCCTAACCCTAACCCTAACCCTAGCCCCTCTTAGTTATATGCCGGCGCACCTCAAGCAAGACTCATTCATATGGTGACTGCCAGAATGTAGCCTAACCCTAATCCTAACCCTAGCCCCTCTTAGTTATATGCCGGCGCACCTCAAGCAAGACTCATTCATATGGTGACTGCCAGAATGTAGCCTAACCCTAACCCTAGCCCCTCTTAGTTATATGCCGGCGCCCCTCAAACAAGACTCATTCATATGGTGACTGCCAGAATGTAGCCTAACCCTAACCCTAACCCTAGCCCCTCTTAGTTATATGCTGGCGCACCTCAAGCAAGACTCATTCATATGGTGACTGCCAGAATGTAGCCTAACCCTAACCCTAGCCCCTCTTAGTTATATGCCGGCGCCCCTCAAACAAGACTCATTCATATGGTGACTGCCAGAATGTAGCCTAACCCTAATCCTAACCCTAGCCCCTCTTAGTTATATGCCGGCGCCCCTCAAACAAGACTCATTCATATGGTGACTGCCAGAATGTAGCCTAACCCTAACCCTAACCCTAGCCCCTCTTAGTTATATGCCGGCGCACCTCAAGCAAGACTCATTCATATGGTGACTGCCAGAATGTAGCCTAACCCTAATCCTAACCCTAGCCCCTCTTAGTTATATGCCGGCGCACCTCAAGCAAGACTCATTCATATGGTGACTGCCAGAATGTAGCCTAACCCTAACCCTAGCCCCTCTTAGTTATATGCCGGCGCCCCTCAAACAAGACTCATTCATATGGTGACTGCCAGAATGTAGCCTAACCCTAACCCTAACCCTAGCCCCTCTTAGTTATATGCCGGCGCACCTCAAGCAAGACTCATTCATATGGTGACTGCCAGAATGTAGCCTAACCCTAATCCTAACCCTAGCCCCTCTTAGTTATATGCCGGCGCCCCTCAAATAAGACTCATTCATATGGTGACTGCCAGAATGTAGCCTAACCCTAACCCTAACCCTAGCCCCTCTTAGTTATATGCCGGCGCACCTCAAGCAAGACTCATTCATATGGTGACTGCCAGAATGTAGCCTAACCCTAACCCTAACCCTAGCCCCTCTTAGTTATATGCCGGCGCACCTCAAGCAAGACTCATTCATATGGTGACTGCCAGAATGTAGCCTAACCCTAATCCTAACCCTAGCCCCTCTTAGTTATATGCCGGCGCCCCTCAAACAAGACTCATTCATATGGTGACTGCCAGAATGTAGCCTAACCCTAACCCTAGCCCCTCTTAGTTATATGCCGGCGCACCTCAAGCAAGACTCATTCATATGGTGACTGCCAGAATGTAGCCTAACCCTTACCCTAACCCTAGCCCCTCTTAGTTATATGCCGGCGCCCCTCAAACAAGACTCATTCATATGGTGACTGCCAGAATGTAGCCTAACCCTAACCCTATAGTCCCTCTTAGTTATATGCCGGCGCCCCTCAAGCAAGACTCATTCATATGGTGACTGCCAGAATGTAGCCTAACCCTAACCCTAACCCTAGCCCCTCTTAGTTATATGCCGGCGCACCTCAAGCAAGACTCATTCATATGGTGACTGCCAGAATGTAGCCTAACCCTAATCCTAACCCTAGCCCCTCTTAGTTATATGCCGGCGCACCTCAAGCAAGACTCATTCATATGGTGACTGCCAGAATGTAGCCTAACACTAACCCTAGCCCCTCTTAGTTATATGCCGGCGCCCCTCAAACAAGACTCATTCATATGGTGACTGCCAGAATGTAGCCTAACCCTAACCCTAACCCTAGCCCCTCTTAGTTATATGCCGGCGCACCTCAAGCAAGACTCATTCATATGGTGACTGCCAGAATGTAGCCTAACCCTAATCCTAACCCTAGCCCCTCTTAGTTATATGCCGGCGCCCCTCAAACAAGACTCATTCATATGGTGACTGCCAGAATGTAGCCTAACCCTAACCCTAACCCTAGCCCCTCTTAGTTATATGCCGGCGCACCTCAAGCAAGACTCATTCATATGGTGACTGCCAGAATGTAGCCTAACCCTAATCCTAACCCTAGCCCCTCTTAGTTATATGCCGGCGCCCCTCAAACAAGACTCATTCATATGGTGACTGCCAGAATGTAGCCTAACCCTAACCCTAACCCTAGCCCCTCTTAGTTATATGCCGGCGCACCTCAAGCAAGACTCATTCATATGGTGACTGCCAGAATGTAGCCTAACCCTAACCCTAGCCCCTCTTAGTTATATGCCGGCGCCCCTCAAACAAGACTCATTCATATGGTGACTGCCAGAATGTAGCCTAACCCTAACCCTAACCCTAGCCCCTCTTAGTTATATGCCGGCGCACCTCAAGCAAGACTCATTCATATGGTGACTGCCAGAATGTAGCCTAACGCTAACCCTATAGTCCCTCTTAGTTATATGCCGGCGCACCTCAAGCAAGACTCATTCATATGGTGACTGCCAGAATGTAGCCTAACCCTAATCCTAACCCTAGCCCCTCTTAGTTATATGCCGGCGCACCTCAAGCAAGACTCATTCATATGGTGACTGCCAGAATGTAGCCTAACCCTAACCCTAGCCCCTCTTAGTTATATGCCGGCGCCCCTCAAACAAGACTCATTCATATGGTGACTGCCAGAATGTAGCCTAACCCTTACCCTAGCCCCTCTTAGTTATATGCCGGCGCCCCTCAAACAAGACTCATTCATATGGTGACTACCAGAATGTAGCCTAACCCTTACCCTAACCCTAGCCCCTCTTAGTTATATGCCGGCGCCCCTCAAACAAGACTCATTCATATGGTGACTACCAGAATGTAGCCTAACCCTAACCCTAGCCCCTCTTAGTTATATGCCGGCGCACCTCAAGCAAGACTCATTCATATGGTGACTGCCAGAATGTAGCCTAACCCTAACCCTAACCCTAGCCCCTCTTAGTTATATGCCGGCGCCCCTCAAGCAAGACTCATTCATATGGTGACTGCCAGAATGTAGCCTAACCCTAATCCTAACCCTAGCCCCTCTTAGTTATATGCCGGCGCCCCTCAAACAAGACTCATTCATATGGTGACTGCCAGAATGTAGCCTAACCCTAACCCTAGCCCCTCTTAGTTATATGCCGGCGCACCTCAAGCAAGACTCATTCATATGGTGACTGCCAGAATGTAGCCTAACCCTTACCCTAACCCTAGCCCCTCTTAGTTATATGCCGGCGCCCCTCAAACAAGACTCATTCATATGGTGACTGCCAGAATGTAGCCTAACCCTAACCCTATAGTCCCTCTTAGTTATATGCCGGCGCACCTCAAGCAAGACTCATTCATATGGTGACTGCCAGAATGTAGCCTAACCCTAACCCTAACCCTAGCCCCTCTTAGTTATATGCCGGCGCCCCTCAAACAAGACTCATTCATATGGTGACTGCCAGAATGTAGCCTAACCCTAACCCTATAGTCCCTCTTAGTTATATACCGGCGCCCCTCAAACAAGACTCATTCATATGGTGGACTGCAAGAATGTGGCCTATTGCTAGCCTATATAGGCTAAATCCGCCATTGCAATGCTCAAGAATATTTATTCAGCAAATCTTCGCTTTCCACATCTCGGTCTCTACGCTGCTTCAGAAGTGATATCTCCTTTCCGATGCCTCCCATCTTCTGCTTCACTGGAGTCAAAGCTCCGCGTTTTATGGTAATTTATTCGTAAGGGTTCGCTGAAAATCTGTCGTTTACAGCTCGTTTATGGTTCTCCGTTGCGAGTCGCGAAGACGACGCGTCTAAACAAACAGTGATTTATTTACACGAATTATGAATAGAATGCGTCTCGCAGGTTTCACAGTAAAGTCGACTGATATAGTGACTGTCATAATAAACGGTCTCGCTCAGCAAGCTCCACCCATCCGGCCGTCTAGTTTCCGTTCATCTACCCCTTCCCAGTGGAAAGGGAGGTCATGACCCTTTCTGTGACCGTAAAGTTCATCTGGACACCTGCCTTTCATTGGCGGGACAGCCATAAAAGGGTTTCCCTTAGATGTTTGCGTAATGTTCTATTGCTATGCAAATTGTACTACGAAATTTTCGAATAGGTCGGTAACAGCCGGAGGGAGGATAGGAGAACGGCCGTTGGGAGTATTGGGGCAATAGAAAATGTCATGCCTTATGACATCAGACACAACTGTGGCACTGTTTTCTTACAAGTGGCACTAAATAAGTGTATGATTAAGGCCAATGAGTATTCGGGCCACAGCACTGTCAATATTTCATCACAAACACCTTTTGGACTTCATTGTCATTGCCATTGCCATGGTCACACCACCACCACCACCACAACCACCATCATCACCACCACCACCAAGAGTAATGCCTAGCGACTACTAACACCACGTAGCAGAGGCCTCAAACATATAAGCAGTCCACGAATGACCTTCAGAGTATTGACCTGATTACGGCTTGGTTTTGCTGCATCATCGGTTGATGTCTCAAGCATTAGACACCGGCGTTGTAGAAGTTGCTAATCAATAATACACGAACTTCATTACCAGACGCGAATTACAGCCACAATGACTGTCTGACTTCAAACCACAGTGAGCCTGCTTCAATATCATGTCGTGGCCCCATTAGAGTCTGCAGTTAGCCGACAGTATTGCTCGGCCCAGCGCATAGTACACCGCAGCTTAAAACTGAAGAGCGGCAACGCATTTTCTAATACCGTCTTTTCTCCGCGGCAGGCAGACAGACAAAGTCTTGGAACCCCTTCTCGGCCGACCCCTCCCAGTCCACCCTGCCATTACCGCCGGCCTGGCACGACACCGTCCTCGCCCGCCCATCTATAATATCCCAAACAGCCGGCGCATTTTTCATTAACGTCGTCGTGCAAGACGCGTCGGCTGCCGGAGCGACAGCCGACCGAACGGTCCATTTGAAGGGACCGCGGGCGCCTTTGTCGTCTGCGAACATTCTCGAACGAGCGAGCGAGCGGTGCCGAGCAATTGGCGACTATAAAACCGACTTTCCCGCATCGTATTCTGCTCCGCCCGTGCCGAGAATACTGAACGGGTATTTCGTCGTTATATCGTTCCCGCGGTGACGGTGGGTGGTGCTGGCGGGGTTCAGTTGCCCTGGTCAGCCGCTAAGACGGTCGATAAGAAGGCAGGGTGTATTATACGCTGACCGTCGGTCGACCTGACCGACCGTAGTGGATTTATAGCGGAAAAACGTATTCGGGCTTCGCCTGGACAAACACCGAATGCCGAGCATTTGCAAGTCTTGTCGACGAGTGAAATGGTCAGCCGGCTGGAAGTCCGCCGTCTGCTCAATTATGCCCATTTTTTCCGGCGAAATGACGGCTTAATTTGCAGACCTTGCCATTAGAGCTTGCAACTCGCAGGACTTGATGAAAATGAAAGTCTGATTTGCTGTTCTTAGGGTGAATGGAAGTCTGTTTGATGGTCTTTTTCAAAGGCTTTGCAGGTTCAAATTCTCCTGGGTCCAGAGAAATTGAAAATTTACAGGAGAAACTCTGCAAGCACTAGCTTGGGATTCGTCCATTTCCGGCTAAAGGGTTAAAGAAAAGGAAATGAGCTTCTCCCCTATGTCTCACTTGTGAGATATGGTATAGGCTACTTGACTTTAAACTCTGCAAGCCCATGCATAAGAGAAGATGTTGCTTTTATTGGATTAATGTTGTAAATGCGCTTCAACCAAAAAAACTTTCAACCTCCAAATTGTCGCCTGAAATGGCAGATTGGTTGAACTGGCATTCCAAGTGTGTTGGTCCAAGCCTTCCCTGAATCAGTCCCTGTAGATTGCATAAGGATCCTGAGAATGTCTTTGATGCAACATAATTAGAACAGTGGCATAATTTATCATCATCAGACACTGGCGCCATATAAATATAAGGAAACAAACGAATAAATAACTAAATTCAAACACCCACACACATACACATATAGACATACACAGAGAGAAAATACAGACAAACACAAAAATATACACAGACACACACAGACACATACACAGATACATGAAGACATGCATGCAGACAAACACAAGGTAAACACAGACAAATGCAGACATATGCACACAAACACATGCAGACATATGTACACAGACACACACACAGACAGACCTATGTACAGACACAGACGTACACACAAGGCACTCACACAAACACACACGCACATGCACAGGCCAGACAAATAAGGGCGTAGATACATAAATTGGAAATGGCTGATGATTTCACAAATATGAGACCTGTCATTGCGAATCTCATCCATCAGCCAACGAATCCCGATCAGAATTTACAAGATGGCGCTTTGCACACTCAATCAATAAGCACCGTTACAACATTTCCGCAACACGCCGCACGACATCGCGAGCTATTAATTATGCAGCAGCAGAACGACTGCAGCGTCTCTGTGCAGTCACAGCGGCCGCTAGTTGCTTAATGTTCCAACATTTTGTGTTTAAGAATATACGGACAAGCGATCCTGGTGTATGTATTTATCAAGATGCTTATGTAGCGCCTTTTTAGTACTTAACAACAGGGTGGTCATAAACAGCACTTAAACAGTGGTAGGCCTACTTAACAAGACCACAAGCACTTAACTAAGCAATATTTCTAAAGAGCTTCTGTTCATTAGCACTTGACTAAGCAATATTTGTAAAAACCTTCTGCTCATTAGCACTTTGTTAAGCAATATTTGTAAAGACCTTCTGCTCATTAGCACTTTGTTGAGCAATATTTGTAAAGACCTTCTGCTCATTAGCACTTTGTTAAGCAATATTTCTAAAGACCTTCTGTTCATTAGCACTTTGTTAAGCAATATTTCTAAAGACCTTCTGTTCATTAGCACTTGACTAAGCAATATTTCTAAAGACCTTCTGCTCATTAGCACTTTGTTAAGCAATATTTCTAAAGACCTTCTGCTGATTAGCACTTTGTTAAGCAATATTTCTAAAGACCTTCTGTTCATTAGCATTTAACCAAGCAATATTTCTAAAGACCTTCTGCTCATTAGCA
Source organism: Norana najaformis (assembly GCA_964023275.1). Taxonomy (NCBI): domain Eukaryota; kingdom Metazoa; phylum Annelida; class Clitellata; order Crassiclitellata; family Hormogastridae; genus Norana; species Norana najaformis. The sequence continues at coordinate 29,217,145 of OZ029919.1, forward strand.
CTTTGTTAAGCAATATTTCTAAAGACCTTCTGCTCATTAGCACTTTGTTAAGCAAAATTTCTAAAGACCTTCTGTTCATTAGCACTTGACTAAGCAATATTTCTAAAGACCTTCTGCTGATTAGCACTTTGTTAAGCAATATTTCTAAAGACCTTCTGTTCATTAGCACTTGACTAAGCAATATTTCTAAAGACCTTCTGCTCATTAGCACGTCACTAAGCAATATTCCAGTAGTACTTTATTCAAGCAATATTTTACAAAAGGCCTTCAACTGACCACACTATGATTATAAAGCTTAACTAGATCACATGATGTATAATGCAATAGTAAGATAACTTCCATACTTGTGTATACTTCCATGAGTATACAGAGTACTCCAAATATGTTTTAAGTGGCTTAAACTCACTCGCCCATATTCCAGAGTCCTTCAGTCAGTGATTACTCAGGTGATACTCAAAACTGTGATGACCGGTGATCTGCAAACAGTAAAACACTGGATGCACCATACAGCACAATGGTCTACTGTGCAACATGGTGTTCTGCTCGGCAGCTTCCTTGTCTGTAATCCAACAATTGCAGGTTCGTACCTGCTGAGCAGACTTCGTTTAACAAACATACACAAGTTGCTCGTGCACACTTTTCCTGCATCTCAAATTCTGATTTACTTATCTCAAGCGAGTAATAAATGCAATAAAAAAATAAAATATGTAACCTCTATGAGTATACAGAGTACTCTGAGTATATTTCAGTACTCCAAGTATGTTTCAAGTTACTTAAACTCACTCACCCATATTCCTGATGATACTCAAAAGTGGACATGGCATTTCCCTACATCAAGTAATACAAAAGGTCAAGGTGGTTGCAACAGATATGTCACCAACACAGAAATTTATCTGTGATAGACTAAATCAGTCGAAATGCAGCTTTCACAACGTGCGATAAATCACGAAAGCTCCTTTCTGAGGAGCTGCGTGACTCGGTCAAAGCCGACGACGAGACTTCACAGCCGATACATCAGATTTATGATCAGCACGGATCAGCACCGAATATGACGTTGGGGAGAGGAAATCCTCGCTGGCGAGGGATCCTACACAGAGAATAAACATGTGATTCACTCCGCGTGTTCGGATACTTCACAGATTGTTCTAAGAGATCGCATAAATAACTTGTTTTGCAGACGTTCCGAGATCAGCAACCGACCGAGATATTTTTAAGACCTGCAACCGGTAATAATTCTGGACAAATTCATCCTATCATCTGACAAAAACAAGCCTCAACAAAAAACCTGAAGCGATTAATCAATGCCAAGCGCTGATACTGTGATGTCTGGCCGTGTCCCCAGGGAAGGAAAAGCATCAGTTTTGTTTCATTGCTAAATGGGAATAAACCAGAAGAAATTATCGACGGTTCTGTCAAACTACCACTATTACTTCAGAACAAGACACAAATCAAGCCAAACACTTAGACAGAACGACAGATACAGAACAGAACTAGCAGACACACCGAGTATGACCCAGTAAACACTGTCAGCTTCCCAGTTTAGGGGAATCATCCAACCGTAATGAGGCAATTTCCTAATACTTCTTGCCAGGCTTATGGGGCAAACAGTGTGGACTAATACAGGCTCATACCAGAGATGTGGAGAGAAGGTGAAAGCGCTCTTCCGCGGACTATGACTGTTGCATTAACTCTGGAATTCATAACATCAACAGCTAAAACCACAAGCCGCTTATCAGAAGTATGACGGATAGTCTGGCTTCGAACGCTAAGAACAGGCGGCCAGATCAAACTGAACTAGATGGCTGACAATTACTGTCAAACAGCATATTATAGGAAGCGGCTCAAAAATGCAATTTCACCTTCATATCTGTTTGGACAGTTCATCTCACAATCTAATCAGATTCTCAGTTATTTGGTTACAATCATCGAACGAAGAGAACGAAGGCGAATAAATGAAAAGCGAATAGTCGCAAAAACACAGACAGGTAAATATGGATCGGTAAAGTTGAATATGTATAGAAAAAGACAAGGCAAGGCACAGATACAAGCAAAGACACAGATACAAGCAAAGACACAGATACAAGCAAAGACACAGATACAAGCAAAGACACAGATACAAGCAAAGACACAGATACAAGCAAAGACACAAGAAGTCATCTTATTTCCCCTGGATCAGCATAACCAACCACACAAACTGATGCGCAAATCCGATATTAGCCGGAACAATTTATTCCATAATGGTACAAGATTTACCGGAAAGACTGGTAATGAAAGGGCTCACATCTTACTTTCGACAGCAAACTGTGAAATTAAAGACAGCATCTGTAAGTTAGAGATAAAACGTCATAAGCATAAATTATTTTTTGACGCACACAGCAGGCCAAGGAGTGAAATATGAAATTTCCTTTTATGATTTTTCTTTATCGACTAATAAAGATAATTTGACTTCATGTTTTATGACATCTCCATGTCTCCATCATTTCAGACAGAGCATCCGGATTCAGAGAATTGGAATTTCAGACTAATTTTAGTCGGTTTAATGAACATTTTCACAGATTTGGGACAAGCCAGGTAAGAGCAGGTCTGGACCATGATTTCATGGGAGTGAGAATGTTTGTAATATGCTTTTTTCAACGTTATTCCTATGGTTGATGGTTTAGGGTATGTATGTATGTATGTATGTATGTATGTATGTGTGTGTATGTATATATGTATATATGTATGTATGCAACTGATCATTTTTAGTACACTCTAAGTACTTCTTGAAGGTGCTTCTTGCAATTTTATAATACTTCTTGCCAGGCTTATGGGGCAAACAGTATGTATGTATATATATATATGCAATGCATGTATGTATGTATGTATGTATGTATTTATGTATGTATGTATGTATGTATGTATGTATGTATTTATGTATGTATGTATGTATGTATGTATGAAATAAGCAAAGGAGTGGAGCAGAGTGTAAGATTGATCAAGGAACTGTTATAACAGTAAGGATAAAAACTCACCCCCAATAAAATTGATAGAATTTTTAATGGCGTTTGCAGGCAAGGCCTCACCACTATCCATTTGATTACAGCACCTCGTAATCGTAATCCCAAGATTTCTACAGCGCCCAACGAAAGCCGCGCCGCGGGGACCAGCTTATTCACAGGCGCTCAGTCAAAACAAAATCGATAGGCAAAAGGGTTCGGTTCCGGGTCAAGATCAAAAAGAGTCAGGCAGAAAGACCTCTCATTTGTTGCTCTTGAAGCAGCGCTACATAAATTTCTTATTACAGTTACAATTACAAAGGTTACAAAGTTTCAAGGGCTACACTTGAAATGTCCTTCTGGAACAGTCTTCCACTGGAAAAACGAACTGTGGTGGTGAAGGATCTCAACCAATAAATTCACTGATACGGCCATTATAGAAAAACATGTAAATTTACATTTACATCTACAACTTAAGATGCATCTTTTTACAGCTAACAATGTTCCAACACTTTTGAGAGGTTCTTAAAATATAAATATTTTGAATTATTTATGAGACACATTTTATGATATACTTGTTACCTACATAAGAAACTACCACCACTGCATTGGACTCAGTTGTGTGGATTCTAAATGTGCAAGAGTCTGTCAACAGGGGCTCCTCTATCTTTTCAAACATCATTTGCTTACTCATGAACTTCCTTTAATATCAACAGACTCAAGTATCATTTAGGCTGTGCAAGGAGTGCCTACAAGCGGTATAAAAGGCGATATAAAATGGTCACTTGCATTACACTATACTTTGTTTTCAATTTTTATTATTTCCGTTATTTTTCCGACTCTCCAAAGTAGTCACTATCCGCAGAAAGAATGCGATACCTAAGTCTCGGCTGCTTAGATATCGAGGAAAGCTGCCTTCGGGGGCTTCAGTGCCTCTGGAAACCATGGAAACGATAAGCCGCAGCAACTAAATACGTTTACAAAGTACGAAATGGCGGGCCTCACTGCCCGGCGAAATGTTCGCGTATCAAGACACAGTTTTGTTTCGGAACGCATTGTCGGTATAAGCCCAAATTCGCATGGCACCCAATGCAAAAAAGCACTTTCAACACTCAATGCAATAAGACTATTAGCTAACAGTTCCGGATGCGTTGGGAGCAGTTATAGTACTCAATGCAGAAAGCGCACTTACAGCACCCGATGTAATAAGAGCACTTATGGTATGACTGCTTTCAAGATTTTACGCTTTCATCAGTCGTGCTGGATCAGTCAACAGACTCCGAAAGGTAAAAACTTTGTTGCCTAAAGAAAAATCAGGCCTCACATGTAAAGACCAAGATGTGAAGGGGTCAAGGTATTATCAAATTATCAGCACTGATCTTTCTCAAGTTGCAAATGAACTTACACAACTCGTGCATCGCATTTTTGTCTAGTCTTGGCCACTGCCTACAGCTGGATGTCTTCAACAACTTGCCGCCCTTCTCACCCTGCTTTGTCCAACAAATGAGAAAGAAAATCATCGCCAGTGTAATACAACGCTTTGAGGGTGGCCTCAGTCACAGTACTGTAACGCAATGTAGGCCTGATGTAATGTAAGGTAATGTAGGCCGAACTTTAGATACGCCTCTATTGGAATACGACTATGACATGAATACGAATATGATTAGTACGTTTACGATCCGTTCATACCGACAGACAATTGCACCATTCATTGAACCAGCTTCCCGCTCCAGAGTTCCCATTCCAGCATTCAACTGTAACGCTTTGTAGGCCTGATGTAGGCCTGAAGTAATGCAAGCTAATGTAGGCCGAACTGAGATACGCCACTATCAGTACAGTAAATGTTCAACCTTTCCATTTCTGTCAGATCCTGATTTCGTCAATTAAACTTAAAATTTTAAAACTAAACCGTGCCATCCTGAATTTTCCTTGTTTACTTATTTATTTACTTATTAGTGTACTTAATTTTTACCTGAAGTATAAGCATAATCCATTTGGACAGAAAAACTGTCCCGAGACAGTGACGACTGGGCAAAGTAGAGGTCTCATCCGGAACGCAGAAGGTATCGCTGATCGAAACGCTAAACTGCGTGATTTATGTATTAATTATACGGCGCCACAACAGAATCGAGGTAAAAAGGGCGATGCTTAGTAACCGCGAGCTGCCGCGCAGAAGGTCCCAACAGTGACCTTGTATGAAGGTTGCACCTGAACGATGAACTTTACAAAGCAAGCGCTCAACCAGTGAACCACTGCGTCATACAAACTGCATACATCTAGCGAACAATAGTCTTCGCTTAAGAGAAGCAAACATGGAAGCCAGGATCTACTTCCAGATTGATCACGTATGCAGGTAAACACACAGCTCAGTGCCATACCTGAACTTCAGGTGAAGCTAGCTGTATAGCTCTGACAAGTGCCAACCGGATTGATCAGAACAACAGTCAATAACGAGATCAATGAAGACAAAGGAAACAATCGATCTGAATGCCAGTTCAACATGAAACTCGTTCACCAAGGCCTAGCGATTATTGATCCTTGACGCTCTCATCAAAAGACTATAGACCAGCACCGATATTCCCCGGCAAATAACGTATCAGTCAACAGTGCGCCAAATTAAAACTGCAAAAGATCCTTCACAACCTGCAAGGCATCTGCTGAGAGATGGGAAGACAGTGCACTGGAACTGAGATAAGTAAGGGAGGTAAGGTATGGTTTACACAATCCCCAAAGTGGGCAAAGTAAGGTAAAATGTGTGGTATAAGATAAGGTTTAATGTAAGATAAAGTGTAATGTAAGGTTTAAGGTGAGATAAGGCATAAGGTAATGTATATTGTAAAGTTTACACAATACTCAAAGTGGGAAAGGTAAAGTAAGGAATATGATAAGGTAGAAGGTTAGTTATAGAGCAAGTTGTAAGGTATAAGGTAAGGTAGAAGGTGAGGCATAAGGGCAAGGTAAGGTATAAGGTAATTAAGGTATAAAGTATGGTAAGGTACAGCAAGGTAAGGTATTCACTCAATTATTATATTAAATTAATGTGGTTCAATCAAACTATCTACTTTTGTCCCTAGAATTGTCCCTAGAATTCAACGGGTGGCTTTAGTCAGACAACATTTCTCCTCGAGGTTTCACCCTTCGTCTGTGAAATACCGAAGCTATTTATAGTCATGTACTGAGAAGCATTGGCGACCAATAAAATTTGGGTTGAGTAAGTCGCCATTTTGTGCTGGCGTGCTATGTGTAGGCCTACTATATGTACATGTGTTCAGTTACAAATATGATTAGTACGTTTACGATCCGTTCATGCCGACAAACAATTGCACCGTTCATTGAACCAACTTCCCACTCCAGAGTTCCCACTCCAGTATTCAACTGCACCGCTTTTCCTCCACAGAAAGTGGAACTTAAGTGAGTCCAGGTGTAGGAGGAACACACGAACGAATGTTCACTCACCCTCGACACTTAAGCAAATAAGCGAAACAGGCCGACCGCATTAAAAGCATCGGCCCCAAGGGTACGACGGCCAGACGGAATGTCGGTTACTCCGGTAAACGCCCAAGAACCTTCCATTTGCCACTTACGATTTCAGGATAAGACGTCCATTATTCTCCCACACGCTCTTCCTTTCAAGTTGTTTTCTTGTGCTAAAATCCGTTGCTTGTACTTCCTTTGGAAATGGCGAGACTCCCTCTGAAATAATAAATATTTCACACTCCATGTGCTTTCGAAAGTTGTTCAGTAGCATGACCACTAAAAGGATCTCCCTGCCTTTAAGGGGCTTGGGGCGCTATTTAAATGTCCAGATACATACTTACACACATTTCCATCACGTGGTCATAAGTAAACTGTCAAGAATGTTAACTTACCCGATATTCTTCTAGTGTGAAGCTACTCAGATTGATCTTCTAGGTCTACAGTCTTTTGTTATAGTTATCCAGCTGCTTGAAATTTCTACAGTAAGATAAACTTTCTGAATGAAATGCTGACTTTGTTGTCAGACTGCACAACCTCTTTCTGAAGAACCTAATACAACTACAGCATAAACATACAAGTACGGTTGCTAATGTAGAAGATTCATAGGTTGCACATCACAAATGAAAACAATAAACGCCATACCCGTAGTAAGACTCGCGTACATCCCAACTGACATAACCTGTAATTACCTATACTCCTCTTTGTTAACACATTTTGGCACCTTAAAAAGGTCTTCACTGCAGTTACGTTTTATAAGAAGATTCGGCAGGCAAACCATAGATAGCAACCCAGTTCCAACTACTCTTCCTGCCGGATATCTCCCACTGGAAATAATACATAGAAGGCAAGAGTTACCACTGTCGTGGCTGTCTGCGTTCAGGATCCATCCATTAACAGTGTACCTTGTGAACTGCGCGGCAGGACCGATGCCATAAAATCATCTCTATTTAATTAATGGACCACTCTACGCCTTGCTTCGATATGCAACTGGGAGGTCGGTCATTAGGCCTACAGCCTGCAAAAAGTCATTAGGAATGTCTGGGTCCTACTCCTTCCCTCTCCTTGCTTTCCTTTATATAGCCGCGCATAATGTAAGACTGTCCCACGTGGCGTCATAAACGTATTTCGCTGTTGACTGCTCGATAATTTTTTTGTACAGTAGGTAGTCAGAGGCCATTTGCAGACTGAATGGGTAATCTATATCCAACTGAATGGGTAATCTATATCCAACTGAATGGGTAATCTATATCCAACTGAATGGGTAATCTATATCCAACTGAATGAGTAATCTATATCCAACTGAATGGGTAATCTATATCCAACCAGTAAGAAGGGCTCAAAAAGTCACTCATTCTGTCTCAAAGTTACCCTCCATTCAGAAAAGGCTATATACACACACACAAATAGAGAGAGAGAGAGAGAAAGAGAGAGAGAGAGAGAGAGAGAGAGAGAGAGAGGAGAGAGAGAGAAAGAAATGATTTTACAGACATTGTTTGAAGTAATTGATGGAGATTCTTGGATCATTTGATTTTTAGAGATCTTTCAAAGACTATTAGAGACTGTTAGAGTTATTTTAAAGAGATGATTTTATGGCTTGCAGATTGGATATTCAATTCAGGAACAGGCTTGACAAATAGGCAGTAAATGAACACTAAATAACTTAACCAGATAACAATAATAAACCAATCCGAGCATAATAATTTATTATTATAACTAAATTATGGCTTTATTATGATAACCTAATTAATTAATTAATAATATTGATGTTAATATTAATAATATTAATATTAATATTATTATTATTATTATTCCGATAGTTTCACCTCAGAAGCATGGGTAGCTGGAAAAAGACAAGTCTTCAAATGTTTGTAAAATGAAATAAGTGGAAGAGAAGGGTCCCTTAAAGGCTGACTCTAATGCAACTAATTGTTCCCATGTGGTTATTTATGTGTACCTAAACATTTCTATAAATTTTCACTCAAAATTAACAATAATCACAAAAATGTTGTCCTGAATACTGCAGTGGTCAGAGCTAGAACCTATAGGTATTTACTATAACGAGGTGACATGTCGCTCGTATTATAGCACGTGTTATGTTCGGTGGTAATTGTCATGACCGGTTGCCAAAATCAAACACCTCTAATTGAAACAACACCTCGGGCAACCGACCGACAACCGGATGTGTTTACACAGGGCAACAGTTGCAGCAACTGGATGCTGGCAACGGGTAACGGCAAGTGTCGCCTCCTGGTGTCAAGACACAGTATCGGATTCTTCTGTACTCTTTCCCAGCTGAAAGAAATACGTCTGTCTTCGTGTCCATCACTCTGCTTGTCCGTCTGCCTGTCTCAGTCCAGCTGTCTCTGCATCTGTCTCAGTCCCTCTGTCTCTCTGTCTCTGTCCAATTGTCTCTGCCTCTGTCTCTGCCTCTGTCTCTGTCTCAGTCCCTCTGTCTCTGCCTCTGTCTCAGTCCCACTGTCTCTGCCTCTGTCTCAGTCCCACTGTCTCTGCTTCTGTCTCTGTCTCAGTCCCACTGTCTCTGCCTCTGTCTCTGTTTCAGTCCCACTGTCTCTGCCTCTGTCTCTGTTTCAGTCCCACTGTCTCTGCCTCTGCCCAAAGGATCTGTTTGTCTTTCTATTAGCTGTAAAGGTTCTTCGATCGACGCCCTGAAGTTTAAACAGCCACCGGGAAGACCAACACTCAGCGGCGCAAGTGATCCGCAATTCCTATTAGGTCTGTAGTTGAGTCATGGACAAATAAATATCCATCCCACAGGTCGCAAAGTAAACAGAATGGCGATGATGATGACGACGACGATATTGATTATCATCATTGATTATGGTGTTGGTAACAATGGTGGTGGTGGTTGTGATGATATGATGATGATGACGATGATGATGATGATGGTTATAATGACGATGGCCAAGATGACGATGGTGTTGATGATGATGATGACTATAATGACGACGATGATGATGATAGTGGTGATGATGATGATGACGACGACGATAATGACAATGGCAACGACGACAATGATGATGTTGATGATGATGACGACGTCGACGACAATGATGATGATGATAATGGTAATGATGATGCTTATGATAATGCGGCAGCTGGCGACCTATACAAACACGTAGGCCTATTTTAAATACTTATGCGACTTTTAACCAGACACAGCTGCTTGTGTTAAGAGGTCAGCGTCCTTTCCATTCAGTTTGGCAAATTGGCAATCTGGTTTCAATCCGGAGATATCATCGCAGTATTAAATCATGTCTGAAGGAGAAAAGAAGTTTAGCCCCAACTGTCAAAACCATCCGACTTGCCGAGCAGGACGACGCGCATTCAGCGTCAAGCCCCGCCAAGCCGACAAGATATACAGTATTAACAAACATTTCCTCCAAAACGTTCTATAGAACAGTTGGCTGTCTGGGAGAAGATTGACGCGTTCCCCTTAAGGCAGGCCGTCGACCGACGAAGTGTAGACAGACAGAAACCACTCGAAACGAGCCATCAGCAAATCGACGGTGCCCCATTAAGAAGGCTCGTCCTAATCAGCAGATATTGGATAAACACTCTGAACCAGATGCTCGACACAAAGAAAAAAGCCGGTGTTCTGATAGCTATCGGCTTCAAACGCAAGAAATACTTCCGTCTGGCAATATCTTTCTCCACGCTAAGTAGAACAGATCGCATTCCGGCAATGATCCAGCGCGATGACGATAATATTGGGAAAGTTCTCGTATCTTAGGATGAACGCTGTGTCCAGAAAACCAGATACCTCACAACCTTCTAATCTGTGTCATGATAAAAACTAAGATTGAGTTATTCGACAAAAATTCAGAGGACACGGTATCCTGCAAAATGGGATAAGCACTTGGAAGTGTCTTAACAAGGAGTATAGTCAAGTGGCTCTTAAATTGCGCTAATAAAATGTCCCGGTGTCTTGGTTTGAATCAGAACAGCTCACTCTGTGATTCACAACACTTGCAGCAATCAATGATATTCCACTAAGTTTTTACCTCAACAACTAATTTCAACTTGACAATTCGTTAATGCAAAATCTACTTAAACTTATTTTGTAATATATTTACATTCATAAATTCATTTGAAAGGTTCTTGAAACGTGATATGCGGATATCCAGAGATAGCATACATAGTCCCTAAAGACTGAAGTGCATTTACAACGGTATGTCAATAAATGCATATAATATAGTAAGCTTTGTATTGCATATACATTGCATGCATTGAGTATATGTTTTTGAAGGTTGTCTAGAGATATGTAATAGGATACAAGCTTCATGGTAAAATTTGATTCCTAAGCTAGGCCTCTAACATGACTCACGTAGAGCAACAAGACATAGACTTTAGATGGCGACAAAGCCAGCGAAAGACCTCACGAAGAGAAAACAAAACGTTAACCAATAGACGGTGAACAAAAAAGAACAAAAACATCTCAGAAAAGCTAACGGGGAGACTAAACCACGCAAGGAAGATTAAATACGACTAGCGAAAGACTAGCAACCAAAACGGTCACGCAGGACCAACAACCAAACCCCAGTCTGAGCAAAATGTTATTCACAACACTTTTTATAAGGTCGGCTTTCCCGCCAAAATGTACAGAACGTGTACAACGTACAATTCAACCTACTCGATCCTATCCTATACGTCGTATGTAACAAAGTAAACTGCATCCTTTGTATTGTAGATATATTGCACATGTATATATTGTATGTACATCTGTATATATTGTATTGTATATATTGTATGTACATCTGTATATATTGTATTGTATATATTGTATGTACTTCTGTATATATTGTATTGTATCGTATTCTCTCTCTCTCTCTCTCTCTCTCTCTCTCTCTCTCTCTCTCTCTCTCTCTCTCTCTCTCTCTCTCTCTCTCTCTCTCTCTGTGTGTGTGAAAAATAGGTGGGATAACTGAATAACCGCAGTAACAATGTTCTCACATTCCTGCCAAGGAAGCCTGCCAGTGCATAAATACAGAGCAACAAACTGCCTCGTTTCTACTTTCCTTCATGAAGCTGATCAGCATAAATTCTGGCAGTCCTTTCAGCTCTCCCTTCCTCACTGATTACTCTCCTATTCTTCTCCCGCTCATTTTCATACGAATCACTGATTGAATCCTTTGAATCCTCGTGTCTCATTCCGTTTCCAATCGCCAAGATAATCGCACCAGCCTCCTATCATCATCATCATCACCGTTCTCTTTCCGCGCACGACACGAGCATCTCCGGCCGGAATAGCCAGCTCGCATCCGTCAATCGTTTAACCTCGGAGCCATTAATTCTACCTCCGTCAGTCACCAGTCGTGTCTTGCCAATTCAATCCCAGCTTCCAGAGGCACAAAGACCTTTGCACACGCCTGGGACATTATCCGTCAGGACGCAAGTAATAAAATCCAAGCTGCTGTGTCGATTGGTTATTACTCCTTTCTAAAGATGTCAGGACTTCGATATCAGTTTTCACCATTCACGTCACAGCGCAGCCCAACCGGGTCACTCGAAACTATATATTACACCTGCTATACACCAGAGCCTCCTTGTGAAGCTGTCTGTTATAAACAGGTTCTGGTCATATACATCAGATCGTCTTTCAAACGCGCTTCATTGTGACACAGATACTGATATAGCACGTTCAGAAACGTCGACTTATATGCAGTGACACAGTAGCCGATTGGTTTGAGCGCTAAACTTGTGACACAGAGTGTGGGTTCAAATCTCCTCTGAGACGGTTACTTTGTATGTCACTGAGCAAGTCCTTCATTCACAATTCCTCACTGCCACTAATCAATGCTTTGTCATGAATTAGAGGTGCTTTAAATATAGAAATAGTCCTAATAATCAGTTCAGGTCATTGTGTTATAACAAGATAATTTTGCAAAATAATATCTGGAAGTTCAGGTATATAGTTTTTTGGCCCGGTTGCATCAAGGGTTGTCTTTGTTGTCTTGTTAACGCAGCGTACAATAGAGATACAATTACTTCTACGATTGCAGGAAGCCCTAATCCCTTCCAGATATATTATATGCACCCAGGATCCGTGCGTCCTTAAAAAGAATGTCTGAAACAGCTGACATTAACGTGGTCAGAACACTCACATAAGCGTTTACTGTCTGCTAATAGGACACAATAAGGCCACAACGATATCTGGTATGCTATGGGCCACAGTGATTAATAATGAAAATGAATATGATAATACTACTGATAATAATAATGATAATTATAATTATGATGATGATGATGATGATGATGATGGTGATGATGATGATGGTGGTGATGATGATGACTGTTGCTCATTGCATGCTAGATATCACTGAAGCCCTTTGTATTAATTAGACAAGCTATGTGGCTTTAAGCAACAGTGAATATGCTTTCAACCAGTTTGCCTGTAATTAATTAATTAATTTATTTATTTATTCATTCGTACACATCCTTGTTTCTTCCTCCTTTCTACTTTTCACATTCCTTCCCTTATTCTTTCCTTTGTTCCTTCTGCCATCCATCCATCCATCCATCCGTTCGTCAGTATGTGCGTGCGTGTGTCCTTCGGTCTATTCATTCATTCATTCATTCACTCATTCACTCAGGAGCAATAATCTATGTAAGTATCTATGCATATGAGCTTTTATATAGCGCTCTTTCGCAATCTTTACAATTAAAGTTACTTACCTTCAACATTAATCATTCACTCCATTAATTTTAAAAAAATAAACTCGATTTCAGTCATATCCAGATGCCACATTTTAATTTATTCTGTCGCCAGTTAAGTTTTGTCAGGTTGCAAATTCGCACAACTATATACAACTCGCTAAGTAAACGATCAGTCAGTCAGTCGCTGGATGCTTTAAGGAGCCAAGAAGTCAGTTCCACGTGCTCACATCGTCTGCGCCAGATTCTGAATCTGGCATCAAGCACATTAACCATTCTCATGCACTCCACTCGGCCCATCAGTAAAAACGAGCATCCTCCTGCAGCTGTCATTCCCTCCTCCCATCAGGCTCCGTAGCCGGGTGGCTCTATACTGCACGGCCTATCGGGCCATTGGATGCGTAACAAACCAAGCGGACAGTGCCGCTTGTCGCCGGACAGGGATGGCTTCACAGCAGCTGTGAAGTATATTCCATCGAACACCAGAGGTCCCGTGATAGATAGAAATACTAGGCAACGACCCAACGAAAGGGCCAAGGATTGGAAAAACACCACGGATTGTTTTACAAAAAAAATCGATCCGCAGCGAAATAATTCTGTTTTCATTTCGCAGTCTGTGCTCTCTTATAAAAATAAGTGTTTAAACTGAATGAATTGAAAAAGTGCATGCTTAGGTTCAGTAGCGGATCCAGGATTGCTTGCGTGGGGAGGGGACGGTCCGCCATGCCTGGGTCTAGTCTGAGGGGCACCGGCACATAACCAAGAGAGTCGCCGGGAGCCCCCCGCGCCTTTAGCTGAATCCCCCACCGCTTAGGTCATCTCTTAGATGATGTCCAAAGACAAAAATAGTCCATCATCTCGTTCTGGTAGTTTTACAGAATGAAACGTTGAGTGGCTGTGGTAGTGTTTGTGGCGGCGGTGGTGGATGTCGTGGTGGTAGTATTGGTGGCGGCGGTGGTGGTGGTGGCAGTTGTGATGGTGGTGGTGGTAGTATCGGTGGCGGTGGTGGTGATGGTAGCTGCACGGGCGGCGATAGTGGTGGTATAAGAAGAAGAGCTGTCCCTTAAGCTAGCTAGCTTCATGAGGCAACCATGGGCACAAAGTGCTGGCGACTTCATTTTCATAGCCTCGGCTCGTAAGGGAAGGTGGCCATTCCTCTCCCTCGACGACTAATCTTCCCACCGACAGTGTACGGTCAATGTACTTATTCCATAGCCGAGTTTGTTACCGGGTGCAAGTGGAGCAGAAACCTCGAAGCGTGTGTGTAGTTTTTGTTTAACGACAACGTGTAGTAACGAGATGATTAGCGTCGCCCTCCTCCTTTAACCAGGCTTGGGACTGGCACCACTGGTGCAGACATCTCGAAGCGTGTTCAGTCCTCGCGGGGATTTGAACCCTCGACCTCTCAGTTGACATCCCAGGGCACTAGCCACTAGACTACCGCGCATCCCTGGTGGCTGTCCTGGAGTAAATTCGGCTTCAGCAGCTGAGCCAACAATGACGAATACACACACACAATGACACTCGTGCTACTGGTGTCAGGTGTCATATCTCCCGAGCAACTCAGTGCTTTGTCGGAATTCATCAGTGACCAGAATTGAGCATTCGCAGCAGGCAGTGCTTCAGCCGTAGACACACGTCCCTTGTTTGTCTAGTTATCCAGAATCTCGACAGTTCGACGATCGAGACCCCCTGGCCATAAACCATCTGAAGAGGCAGCGCTTCAGCCAATGAAGGGAAGTATGACATGGAATTCGTGGAAAGCAGAAATCATGTACAACAGCAGACATTAGTGCTCTCAGTGTCTGATAGAAGACTCTCAAACTTGATATCTAGCCTGCCATAAATCCATCATTTCTTCCTGAATTCTCCTTATTTGCCCCACCAGCGAACTCAGCTATGAAATGAATACACTGGCACACACTGTCCGTGGGAAGATCAGACGGCGAGAGAGAAAGAGAGAGAGAGAGAGGACTGGTCACGCGTCCTCATATGTCGAGACTAAGAAAATGAAGTCGCTATCAATTCATACCCATGCATGGCCATCTCTTGGGGTTCGCTCAACGGACTGCTCTTCTTGTTCTTCTTCTTGCTCTTCTGGTTCTTCTTCATGTTCTTCTTGTTGTTCTTCTGGTTCTTCTTGGTTTTCTTCTTCTTGTTCTTCTGGTTCTTCTTCGTGTTCTTCTTGTTGTTCTTGTTTTTCTTCTTGTTTTTTCTTGCTCTTCGTGTTCTTCTTGTTCTTCTTCTTGCTCTTCTGGTTCTTCTTCATATTCTTCTTGTTGTTCTTCTAGTTCTTCTTGGTTTTCTTCTTCTTGCTCTTCTGGTTCTTCTTCATGCTCTTCTTGTTCTTTTTGTTCTTCTTGCTCTTTTTGTTCTTCTTGTTCTTGTTCTTCTTGTTCCTCTTGGTCTTGTTCTTCTTACCTTACCTAACATTACCTTATCTCCTACAAAGCGGTCATTTCCCCTAAATTCCATACACAATTCTCTGGTAGATGGTCCTAATAAACCTGAACAAAATGAATACCGCGAAAATTGTGGCAATTAGGAAAAGGAGCTTCGACTCTGAAAAGAATGGGGGCGCTGTTTTGAAGACGGACTCATTTGCCGCGCGGCACTTCACACGACAGCAGATTACAGTAGGATCCACTCACTTGAATCCGAAGCACGAAATGGAGTCATAATTAACACACCAGATGGCGGGTCTGATGAAGACTGAAATTAATTTTGCGATTGAATGAATAAGGCGACTGTCCTATGCGGATAGCACATCAACTGACAGTCAACGGAACCCCTCAGCCATTTATTTGCAAGACTTGGTTCGTGAACAATGCCTGCTTCAGATGCTGATAAGAGAGCGATGCTAAGAAGCGTCCTTCGCAAATCGAATGCTGACTGCATGGCCATCCACGTAATGCGTCTTACTAACAATGCAGCCAGTTTCTATTAAGAAGCTCGTCTAGACAAGGAGGAGGACTGGACGAGGTTAGTCATCCGGTGCTCCCCAGGAAGCATAACCTAGATCATGCAGACATCAAATGTATATCTGTCTATCAATTGAATCTATTAAAGTGTATGTAACTATGCATAAGTGTACATAAAATCACATCTATTGTAAGTAAATTTAGTACATTAAGAGGTGAAAGATAAAATTCAAAACAGGCAAATGCACAAAATATATTAATTATTCCGACAGGTGCAATCCATTAAAAAACAGAAACATTATTTGAACAATTGCACAGAAAAATTCCACTGAAAGAATTAGAGAACACACGAAAAGCCAATTAATCCACTGCTGTGTTTTCAGACATCAAAGCAACAGTGTCGATATTATCCCGATCTCTTGGAACGAAATTCTTGACAGTAGTGTTAAGCCAATTTGCAGGAAGCATTGAGCTGATTAGATTTCTTTTATGTTCTTGACGCTTTTGACAGCATTTTGATCTTTTTGTCGGATGAAGGTATTTTTAATTCGTTAATTGCATAACTTCTTTTTAAAATTCCTCTTCACAGAGGTCCTGTTGATCGCCGTCAAAATACAAGCTCGACCATTGGAAGACTCAGTGGAAATGTCAAAACTAAGGCGTCCACTAGGGTTCGTACGTCTTTATATGCTAACGACAGCTGGCAGTTTTTGAGAGAGGTCAAGGATTGTTGAACTAGTCAGCCACCTCAAGAAGTACCTGACAGTGACGAAGATGTAATATACATTTGCTGTTGTTGTGACAATGGTGGAGACGGTGAGCAGTTGCAAAAACATTGACACTAGGTGTCGCGAGCATGTAAAGACGTCCAAACCGCAGAGATTATATCGTTATTGTTACTTCGACATAGTTGCCATTTGCACGACTTGTGTTTAAATTCGTATATCGTATTGATCGGTGTCACGTGATATCTTTGGCCAATTTTTGATTGGTTGAGCATTCAAACGAAACCGCGTGAGGAGATTCCAGTCTCCTTTATTAAGCTATTCCCCGTGTGGGGAACGAGGTCGCATCCTAATTAACACTCAATTGCTTATCACCAATTACAGATGCCTGTTTGTCATTATCTATGTATTTATTAAGCGCCCCGAGCTAATGACAGAGCATCAGTCGTTGTCGCCGAGCTATTATGCTCGGGATGTGCTCAGGGTGTACACAGCAACCGTCTCAGAGGAGGCTCGAACCCTCCACTCCGCTTTGCAAGGCGAGCGTTCAAACAAATCAGCAACCATGTCATGCAGATATAAGGTACAGAAGCAAAGGATATAAATACATCAGAGCAATAGTTTAAACAAAATTTATTATGAATGGACAGCTTGTCGAGAACTCCTTAAAACATAACAAGATAGTTATATGCAAGGCAATGGAGCTTTAAAGGTGATTACTTGATAACAATTGTTCTTTTATAAAATACAACTTAATAAAGAAAATCAATAAGTAATAATATTAATATTTAATAATTTAATTAAACTTAAGTCAAAGCTGGTAAAGCATGACGTTCCATATGATCACCAAAGCATTCATTCAAACTCTCTTTAACGAGGTTGCTAGTTAAGAAAACAATGCTATAATTATGTCCACTCCTTCAGTGTTTGGTAACAAAAGGTTGGTCGTTTTCGTAGATGAGAAACATCCTAATTGTCTACTGTGCAGTCTGTGAGTTTTTGAATCGCAGGTTTGATGGCCAGCTTGAGTATAATGTGGCAAATAAAATGCTTACTTGCTTACTTGACAGTTGAAAGAATATCTATTTTCTTTCCCTCTCTCTTCTCTCTGTCTTGGTACTGTATCTGCCCTGTCTTTGTGTTTGTGTGAGTCTCTGTGTATGTGCGTATCTCTGCCTCTCTCTCTTTCTGTGTCTGCTGTCTGTCTTTCTCGCTCTCTTGCTGCCTCAAAACTCTACAATGCAGGAATTGTCCATAAACATTTACGAGCCCCATCATAAAACAACCCCACTGCGAAGCTTCATAGAAGCAGAACAATGGTCGTACCAGAGGGGCAACACTGTTACCCTTTCCAACAAAACAGTCATTCGGAGCCAATATGCCACGCAGGCCAAGACATTAAGATGTTCACACAGCTCTGAATCAGTGATGTAATATCCGAACCAATCCTCTGGGCCCACGCGTAATTTGCCATCTGTCGCGCAGTTTCAGATCGGCTAATAGCACCAGTCTGGTACTTGTAAAACACCCCCTCCTGCTCTTCACAATTCCCCTCTGCTCCCCACAAATCCCTCCAGCGTCCCCTCACAGCATCACACGTGTCCCTAATTTCTAGAAAAGGTCGTGGTGTTCACAGCGTGGGCAGCCAATTCCAGTTAAAGGCGTGGCCTCTGTTCCCCATAGATTCTGTTCAGGGCCGTTTCGTATTCATAAAGAGCTTTCTTGTGTTCTCAAATGACTACACTATTAAATGTTTGTAATCTTAATTAGTTTTATGTTAAATTATTAAACAGTTGTTTTTGTTGTTGGTTGGAACTTTCGGAATTGCAAGTTTTTATAAATCTCACTTCTACAACATTTCAGTGCCAAATTTGTCAAATGCAGTAAAGGTTTTAATTGGAATACTTTTACAATGTAAACAGTCGAATCCAAGTTTTACAGCAGTTTTTGGGCAGGCATTTTAACTGTCATAAGAAGTCCAAAAATTTCCTTGGAGTTCTGGTTAGAGACCAGACAGCACTGGCTTAAAAGGCACTGTAATATTTGGTTAAATCCAGGGCGTTGGAACATGCACAAATGGGGTAGGGCAAGAATTTAGACAATATCTAGCGACAGTGGGTCGTATTCCGATGGGGTATGACAAAGAAGAAGGCGTTTATAACAGATTCGGGATGCCTAAAGTAGGGTTATATAGAAGTAGTTTGGGGATATAAAGAGATTTCCACATAGAACAGTGACATTTTCATTCTGTTCGCACTACTAATAGACAGTTTAGTATTATAATTTGTGGACCGTCATTCTGGAATTCTCTGCCAACTGTTCTTACTAGCTTGCCAACTTTATACCAGTTTAAAACAAGTCTAAAATCTCATACACAGAATGCACTTAGATAAGTATTTTTGGTGCTTAGTTAAGTTTTTTGTTTATGTTTATGCAATGACATTGATTATATTAATTACTTTATATTTTAGATTATTAATTGTTTTACTCAGTATTATGCTGTCACCTATTTGTAATCCATGATGTAAATAGGTGACCTTCGTAGCGGAACTGTTTGTTCCTTTTAGGTCAGCCCACTGGGACCACTGTATGTGACAGACTATGATTGTATTTGTTAATTATTTTGGTTGTCAATAAAAAATCTCTCTCTCTCTCTCTCTCTCTCTCTCTCTCTCTCTCTCTCTCTCTCTCTCTCTCTCTCTCTCTCTCTCTCTCTCTCTCTCTCTCTCATGGCTCAATCAGATATGTATAATGAGAAATAAAGCGTCCGAGTTCAAGCCTTAATTATAGAAATGTCGAAATTCAGTGAGAAAATCTTTTTATGTATCCCAGACTACTTTTATAACGCTACTTCCAGCACCTTAAAGCTGCTACAAATGTCCGATTTTTCGTCATACACCCTGGCACCACGTGACCACCAACCTTGCCTCTTTGCTATCTGTGGTCGAAGTTTAGGGTTTAATTAAAAATCGCGCTCTCCATGTTTGACCCGAATTGTAGCACGTTTTCTGCTTAATTTCCGGTTGGACGAAAAGTCTTCTAGCCAAGCATGAAAGTTACTTTGTGCAAAAAGAAGGTGAGAGAGGAGGCGAGAGAAGGGGTGACGCACAAAACACCACGAAGAATTTTTGGAGACTTTGAAACGGTCATGTAAGTCTTGCTAACGAAAATAAAGGTCACAATTTTGGCAACATAAAGCATAATTTGTGTTACTTACTAAGCTTCGTTCTTCTTAATCTGCGTCATTGCCCTTCTCTGCTGTCAACGCCGTCTGCGTCACTGCCCTTCCCCGCTGTCAGCGTCGTTAGTCACATCAGATCGTTTATCATACTCACTTGTCTAAAAGTTTGCGCCTTATATTTTGTTTATTTGTATACTTACGTTCATGAGACTCGTTAATTTAATTTGTTTATTTACATACGGCCGTGAACTCGTAAAATACCACCCCGTACGCTTCGGTACTTGCCTAAATAGAGAAATATTACGGGAGGTCAAAGGTTAGAACCCCGGCGACAGGTCAGCCAAGATAATCTGCTTAGGCACCACCTGCCTCGTGCCGATATGACTCACACGCATCGGATTGCGCCGCTGCCCATCACGGAACAATGCCGACGCATGCAGCGCTTCCGAAGTGCTGTCAATGTGTCCGTCTGTCTGTCTGTCTGTCTGACGGTGTCTTTCTCTGTGTGTGACTGTCTTCCTCTCTGTCTGTCTCTCGTGCTCTGTTTGTCGCTGTCTTCTCCCAGTCCCTTTATGTTTTTGTCTGTGTCTTTCTTTCTTGCCCTCTCCTTTTCTCTGTCTATCCCTCTCCCTTTATCTGTCTGTCTGTCTGTCTGCCTGTCTGTCTATCTGTCTGTCTGTCTGTCTGATGTCTGTCTGGTGTCTATCTGTGATCTAACCCTCTTCTCTGCCTTTCTCCATCTGTTTGTTTATCTATCTATCTATTTATCTATCTATCTCTCTACGTCTCTCCATATTTCCTTGCTGTCCTCCAGTCTTCTCTCTCCTCCTCGCACCGTCTCTCGTCTCCATCCTCTCTCGCCGTCTCATCTTCTGTCTTCTCATTCTCTCGCCGTCTCTCTGTCTGTCTCTATCTGTCTGTCTGTCTCTCTCTCTCACTATGTCTCTCTGTCTTCTCATTTTCTCTCTCTTTCTCCGTCTCTTTCTCGCTCTGCCTTCTCATATTCTCTGTCTCTGTATCTCTCATCTCTCTCTCTCTCTCTCTCTCTCTCTATATATATATATATATATATATATATATATATATCTGTCTCTCTCTCTGTCTTTTCTCTGTCCCTCTGTGTCTCTGTCTCTCTCTTTATGTCTCTCTCTTCTGTCTGTCTGTCTGTCTCACTCTGTGTGTGTCTCTCTCTTTCTCCCTGACTTCTCATTTTCTCTCCGTTTCTTTCTCTATCTGCCTTTTCATTCTCTCGCCGTCTCTTTCGCATTCCCGAGATAATTCGCCTGAAATTCTTCCATCAGTAATTGGTCCTAGTGACCGACTGCAATAGAATCTATGGCACTGCCGTCCACCACCCCCTCTACTCGACTGCTCGCTCGCACGCAATCAGCGGGTCCAGCGTACACACGCAATGGTTACGAGAGCACCGAGGAAGGGAACCAGCGAAGCAGAAGGACCTGGGAGTGGAAGCGATGGATGGAAGGGCACGAACAGAGAAGACAATCAACCAGAAGGTAAAGGAGATCGCCGCAGAAATCTACGAAAAGCAGTCACTATTTCGTTTCATCTTCAGACTTAATTATGCCCGAACTGTATGGTTCTATATTGTATGCAAGCTTGTGTGTGTGTATATATGTATGTATGCATGGATGCATGTATATATATGTGTAGGTATGTATATATGTGTGTAGGTATGTATGTATATATGTATGTATGTATGTATGCATGTGTGTATGTATGTATATATGCATGCATGTATGTATGCATGTGTGTATGTATATATGTATGTATGTATGTATGCATGTATATATGTGTGTATGTATGTATGTATATATGTATGCATGTATGTATGCATGTGTGTATGTAGGTATGTATGCATGCATGTATGTATGTATGTATGTGCCACCAATGGCCGTTAAAGTCTGCTTGCCTGCATGTGTGTATGTATGTATGCATGCATACATATATGTATGTATGTGTGTATACATTTAGACACAGACACATACAGATATACAAACATTGCTACAGAGAGATACAGGCACACACCGTCTTTAGCCATGGTAAAATTGCGCCCCTTTTTCTGAACACCTGAATCCGCCGTTGAATCCTAGAATTGAGAAGACAGTCTTATCGAGGACCAGCGACAGATGGGATGGGAAGGCCGTGCCCCTTCGAGGGACAAAGCCGGCCTGACAAAGGCCAAAGGCCAACGGACTGTCCCTCTAAAGGCATGAGCCGCCCCTGCCACCAACAACAAAGACAAAAGCGTCTGGTATGCAACGATGACAATGAAACTAGATCGTCGAGACAATGACTTCCCTCGGACAGACCTAAGCAGTTGACCAGGTTCTACATAGGCACGTAGGCACACGATCAGGCAGGCTGGCAGACACATAGGCACACAAAGAGGCAGGCTGGCAGACACGTAGGCACGTAGGCACACAAGCAGGCAGGCTGGTAGACACATAGGCACACAAACAGGCTGACTGGCAGACACACAGGCACACAAGCAGGCAGGCTGGCAGACACATAGCCACGTAGGCACACGAGCAGGCAGACTGGCAGACACATAGGCATGTAAGAAGGCAGAATTGCAGGAAGGAATGAATACAGACAGACAGACAGAGAGACAGACAGACAGACAGACAGACAAATACAGGCACATAGGCATCATATGCAGGCAGGCATTCGGTCGGTGAGTTGTACACAACAAAGATGGGCAGCATCTTAAAGCCTGCACAAGGGATGCATGAATTATATGGCGCCACGCCATAACAATGTGTGCTGCGGTCCCATCATCCGGGGCTTCGACTCCCTGGCACGATGAATATTTGATGCAGGAATTACTGACAGCAGGCAAGCAACACAGACAGACAGGCAGAGAGACAGACAGACAGGCAGAGAGACAGCGACAGAGAGCCGAACAAACGCACGGACAGCTGAGAGCTGTGCAAAGAAAGAAACTGCTGAGCAGATGGTTTGCCAATGAGTTGCAAGGAAAGCAAGGACAAAGAGACGAATTATGGAAGGCAGAAGATGAACCTCTGATTCGAAAATGCGACAACGATGACAAGAAATTACGAAACGGCTCATCATCCACCACCTTCTGCAACGAAATCTCTTCAGATGACTTAGTTAAAATAGACAAAAGCAACGAATTAATAGTAGAACCAGAAGTTTAACGACACCTTGTGGCACTAATGGCCGTTAATGTCTTTACAAATGTTTTTGAAGTGAACAGTTCTATTTTTAAATAGTTCGCGTTAAACAACATTGAATAAAGTCACAATTGCTTATCCACCATAGGCTGCCTCTCTGTCGTGCGGACTGACCTTCTGGATATCGACCTGATTGCGGCTTGGTTTTGGTGTGCCATCGGTTGATGCCTTGTGCATTAGACACTGGCGCATTAGAAGTTGCTAATTATTATTATTATTAAACAAACCATTAAACTTTCAACTTCATTACATTATAACGATTATAGGTCTTTTATCAGAAAACATGCAAAGTATCTCAAAGTGAGATGTGGGGGAGGCGTTCATATCCTTTTCTTTAGATTCTTGAACAGACAGTGGACGAATCCCAAGGTCCTGGACACGGGGCCAGCGCATCGCAGGACTTGCTGTTTACTTTCCAGCTTATATACGCCGGTACCAAATTATACTGCTTGGTGAAAGAGGCACGGTGTGCGCAAACAACTTGCCCAGGGTCGTTACGCGGAGTCGAATCCGCAACCGCATGATCATTGACCAAATGCATTACCAATAGACCACCGTACCGCACAGAAAACACCTCTTATGTATATCGATCATAGAATACATCTCAGTAAAGGAAGTAATGGTATTTATTAGATGATTAAATACGAATAAGTGCATAGCCGAGAAATAAATTGTCCAACTATTTTCACACATGTGCACATTATGCCTGTTATTATATATGTATTTATTGGTACAATACAAACCGCACAGCAATAAGAATCCTTAAATAAAATAGAATCTTTAAACAACATCGATGTTCTAACACATGGTGCTATGTCGTGCACATGCTCCGGCACTCAATTCCGTTCCCACAGATGGCAACAAACCTAAAAGAAACCAGATTAAATCCTGAAAATGTTTGCAGCTCGCGAGTGCCACCGGGAGAAGCTTACTCCTCCGCTGAATCCGATGGTGCAGATGTTGCATTCTCAGCATCCGAAGCCCAGAAGGAATCACAGCACTTGCAGACACGCATTCATCATCGCTGTGGAGATCCAGGTGGTGGGTCTTAACACCACTGAAACCATGACGCCGCACTCTTTGTGGCACTCCCGAGACCAAAGCAATTTTCACTCAATCAGTAGGCCATAGCCTTCATGCAATCGTACAGATGCTCATTCTTAAGGAGCCGTATTATCCGTATACATTGTTGTAGCGCCGTATTACTCATGCTCCTCCGTTGATTTCTCTGTTCATAATTAAGATTATTCTCCAGACATAAATACATTTCTCTGGAAATCGCCAGACAAATCTCCCATGCATCCCTTCCCTAAACGGACCTCCGAAGACTCGGACCTCCACCCCTAAGCAGTGGTAGCGCGACAGTGGAATCTAGGGGGCAATGACCCCAACTGAATCCATGTGTCCCATCCCAACGGACCTCGGAAACATGCTCCACCCCAAGCAGTGGTAGCGCGACGGTGGAATCTAGGGGGCAATGACCCCAACTGAATCCATGTGTCCCATCCCAACGGACCTCGGAAACATGCTCCACCCCAAGCAGTGGTAGCGCGACAGTAGAATCTAGGGGGCAATGACCCCAACTGAATCCTTGGTACCCATGTGTCCCATCCAAAAAAATTATAGAGATTTCTTTGCATTTTAATATGTTAAAAGAATCTGTAATGAACTAGGCTGTTGCGATCCTCTACCCTTTGCATAGGTCAGAAAAACTAGCACCAACAGTGTTAAGAAGAACCAAAATTATATGCAAAGCAAACTGTCTAACTAATGCAGTCGAATGAAATATGAAAGACATTAAGCAAGCAAGTAAGTAAGCAAGCAAGCAAGCAAGCAAGCAAGCAAGTAAGTAAGTAAGTAAGCAAGCAAGTAAGTAAGTAATGCAATTGTTAGCACGACTGAGCAAGGAATCGTAGGTGTGGACAAATACACAAACATTTGTAATACACAGAATGACACTCAGCCACAAAGACAGACATACAGAATGGCACATAAACATAAAGGATACTCTAATCCATTTCAATCTGAATAATGACTTATTAGACATAACAAGCATTTTGTTTAGACAGAAATATACAACATCGTCGTTGTAAGTTCTGCATAGCAGTCGTGTATAATATATATATATACATATACATATATATAATGTACATATACATATATATAATATACATATACATATATATAATACATATATATAATACATCTATATATATATAATATATATATATAATATATATATACATATATATGCAATATATTTATATACATATATTGTCACCGTCTCTTTCCATCGGCGCCATGGATGTCTGCTGTCAGGCCAGTCGTGTAAGTGTCACGCCTCATCCCGGGTTTGGTGTTGATCTTAGTCTCGGCGGAGTATTGTCTCGTTTGAATGGAAAACAGTGCAGAACGGCGATAAAAGAAGATTGAGGTCAACTGCAAGTGTCGACAACATTGCATGATATAGCGCCGTGGATGCGAGTTGGGGCATTATAGTCACCCTGCAGCAGTGTCAAAGGGAAGCTAAGGACAATGGGGTCATAGGTCACCCCGCTGATGCCAACCGCATATCGCACCATGCGGCTGTTATTGCATGAGTCCTTCACTACAAAGAGACTTTTTCAGTGATTGCGTTAAGGCTTACCTTTATAGGGTAGCCTGCAATGATCAGAATCGTAATCGTAAAAGAAAGATTTCTACAGCGCCCATCGAAAGCTAAGTCGCGGGATCCAGCTAATTGCCAGCCCTTCGTTGGGCCAACAGTGGACCAATGGCTGACCACCAGTTGTTACCAGTAGGCATAACGCGAGCTCACTATGGACCAAGGGAACGTGGCTGGCTGGGCCACACGATTACAGGTCTGCAGCTTATTCTAAATATCTTGTAACGGTAAACTGGCATATTGCTGAAACACCTAAGCTGCCCAGCTCCTGATATCTGCCTGATTGCCTGACTCTTGGAGCTCGACCTCGAACCGAATATGTCTGTTGATTTTGTTTTGACTGAGCCCCTGTGGATGAGCTGGTTTCCGCGACTTAGCTTTCTTTGGGCGCAGTAGAAATTACGGGTTTGCGATTACAGTGTCTTTGTTCCGATCAGAGACTTGAGGGAGACTGCCTTGCTATTATCAATTCTCTGGTTTCGATTGCTGAATCGCAGCGCACCATAATCCAATGACGTCATTTTTAATCTGCTGCGTCATTATCTTCGACGCGAAACTCATATTTTGCTTTCTTTGTTCTGCTGGGCGGCCGAGTTACGCCCACTTGGCCTATGCCACGCCCACTTGACCTGCTGCGCGTCGTCTTGCACGGATATTAGCCAAGTTTCGCTCCCTCCCTCTGCGGCATAGGATGGCCGTATTTTTAATAAAGAACAAATGATCCTATGCCGACTGCTATTGTCCGCATTTTCTTCTGATTGTTCTGATGCATGCTTCACCACGTGTCCACAGCGTCAAACCCTATGAAACGGGGGAGGGGGAGCGTGTCCCATCCAACGTTTCGGGGACAGGAGTGGTTACATCCCCAACATTTTTACGTTTTTCATGCAACACGGTTTCTCTAATCATTCTTCCACTGTACAGTGCCGGTTAATAAGCGGCTTTTGTGTGACGCTGAGATATTTTGGGGATAAACATTTCTAGTAGTAGTAATAGTACCAGTAGTAGTATTGGTGGTGGTGGTAGTGGTAGTAGTAGCAGTAGTAATACTCTATTAAGTGAGGCTCCTCTGTACAGCTGTCGCTGCTTGAAACTTCTGTACAATCGTGATACCGATCATTTAAGTAAGCAGTCTTTACTGATGTCAGACAAACGCCGACATTTTACAAAATACACATTTGATGTAGTTAACAATTACTGTCAGTCAGAAAAAGCCCAAAACGACCCGTCCATAGCAGCGTCTGTGAACGCTTATTGCACTCGCTTGAAGCTGGTATACAGCTCGAAAAACGGTAGGTTCATAGGTAGGCGATTGATGCTCGCAAATATAACGCCGACCAGGGCCGTCTTACCCATTAGGCACAGTAGGCACTGTGCCTAGGGCCTACGAACTTTATAGGGGCCTACGAAAGTCAAAAATGATATTGAAAAAAATTTATTGATTGACCCGAAAGCAGAAAAAGGAAATACATATTTAGTAACCTTAAAGTTTGTACTGAAACAGTTTAAGTTAAGCTGTGTTACATTATGCTAACTTGGCCGCTCTTTGCATTAGCAACATCACATATAATGTCCTCAAATGTCATTTTCCGCATTAAGTCGTTTTCAATGTGTTTAGCTCTTGGCAGTGGGGGCCTACGAATGCGAAAGTGCCCAGGGTCTACGACGACCTTAAAACGGCCCTGACGAAGACTTAAAGTTCGATGTCCGATGTCAAAAGACATTCACTGACAGTAATTCCCCGAGATTCTTGGATACAAGTGGTGTATTGCCGGCATCTTGACAGTCTAAATCGTAGGCTTACGAATAAATCACGTGGAAATCCGTGGTCGCTCGTTGTTAGTTATCCAATCACTGACTAGCACGGTCTGTACACAAGGACCTTAAACGGCGTGGGGCCGATTCAATCGGGCACCGGTTGTGAAGGATCTCACTCGATCAATTCACTGAAAAATAAGCAGTGTACGTTTACATGTTACATTTACATCCAAAACATGGTGGCGTGGTGCCACGTGATGACAATTCTAAGCTTGGATGAAATCGTCCTACACCAGTAAAATCCACGCGACTGACTCAGTAAAAGACAACAGAAGCGGTCTTGGACGCAGAATATCTCCAAATTAATTAGATATCTTTCCGAACATACGATTTAAATCCCAACCAAAATACACATCTCTTCGGAACTAAAATTGGCGGCAACTAAATGACCTGCGAGGGCAAACAACGGCCCACAGTTTAAACCCTGCCACCTAGCGAATACAAATCAGCTTATGTCTAGATCGTTTTCTTTCTATGAATGGTACAAACGCAGTCAGTTTTATTTAATTCTATCTCAGGTATGAAAACTGCAGAAAAAATCCTGCGCAAAGTTCCGTTACATGATTAAGCAAAGCACAGGTTTTGCAAATTTGCTACAAATGCGGGAAAGTCGTTATTCTTGCTGTGAAGACTCCGTGGCGCAACGGTAGCGCGTCTGACTCCAGATCAGAAGGTTGCGTGTTCAAATCACGTCGGGGTCAAATTTTTGTTAATTTAACTAATGCTAACTCATGTTGGTTTTGCCGTTATAGCCACCACAATTACCTGTTTTAGACATTGGTCAAAATTTAAAATTAAATTGCAAATTCTGTTCGCAATTGTAACACAGACAACATTACACCAGGTGCACCCTCACATTTACAGCAGTGGCGGATCCAGGACTGCTTGCGTGGGAGGGTAAGGGCATTCTCTGAGGGGCGCCACCTTCTGGCAGTCCACCATGCACAGGTCTAGTCCGAGGGTGCCGGCATATAACCAATTCCAAACACCACCCACAGTAGCTGCCACGCTCTCTGCCCGACTTATGCATTTTGACCTGGAACCCAACCTCTTTTTGCCTAACGATTTTGTTCTGACCGAGCGCCTGTGTATAAGCTGGTCCCCGTGACGTGGCTTTCGTTGGGCGCTGTAGAAATCTCGGGATTACGATCCTATCTTAGGGAGCTATGTATTTCAGTGCCCCTGGCCGTAGATCTCTTCGCTCTGCAGTACAAGGTGTTTGGTTTTCCCTCCTTCCCGTTCTTCCGCTTTGCAACACGATACCTTTGCTGTGGAAGAGGCTATCATGCAATCTGCGACATAAGCTTCTTGCCCTTTCTCTGCCTCTATTTCACCAGCGACTCAAGACCATTCTATTTGATCGTGGTCTTGTGTTAATCAGGTCTGGAGCACTTCTGTATAGTTTTCTTTAAGAGGGGCTGTATAGGTGTACAATTACGATTCCGATGATAACTGTAAAACTAACTTTTATAATTCCGATTGTAACGTGTACTAGAACTCTAATACCAACAATATTTTCTTAAACAAAAAGTTGGGCTGCATTTGTCAGGAAATTTACAGTGCATTTGTCGTTATAGTTGGGGTGCATTTTATCAGGGCGTATTTTTTGTGGGCGCTTTCGACAGGTCATGCACATTTACGTAGTCATATTCACAAATACATCAATACCCAAATATAGTTTTATTCTTCACAAATAGGTTAACAGCCAAATAAGCATTATTCTTCAGGTTGCCAACAGCTCTTTAATAAATCATAAGCAGGGTTAACTTGCATTTGTAAGAAGTGGGAAAAGATCTATGGGAAAAGGTCATAGTGAAATAATTTGGAAAAATACACCCCAACTGGGATTGTCTGAACCATCAGCACAGTGATGGGGAAATTTCCACTTAACAAATTAAGACAGCAAACACACTCAATAATATTATTATACTAAAAAGGTTTTATAATAATGTTATACAATTAACTATTAATAATATCATTATACTACTAAGTATTATTATTATTATTATATGAATAAGTAATATGGGTATAAGTAATAATGGCTATAATAATAACAGGTCATCAGTCGGGTGACAAACTGGTTGGGTGCTTTTTAACACTGGTTGAACAGCACCGACAGAAAAGCGAACACACAAATCTGCATAAAGCTCTTGTCAGATGCTTTCTCCAATCGATGGCTGGCCGAGATGGGAGCTGAGCACTGGCAAAACTCACAAAGATCTCCTCCAAAGTCGTCTGAGTCACAGAGTAATCTTCTATCGTTGTCAGTCTCGACTCTAAGGTCTCCATTGCCCGAAAAATCTGGCTCAACTGAACCAATTCATCTGAAACGCAACACACCAGAACGTCGCTGCTAATTTTCTTGAAACTGGAGTCAGGAAAACTGGCTTTCAGGTAGGTTTTGACTGGCTCCACTGACTCTTCTTCACTGCTACTGGCATCTGCATCAGCACGGATTTTAATGCTGAGTGTGACTCCGTTGCCAAACTTGCTCTTGAGATGCTGACAGCTGCCGAGACACTGAAAGCGACCATTGACCATGATGGCTAACCTTGTACATAACGTCTCACACTCATCCATACTGCAAGCAAAGAGCAACATTTGCTTTTAGACTCAGCGGATTGGCTGAATGATACTAGCAGTGGCATTGATCCTGTACTAAACCCTAAATAAGGGCACATCACTTAGGTAAAAAGGAAAGTCCTTGAAAATAAGTAAGTAAGTAATACATGCTAACGCCCATATGTCCATCGGCTGAGCGAGTGTGGCCCCAAAGTCATAAGATCATTCGCCTAAGGCACAAATACAGCAATCCAATGGTAGGACATCAGGTCAAACCTTCAGTCTTTTCCTTTTCACCTTTCCTCCCAAATAAACTTTGTTCAGTTATTATGCTATAACTCTGTTATATTTCATGCCCCACAATTATACTAATAAGTATTATTAATATAATTATATTAATAAGTATTATTTATGTTATTATATCAATAAGTATTATTTATATTATTATACTGATAAGTAATAATATTATTCTACTAACAAGTACTATTAATTTTGGACAAACACACATTAAATACATAACAAAGCAAACAAACAAAGGAAGAGGCAAAGCAACAAAGGCAGACAAACAGAATGACACTCAATCACAAAGATAGACATCCAGAATGCCACACAAACACAAAGATAAGCAGTTTTGATTCCTATTCATCGCTTTTGGACCACATAATTATTGCCTAATTAATTTTCATATTAGAGTAGCTGAGAAACAAGGTCATTATTATAATTCATCAAAGTGAATCCAACCTGTGTGAGCTGAGTACGATGGTTCGTCCAGAGTCTCGTAATTTAAGCAACGTGTTCCACAGGCGTCGTCTAGCAATGGGATCAAGTCCAGTAGACGGTTCGTCGAGAAGAATGACATGAGGCCATCCAATGAGAGCCACAGCTGAACTCAGTTTGCGTTTAGTGCCACCGCTGAAATATCGTCAAGGTTTGATCAGTTGAAACCACTTTTAACAGCACCACAAATAAAGATACTGTACCTCATCCTTGAAAAATCCCACTGACTTGCCACAGCAATTGTAAATGCGCCCTGTGCTTAGCTTTTGAACAGCGCTTTAGAAATGTTCAAGTTTACGACTGCAATTACCATCCTGTCTGAAGGGTCTATGCAGCAATTCTGCTATCAATTTAATGCAGTCTTTTCCAGATCTTCTCTATAGCCTTTAGATTGCTCTCAAGTTACAATTCATCAAGGTTACATTAAAATATGAGGTAACGTTCACAATGCATTTTAACACGTTTATCTTCCTTAAAAAGATTTTAGTAGTCTGTGTAAGCACTTCACAGATAATTTTAGGTAATTGCTAATTTTTACTGAATTCCATCAAATAAACTTCTCCCAGTTTCCAATAGGCATACCAAGTAATGACAAACACTGAAGAAGGACATGAAGCTTCAGTCCAATGATCAAAGTGTTACAAACCTGTACACTACAGAAGGACATATAGCTTCAGTCCAGTGATCAAGGTTGTTACAAACCTGTATACTAGGAAGGACATATAGCCTCAGTCCAGTGATCAAGGTGTTACAGACCTATACACTACAGAAGGACATGTAGTTTCAGTCCGATGATCAAGGTGTTAAAGACAATGTTCCCTCTAAGCTGCGTGCGTGCACGCGCGCCCACAAGTTTTAAGGATAGCGCGCACAACAATTTTCTGCACATTTTGTGAGGTTTCCGGTTACTTAAAAGTTAAATTCAGCTCACTGTTGCAGCTTCTGGCATAGCTGTCCTACTTAGCTTAGACGCCGAAATATTCTTTTCCCTATATTGCAAAAGCCATACCGCTGCCTTGTATGTGAAGAATCCTTCCCGCCTGGTCCACATAATACATTTGGCCAAACAGCTGGTCACTCGTTGTCAAAAGTCCAACGGTGCGCTGCTTGAATTCTGAACTCTGGCCTCTTTATAAAGCAAGCTTGAATGACACCTCCCTCTAATGGTCAATGGTCGCAGCAATTTATTTAAAAGACTCAGCCTAATGAACTAACAGTAACCCACGACACAGAACCGCCCAGCATCGACGTAGAACCGACCAGCATCGACACAGAACAGACAAGCATCGACACATCCGACCAGCATCGACACACATCCGACCAGCATCGACACAGCCGGTCAGCATCGACACAGATACGACCAGCATCGACACAGCTCGCCAGGATCGATACACAGGACACGCAGCAGGCCAGCAACGATACACAGCCGGACAGCATCGACATACAGCCGGTCAGCATCGACTCGCAGCCGGCCAGCATCGACTAGCAGCTGGCCAGCATCGACTCGCAGATGGTCAGCATCGACAAATAGGCGGCCAGCATCGACTCGCAGCGGGCCAGCATCGAAACACAGCCGGTCAGCATCGACACACAGCCGGTCAGCATCCACTCGCAGCGAGCCAGGATCGACCCGCAGCGGGACAGACTCGACAAGCAGCCGGTCAGCATCGACTCGCAGCCGGCCAGCATCGACACACAGCGGGCGAGCATCGACACACAGCCGGTCAGCATCGACTCGCAACGGGCCAGCATCGACACACAGCCGGCCAGCATCGACACATAGGCGGCCAGCATCGACTCGCAGCGGGCCAGCATCGAAACACAGCCGGTCAGCATCGACACACAGCCGGTCAGCATCCACTCGCAGCGAGCCAGGATCGACCCGCAGCGGGACAGACTCGACAAGCAGCCGGTCAGCATCGACTCGCAGCCGGCCAGCATCGACACACAGCGGGCGAGCATCGACACAGCCGGTCAGCATCGACTCGCAACGGGCCAGCATCGACACACAGCCGGCCAGCATCGACACATAGACGGCCAGCATCGATACACAGCGAGCCAGCACCGACACACAGCCGGTCAGCATCGACAAATAGGCGGCCAGCATCGACTCGCAGATAGTCAACATCGACAAATAGGCGGCCAGCATCGACTCGCAGCGGGCCAGCATCGAAACAGCCGGTCAGCATCGACACACAGCCGGTCAGCATCCACTCGCAGCGAGCCAGGATCGACCCGCAGCGGGACAGACTCGACAAGCAGCCGGTCAGCATCGACTCGCAGCCGGCCAGCATCGACACACAGCGGGCGAGCATCGACACACAGCCGGTCAGCATCGACTCGCAACGGGCCAGCATCGACACACAGCCGGCCAGCATCGACACATAGACGGCCAGCATCGATACACAGCGAGCCAGCACCGACACACAGCCGGTCAGCATCGACAAATAGGCGGCCAGCATCGACTCGCAGATAGTCAACATCGACAAATAGGCGGCCAGCATCGACTCGCAGATGGTCAGCATCGACTCGCAGCGGGCCAGCATCGACTCGCAGATGGTCAGTATCGACAAATAGGCGGCCAGCATCGACTCGCAGATGGTCAGCATCGACTCGCAGCGGGCCAGCATCGACACAGCCGGTCAGCATCGACAAATAGGCGACTAGCATCGACTCGCAGATGGTCAGCATCGACACATAGACGGCCAGCATCGATACACAGCCGGTTAGCGACGACACAGCCGGTCAGCATCGACTCACAACGCGAGCCTGCACCGACACACAGCCGGTCAGCATCGACAAATAGGCGGCCAGCATCGACTCGCAGATGGTCAGCATTGACAAATAGGCGGCCAGCATCGACTCGCAGCGGGCCAGCATCGACTCGCAGATGGTCAGTATCGACAAATAGGCGGCCAGCATCGACTCGCAGATGGTCAGCATCGATAAATAGGCGGCCAGCATCGACTCGCAGATGGTCAGCATCGACAAATAGGCGGCCAGCATCGACTCGCAGATGGTCAGCATCGACTCGCAGCGGGCCAGCATCGACTCGCAGATGGTCAGTATCGACAAATAGGCGGCCAGCATCGACTCGCAGCGGGCCAGCATCGACACACAGCCGGTCAGCATCGAATCGCATCGACTCACAGCGGGCCAGCACCGACACACAGCCAGTCAGCATCGACAAATAGGCGGCCACCATCGACTCGCAGATGGTCAGCATCGACTCGCAGCGGGCCAGCATCGACTCGCAGATGGTCAGTATCGACAATTAGGCGGCCAGCATCGACTCGCAGCGGGCCAGCATCGACTCGCAGCGGGCGAGCATCGACACACAGCCGTCAGCATCGAATCGCATGGACTCACAGCGGGCCAGCATCGACACAGCCGGTCAGCGACGACACAGCCGGCCAGCATCGACTCACAGCGAGCCAGCACCGACACAGCCGGTCAGCATCGACAAATAGGCGGCCAGAATCGACTCGCAGATGGTCAGCATCGACAAATAGGCGGCCAGCATCAACTCGCAGATGGTCAGCATCGACTCGCAGCGGGCCAGCATCGACTCGCAGCGGGCGAGCATCGACACACAGCCGGTCAGCATCGAATCGCATGGACTCACAGCGGGCCAGCATCGACACAGCCGGTCAGCGAGGACACAGCCGGCCAGCATCGATACACAGCCGGTCAGCGACAACACAGCCGGTCAGCATCGACTCACAGCGAGCCAGCACCGACACAGCCGGTTAGCATCGACAAATAGGCGGCCAGCATCGACTCGCAGATGGTCAGCATCGACAAATAGACGGCCAGCA
The DNA here is from genome assembly GCA_964023275.1 of Norana najaformis. Lineage (NCBI taxonomy): Eukaryota > Metazoa > Annelida > Clitellata > Crassiclitellata > Hormogastridae > Norana > Norana najaformis. The sequence continues at coordinate 29,251,954 of OZ029919.1, forward strand.
TCGACTCGCAGATGGTCAGCATCGACTCGCAGCGGGCCAGCATCGACTCGCAGATGGTCAGTATCGACAATTAGGCGGCCAGCATCGACTCGCAGCGGGCCATAATCGACTCGCAGATGGTCAACATCGACAAATAGACGGCCAGCATCGACTCGCAGATGGTCAGCATCGACTCGCAGCGGGCCAGCATCGACTCGCAGATGGTCAGTATCGAAAAATAGGCGGCCAGCATCGACTCGCAGCGGGGCAGAATCGACACACAGCCGGCCAGCATCGACTCGCAGATGGTCAGCACTGACAAATAGGCGGCCAGCATCGACTCGCAGATGGTCAGCATCGACTCGCAGCGGGCCAGCATCGACTCGCAGATGGTCAGTATCGAGAAATAGGCGGCCAGCATCGACTCGCAGCGGGCCAGAATCGACACACAGCCGGTCAGCATCGAATCGCATGGACTCACAGCGGGCCAGCATCGACACACAGCCAGTCAGCATCGACAAATAGGCGGCCAGCATCGACTCGCATATGGTCAGCATCGACTCGCAGCGGGCCAGCATCGACTCGCAGCGGGCCATAATCGACTCGCAGATGGTCAACATCGACAAATAGACGGCCAGCATCGACTCGCAGATGGTCAGCATCGACTCGCAGCGGGCCAGCATCGACTCGCAGATGGTCAGTATCGAAAAATAGGCGGCCAGCATCGACTCGCAGATGGTCAGCATCGACTCGCAGCGGGCCAGCATCGACTCGCAGCGGTCCAGCCTCGACACACAGCCGGCCAGCATCCGCATATAGGAGACCAGCATCGACACACTGCCGGCCAGCATCGACACACTGCCGGCCAGCATCGACACAGCCGGCCAGTATTGATACATAGCCCACCAGCATCGACTCATAGCCGGCCAACATCCACATAATATTTGGCCAAACAGCTGGTTACTAGTTGTCAGTAGTCTCACGGTGCGCGCACCATTTGAATTCTGAACTCTAGCCTTTTTGAGGGATGCTTGATACAGGGGCAAAACATGAATAACACCTCCTTCTACAGGTTGGTGGTTGCGGATATTTCATATGAGTCGGTCTGCCATGTATGAAGCATATAGTACAGACACTCTTGGTTAGTAGGCTTATTTTATTCTTGTAGACTAGTGTGTTTAACTTGATAGCTCCATACTCTCTATATTCAACCGTTTGCAATTAAATAGTTCACACAATAATTATCCGCCCGCGGTTTTTTGGCGTCAAAAACAACTTGTGAATGATCTAAGACATGAAGGTTAAACGAATAAAATCGAGACTGCTATCATTGGATAGAAATTGCAAACCGTCATGTTAAAGGCACCTTTACATGTCATGACAAATCCTAATACGTTGTCTGCAATATGCGAACGTGCTTGAGGAGAATATCCTCACAAGGGTGGAAAATTATTCCGTTAAGCCAACTCTCATGTCCATTTAACAACTGCAGACGTGGTAAATGATGAGATGTATAGAAGTTGCATTATATTTAATATATATACACACAAAATTATGTCGATTCTGTCAATTCTTTGAAGCCATTCATGAGGTCTAAACCTAAGACTCATCTTCCTCAACTCGCTTATCCACTGTAGCCTAACTTCTGGTTTTTCTGACTTGTAGGAATTCGACTTAGCTTCTCCAATGGATTATGATTTTGATTACGATTTCTCAATGAAGCGACCATCGACTGATGCCTTAGGCATTATGATAACGGCACTATAGAAGTCATTAGATTAGATTTTCAAGATACTCCAGGAATTGACCACGCAGGTTTTTTAAGCCCAATTGACGTGCATTGGAAGAAATCAACCTGGATCATGTGAACGATCGTTGGCAATTGCACAAAGGGTCGTCCATTAAAGATGTCCGAAAAGGGCGGAAGAAGGGGTCACCCAAATGCAGACAAGCAGGGGCTATGCCCAATGAAGGTGTCCAAATCTAAATTATTTCTGTACACTCTGTACCTTAAATACCAACTTCAGTCAGACAGCAGTCTGTACCACATTGGATCTAATTAGATTAGATCTAATTGCTGGATGCAGCAGTATCAAAGTAACTCACTACATAGCTCAGTTAGCCCTGCAAGATCAACAGGGAAGCCCAATCTGTATGCCTTAGTGCTCCGTTGGAGTGCGGACGTCGGCAAAGAGGATGGCCGGTAATGCCAAATGCTGACAAATGCAGAGAAGATTAGGGAGGGTCGATTGTAAGTCTTTGCTCTATTGTCCTCTATGGACGATCGAAAATACAAACTAGAGATAATCTTAATATGAGTTTAGCTTGTTCTGATCGTCTTTTCTTTCTATACAATGCAAATTTATAGACTTTTAGTTTAGGTTAAAAAGATATGTATTCTTACACAGACCATAGCTCAGGTCTCAAATGTTGCTGCTCACGCGGTAGGCCAGTGCGCGCACGACGAAAACAATTAGAGGGAATATTGGTTACAGACCTATATACTACAGAAGGACATGTAGTTTCAGTCCGATGATCAAGGTGTTACAGACCTATACACTACAGAAGGACATGTAGTTTCAGTCCGATGATCAAGGTGTTACAGACCTGTAAGATTTAATCAGTCGGTCAGCATCTGTTCGGAGAAGTAAGGCATCTATAAGATCTTGAACTGACAACTGAATCGACTTGCTGTCAACTTCTCGAAGGCAAGCGTACAGTGATAGCAGTTCCCTTCCTGTCAACTGATCTATCAATGCATCCGTCTGAGGACAATACCCTACCTAAAATATACAAATCCCTTTCAAATGTAGCGTACTGTTACAAGAATTCACATGACACACCTTTGCGAGGTGTTCTGGGCCGCACAAAGGTGAGCCATATAAATTCTTTCAACATTCTTTAACTTGTTGATGAAGAGTACATTGGCCAGCTACCCGGAAATACAGATCCACACAAATCTGTAATTGTAATGTGTAATTACGACAATTTATATAGCATCACTAGTAGCATGCTACCTCTAGGGTGCTTTACAAAGCCAAAAGTCAGCCCAAGAACTAAGAGTTATGAAGTAAATAGAATTTCAGCTGATTTTTAAAGAGATTGTCATATGTCATACTCATTATATTATCATATTAACCACTGAAGTCACTTCAAAAGTGGAGATAGCTGGAAAAAAGAGCCTTCAATTGTTTGCAAAATGAGGCATGAGACACGAGGCCAGCTACCCGGAAACACAGATCCACACAAAAATATCATATTCATCATATTATCATGTTAACTGATGAAGTCACTTCAAAAGTGGAGATAGCTTTAAAAAAGAGTCTTCAATTGTTTGCAAAAATGAGACATGAGAAAGTATAGCAAGTTACACATTGTGGTTAGTATGGTTTTTAAACTTCAAGCTAAAGGAAGTGAATTCCACAGACATTGATCAGAATCCAATTGTAAGCAAAAGCTGCCGGTACCTTTCCAATTTTCTTTCTGATGTCCTTGCCATACAGAAAGCCATATCCTTTTGAGATGGACGTGTCACCGACAATCATCTGAAACACGGTGGTTTTTCCAGCGCCATTTACACCAAGCAGCCCAAAACACTCTCCTCGACTAATTCCTATGCTCAGTCTGTCAACGGCAACCAGCTGACCAAACTTCTTTGTCAGTTCTTTGAGTAGAACTAATTCAGTAACCATCAGCACTTCCTGAGGTGTTTCATGTATCCTTCTTTGCTCAAGGGCCACATCATCATCATCTTCTGGCAAAATGACCTCGTCAATTCGCGAATTCATAAATTTCATTTTTTGACAGTTCAGTGAGTCCTGAATGCAGTAATAGCAATTTCGAAAACGTCCGCTGTCAATCAACAGCAAAATGATGAAATACAGAAATCCATCTAAAGCCAGAAACAAAAGCACTTGGCCGATTCCGCTCCTCGAATCCATTCCAAGCGCGTTTTCGCTGTATACAAAACAGTTTGCTGTGCATGTTGCTGGAACGAAAAAAGAAAATGATACAAAAACTTGCATTATCAGATCAATGAACGTGGCACCAAACAACATCCCAGTTTAATCAGGTCATTTCCTTCACAGGGATAAACATATATACGATGCATATTTGATCCTTCTTCTTTGAGCAAAACAAATAGTAATTCATCCACGTATAATTAACTTTTTAAAATACAAAACAGTACAACTGAAATTTTATAATGGCTCCCTTACAAGTTCAGAAGTGCACGTTAAAGCAAAAGCGACAGGAAATTTGATGAACCATAAACCATTATCACACACATAAATATCAAATATCTAGCTACATATACATTGTAATACATATAATAGATATATATATATATATAAATTAATGTTCAGTTAGTAGTTTATATACAAAAATCAGTGCTCAGTTTCAGTAAATGTGTATATATCTGCCCTGGGTATTGTGTATTAGCAAAGCACTTACCAGTGCAGCATGGATGGTTAGCTTGTAGGGTGCAATGGAATGCTACATCATCTCTGTGGCAAAAGATGAGCAAATTGTAGTTGGTATAGAGTGTAATGAGTCCCTTCATCAAGCTGTAGTTAGGAACAAGGTGACAGACCAGTTCTGACGTTTTCACAATAGACATTATATCGAGTCCCACTGAATTAAGAAACTCCAAGACCGATGCAAGGAACACTAGCAGTTACAGCAAAAAACACATTACAAAGCTCATGAAATATGGATTAGTGTAATAAAAATAATCACATCTACGAAATTTCTGTAGTGAAGTGAAGCACTTTGCTGGAAGATTCCAACAGGTTCCATAAAAACTGGAGTTTGAAAAATGGCAAATGCAATCATATTTCTTAATTTAGTTTTGTTCATTCCAATCAACAGACTGTCTCCAAGTTCTAATTGTATAGCTCATCACCGCTGCTCCACGTGAATAACAGCTGGCACTGTAGATATGATATTGGCTGGCATATTAAAGTTAAGGAACAATGATAAGTGCTTGGGTCAGTGACTGTCTGTTAAATATCAAGTCATTCCTTCTGGGACAGGTAAATAAGTAAATGCTCATCGACTGATGTCTTGGACATTCTGATAACGGCGCTATAGAAGTCAATAGATTTGATTAGATTAGATGAGCATCAATTCCAGTGGAAAGGTTAAAGTGGCAGGGCTGGCGCTCATTCAAAAGATACTTCAATTTCAGGATCAAGCTTCTGAGGTTTCTATAAAGTGATGTAAACAAGTTTATTACCTAAAGTTACCTTAACTCAACAGTCAACATCTTATTATTTCTCCTCCTTTTGTGATTGTGATTCAACATTTCCACACTTTTCTCTATCAATAAGTCACATAAAATGAGCACTAGCATGTGCTGGGAAGTAATTGCTTTTAGAACTCTGGGCTTGTCCCTTGCCAGCTCCTGAAACTAGCTCAGGACAAGAAAAAGTAAATGAGATGGAAATGAACACGCTCCTATGTCCCAGTGTAGAACAGACGGCACTTCTTTATGAATCACACTCTTAAATAACCAAAAGGGATGTTGACGGAAATACTAACCAAAAAGTATATCGAAGATAGTCAGCCAGATGAATCCAGAGGAGGACACAGTAAAGCTTAATGAAGCAAGGTAGACAAACTGCAGTACTGCCCATCCATAGACCACAAACAGCAACGCAACATACACCCATCTTCCATCTTCAGCAAAAGGTTTGATGTGGAACATTGCAAACGATGCAACTACTCCAAAGCACGGAAGTACCAAGACAATCCAGTCACAGAGAAAAGCTGATGACCAGAATGACCACGCGGTGGCCCCACTTGTCAGCTGGCAACGCTTGGCTCCGACGGACCGTTCTCGGATTAGGAAAAGCGCAAAGCTGCTTGCAAGAAATGAAATTCCAAAGATGGTGCTGAACACTATGGCATATCCCTCAAGACCCTGCATTGTCTGCTCCTTCAGGGTTTCTTCAGATGTCCTTGGAAGTGGGTGGTTGATTGTCTGAATCCTCCATCTGCTGCTCACCATTGTGTATCTGAGCATAGCATTGTCAAAGGCATTCAGAGAAATCGCTGAGGTATGATATGCCTCATTGTTGAAGAATGATATGGCCTGGATAACAGACAGGTTTCCATACTTCAATCTGCTCAAACAAACGGCAATTTCAAAATGCCTCATGTAATTCATGAGTGACTTTTTCCCCTCGTCAACAAGATATTTGCGAATAGAACCACACTGTTTGGCACTCAACTTACTGTTGTTTACATTAACCATGGTCACATCAGCATTAAAAACTGACGAATAGTTAGAAGCAAAGTTTGCCAGATCACTGTCTGGACTAGAAGAAAAGCCAAACCCAAACACCACAACAGGGTTTGAGAAAATGGACATATCCATCGTAAGGGGTGGTGAATCCTGCACAGAAGAGAATCCTCGAAGGAAAAGCAGCGGAAGAATAACAAAGACAAGCGGAACAACAAACTGGGCGAAAGTGACCTGTCGATTGCGAACTGCGTGCTGAACTTTCTTCTTGAACATTGCGCAGAAATGACGAAAGCATAAATGAAAACATTGACTTCCCGCCAGAAAGCAAGCTGAAATAGTATTACAGTAACATTTATCGTAATTACGAAAATGCCAATTTATGCAGCATCATAAGTAGCAAGTTACTTCTAGGGTGCTTTACATTGTCACGTCAGTGACTATGAACGCTACTGATCACAACATACAGCACTTCAGATTCCTTGTATCATTTGCAGGCAATATCTACCAGTAATACATATAATGTCACACATATATATATATATATACACAGTAGATAATAAAAAATTCTAAGATATCACGATTATGTTAACTTATGCTATGCTTTAACTTATGCTATGCTTCATCTAGGTTAAATGAATAAGCAAGTAGCCTTAATTTGCATCTGACAAGCTACAGTTTCAGAGAAAGCACCTCGTGTCATGCCAAGTAAGTATTACCACTATACATGGTAAATTACCAATATTATTATCAGGTGGTATTACCACATGATAATGTTAATGTAAATAGTACTTCTAACACTTGTATTAATGTTACACTTACAGACTAAAGGTTTAAAATGTTTCGATACCAACTGAACAGAAGCATGAAATGATTTGTCATCGGTCGGCTCTTCGTTGACTAACAGAGAATTCATGCTTGTTTCATAGCTCCATACACTGCTACCAACTCTATAATTCAGCAAATGAATTAACAATCATCTTAAAAGCATTTAGCACATCTAACATTATTTTCAAAGCTAAAAAGTATCAATTATCCATAGTGCATGCAACTAAATGTGTTATCATTAGCTGTTATAAAACTATATATTATGTATTATTTACTTAGACACAAATAATAATAATTTAGAGTATTTAATGAATATAGCACAAATGAATCTTCAGAACAATTCAAACCCATCGTATACTAATTGTGTTATCAATTAGGTTCAGTCAGTCAAGCAAAATTTATTTTAACTTATTTAAAATAAATTTACATTTACTTTAAAATCACAAACTGTCGACTAGCCTACACAATGCCCTTGTGTGTACCATACGCTCAACAGTTTATTTTCAATGAAAAAGAAACTATTTTTTTACTTGTCCAAAGGTTTTGACCTCAAATTTTTAAACAGGCAGCAAAGGCTAAAAGGGTGCGCAAGCTCTGATGGTGCTTAAATGAATGATAATGGAACTTCAGCATTTTTAACCAAATTAGATGGTGACCAACCTCAGAAAAACTTCTTCCAGAGTTGCAAGAGAGATGCCATAGTTGATTACTTTCAGCTCTTCTTTCTCATGGTCAATGCCATCAAATAGCTCAGCAAATTTTCCTCTGCTGTTGTGTGGCAGCAAGTACGAGACCTCGGCACTAAGACTGCACTTCAGCTGAGCCTCTGGAATGTAGGAATTGATGAAACTGGTCAACTGACAGACATCGCAGTCAGAATATTTATCAAGGGTTAAACGATAACCACTTCCTGTAATCACATCAAACATAAAACTGCGTGAAAATGCATCACACGTTTTTACTGTAACTTATATACACACCAATTAAATTTGCAAAGCCACATGACAGAGTCGCTGTGTGGCAGTGATGTAGGCCTTGCACCTCTGTAACCTGGGTTTGAGTACTGGGTCTGTTTCATCAAAATGGCACATAGCACTATACTACTAATAATACTTATTAGTATTATTATATCAACAATACTTATTAATATATTAATATGAATAATAATATAATGACACAGAGCTGTGTACCATGCATGCATGTAAGCATGAATGCATCTGAACGTTTATGCAACGTCTTTTAAGAGTTTCTTATGATAAGCTGAAAATGTTTCTTGCACTATTTCTGACAGTAAAGTTCCAATTGTGCCCCTGTTGGAAACTTATAGCCCAGCATCCAGTACGGACCCAATGAATGCAGCTGTCAGGAGGAGGGTTGCAAGAAGAAGATGCTGCTTCATCACTTTACCGTATCTGTTCTTAAGAAACATAGGACCGCCACAGCACTTGATGACACCGTTGACCATGATGGCAATTCGGTCACCGAGTATCTCTGCTTCATCCATGGAATGAGTGGACAGAAGGACTGTGCGTCCGGGAAGACACCTTCGAATCAGATCCCAGGTCTGTCGCTGTGCATACGGATCCATACCGGACGTTGGCTCATCCAAGATTACAACCTGGCCAATCAGAACAGTATTCAGGTAACTTAATACAAATGTATGTCTGCATCTTCACATTCATATCGCACCTTGAAGTACCTCTCAATTGGTACTGAAATCTGCAAAACCTCCTTATAAATAGCATGTCTCATTATAAAATGCATTCTGACATAACGCAGTGGAGATAAACATCTCAAATTTAATTCAGCTTTCTCATAGGAACTCTTTACAGTGAAACCTAGTCGTAATATAGTTCTTGATATCACTTCCAAGGGTAGCATAATTATAAGTCTTCAGTGTCCTCAGCATTTCTAAAGTCCATTTAATACATAACACTCAAGCAATTTTGCTACAAAAACTATACCTAGACAGCCATGTTCATTAGGCTCACATCAGCCCCACTATGTGCCACAGTCGGCATGGTAGGCAGGTAAGGGGACCTTAAATGGCATGGCACCCATTCAAACAGGCAGTAGCGAAGGATCTCACCAGAAAAATTCATTGCAACATGGTCAGTTGGTCACTATATAAAACTGTGTACATTTACATTTAATATGGGCCTGACAAATGTGGCTTTTATGGTGGTCATCAGCTATCATCTAGAACTTGACCTGAATCTGTCCCATAGATTTGTTCTGTACTGCACGTTTTAAATTTTTGCTGTACCGTTCACTGGAAGCCAACTAAATTGTCCAATCTTTTCAGTTGGTTTATCCCCTAAGGCTGTCTCTGTGTTTCAGCAGACTGACTTTCTGGACACTGACCAAACTACGGCTTGGTTTGGTGCCTTGTGCATCAGATAGCCGGCACTGTAGTAGTTGCAAATTACAATTACAATTAACCTTGGATCCTCCTATGAACGCAATTCCAACAGAAAGTTTTCTCTTCGTGCCTCCAGAAAGCGTGCTGACGAGAGCAGAACGTTTGCTGAGGAGGTCAACATCAGACAACATCTTTGCAACTTCATCTTTTGTGTGTCCAACTGAAGACGCTTTCAGCTGCACATTTCAACAACATCGCCACAGCTAGGCTGATACAGCAGAAGCTACTATGATGGATAATAATAACTTAAGAGTCCAATTTCCTTAAAATGCACTAGTTATATAAATGTCCAGTAATGAGTAAGTAGAGCTAAATACCATACTTCATTTGTTAGTTTTCTTATTCAGTGCTCCCTGAATTTTCTGATCTCAAAAAAAAATAACAAAGTAAAAGTCTTTGTAACACCAAGACGTCATAAAATCAAAGCAATATTGTGCAGACCTTACTGAAGAATATCAGATGTTCTTCAACAGTGAGGGAGTCAAAGAGAACACTGCTTTGCGGACAGATTCCAAAACTCTGACGCACAAGGTCCATGTTCTTTGCAATATCAAAACCATTCACAAAAGCCTTTCCACTTGAAGCTGGATATAAACCTTTATATAACAAGACAGTCACTGAGCAATGGCTGCTTAAGTAGTGTTTTTAATAAACAACTCTTAATAAACTAACCTCATATGTCTTTAGTGTACATTACAAGGTGAGCACTCTGTAGGTTTGCACAGTAAATCCAACTTCACGTTACAGTAAAGTAACACTAGTTAGCTCTGCATGATACTTTAGCAGATATGTAACAAAAATCACCTGTCAACACTGAGATAGTTGTTGTTTTTCCAGCTCCATTGTGGCCTAGAAGCACAGTAACCTGGCCTTCATATGCATTCAAGGTCAAGTCGGAAACAGCAGTTCTTCTTGAAGACCCAACGCAAAACTCCTGGTTAAAATTTTAAAGAAACTATTCAGGGTCTGATAATACAATGCCAAGTGGCAACACAGAACCAAAGAACAAATGACTCTTCACACAGATTGTCATGCTTACTGTGTTTCTCAAAGAATAAATGGTAACATGAATGGAGTTGCAGTTTCCAAACAGCTTTTGCCAGTGTAGCCAACAGCTTTTGCCAGTGTAGCCAACAGCTTTTGCCAGTGTAGCCAACAGCTTTTGCCAGTGTAGCCAACAGCTTTTGCCAGTGTAGCCAACAGCTTTGCCAGTGTTGCCAACAGCTTTTGCCAGTGTAGCCAACAGCTTTTGCCAGTGTAGCCAACAGCTTTTGCCAGTGTAGCCAACAGCTTTTGCCAGTGTACCCAACAGCTTTTGCCAGTGTAGCCAACAGCTTTTGCCAGTGTAGCCAACAGCTTTTGCCAGTGTAGCCAACAGCTTTTGCCAGTGTAGCCAACAGCTTTTGCCAGTGTAGCCAACAGCTTTTGCCAGTGTAGCCAACAGCTTTGCCAGTGTTGCTAACAGCTTTTGCCAGTGTAGCCAACAGCTTTTGCCAGTGTAGCCAACAGCTTTTGCCAGTGTAGCCAACAGCTTTTGCCAGTGTAGCCAACAGCTTTTGCCAGTGTAGCCAACAGCTTTTGCCAGTGTAGCCAACAGCTTTTGCCAGTGTAGCCAACAGCTTTTGCCAGTGTAGCCAACAGCTTTTGCCAGTGTAGCCAACAGCTTTTGCCAGTGTAGCCAACAGCTTTTGCCAGTGTAGCCAACAGCTTTTGCCAGTGTAGCCAACAGCTTTTGCCAGTGTACCCAACAGCTTTTGCCAGTGTAGCCAACAGCTTTTGCCAGTGTACCCAACAGCTTTTGCCAGTGTAGCCAACAGCTTTTGCCAGTGTAGCCAACAGCTTTTGCCAGTGTAGCCAACAGCTTTTGCCAGTGTAGCCAACAGCTTTTGCCAGTGTAGCCAACAGCTTTTGCCAGTGTAGCCAACAGCTTTTGCCAGTGTAGCCAACAGCTTTTGCCAGTGTAGCCAAGCCTTTCACAGTAGAAAGTAAAAACAGCAAAGTTGGGAAGTCAAGTGCAATATGGTATTGGAATCAGTCAACTAGAATGGATACTAGTGAAACCCTGGCACATTTTATCAACAGGACTTGCCTTAAGCAATCTTGAAACATTCAAATAAACACACCAATATCTGTTGGTTGGGCCATATACGTGTTCAGGAGACCTCAGACGATAGCTATTCTAGTTATCTGTGTATTGTTTGCTAAATGATGAACTTTTGTTCTTAACAAACTTTAAACCACTTAGCAAGCACAAGTAGTGTTTTTGTGAGGTATTTAAAGGGTGCTACATTAAGTATCAAGATACTAAAAGCCAGGAACTGTTTGCCAGCTTTCTCCTACCTTGTTCAGATTAATCATCATGATTCCAGGAATCATGCCAGTTGGATCTGGTTCAAAGTTATCTCTGTCCAGATCTGCATTGAGATCATCAGCAGAGGATGACAGAGTCATAAGAGGCACAAATTCATCAGCCTCTGAATCTTCATCTGATGCTCCATCACCTATTTGTATTTTGACTTCCTTTCGACTGGAAACCATGGAACGACTGGTCAAGCACAGCCACAGGTTCTTTCGAAATAGAAACAAAGGTCATACAGCAAACAGTCTATTCTGATCTAATGACTTCTATAATGCTGTTATCTCACCACCCAAGGCACCAATGTTGTTTTAGTTGTTTAGATCATCAAAATTATTCACTACATTGCAAATTAAACATGCCTCGTTTAGGGTAAAACGACCCTTTAAGTTTGTCCCATTCACATCTCAGCAGTAACATGTGAGTTTTTTCTTCCTGTGACTATCTGTTTTTGATTCAGTAAACAACTGATTGATTGAACAGTCATTTCAAGTGAGGAAGTTGATTATGATGATGACAACAGTGCAAATGCAGATCATGTTTGGTGATATTGATGAAACATAATGAAATTTATAATTTTAAATAATAAGGAATCTATTCAGAATCGCTACCATGGTGAAGACAGTAATTATGATGACAACGATGAAGACAATGAAAATGACAGAGGTAAAAATAAATGTAATTTCTCTCAAATGTAAACAACTTTTAAAACCTGAAAAGGAAAGTTCCATGGTTTTGGAATTCCATATTCCCCAGGAAAAACTGCATCCGTGTACCAGGCAAAGACGCAGTACAACAGTACATCAAACCAAAGCAGAAGGAAGACATATAGAAGTGTGAAATCCCTTGTTGAGGAGGCCATGTTAATGGTGGCCCATTCCAGGTGACGACCTTACACAAGCAACAGCAGCAACAGAACATAAATCGTAATTGTAATCTCAACATTTCTACAGTGCCCAACAAAAGCTAAGTCTCGGAAACCAGCTTATTCACAGGTGCTCTGTCAAAACAAAATTGATGGGCAAGAATGGTTTGATTCCAGGTTAAGATCCAAGAGGCAGGCAGGCAGGCAGGCAGGCAGGCAGGCAGGCAGGCAGGCAGGCAGGCAGGCAGGCAGGCAGGCAGGCAGGCAGGCAGGCAGGCAGGCAGGCAGGCAGGCAGGCAGGCAGGCAGGCAGGCAGGCAGGCAGGCAGGCAGGCAGGCAGGCAGGCAGGCAGGCAGGCAGGCAGGCAGGCAGGCAGGCAGGCAGGCAGGCAGGCAGGCAGGCAGGCAGTGGGTGGTGTTTTGAATTGGATGCTGATATAGGTATTTAAGACATTGATACAGGTATTTAAGGTGCTGATATAGGTATTTAAGCTCCCATGTACAATAACAGAATGGAGGGAAGGCACTCATTTTCTACTCTACTTTTCTATTCTACCCCAGTGGACTAATACCAAGGCCCTAGACAATGCACCAGCGCATTGCAGGACTTACAGTTTACTTCCCAGCTTCCATCAGAACCAAATTCTTTCTACTGCTTGACATAGACAGGTGTGTGCAAACTACACAAAGCCCAATCAGCAGGTTTCAATCCACAATGATTCAATTATTATTCAATTATTGGTTCTCCATCACATTTATGTGGAGAACCAAAAAAGGACCAACTTTTATACAGCAATTAGCAGTTACAGAGCACCATTTTTAAAGACTGCAGAACTGTTCTGTACGCGACTGTCATATGATATAGGTGTTCCACTGATCAGCTACATTGGATTTGTTTCAATCTAAGCCATAAGCAGAGGAAAAAACAGAGAGCCAGGCAATTCCTGACGAAAAACGTATCATATTGGTGTCTCTCATCTGACTATAGAACAGTTTTTATGAAGACTCCACAAAAATTTCCTCACCTGAAGACTCAAATTCCCCAATCACCTGTGCTCCAAATGCCATTGCCACATTTGACAGTAAGCAAAATACGACCTTCAGCGGCCAAACCAGAGAGTCGTAGCGTGGTTGGAGAAAAAAGTATGGAACATACGACATGAAAAATAACAAACCACCCATGGCTGTAGCTAAATTTGCTGCAATCAATACACACAGTTACAATTACCGGTAATGAGCAATTAATTTCAATTTTATCATTGCAAGATCAACAGCATTTCATTCTAACCAACAAACTTAAAATTCCTTCTCCTATCAAACTCAGTTGCCAGTGATTTTTATTGCAGGCCTTCATAACTTGAACTACATGTATCAAAGCATTCATATAGCAGCTTTTATCAATTTCACAAAAGCGGTTGCTGGACCTTTGACGTGGAATAGTCTTCTTGAGTATGTCCAGTCGTCCCCTTAACTGAAGACATTTAAATCATGGCTAAAAACATTCATTTTCAGCTTATCCTTCAACGGCTGAATGCACTGGTGAATGTACAGTGCCTTTCTCGACCTCGATTGTGTTACGGCGCTATATAAATTGTCTTATTATTATTATTATTATTAAAAGCACTCCTTATACGGCTATCTAACTGATATAAACAAGTGTGACAGATTTTTCTCCTTCTCTGTCACCCCATTTCTCTGCTTCAGTTTCCATTCCTGCACTAGTGAAATGCAAATGTAAATGTACACATTTTTCTATAGCAACCGTATGGCCTCAACCCTGCTCATTTTTCAATGAATTAATCAGGCGAGATCCTTCACCAACGCTGCCCATTTGAATGGGCGCCACGCTACTTACACGTAAGGTCCCCGTGTACGGACAACACCTGTACACAATCTACAACTGACTATAATTGCTTTCTACTACTCAGCTCTCACGAAGCACTCTTGACCACTCACCTCCAGAGAACAGTGTACTAACAGCAAGGCAAAACGCTATTGTAGCCACGCCATAGGACATCAGGAAGGCAAACAACAATAGAGGAGAGGTACAGTACAGAACTGGACCGCCGGTGCCAATGCTGGTCACAAGAAGCCCAGTTTCTAAGCTGACGGATACAACAAGCAGAAACAGGTAACGAAAAAACCAGGCCAACCAATGCAGCTTCCTGTCGAGGCCCATCATACGCATCGACTCCTTGGAAAGAAATATCAATTCATTATAAACTGAGTTAAAGTTTGTTATTTTTAAACTATTGCATAATCTTAATAAATATCGTCTTCGTCATCGTCATCATCATCATCATCTTCATCATCATCACTGTTGGCATTAACACCCTATATCATTAATAGTCTGGCAGTGTAATCAACACTTAAAATTCAAGTAATATAATACTCTGGTACATGCATATATGTATATACATGCACTCTTAATAGGTATCCTGCAGGTTACATTTCAAGCACTTCCTGACCTTCCACAGGAAGAAAGTACACTAATCTACTCAGAGAACTTCTATAACGCCACTGTAATAATGCTCAAGGCATTAGTTGATGGTCACTATTAAGCAAAATCGTAGCATAAGCCAAATTCCAGGGCCAGTCTGGTTGAAAACCAAAAAAAGGAATCCAAGAAGACACTGAAACAGCCTACGGAGGAAAAGAAATGAGAGTAAAGTCAAGATCTCACAGTGAAAATTTGCCAAAAGTGAGTTCCAGACTCTAGGGCCAGCAACACAAAAGGCGTACCTGCCTAGAGATGCCCCGAATACCATCAAAATAGAAACAGTACATGTAAAATAAGTATGACAAATGAGGGCCATGTTATGCGCACACCTTGAGCCGCTGTTCTTTTTCGTAGACAATATCTCTCACAATTAGCATCGACCAGAGAAAAAACCCTAACATTATCAGTAGCGGAAACAGCCTCTGTATGACAACAATGAAAGCGTCAGCTTTGTATGGTGGATATGGAAATCTTTCCATCTGCAAAGCAATCGCTTCATCAGGTAGAATGCTGGCGTTTTTAATAACTTCAATGATGGCCATGTCGACGCTATACTGAAGATTAAGAAACGATTCGGCTACATAATCTGGAATGCAATCCAAAGGTAAGGTAAAGCAATTGCTCATTTATTAATAATTAATAAAACAACAGCTTCTAGAGCGCCGGTGTCTAATGTACAAGGCATCAACCGATGGCTCTCCAACACTAAGCCGTAGTCAAATGAATATCCGCTAGGTCAGTCCACTCAGATAGAGAGGCAGCCTGTGATGGTCAAGCCAGCAGAAAGGGCCAAGATTTAAATGACATAAGAGACAGTGCAGAATGAACAGAGGTGGGATCCAGCAACCAAGAACCGTTCTAGTTTTTGGAATAACCACAGAAAGACAGAGATTTTTCTTCTAGCATATGCAGTTCGTGCCCAGCCAATTACAAGTGACTTCACCAGCAAGACAGGCAATCAGATGACCTAGTTAACAGTGGCAAGTCTGAGGAATAAGAAAAAAGAAATATTACACTCCTCTTTCAACAACGGTCTTCAGAGGACCAAGAGCAATCCACCAACTCGTGATGCACCAGGATTTGAACCCTAGACACAGAGGACAGGGTACAAATGCATTAGCAATCTGTCACCATGCAACTCTCTAGACCCTCATGCATCGAAATATGTACAATTACTGTCAAAAGTCTGCGAAGTACTCTTTTACAAAGATGTTAACTCGTGGTAATGTTAGATGTTCTTAAGAGAAGTTTGGAAACAAGTTCTGGGTTTTTAAATATGACTAATTATGAAAGTAATGAATTATAATGAAGACACTCATATTTAAAACGAATTTATGGTTGATAAAGCTTCCTCCTGCCTGGCTTCAATGTGCAGATCTGAAGTATGATGAGGGAGATTTATAATTATCAATTTTCAAATGTACTCTATTGTAATGTATTGTGTAAATATGTACCAGGAGGTCCTCCATGGTCCCAGGCACCACGAGGTCCAATTGTTTCTGTGACAGGAAAAACAACTTCGGTATTCCAACGACCTTGCCGCATTCCAGGACTTGGAATAGACGAGCGAAGAGTTGATGGAAAACGTAATTTGTACTTAATGCTGTCACTGTCAACATTTTCAAATCCACTATTCGGTAGCTCCATGAAAACAATGGCCGCAAGAATGTCACAGGAATTATCGTTTTTGAAGCTTTGTGCATAGGATTGGTTGAAATGCTCCTGCTTATCCTCTAGTTTCTTCATAAAATCTCTAACCAAGCTTGTTTCAGAGTCAAAGCCAGTCATTCCTGTCAATGAAATAAATAGAAAGTGAGCTAAAGAAAAGCCTTTTTAGCTCTACATGTATCACAGCCACATTTGGGAGGCCCATAAAAGGTGACGTAAAGGTGACGTAACCCTTTCTGAGGCCCATAAAAGGTGACGTATAAAGGTTAAACACACTTATCTACATAGATGAACTGATGCCCAAGTTGTCAGCTTCATTAGCTACTTAGCAAACAAACAGGCACGGACTATCAGCAAACGCAAGCACATCTAACGTTAGGTTTCGGAAAACAGAAACTCATTTAACAAAATTTTTAGCACTCAAGTCAGGAAATGACTATGCAAGTATCCTAGAAGAAATTCTTGTTACAAATGAAATAAATTTTCCTCACAGGTGTCTTCTGATCAAAGTAACAAAAATCTGATTAGATTTTATATGGGGAGGGGTATCTTATTAGTTATTTTCACTCCTCTTCTGTCTTAAAAAAGTAATGTCTGGAAACAATAGATCCTAATGTAGCCAGAACATTGGTAGATACTGACTTGTAACGACAGGATTTCACTGTGCCAGACATGGTTATAAAAGAAGCATCCTTATAACACAAATTCTGATATAACATAATCAAGGACATGGATCCTGAATTACATTCAGTCAGGTTATAACATTTTTACTGCACATCAAGGAAGACTCATCAGATATGAGAATCCCCCAGCCACTCGCCAGGAAAGTTTCGGTAGGTGCTGGCCATTTTGAAATAATCTAAAGCGCCCTTGCGGCATGTCACCCTGTCGGATTTTCCATCTGGGTTGTCTCCCGTAGCCCTCCTCCTCCTCTCCCAAGGTAACCCACAAGGCAGTAGGGGGTCAGGTACTTGCATGGCTTCCACAGAGAGTACACAGTTAAAACAGGTTCCTGAGAAATAGGATAACATTCTCTGGCTTTAGGCAACAGTGAACGCTCTTGTCTCTGAGCATTCTGAACATCAGTGTCTGGTGTAAGCAGTCATTACCATCAAGAATGGGAACAAGTCAATGGTAAGTTCCTGCCAAAATAATAGCACTTGCCTATAGGTATTTATACCTACCCTGGATGCTTCCCATTCGCCTTATGACACCTTCCATGATTTTTCTTGTCACAGATGATGTATTTGGAGAGTAGTAGAGTAAACAGCCTTGATCTGGATTTGTCACTGAAGGTATGCTAAAGGATTTCCACGTGGTAGGTGTGATTACGTTGCCACCGTGAGGAATGTGTCGCAAGCTAATCAGCAGAGAGGCAAACAATATTGGAATTACCATCTGCACAACAGTAACCTTGACCTGACGTTTCTGTAGAAGGTAGTTCTTCCAGAGAAGCAGAGTTAACTGGTGAGCACTACCCATTGTTGTAAGTCCTTGGAGGTCATTCCTTGCAAAATCACAATTATGATCATGTAAGATCTTATTTCTGTCTATTTCACACACCCACATATCAAGGCAACATAACTTTCCTGCAACGGTTTCAGACTATCTCCAATCCAGTTTTCCAGAAGATATAATAGCACACAAAAACAACTCTAAAACTGTTACATTACAAACTGATTAGGAATTTGTTTAATTTTGAATTTCACACTACTGGTCATTTGGAATATCAATATTACACTTTTACATATAACAATAGAATGGACTATGACGCTGACTCTTTTGTATATTCATCATGACAGACCATCCATACAAATGTCCGCTAAATTCAAATGGTTTCAATGACCCCTTTGCCAGTCACCTCTTGTCAATTAAATAAACTCATTAATTCTAAAAATCATACGCAAAATTCGGGAAAATGACTTTTGTGTTTTGAGTTCCACCGGAACCACCGGAGATCGACAGTGCGGATACAGCCACGTCGATGCTTTGCTAACTAAGGTTACAGCTTCAAAGTCACTTCGTACTAGTCTTGTCCACAATTTATCGCATTCTAATAGTAATCGCGTCATATATAAACAAGTATATTCCGTTGATTACCGCATACATAGCAGATAATCGATCAAAGTAAAGTGTGAACATGCAGACTTCACCAGAAATAATTACCTGACTTTAAAAAGCGTATTTCAAAAACGCAGACGATACATTCAAGGGCCTACAGAAATTCAAGGCATTAATCTGACGTCATTTCACATCAATTCAACAGCGTCTTAATCAAAAACACATGGGACCAGATTTTAAGACGGAACCTAATTATCCAGTATCTCACAAGTGAGACGTAGGGGAGGCTCTCATTTCCTTTTCTTGGCCCTTGAGCCGGCAATGGACGAATTCCAATGTCCTGGACACGGGGCCAGTGCATCGCAGGACTTGCTTTTTACTTCCCAGCTAGGCCGGTACCAAATTATAGGCTATTGCTTGGTGATAGAGTCACGGTGTGCGCGAATAACTTGCCCCGGGTCGTTACACGGAGTCGAACCCGCAACCGCATGAACATTGACCAAACGCGTTACCGATAGACCATCTCGCCGCACTAATTCTGGTGGGAATTAATAAAAATCGTTGTGCAAGCCAAATTTCAGGGTGAGTTCAGTCGAAAACTGAGAATGAAGTCAAAGCCTACGGAGGAAATGAGTCCGGGAAGAGATGAGTTTTTAGTCGATGTCTGAAGGGTGAAGGTCAACGCAGACTTTGCAAAGCGAACGTTTGCTGGTATAGAAGTTCAGAGTTCAGGGCCAGCGGCAGAAAATGCACGCCTGCCATTAGCGGTCCTTGTCCACGAAAGTAAGTAAGTAAGTAATACAAGATCTTGGAGTCCTCTGAGATCTTTGGATTAAGACAGAAGACCTGGTCGAGAAGAGACAAGCCTTGGGGGGTCCGTATGAAGTGAAGGTAGTGAGGTTGACTGACATAGTTATATAGAGACTTGTATGCGATTAGCCAGGTCTTTAAAATTATTCGTTTTTTCTATTGGCAGAGGGACAATATAAGAGGTTAACTTGTCCCTACAGTCTTTCAATACAACGCGATTTTATGGTCTTAGTTTAATCCCAATAGATGTTCGTACCAGACGGACAGCCCGAGGCTGCAGAGCCGGACTCCGACGGAGAGCAGCCCCGATGTACACGGAATCTGGTAGCTTTAGCAATCACCCAGTATAGCCTTGACCAGACATCTAACGCCTGCACTAGCCGAGTGCAACAACGGCCACCTGTCCTTATTCGTCTCGCGATTCGAGATACATGCTGTACAAAGGTTGTACATGTAGGTGGTTATTGTGTAGGACCTTGAGCAAGTCCTTCACTCACAATTTTATTATTGAATAAATAGCCCAATGCAATGGCCAGATTGCGATTAAGAAAATTCTTGAATTCAAATGAAAAACTCATTGAAAGAATGATTGAATAACATAAAAACACGGAACACAACTTTTTGGGGAAAATGGCGCCCCAAATTGGGGCGCTCCAGGAAACTGCCGGCTCTGCCTATAGGCTACCTAAGGCCTGCCCTGTACACAAAACAACAGATATATGCAGGCCTAACGTTGGGTTTCCCGATTTCTTCTCCACGTTATAAGTGATCATGACTCTTTATGTGACAACAGGACTTTGATAGTCAACGATAATACGCTTTTTCGTATGCATTTAGGCCTATTCATCTTAATGCATATGTACACATTATATATAGGCCTACGCAAACACACATAGGCTTATATATATACAGAACCTCTCAAAGACGCTGTATGTTCAGCATGCATGGATGATATATTATATACATACATCATGATGTATATATACATCATCCATGCATTCTAAGCATTTATATGTTCAGAATGCATGGATGATATATATGTGTATACATAATCCATGAATTCTGAACACAGATATGTATATGTGTTCAGAATGCATGGATGATGCGTATATATATATGCACATATATATACATCATATATATCATCCATGCATTCTGAACATATCTATATATATATATGTTGAGAATTCATGGATTATGTGTATATATATACGCCTAGCCTTATTGTCCACTGCATATACGACTGAATGTCATACATCCAAGAGTCTTTAAAATATATAAATGTTCTGATTGGCAATTTATTAACGTATAATAATTGCAATAGAAGTCTTTCATCTGTCAGATCATTGATAAGCGTTTGGCACTCGTGCCAGCGCGCACTTCACCTACGGAGCTACATCGAGTTGCAAACATTGCAGATAAAGATCTCTTTGGTTGGAATATATCTATAGCGACGTCAGACTGTCTGCACTGATGGATTTATCTTGATTGCAACATGATATATAACAGGCTTATTACAAAGGCCTTAGAGTACTGTTAGAGCTTGCTTAGAATAGAATTATACTTTTAATAAACTTATAATAATTGGTTTTTATATGAATGCATACAATAATTTTATTTTAAATTGCATTCCGTTGCTTTTCACACGAGACGCTTTCGAGACAATATCGCCAATTTCTACTAAGTTTCAAATAGGCCTAATTGTTCAATGCCACAAAACTGTTCATTGCATTGCATCTTGACCTGGAACCGAACCTGACTTTATCCGCCTATCGGTTTTGCTTTAAAAGAGCGTCGCGAATAAGCTGGTTCCCATGACTTAGCTTTTTTGGGCGCTGTAGAAATCTCGAGATTACGATCACGATTACGAATTGGCGATCATGACGATCTACTTACTGATGAAAGTTCTATGCCGGTCCTTGAAGCGCCGAATCCCAGAAGAGGACGCTCCGAGCGTTTGGGAGTTGTGCGAATATTACGAATCCGTGAACCCGCTTGAGAACCAGAATTACGTCATCAGTGACGTAGACAACACGTCGAAAGCCGTCCTGGTCGCACTGTACTGCGTCATACTGACGCTAGGACTTCTGGGCAATCTGGCGGTGATCGTGTTGTACGCCACCATGAAGTCCCTCCGTACCGTTCACACCGTGTTCATATTCTCGCTGACGGCCAGCGACCTGCTGGTAACGCTGTTTTGCATGCCCTTCAACCTGGTGGTCGTCATCCAGCGAACGTGGAATTTTGGAGACATCTCCGACTTGACCTGTAAAATGGTGCCTTTCATGGAGTCCGTTGCGGCCACGGCAAATCTACTAACGCTCGCCTGCATCGCCATCGACCGCTACTGGGCCGTCATGCACCCCCTCGAGGCGATATCCTTCCAGACGTTTCGAAGGGCAGCCGTGATGAGCGCTGTTGTCTGGACGGTGGCGATACTCGTCGCAATACCGAACCTCGTTTTCTATTCGATGATCGTAATCGTCAACGTAGAAGTAGTCGCTGCTGGTCCGTCGTCACGTGACCATAACGAGGACGTCACACTTCCGGACAACAAGGATTCTTCGTCTTACATGTGTTATGTTTCTTCGTCGGGTCTTCTTCCAATGACGATCTATCGGTGGGTGTTTCTAGGCGTCGTCTTCCTAGTACCCTTCCTCGTCATGGTCGTCGCCTACGTCCGCATCGGACGGCGTCTATGGACCCGTAAGACCAGTCCGATCGGGTGCAGCACGACCAGTCCAGCAGACGACGCAGTGGGAACTACCAGCTCTACGACTCAGGTTCGAAACCGCACGTCACGACGTGTCATCGTCCTACTGGTCGTCATACTGACGCTGTTCTTCGTGTCATGGACGCCGACGATGCTGTACGAAGCGATCGGATTAACCCTTGGCCTGCACACGACGACGACCTTCCTTCTGGTGCGGTACTACCTGCAGTGGTTCGCCTGCAGCAACGCCTGTTCGAATCCCGTCCTGTATGTTTTCCTTCACTCTAAGCTCAAACGCCAGATGGCGCAGTCGAAGCTTCGTCGTTGCTGCTGCAGCTGCTGCGGCCTAAGACCGTTCCAGGCCAACCGGGTGGAACCGAATTTGCCCGGGAACGAGGGAGATGCTGAGGAACCGCCGAATGACCTGTCGTGTAGTTCCGGAAGGTCCCCCGTCAAGCAGCTCTCTGGCGAATCCGACGACCCAGCCGAATCGGCGTTTTGACATGGAAGATGGTGACATTACTAATAGACCTGGGCCTAGCACAACACAGAGACCACTCCTATGGCCTTATGAAAGTTTCTAAATCCGAACACTGGGCCTGTATATCCTGTACATAATCTAGGCATAAAAATTAAATATTGTTGTACATTATTTTAGTTTTAAGAAGATCCAGACACAAAGCAGGTGTTCTTCTATCTAAATATGAAAGAAACTTGATAGAACCGAAGCGAATTAAAAAAATAAATGTTGTCATTCGCAGTCATCACCGACGACGAGGTTGACGACAACGACTGTGGTGGTGGTGGTTTTTTACTTGACTTTTACTTGACTTTTTTACTTTTTATTTTTTATTTTTATTTTACATTTAGTTTACTTCTACTTGCTTCTGGGTTGTCGGGCCGGGAGCGCCTCTGAGGAGTCTATCTTGAAGTGACGCTTTATAAATTTTCGACTACATTACATTACGTTACTTGACGACTTTAATGCAGTGGTAAGCTTGGCACTACCATTCTTTAAATAAGACATCTCTCTTGGCCTCCAATGCTGCTTCCTGTTAGGTGTTTTGCCTATAAAGCTTCGCTCATCACCATGCTGCCATATTTCCCTCTTGTTCTTGTTCGTTAGAAATGACGAACCATTCCTAAAACAGAAACACAAATGCTAAAAGACAAGCATGGTTTCACTGGAGGTTCGTGTGGCAAACATCTAGATTGGAGCGAAAGCTTCCCGGGAGGCTGTCTACTCCGTCGCACAAAAGGCCTTTTGTCCAGAGCCACTTTACACACGACGGACATGAATATTCATAAAACACGGTAACATCGATCAGTCACTTTTATATCAAATGGAAAGCTGAGAAATTTTACTATTAATGAATAGGGCCTAATCAACATAATATGCAAAATAAACTCTCCTCGTCTGAAGACTTGTTCGACGATTTCAAACCTTCTGTACTCAGTGCGGTAATTTTAATGATTCTCGGCTTTGCTTGCGACTTCTCCTCTTGCCATATGCGCGGGCAATCATTCGTCTGAACTAACATCGGCGAAATTATTGATAGGCTATGTGTTAGGTCTATACACAAGCGTCTAGCACATCAATTTAAAAGAAGTGGGGGCTACGCTTAGGCGTCACTGTCTTGTAAGCTAAGTTGTAACAAAGCAAGAGAACTGCAAAATTTGTGAAATATTATTTCGCTACAAAATGAAATTATTTCCATTTTAGTACTTCTTTACAAGTAAAGTACTAACAATTTTACTTCAGTGCAGTAACGCGTTACTGTTACTGATCAACACTGCCACTTTTCGTATATAAACTAGGTTTGCGTAAACGAATTCACGCTCTTCACAATTTCGCATCTGTACCCTCTTTCAGCATTAATGGGACTTAGTTGTGCAAATCGATCGGATTGGCGACGACAGGTTGGGGCGTTATCGCATCAATTACCAGTGGCAACAGTTCTTTAGGTTTGAAAATACGTTGAATTTTGTTGGGCGGCAAGAACAATAGCGCTACAAGAATTTCAGCAGCCATAATTTAAGATGGAGTGTGTTATTGAGTTTAATTTCCGGTAAAATGCTAAATATTATTTCGGTTGCCTAAATAATTATAATTAATATATTTATACCAATAATATCACACAGAACCAGAAAATGACAAGCGAAGTTTCGCAGAAAAATGGTCAGGGCCAGACCCAACCGAGCGAAACTGGGCGGGTTAATAACTATACTCAAAGAGTGGCCCAGTGGAAGCAACAGGTTCGGTCGTTTCCTAGGAGCAAAAAGCTGGAGAAGCTAGCCATCTACTCTTCGTGCAAGGTTAGTATAATGTGACTGTTTTTGGCGCTGAGTTATCTGCATCTGATATACTGTTCTATACTGCCGTGGCATCTTGACACAGATCTTTTTCAACGAATTATTGTAAGATACAATATTAAACCCAAGTGAAGTCTAAGCATCGCTTGGTTTAACCGTCTAATGGCAGGACGCAGGAAACTTGTATATGTGTACCTGCTTCAGCTGTTTTATCCACCTATTGCTAGAGAGAGCAACAAAGAATGCTTGTAAGAATGCTTATGCTGCTTATCTATCTAGATTGAAATGTGGAATTGATTAGATGGGCAGGTAAGTGTTAGAATGCCATCGATTGTTTCCATCTGCATTAGTATAGTGCACAAACTTAAGTTAATGGATATGATTATGCTTTATCTTTTGTTGTTATCTTAATAGTTTGATGCATGTAAGTGCAATGGTTGGAAATATAACAACAACAACATGCAGTCTGGGGGCGCCAACAGAGTCGAGTCAGCCCAGTCATCGGATGGAGTTGCTGAGCCGTGCCGAAGCTGTGGACACACTGTTGGTAAATACAGAAGATTGTTATACAAAAGCACTGATGATGTGGTAATGGTGATGGTAAAGGTGCTGATGATGACTGTGAAAGGCTGATATGAGGATGATGGTCCTGTAAGGAGATAGAGAAGATGCTCACAGTATGATGACCAAAGTAATTGTAGGTCTTGATAGTAGTTTTTGCAGGGAAACGATTGTAATTTTGAAACTGAGTTTTGTAATGAAACCGATGATAGTTAAAAGGTAGCTCTGTACTTTAAATTTTAGCATTCCATGAGAAACTGTAAACAGAATGAAGTATAATCTTCAGTCAGTAATACATGAGAGATTCAAGACTGAAGTCTGATATGAATATAGATAGATTTTAGACAGTAAATGATTGTCACGTATTTCAAATAATTATTTTTTTGACTCCTTCAGATGCACACACTGTGCATCTCGTGGACACACCTGAGGAGGAACTGAATCGTTTGCTTGGCATTGTGGTTGATGTTGAGCATCTTTTTACCTGTGTTCATCGAGAGGAAGATCCGGACACAAAGCAGGTGTTCTTCTACCTGTTTAAGGTATGCATCATTTCTCTACCTGGGTAATTAGCTTTAAAAGTGTATGCGCGTTGGATTTAACGAGGGTCTGAAATCAAAGGTGAACGTCTTCAAAGTTTTGCGCGGGTCAAGAATGCATAGGGCAACTATCGAAGAAAGTTAAGTTAGAGTTAACGAATACCAGCTGATCTTCACTTGAGAACAGCTATATTAAATTGTTAAAAATATATATTTGTAGAGAATTGGTGCTTGATAGTGTAATTTTGTGATATATTTCTAAAATATATTTTGAACTGAATGAAGAGCTTCTGGTACCAATCTAACTGAGTCTGTGGTCTGTAGAATCTTTGTCAACTAATACACTTTCCTGATCACAGTAAACAGATGAAAAATTAGTTTTTGCTTCACTTGTGATACACGGTTTTCACAAAAAATAAATAAAATTGAGCTACAAACACAGTATCAGTAGTTTCTAATCGAAAGTTTTGTTTTTTGTGCAGTATTTGCGCAAGTGTATTGCAAACATGAATCAGCCATCCGTGGAAGGACCACTTGGTCATCCACCGTTTGAAAAGCCAAGTATTGCAAAGGTCTGTAAACTGGATCTTTTTTCAAATTACACCATAAATCTATAATTTAATGACACTATGGAAGTAATTAGATTAGATTTTAATGCCATGTAACACACCTAATTATAAGATGAATTCTGATACAGCTGCATCTAGGAAATGGATATGGACACAGCAGTAGTTGTAAAAGTTTATTGCCATCAGGGACAAGCATATTGGTCATCCATCATTCAAAAAGCTAATTATTGCATAGGTCATTCATTGTGGTTTTTTAGTGATTCCTTCTGTATATGTGTCAGCACTGCTGGAAATGATGGGTTTTTTAGTTTCAGTTATCTGGTACTTTATGATTGGTTTATAGGTACTATCATTTTCTGTTTTGCTATTCTGTAGTCTTGTTAGCACTGGATTGTATTGTTTGTGTGAATAAAAACCAAATTAAAATAACCTTGTGACTTCTACATTATCATAATGCACAAGGTAACAATCAATGGTTGCTGCAAATGAAACCATAGTAAGCAGTGTGTGGTCCACTGAGGAAGCCTGGTCGAAATCCAATAGGTTAGTAATGAACAGTACCTTTCTATGTGGATTTGCTACCGACAAGTTTTTGCAAATAATAAATGATTCTGACATTGAGATTCCTTTTACTGCAGGGCATTACCAACTTTGTACTGTACAAGTTTGGCCATCTGGCACAGAAGGAGTGGCAGACGATGTATGAAGTGGCCAAAATGTTCCTGCACTGTCTAAACCACTGGAAACTGGAAACGCCAACTGGGAGGAAACAGCATGCGCAGACAGATGACCTGTCGACTTACAAAATGAACTACACAAGGTCATTAGCTTCTCATGAGCCAGAATTTGCTGAATGCCAGATCCGTGGAGTGATTCTTAGAGGCAGTGCACTAATGTTTACATGCTAGTACATATGTTCATGCATGCATACTTACATAATACAGATATACATACATAATACAGACACACATACATATCCGTACATAAAGTGAGAGTTGTAAACTGTAACTGTATATACAGATATACATACATATTCATATATAGAGTTAACTTTTTGAACTATGTAATGCTTCATCCCCTTTTGCTGACATTTTGATTCTTTTCCTGAGTTTGTAGACTTTGTTGTAAAGTGTTGGTATTTGTCTCGTGCTAATAAAGGTTACTTACTTACACACACCTGCACACATACATTGTTATTAGTGGTATTAAACAGGTATTTTTAAAACAGATGATGAAAGAAAAGCGTCATAGCGTTCATGAATAATGCTCCAGATTTAATATAAGTGGGAGATAGATTACTGTATAGTTTGTTGCGACCATTAGTTTGGAGGTTATTGTGAAGCACTGGCCTAGTATCTATCATTTAAAAATTAACCCTTGGTCTGTAAGGAGTTTTCTCTTCCTAAGATTATTATCAGTTGCCCAATATGATTGTTAACTTGTAATTATAGCATTACACTTTATTTATGCTGGCCTGCACGTTGCTTGGTCTTGGCCGCTGGGGAACATTCATCTACTCAGATTTACTAACTTTGCACGATAAAGTGTAACAAATGATAAAAAATTTGAAAAAATAAAATAAAAAAGCTTTAAGTAAATACCGGTAGATATGGCATTTCATTTCTAGGTGGCTTTGCTACTGCCATGTGCCAGCAATCTGTGACAGCCTGCCGCGCTACGAGACTACTATGGTATTTGGTCACACTCTGCTGAAATCCGTCTTTCACACAATGCGGAAACAACTGCTGGATAAATTTCGGGCGGAGAAGGATAAAATGGCCCCCGAGAAGAGAACCTTCGTACTTACACACTTTCCAAGGTATCGGCAACTTATCAGCAACCTTTATCTAACATAAAGTCTTGTATTGTCCGCATCTCAGATATTTTTGCTGCTTTGTGACCATGTACATGTTATAAATTTATGTGATAGTACTAATAGAACACTGCGCGTTGGACTTGACAGGCATCTTTGTGAGGTCTTTAAAGGAGCTATATAAATTTGAATTATGTTTTAGGTTTTTGTCTATGCTAGAAGAAGAAGTGTATGGTCCCAACTCACCAATTTGGGATCCAGAATTCATGCAGACCAACGTTCCGGGTGCATTATCCAGCGAAGCAGGATCAGGTAAACCAAAATGTTGTATGTTGTGTACAAATAAAAGGAAGGTAAGTTATGGTAAGGCAATATAAGGTAAGGTAGGAAAGGAAAGATAATGTCAGGTATGGTCAAGTCAGGTCAGCTATGGTAAGATAAGTCAAGTAAGGTAATGCAAGGTAAAGTAATGTAAGGTAAGATAAAGCTAGGTTAGGAGGCATGGTAAATTAAGAACTGGTGATGTTTATATGTGTCCTGCCTTTCAAGCATTTCTCAAAAGCACATATGCGGACTATATTTGAAACCTGAGAACACAATGTGGACTAAATATGATGAATACACTATGACAAACAATCAAAGAATGGAGACCATTCATTTGCACCCTTTGCCGCCAAATGGATGGTGTCAGGAACTGATTGATGATGATGATGATGGTGACGATGAAGAAGATGATGATGGTGACAGTGAGGTGAGGTGATGGTGATGTATGGTATGGTACGGTCGATTGTATAGTGCATAGTTTTCATGTCATATTGTGGAATACAGAGAAAGGGCTCCTTTCCCACTCTTAATTCTCTTCATTTGGCAACGGACAAATCCAAAGGTCCGGGACGTGGCAGGACTTGCTGGTTGCTTCCCAGTTATGTTGTTACCAAATTCTGTTGCTTACAGAGACTAGTGTACATAAGCGACTGATTTGTACACTAGATAACAAGGTGAAAGGCAAATGCATTTGCTTTCTGCCACCAACACTATCAAACCATTTATGTGGAGTCTCAGTGGTTAATAAAGCTGCATTTATACATGTGCATGTACTCTGTGATTGTTGCTGATTTACTTTTTTTAACAGCCTTGGAAGGGGGATCAAACATAGCCAATCTTCCATCCACATCTTCCTCCAATTACACGGCGTTTACCCTTCTGATGAGTGGGATTTCATCGCAGAAAAAACGAGGTAACCTACTTTGAACTTTGGTGGATTTTCACTGTTTCCCTTCTGGAACATTTGCCTAATTGTGATTCATGAGATGCACTGGAATTTTTTCCAGTTTTGAGTCAGGATAGAATTTGAAGCATTGTGTTAACTGACGTTTTTTTATCCAGCCATGTAACATCAGTGAAATCATTTTTTTGTTATAATGAGACCATTTTCTAAAGCCTAAGCAAATCTGGGACTCGTGTCCTCTGCGATGTTATATTAGAATTGTGTCATGATGAAGTGTGCAAGTATCCAGACAAGTTTTAAGGAGGTTTTGGTGGATCTGAACATTTATATAGCTCCTTTTGGCAACCTCTGAAATGCACGGTCTGTTGTGATCATTGTAACTGTAATTTGTAATTGTAATTGTAATTTGAGATTTATAAAGCGCATCTTAGAGGATAAACTCAACAGAGGTGCTTCCGACCCGAAAAAGTAAAATCACTGTTGAACAGTACAGTCTTCAGGCGCCTGTGGAACACTGAGAGGGGAAGAGAAAGGAGCTCAAGTCGCAATACTCGAGGGAGACGATGTCCCTGTTAACCAGGAATTAAGTATCTAATGGAAGGCCACCTCTGAAGTGGTTATGTGTTGTCGGTTGCAGTGGCACAGATTTAAGAGTGCTAACGATAAAATTTCTCATCATAATCTGAACTTTTAGGTGAGAAACGAAGTGCTGAAGAGTCGACAAGTGCCACAGTGGATGAACCTCCTCGTAAAAAGAGGATAGATGGAGACGTTCCAATTGAACTTGTTACGCAAATTCTTGAAGTAACTTCGGATCCGAATAGAGTTGTCGGTCCAGATGTATGTAGTCAGTTATTTCCTAAGAATATGTCTTTATTTTTCTAGGTTTGTTTCTAGTCGTTTAGTGACGTTATTTTATGATTTTCAACTCATTTTGAAGTTGTAAGAGAAAAGCTAAAATTGTTAGACATTTGTCGGTCATGTCTAAAAAATGAATGCACGAACAACAGAATGCAATGGCGTGTAGCCTAGTGTCTTGAAATCTGCTGTCATATAGTTGTTGCTTTTCTCTACAAGTACGGTTCAGTTGCAATTTTTAATTTTATTTCTGCATCTTTTTCTTTAATATAGTATATCATTGTCAGACTGGACATTTGCTGCTTTGAAGGTTTTAGTCTTTTGAATTGAACAAAAATGTTGTCGACATTGTTCACAATCAATTGATATTTGATGATAAAAGATGTTTACGCTTCACACAATGGTAATCCGCTGTTCTACCATCTTAACAGGAAAATGCCTGATGTAATGTTATAAAGTGTAATCAGCTATTTATATAGTGCCATGTTACCACGACTCCTTTGCAACTTTTGTAATGTAATTTGAGATTTTAGTTGAATGATGTTACGTCATTGGACAGATGGATCTGTTTGCTGTTCACGGGGCTCGCGACGAAGCTGCTCGTCTCCAGGAAAAGAGAGGAATTATTGAGTTCCATGTCATCTCGAACCTTCTTCACACCGAACCATCGGAAAAGATCCTGCTCTGGTTGATTGGGCTTCAGAATGTTTTCTCGCACCAGCTGCCGCGCATGCCGAAGGAATACATAACTCGCATCGTATTTGATCCGTATGTTGTTTCTGAATTTAAATTATTTATCACAACGGTTGTTTTCTCAGACTTCTCAAAGGTTGAATTATTTTAGTGAAGTGGTTTATTGATAGCTGACTATAATGGCATCTATATGATGATGTAAATTTGGGAATAAATCAGTTCTGCATTGTGATGGTACATATTTTCTATTACATTCAGTTGTCATACTTGTAATCACAAATTTATATAGCACTGTAACCTGTAGAGTGATATGGCTGTACTTTTTTGTATTTTACTACTTGTTAAAGGTTTATGTACTCAGTTAAATTTAGTTTTAGATATGAAGTCTTCAGTTTTATTATCAGCTGTGAAACTATAGAAATGTGCCAGTTTTTGGGCTTTGTACTGAGTAAGTAAAAGCAAGGAAGTAACAGATAAAGTGTTGTTTTTGGGCTTTGTACTGAGTAAGTAAAAGCAAGGAAGTAACAGATAAAGTGTTGTTTTTGGGCTTTGTACTGAGTAAGTAAAAGGAAGGAAGTAACAGATAAATTGTTGTTTGAACTTTGACCAGGAAGCACCGTTGCTTGACCTTGATCAAGGACAACAGGGTCATTGGTGGAATATGCTTTCGAATGTTTCCAACTCAGGGCTTCACAGAGATAGTCTTCTGTGCAGTCACATCTAATGAACAAGTGAAGGTGAGCCTCTGATAAATGTTGAGAAAGCTGTCCAGTGCTAAGGAGCACTGAAAATTGCTTGACAAAAGACGGCTAAAGACATAAATTGGTGTTTTTAAGAGTTTACTGTGACACGTTGAAAAATACCTGAGGACAGGTACAGCTTCCATTGTGCAACATTGTGTGACTTTTTTGTTTCTAATCATCTATACAGCACCTTTGAAGAACCTCTCAAAAGCACTGTGTACGTGTATGTATGTATGTTTGTAGGTATCCAGACAAATTATGTAGCACCTTTTAGGCTTTTAAGTACCTCAGAAACATGCTTTCTGCAGTCCAAGTGGTGTTAAAGTTCATTAAGATTAGAAAGTTTATCTGTAAGAAAATGGTACTCAGGTAACTGGAAAAGTCACCACTTGTAGGCTTCCGTACACATGTAGAGCCCAGCCAACATGCATGGCTACCTACCTGTAACTGTCCTAAGCAAGTGCAACATAAGGTTAAGCATTGGACGCACGATGGTTATTGTGTAATTGTGGAGCCACCTCGTGGTAGCATAGTGGCTGATTGGTTCTGTGTTGGTCTTTTTATCTCTGCATCCAGGGTTTGATTCCTGGCATGTCAGCTGCAATTGACCATTGAATGTTAGGCCATGTAACAAGCAGCAATGAGCTATGCTTGGTCTGCTCTTGTTTATTTGCTTTTCCGGTGAAGGATCCTTCAGTCCATGACCCTAAAGGCTGCTGACGATGAAGATTTATAACGAACGAATGATTTACTTGATCTGAACTTCACTTCTTTCGTTTCTGACCGTTGTGCCTGCTTTTCTAGTAATTTTTCCAACCTTGTTACATCAGGTGAATATTCTGCTTTACAGGGCTATGGCACCCATTTGATGAACCACCTCAAAGATTATCACATTCAGAACAACATCACACATTTTCTGACGTTTGCCGATGAGTATGCCACAGGATACTTCAGAAAGCAGGTGAGACAGATCTGTAGCTGGCTGAGAATTTGTGTCATTTGAAATATTTTGTGAAGAAGTCACAAAATTTTTAAAAGATAGAATGGGTTAACGGTTTTTGTAAGAGAATGTAGAAGTTTAAAGCTTTTGAAGTTCTAGGATTTTGTTTCTAGCTGTGCTCATCTGATGTTGTTTTTGCTTCGTAGGGTTTTTCCAAAGACATAAAACTTCCCAAGTCTGCTTATCTTGGCTACATCAAAGACTACGAAGGTGCTACCCTGATGGGCTGCGAGCTCAATCCTAAGATCGTCTACACACAGTTCTCAGAAGTCATTAAGAAGCAGAAGGAGGTAGGGTGATTTGAAACTGTTACTGTCGTTCTTAATGATTTCCAAGTGGCAGTTGTAAGCTCACAAGAACAGTGCATCAGAAGCCAGGTAAAAGGCTACAAACTGCCCTTTCAGAGTTGCTTGTGTGCATGTACCAGTGTACACTTGTATCTTTGTATTTTGATTGCATCTTTTAAGCCATAACAGGTAGAATTCTAAAAGAATTACAAGTTTGTTATATACTGTCCTCATATAGCTGGAGAAGGTCTCCACCGGCAGTCTCATGAACTCATAGAAACGTGTATCGGGTAACCATAATCTTACTGCACATTTATCTCTTCAAGAAACATAATTTGAGGCTAATTATGTGTTTTTTTCAATCACTTTCTTCCTGCAGAGAATCTCTCTCCTGGGACATGCCATGCATATATCTGATGCATTGGATGCAGACAGCACATGGTCTTTAGTCGGTAATGTCACTCGAGTTGTCTGATGTAAAACACAAGAGGTCATGGCAGGCTTGACCACACCATGGTGTGAGCTTATATTTTTGTAATTTTTGCTGGTTGGCGTAGTATTGTAGTGGTTATTGGACTGGAAAGTCCAAAGTTTGGGGTTTAATTCTTGATGAGAACAAATGAGACATTAGAGTTTTCTGTTAAAATAGTATCCTTTAGTGAATTTGTTCTTTGACAGATTGTTAGGCAGCTGATAGAGAAAAAGCGCGCAGAACAGAGAAAGGTTTATCCTGGACTCACCTGTTTCAAGGAAGGAGTTCGCCAGATTCCCATTGAAAGCATCCCAGGAGTTGTGGCGACTGGATGGAAGACACCAGAAAAGAGGTCTATAACACTTGTATTCTGTCCATCCTAAGTAGTTCTGAATTTTTATGGAATATTTCTCCAAAAAATTACTGAGTTAAGAGGCTAAATAGACTCGGAGAAAAATTATGTGAAGAAAATCATATCCAGCCAGAATTTACATTAGTAATTTTTACAGTTTTGTAATGTTTTCTAAATGATTTTAATGTTTTACTCTGGGAGTTGCTAAAGTTGAAGAATTTTGTTGTTAGTAAATTAACAGACATTAAGAGTCTAGAAACAATTAGAGAGAAATTATATGAGAGAAATCATGTTTAGCCAAGGTTTATGTTTAGTAATTATTGCTGTTTTAATAATGATAAGTGATGATAATGATTATAACGTATAATGTATACATGTACTCAGTGAAACATGTAGAGAAATTATCAGTAGCCAGCATTTTATCGAGTAATCTTTGCTCAGTGAGTGCAAAGAGTTGAAGAGTTTTTCGTTTTGTTAGCAAGGACCAAGAATCTCCAGATCCTGATGATCTCTTTGCCACTTTGAAAACTATACTCCAGCAAGTAAAGGTGAATAGAATTTCATCCGAAATAATTTATTTACTTAGGAGCATGCGACAGTTTAGTGGTTAGCATGCTTGACTGTCAGCCCAGAGGTTTGGGGTTAATATACCTATCAGGAGAGAAAATCTTTTAAGATATCTGTTTCACTTCCAACCCCTAGTGAACTATTGGGAAGATCAAACAGAGAGAGAGAGAGAGGACTTGTCTCTTGCCCTTTTGTTCCAAAGCTAAAAAATGAAGTCGCTAACAATTCATACCTAAGCCTTTTCATTGGGGTTTCACTTAATTGCAATCGTCGATTGTTGCCTGGTCCTTTGTTTTAGAGGTGCCCAAGGAGTTCTAAGACTAGATGGGATTGTTATCCAGTGAAAGGGTGACTGGTGAAATTAGGAGCATTTCTACTGTTTCTGATTACAGACTCACCAAAGCGCCTGGCCATTCCAGAAGCCTGTAGACAAGGCAGAGGCCCTGGATTACTACGATCACATCAAGTATCCAATGGGTAAGTCTTACTGGCATTTCCAGGTGTGAATTTGAAGTTTTAGCCCAATCCAGTTAGCAATTTAGTACAAACCTGTATTAAGATGGCTGCAAATGTGCCCCACAAGTAACTGAATGGGTGCATGCTAGGTTTTGATTGATGTGATGCTAGCAGGCACAGTGAAGTTCGGACAAGTGGAGTACAGTTGGCTCTTGGATAGATGACCACAGAATACCACGTTCAGCTGTACATCCTGTAGTAGTCGGTAAACGAGTACCAACGCTACCATGTTCAGCTGTGCATCCTGTAGTAGTCGGTAAACGAGTACCAGCACAGGGTGGAAGGTTAAAGGAGGTGTCCTGCCATTGGATTGCTTTGGTTGTGTCCCAGTTGTTGGGCCCTCAAACCTTGGGACCAGCCTTCTGAGGAGTTTCTATAGAGACATGTAAATTGTTATGTTAATCTTACCTTTCTTTAACAAACCTATTTTGTAGAAGCATTCTGTGAACCTGTTCCAAAATCTGAAGTGTTCTTTTCAGAATTCAGTAGAGGAGTTTACCAATTTTCAACTCACATTAAATCACATCTTTTTAGACATGTTGGGTAGCCGTGTTTAATGCCCTTGTGAGGTTTGTAAAGCCACTACATAAATAGCCATATAGATACACACAACCTTTTTCAACCTATGTTAAGTTAAGGTGCGCCATGCATCTGAGAAGTTTCTGTAGAGGTGTTTGAACAAGTGTGTTACATTTATCTTTATATGGAAATTTTCATCTTTGCGTAGATCTGAAGACGATGACGGAACGGTTGAAGAACCGATACTATGCCCACAAGCACGTCTTCCAGGCCGACATGACACGCATCTTCACCAATTGTCGCTCATACAACGACCCGGACACTGACTACTACAGATGTGCCAACATCCTGGAAAAGTTTTTTCACGCTAAGATGCGAGAGGCTGGACTATCAGACAAGCCATAGATATTGCCAGCCAACGTACGAGTCAATACAATCACGTGACTGCAGGGTCAAATTCTTGCCCTTTTGTGTGTTGGAGTGAAGTTGATGAAGTGGCAAGAGCCACTGGTTGTCGAAAGAACACATGTCAGGTTGTGTGTAGAACAGTTATGTAGTTATCAGAAATTGTAATGACGCCTTCTTCGTGGCGAGTTGTGAAGGAACTGGTACATGGTGACAAGAGATTTGAACTGGTACTTTCGAAAAAGTGGTAACGAGTGACGGGAGATTGCAGTGTTACCTTTGTGATAAGATAAGGTAGGGTTATTTTGTATTTATTACTACCAAGAACTGGACAATCTTTGCTTAGTCTTTTCTTAGGGGCCCAACAACAAGCAGGAGGCTGTGGTACCTTCTCAGTGGCCTTAAGCAATCTTTCTTGTGAACTGTTCAAAGCGACGCGAAGAACAGATTTGTTTTCTTTTCTTGTGCAGAAGTTTTGTTTCGTCTAGTCTGCTTAAGACCAGGACCCAGTGACTGGATTTTATGATTACCAACGAGGTTGTCGTATCCGTTTCAGTCTTTGTTGTTTTGTGCAGAAAGTAGAACACTATTTTAAAATGTTTGTAAAAAATGCTGCAAATGCCAAGCAGTGTACTGAGGGTTAATGTGATTAAAACCCATTGTTTATAGATCCATTGTTAACAGTTGCACTGTTTTAAAACAATTTCATTAGTCGATTCCGCTGTGTACAGTTGCCATTATCTGATCCTGTGTGCTTCAAGTACTTTTATGGGTCATCGTACAGGACTTCCCCAAAAAATGACCTATTTTGGATCCCTCCCGCCCATTGTCTCTCTCCCCATCCCCTTTGCAGACATCTGCATTCAAACAGAGTATTAAGGCCTAAATTAGGCAGCCCCGTTAATCGTGCTGGACTAACTGTGCTACAGGGTAGGGTAGTTCAACACTGCCACCTCAGCAAAGGGACTCTTAATTTAGATCCAGTGCAGTACAGACAACAACAACCAATCACAGTAGGCAGAAGCGAGAGCGAAAGCCACGCCCAAAATAGAGAGGTCCTTGATACTGCAAGTATGCCTGACTCCTCTCCACTTTTCCGCATTTGGGTGACCCTCCCCTCTGCGGACTTCCTCAATGGCCGATTTCTGTAGGATCATGAATCACGAAGGTTGAGATGGCTGAAGAGCTCTGTAAGTGAAAGATAATTTTATAATGAATGCACTCAGTATGCGTCCAAAAACTTATATAGCGCATCTTGGAACCGCACAAAGGCGCTGTGGCATGACTGCCTAGCAGTTAAAAAAAATTGCACTTCAGGTGGACCGGAATGTTTGTTGATCCGTTTCAGTGACTTCAGCCAATGCAATTAATCGAAGCGTAAAAACAGAGTGTGATGGCATTTTGAAGTTGATGTGGCGGAGTGGGCAAGATCATTTTGAATTGCCCGGAGACGTTTTATTTGGCAAGAATCAATCAGAATTGAGCGGAGAACTGCAGTAGTCAAGTTTAGGATGTATACTGCTGCGGTAGATCCTCTACAGGCAGTCTTGTGATCGAACATATGGGTAAATTTGGGCGCGAATATAACGCGGCCATAATCATGATCTAACCCATGATGGTCTAACCCAATCTTCTTCCTCTGAGTCAGCTAGGGGGTACAATTTCTACTTGGAAGCAACGAGGCAGACCAGATGTGGCCAGCAGCGTAAAGAAAGGGTAAAATGAATCGTAATGCAGAGGTGAATCGACTGATCCATTCAGGAAGGAATTGTGCCCCTTCTTCTTACTCATCGGTTCTTTTCTACCCATCCCTACCCTCTTCTGCCCGTTCTCTCCTATTAACCCGCTCTTTCGTTTTCTCCGAAAGCGTGCACTGTGCGTGATTCTATAGTGGTTTGCGTCACTGGCGTATCCAGGGTTGTTTGGCAGTCCACCATGCACGTCTGGTCTGAGGGGCGCCGGCATATGACCAGGAGGGGCGCGGGGGCGAACGACCCCCTCCCCGCCTATAGCTAAATCCGCCACTGGTTTGTGTTAATAATTTAATAATTAAATTTACTGGACTGTCAACCCTGAGGTCAGGAGTTCAGGCCCATGCCAGGGCAGAAAGAGTTCTGCTCCACTTGCGCCCTCTGGCTGACTCAACTCTAAAACATACGTTGTCGGTGGGAATATCAGT
Organism: Norana najaformis; assembly: GCA_964023275.1. Lineage (NCBI taxonomy): Eukaryota > Metazoa > Annelida > Clitellata > Crassiclitellata > Hormogastridae > Norana > Norana najaformis. Next base: position 29,290,013 of record OZ029919.1, read on the forward strand.
CGGCGATGAAAGGGACTGACCGTCCAACCCTCATGTGCCGAGGCTGAGAAAAATGAAGTCGCCAACTCTTTGTATGTATGACTGCTTCTCTGGGTTAAATAAGTAAGTAAGTATGTAAGTAAGACTTTTGTCGACACGCCATGTGTCCATCCGCTGAGCGATGAATCGTAGGCGTAGAATAATTGGTTAGCATAATGGAATGCTCTTCTCTTCTTATTTTATTCCTCCTAATGTTTCTCATGATCATGATCATGATCATGCGATCTTCCACTCATCGACTTGGCGCCAAAACTTACCCACCTCGAACTATGATCGCTCTGCTCTTCGGTTCAAATGCGGGAGATGCGCAATTCAGAGCAGAATACTGTATAATGGACAGCGCCTAGAACCGTTGGCGCCTTGATGCAGGCGCAGGTATTGCTGTCCTGTGTAGCTGTCGTCTTATCCAACGGTCTGCTTGTCTTTTATGTAATATAGCAAGAAAACTATAATGCTTAACGTGTCAATAAATTGTCTGATTAGATTCTAAGACTATTAAAACACAGTAACGCGTCTAAAATATTGAGCAAAAATAATTATGACTGTATCGACGCCGCTGGTCTTCTACTCAGAACTGAAAATATTCCTCTTCCTCTATCTATCCTGCAGATCCAATTCCAAACACCATCCACCCACCGTAGCCGTCTGACTGCCTGCCCGACTCTTGGATTTTTACCTCGAACCGAACCATTCTTGCCTATCCATTTAGTTTTGACTGAGCGCCTTTGAATAAGCTGGTTCCAGCGACTTTAGCTTTTCGAGTTTACGATTACGATTAAATTTGTATAAACGACAGTGGATACCTTCATTGCGTACAGCTAGCACGATATTAATTTGGGGGCTTAAGTGAAACATGCGGTTCATGAATACCGGCAACTGGTCCACACCTATGACGACAGCTGCACCGAAGACGCATCAAACGACGCACGTCATCGTCGTATCAGTTGCGGAAACTCACGCAGTCCATCCTGTCGTCTGTCCCTCTGCCTGGCCAGTCACAACAAATCATGGTGACTCGGTCAGCCCCAAGGCCGCTGCCGGTTAACGGCTCGTGGCAGCCGTTGTCGTCATCTCCAGCCCCTGGGAAACAGGAGGCATAGCTTTCGGCGGAAGCAATTCGGCGCGCCATCTGCCGGTTGTTCGACGGATTCCCGCCGCCAATGACGTCAACGCTGACCCACTTTTATGACATAGTCAGCCTTGACCCGTCACCCGAGGTAGCGCGTAGCCGAGAAAAGTAAATCGCACGTGGTGAAATAAGATTTTGAGGTTACTGCCAGAATTGTTGCGGCTGAAGTTAGCGATGCTATTTAGTTTAGTGCAATAAGGCTTGATTGCCTGATGTGTAGTAGTTAATATTACTCTACCGGGTGCAGTTATCGTGCCTGCATTCGTGTTTATAAACGAGGCCAGCTAGCGTTAAGTCCGACTATGGAAGCAGCGTTCTTCGAATCCGATCGTCGTCCGTATTCGAACCTGCAACCGACTACACTTGATGACCAAAGTGTAAGTATAATCCGAATACCGAGCCAAGATTTAGTAAAATCTGTTTGAAGCAGGTCTGTGGCGGCTGACTTAGTTTGCGAAGTTGCGACTTGAAGTCGTAGGCAAAATGGCGGTGGGCGTTGTCTTGTTCGCGGTTTACGACAGTTAGTTCGTGTGGGTGGTAAGGGGGTGTAAACGCCCACGTACGCCAAGTGCAGGACCCTAGGAGACCGTATCGTCACGATCGTGCGGAAAACGCTTTTTGTGAAACTATTTCGGCCATAATGCGCCGCAAAGTATGTACTCAATGGAGTTAGATGGCAAAAGCGATCGTCGTGCTTTCGTAAAAAGTGAACGTGTAATTGCTAATGGTGCATATAGGTTTTGTGTTGATTTGCATAGAGGGCTGCCATTTAAGAGTGTAGTTGGTTCAGACTTGGCCAGGGACTAAAATATGTTTAGTGAATTTTATTCTGTTCAATACTTACTGATTATTCTTTATCTTATGGGCTCCTTTCAAATATTTATGATGCTGTACCACAGAAAGTTTTTATACCATTTTAAATGAGCCCCAGAGGGTAGTGGAATGGCTACAGTACGTTTGGAGTTTGGTGGGAGGCAAAACGAGATGGAAAAAGTTTACAGCTTACCATTAACCAAGTATGCAAACCAGCTTGTGTGGCAGAGGTTGTAAAAGTCATTCCAAAGTTCAACACTCAGATGCTGTGTGTTTCTTCTGTCAAGGTTTCAAGCACTTGGATTGTTACTTTCTCAGAAAGTTTCTTAATCAGGTTACTTCTGCAGCTTTCACTGCTTGTCAACCTGTTGAAAGCTAGCCTTGTAACAATTACGGTACAGGTTCATTTGCTAGTCCTTTACCCAAAGTTGCTTATCGCCATTGATCAGTTGAAGCACTAGTGGTTGGAATTGCTATTTCAATGCTCAATAATAATTAATATCTATGTTTATTAATATTCGGTGGTATCGGATTGTGAAAGTTGGATATCATCAACTGACCATTCCAGGGCAGTGCTTACTAACTTATTAAACACAACTGACCCTAGCCTTCCCTCCCCTCCTCTATCTGGTCTCCTGTCAACCTGACTTGGTTCTTGACATAGCATCTTTGGACAACCCCACAGACTTGACGCAATGCTCGTGAATAAGTGGGTGCCCTGCGTTTAGCTCTTAAGTAGCGCTTTAGAAATTCGAGATTACAATTATGATTCCAGCCATGAAATCCTTTCTGTAATGATAATAGTCATCTGCATCATAGTGAAAATGCTATGAGATGATACCTCAAAGAGGCTGGAAACTCTTTCTAGTGGCACCTATTGAGGCCATGGCAAGAATTGCGTTATAAAAACATAGTGCTCATTATAACGAGGGAACATTCTAAAGTTGCGTCTGATAGCTCTGTTTAAGAACTTGAGTTGTAATAGGCCTGTTACAAGGAGGTTTCCGCATGACAGGTATTACCTGTGTGTGTGTGTGTGATAACAACAGATATTATTTCTGTAATTGGAAAGTGCCTTGGTGTTTGGTTTCTTATTGTAATAGCCTGAAATGAAAAGACAGTAACAGTTTCAGGAAGGCAATTGCCTCAATCACAGACATTGAAATTTGTTCTTTTATTGCTTTTATGCGATCCAAGGCCCAGACTATTATGCCATGCCCTAATAACCGTTATTCTTAAACATTCAGTTATAATCATCCACCAGTACCTGGATGAAAATTGAAGGAGTGTTTGACAGTGAGAGCTGAAGGATCAAACCCCTACTGACTTGGAAGTCTGGAGAAGCATCCCAAGCACTACCAGCAGGGTCCAAGTGGAGACAATGAAGCCCACCAATATTGAAGTATTTGATATGGAAATGAGTGTATTTGAGCCAGAAGTTAGTGAATCAGTCTGGAAAATACTGTTCACTCTGTGTTTCTCGTATCTGTCCACAAAGCGGTCACAGATTGGGGACCACCTAATATATTTTTGTAGAATCTGCATAAATCTCAAGAACTGTAGTCTTGTGACTTGTTACTTGAGTTGTAACTCAAGTTACAATTACAGTTACAACTGGTTACAAGGCTTAGAAGGGTAGTGGTGGCTGACTGGCTATGTGTTGGCCTTTCACTTCTGACTCCGGTTCTCTGTGTCTTAGGTTTGAATCCAAGCAATTCTTGTGAACTGAACAATTTGCTGTTGGGGGGGTGAGCGATAATCAAGTGGTTAAAATGCTGGACTGTCCACTGAGAGGTTAGGAGTTCAAATCCTTGATGGGGCAGAGAGATGTTTTTTCAGAATTACTTCTCCACAGCACCAACTTGCAAACTTGGCTATAAAATGAGCACACTGATCGTACACTGTCAATGGGAAGAAGTCACTTACACTGCATGCCCATTGGGATGTCTTTTGGGTTAGTTTAGGGTACTGATTCTCCTCTTCTCTTCCATGTCGTCAGCGAGAATAGATTGTCCTTTTGTTGGAACTTTGCTGGTGCACCAGTTTCGTACTCGGGTGGTGCCAATTACAGTTAGCCTGGATGAAGAAGGAAGGCAGTGCCATTCGTCTTCTTCACATGTATGAGGAAGATGGAAGGAGAAATTAAGAGGAAGATGGAAGGAGAAATTAAGAGGAAGATGGAAGGAGAAATTAAGAGGAAGATGGAAGGAGAAATTAAGAGGAAGATGGAAGGAGAAATTAAGAGGAAGATGGAAGGAGAAATTAAGAGGAAGATGGAAGGAGAAATTAAGAGGAAGATGGAAGGAGAAATTAAGAGGAAGATGGAAGGAGAAATTAAGAGGAAGATGGAAGGAGAAATTAAGAGGAAGATGGAAGGAGAAATTAAGAGGAAGATGGAAGGAGAAATTAAGAGGAAGATGGAAGGAGAAATTAAGAGGAAGATGGAAGGAGAAATTACCGTATATACTCGCGTATAAGTCGAGAAATTTTAGACTATTTCAGGTTGACGAAAAAGCTCTTCGACTTATACGCGCGACGCTAAATAGACAGATGATTTTCGGACCGATTTTCGGACTGAAATTTAAACAATGCAAAAAGCGGACCTAAAATTACGTTTGTTTCAGTTGTCTGCTTTTTACATCATTTTTCAAGAGAAATGACATTTTATATGCTTTCTGAATAAATATTGGTCAAAACGAAATATACTTCACTTATAATAATGTTATTGTATATATCATGCGTCAAAAGCGAATTCCTTTATTATCGCCTGCTGAGACCTCCGCCCGAAGAAATGAAATATTATCAAGGTATGCATACCTTATTCCTAATCGTTACATCACGATTTCTATAGTGCCAAAAGCCATGAAACCAACTTCAGCACTGGCTTAGTCTCATAATCGGAGTACGGAAACAAATAACCTACCGGGTAACATCAGAGTGCGAAATTCCAGTACAAATCAAAGTATTATGTGGCTAAAATTCGCTCCGTCCTTAGAAGTTGTTCATAACGAACTTTTAAATGAATGCAATGCAGTCTATTGCGTATAGAGCAAACTCGATTTTGAACTCCTTGATAAACAACGTGAATAGTGTGTAATGTCTCGCAACCAATACACAACCATAATCGTCTTCAGTGCCCTAAAAAGCAAAGTCGTTGGAACCAGCGTTTCCAAAAGCGATTAGTAAACATCATAATTGACAGGCTGGTAAGTCAGGCAGATTACGGAACCCCGATGCACATCAAAGTACCGGTATGAGTCGGTCAACATGGCTGAAATTCGCACCCAGTCCTTAGAAGTTGGTCACAAAGAACCTCTAAATAAACACAACCTACGGTCTATAGATTTTGCTATTAAAGCGTCGGGTTTCGCGTATATTTTATAAGATGAAGGATAATGCGCTAGGTGCAGTCAAAATGTATGTCCTGGGTATAGTGCTTGCGCACTATGCTGCGGTGCGCATTATATGTGGATCAAAGTAAAAATCAGGCAAAATAATGCTATTGCGCGTTATACACAAGTGCGCATAATAACCCGGAAAATACGGTACATCAAAGAAAGAACGAAAAATCAAAGGCTTTTGCTTCTTTAGAAGTAAAGGTATATAAAGCAATCCAGATTTAACATGAATCATAATTCCGTATTTCGAAGACTATAGAGCTACGTAGTTTACAAATTGAATAATAGTTTTCCTGCTAAAATTTTTATTGCATTTATATTCAATACCGTTAATAAAAATCGACTTATACGCGGGTCTTGAATTTTGTACTAAATTTTCGGTCTAAAATCCGACTTCGACTTATACGCGGACGGACTAATACGCGGGTATATACGGTAAGAGGAAGATGGAAGGAGAAATTAAGAGGAAGATGGAAGGAGAAATTAAGAGGAAGATGGAAGGAGAAATTGGTTGTGTCTCTGAAACTAAAACAAAAGCAGGAGACTTGACTCTGGTACATGATGCAACAAAATTGGCCAAAACAAACAATAACTTTTATTATTATTTCTGTATTTATTATTATCGTTTCCACATTTATTAAACATTGCTAGCTATTGACTAAGCATTAATTGATCATTATAACACAGCATTGGTAAACAGTGACGACTACCACTACTACTACTACTACTACTACTACTACTGCAGCACTGCCACTGCCACTTGGGGGATGTCAGTCCTAAGTCAGGATAAAAGGAGGAGGACGACGCTAATCATCTTCGTTGTCATACAGCATCTTTAAACAGAGATTACAATCCTGCTGTTGGATTGTTCAACATTGCCCTACTAGTGTTTCAGCTGAAAAAAATAATTCATACACCAGAAATTCCTAAGGGAAAATTACGAATGAGGATGTGCACCGAATGATGAAGGTAATATCTTCATACTGGACAAATGTGCAGATTTAGGCCCTGAAAATATTTGTTGCCTGAGTTTCTTTGTTTATCATAAAAGTGGCTTAGCTAGTTTGTGAAGTGTCCTTACTTAAAGATGTTGACATTCAAAGGGACTAAATATGCTAATAAAATATCTGCTGTTTCTAGTGCACTTTTAGAATTATTTATTGGGACTCTTAACCGATAGATACCGGGTCAACAGAAGGAATTATGGTAACTGAACAGAAAAAAAACAAAGGTAAATGACCAATAAAGGTAAATAAACAGATAAACAAAGGTAAATAAAAGTAAAAACAAAGGTAACTAAACAGATGAAGCTAAGGTAAATAAAAGAAAACACAGGTAACTAAAAATAAAAAATAAAAGGTGAATAAATGGAAAAAACGAAGGTCAATAATCTGCTTGTGTTTTATACCATAATAAAGTACTGGTATATCATATCACCTAAAGGTTGATCCTGAAATCCAGGACACTCTGGCCCAGACTAGAAACATCAGTTTCCCCAAGGCTACTGCTTCCTTAGTCTGCATATTTTTATCTCCCAACAGTCCAGGGATGTCTGTTGCCTAAATATTCAAAAGCTGGCATCGGGTGCTGAAGTTATTTGACCGGTTTCAGAGGCCAAATCTTAATTGTGCCCCAAGCAATCGGTGTCTGATTCCCAGAATTGCCCCAGTTTCTTGAGCATGTTTGTGTCTGATAATACGTTCCATGAAAATATGTTACGGCTTCTCATTGCTTGAAGGTTGATCCTAAGATCCAGGACACTCTGGCCTAGATCTGGATGATCAGTTTCTCCACAGCTCAAGACTGTTTCCTTAGTCCTAATCCTTGATCCTAGGATCCAGGACACTCTGGCCTAGATCAGGATGATCAGTTTCTCCAAAGCTCAAGACTGTTTCCTTAGTCTGCATGTTTTGACAGTCGAGTGATGTCTGACGCCTTTGTTATTCAACAGCTTCCGTGATTTGCCTGGTTTCAGTTTTTCAGTTACTAAATCTTGATCGTGCCCTGGGCTGTCGGTGTCATTTTCCAAGGATTGCACTGATTTCTTGCGTCGATGTCGCTTGTTTGTGACAATATGATTCGTGAGAATATGTTTAGGCTTCTCTACTGCCTGAAAGTCTGGTCTGGATATTCGAGATCAAGGCCACAAGGAATTCTTTTAGCTACAAGGTTTCTCTGATGTTTAAAATTTGACGACTGACAGTTTTCCTTGCAGTAAGTCACCACTCAGTAGTAATAATAGGATAAGGCATAAAATTCTAATTTGTTTTAGTGACAGCCCTTTAGAACTGTTAGATAGCCTTGCTTCAGTGCCTCTGAGAGGCCTGTAGAGGTGCTATATAAGTATTCGATTGCATGCATGCATAAAAATATGCCTACATACATGCATACATACATACATGCATACATACACATGCATACGTACACGTTTATACATATTACATGTATACATATTACAAGTATAAAGGTGTATACAGTTTACTAGTTCAACGCATGGAAGGGGTTTTGAAAAAGCACAAGGCTTGAGGTAAATAGAATGGCTGTGCATTTAAAAGTGGAAATTAATGCACGTGTTTGTTTGTTTGTTTCCTTTTCATGATATCGGACAATTAATGCACTTGTTGTCTGTAATCTACTTTCTGAAGTATGTGCATTTGTTGATATAGTGAAGTTTTGTTCATGTTGTGCTCAGTGTTCAAATGTATTAAAGCCATTTAACGAACTGCCTTTATTTTCTTACGAAAATGTAAGCTGCAGTCTTATTCATGTTGTGTTTCTGTAGATATGTTCTTAAGGTAAGCGATTAAGTAAATGACCTTTTTTCTGTAATCAATTTGTAATTACTTATTAAGTACAGATACACATAATGACATTTTAAACATGGAAAAGCATAAACGGTTCGAACACCGAATGTTTTTGATGCCTGCCCTAACAGGACAATGGTGTTAAAACACAGGAAGTAAGTACATAGCTGTGATATAAAGACAAGTTCAAATGCTGAATGAAATTTAGGATCCACGCCCCAGCTGCATTATGTTAGAATTCATATTGTAATGAAGTGTGTTATAAAAATTCTCCATTGTTCTGCATTTGCACAATTTCTGTAGTGTCTTAAGAATAATAATAATAATAAGACAATTTATATAGCGCCGTAGCACTACCACGGCAGAAGAAAAGGGTGCTGTACATGAGTTTAAAACCTAATCCAAGGGAGATCCACTTATAAAGCTTTTGAAAGGACAACATTGTCATGCAGTCACAGGGGCTTGATGCTATCCTCTCCTGTATTCGGGGTTTACAGTGTGATATAAGACAACTGAGCTAACAGTAACTCCATGGCCTTTTAACAGGACTGACTTTAACTACCTGTTGCTTGGGAAGAATCGAGACTACCTGTTGTTTGTTTAACCTGTTGTCAGAAGTCAACTTGGCAAGGAGAAGCCCTGTGCAGGGTATGCGGAAATCATGTTTTTATGATTCCAGAGATAAGTCTTTTGAGGGTATCTGTGTAGCGGGCTAATCAGCTGCCTTATATTCGGGGAGGCACCGCACCGTTCCGTTTTGATGTGTATATGCGGAATCCTTCTGGCTTGGACAAATAGGATTAGCCATCTCCGTAATTGGGCCGGCCAGGATACGGCTGCTGCTGCTGCTGCTGATACTGATGCTGCTGGTGGTGGTGACGCCGCAGGTGACGCGCGCCGATTGCGCCTGAATACGCAAACAAGTCGTTAACAATTGTGCGCCGTCGTTGCATCCAGTGCGTTTTAACGATGCAATCTTTGGCGATGCGACATCTTCGCCAGAGCTCCAGCGGCAGATGAGCGGAGTCGGATGGCTGGCGCGTAGTGGCTTCGATGGAAATGACGATTTATGGAACAGCTAGTTGTAGTTCCTGGAACTGCGGCAGTCTCGTGTGTCGTGACGTAGATGACGGTCGGCAAGTGACGTCGTTCTGTAGTAGAACGCGTAACAGGACGAACGGTTGGAGAAAGCGACATCTGTCTGTTTTTTGGTGACACAACAGGAATCAGAGCGGTTGCTGGAAACGTGACGATTCTCGGGATGTGACGTCTTCTCTGCGCTGGAAGAGTTCGCTGGTGGTGTGTTTCAGTTTCATAGAAACATGGATCTGCTTTTGACCTTAGGACACTTTAGGATAAAAACGGAATGCACTGAAGGGACGAGGATGATTTTTCTCTTCAGGTTGTTGTACTAAGGTTCAACTCATGACACATGTATTCAGAAGTTAGTGCATGACAAAGTGCAGTGCTGATAGCAGTGCATTAACCTTACGGCTCTGCTTCCAGGGTTTGATTCCTCTTACATATTATGGTAACTACAGAATTCTTTAGAATGCAAGGCAACCCTAACTTAAGGGACTGTTGTAATGACTGTGCTTCAGCTGAAAGTTCTAGCATAGTTGCACATATGAAGACTAATATAGCTTAGGAGTTACAAGATTGCATACAGATATGCCATGCAGTGCATTGAGAGATCTTTAAAATCGCCTACGAGTCCTCAGTCGATGGACATATGGCGTGTTAACAAATGCATTACTTACTTACTTACTTCAAAGTGTGCTGTGTAAACTTGTAGCTTGTAAGTACACATTTGTATAGCACCTTTTAATAAACTCGTCAGAGGTGCTTCTGACCTGACAATGCAGTTAGATAGAATGGTCTTCCACCACTGGTGAAATAGAGGCATAGAAGCTGACAAATACATGCATTTCATGTTATGTAAGGTATTATTTGATTCAAGACACATCATTTTAAGATATCTTATGACTGTAGTGGATTTTTGAACTCATGTACAGCACCCTATTCTTTGGCCTCAACTGGCTACAGCGCTATATAAATTGTCATTATTATTATTGTTATTATTGTTGTTACTGTTATTATTATTATTATAAACCACATATGTATGTTTATTCCTGTTGTTTGATATAGTCCAGTGAATTGCATGCTGGGTTACCATTTGAGAAGTTGTGGTTCGATTCCAAACAGGACAGAAATTTAAGTTTTCTGTTCTATTTCATCGTTCTCAAGTTAACTCGGCCACAAATTGAACGGTCTTTAGGGTGACTTGCAAGTAGAAATCAGATGCGGTGGCATAGCTAGGGTCTTCTGCACCTGGGGACAAGACACACAATCTGCACCCCTTGTCCAAAGTCTAAGCTAAATTTAAAAAAGTAATTATTAGCATCTAATTTATTGCTCCCTCAATTTTCACCCTTCAGCCCTGTGCCCCTCTGCTATGCCCCGATCAGATGGTAGGTGGTGGAGAATCCTCTGACCATTTTTATACCATCAGGGTTGGCCTGAGGGGGTGACTACTGTGCCCCTCTGCACGCCTCTGCTATGCCCCGATCAGATGGTAGGTGGTGGAGAATCCTCTGACCATTTTTATACCATCAGGGTTGGCCTGAGGGGGTGACTACTGTGCCCCTCTGCACACCTTTGCTATGTCTCTGATCAGATGGTAAGTGGTGGAGGATCCCTGAACATTTTTATACCATCAGGGTTGGCCCGAGGGGGTGACTACTGTGCCCCTCTGCACACCTTTGCTATGTCTCTGATCAGATGGTAAGTGGTGGAGGATCCCTGAACATTTTTATACCATCAGGGTTGGCCTGAGGGGGTGACTACTGTGCCCCTCTGCACACCTTTGCTATGTCTCTGATCAGATGGTAAGTGGTGGAGGATCCCTGAACATTTTTATACCATCAGGGTTGGCCTAAGGGGGTGACAACTGTTTTTAGACTATAAATTTACAAAGGCCTTCAGGATTTAATGCTCTCTTTAATGACCAAAACGTTAGTCAGTGTGTTTTACATAAGGATTTTATTTCTGTGTTAAGCTTGTATACACCCAGACTACTGCCGAAGAGAAGGGAATCTGTTGGATAGAGGAATGGTAACGGATCGTTGGAAGCCTAAACAGGAGATTTGTTTTATTTCTCTGTGTGTAGTAATTCATCCCACACCCAAAATAGTATGTCAGCCAACAGCTGGGTTCCTAATTTCCAGTTTTATTGTTCGGTCTGTTGATTGTTTATGTAATTCGGTTGTGCTTTTCTGAGAAAATTGGGTGCCACCTGTTTGCAGTACTACTACACTGGAATTTTATCATTTTTCTTATGAACTGTATTGAATGTCCAAGACTGAAGGTCGTCAAATAAAGTCCATCCAGAACGGAATTTGTTGTTGCTAAGTGGTCTCAGTGATTTCTAGCTCAGTCAATTTGTAATTGTAATTTTAATCTGACATTTATAAAGCGCCACTTCAAGAATAGACTCTTCAGAGGCGTTCCTGACCCAAACCAGTGAGACCACTGTCAAATAATACAGACTTCAGGCACTTGCGAAACTGCGGAAGGGACAAACTGAGGAATTCAAGCCCGAGCTCTCGGGAAAGGCGATTCTAGCTATTAGGTCCGACATAGGCAAAGCTCCTAGACTGAGCTGTAGCAGTGCGCATATGAGGGACAGTCAGGAGTCCAAGGGAGGCCGACCGGAGAGTGCTACGGACCGGAACCAAGTTGTTTTGGAAATTTGTGAAACTACATATAACTATTATTATTGTTATTATTATTAGTAGTAGTATTATTATTAGTATTATTATTATTACTACTACTACCGCTACTACTACTACTACTGCTATTATTATTATTATTATTATTCAGATTCTTATATCGTGCTGAGTTATAAATTCACTTCCAAAACAGGAGTAGCTGGAAGGTGATATGTTGATGAAGCTTTATCTGTTCTTCTGAGTCTTAAAGTAATACATTATATACTTTATTTTGCCAATGGCAGACAGACAGTGTAACCAAAAACACAAAAGAAATAAAACAGGGGACAATTTGAACCATCCCCCCCCCAGTGGAAGCATGTGTTCTGTTTACATGCAGTCTAATTTAGTTAATATATTACTTAAGGAATTTCCTCTGATACCACCTGCATGCATGACCTTCTGTTTTACCAGAGCTGGTAAATCATATTTTGCCTGCTGTGTGGTATGCAGATAGCTATATTGGTATGTCAAGGCTCCTCTGAGCGTGAGGATGCCGGTTCGCATACCGATAGTGGCCATATTTCAGAGATTTTAATCTCCAGCTACCAGCTACGGGGACTTTAGTGGCCTAGTGCATATTCAAACGGGGCACGGTCGCTACAGAAACATGTATACATTTAGATTTACATTTATGCAAAATGTGTGATTCCATTAAGATGTTTTTACTGGAGATGGCAACAGCCAACGTCGAGAATATGGGGCGGAAGTTCAAAGGATGAGTCAGAGTAACAGAATTTGACAAACCTCGAATAACTAAAGATGCCGTGTGTCTCGAGGATTGACTGTTTTAATGGATGGGCCGTTTTAATGGATATTCCTACTAAATATTTTCCACTGCATAACATATTGAAAATATTAAATTGCATCACAAATTCTCTTTTGTAGGTGTTGAGGCAGTTAGCGATGTGGTTGCCAGTCGACAAGAAAGGAAACAACCTGACTAAAATCGATGCCTCGTACATCCATGAACTGATTTCGTAAAATTGCCTGACGTGTCGGCCTGTTATTGTTTGCTGTTGCGACAGAGACACTCTTCTGAAAATTCGAAGTTTCATTTACCAAAGTTTTTATTATTTTCTGTGGTGTTGCTTAGGCTTGTTGGATTTCTGAGAACAAAGGCAGCTTCAGGATAGTTGATGAGTGCAGGGTTGATTGACGTTACTTTAGCTTTTCCGATTCAATGCACTGTGATCAACTGCAAGTAAGAGCCTGGAATGGTACAGGATGTCCGGTTTGTCATGGCAGACCGTGTTTGCCCAGGTTCGCTGAAGAACTATGCTGCACAGTCAGCTCGTAGGGAGGATGTTGACCAGGGCGACGTTGCAATCATGTCGGAATCTGGGAGTGGTAGTCGGCGTTCTTTGACGGTTGCAACGACAGAAGATGATGCCCTTTGTCCGACTTCAACTGTGGCACCGGCTGTGTTCCGGTCTGTGGATCTGGCGGTGGAGAGCTCTGAACGACCGGAGTCGCTTGATTCTCAGCGGGAGGTGTCTCCACAACTGCAGCGTCACAGTCCAAGGCAGCTGCTGTTTGTACACCCTGGGCATGAGGAAGTGTGTTCTTTCCCGACTCGAGACAGTAATCCTCTGGTTCCGAACATCGTTGTCGAGTGCACGACGACAAGAGATGCTCACGGTCACAGATTAACTCCACCTTTTGTCCAGCCGGCTTTATCACAATGGTCTTTCTTGTCGCCTGTGACAAGTTCGAGACAAATTCGTGCTCTTTCAGACAGTTCCGTTTACGAACTGGAAAGGTCTCCGATTTTACATTCTTCCTACATTCCGTCAGTTAGCAGTGAATCCCGTCATCTAGACCCATACGCCTGGAGATCTCTTTCTGATGTGGGTGAGAAAGGTGAGGGTAGACATGCCTTCACAGAGGTCGCCTCGGAGGTGACAGATTTGCGGACGGCGCCAAGCCTGCTCAGAAATATAAGGAAAAGCAAGACTTCTAGACTTTCAGCTGTGATAGAACCGGAACAAGACGACGCTGAACTGTACAAACACAAACAAACAGACCTACCCACCGTGCCTTTTCACTGGCATTCCCATTCTCATAAGACACGATTTAGTCAAGGAAAGTCACCAAAAACCTACTGGATGAGGCGGCATTCCGACTCTAATCTCACCAACCGGCCGCTCTCTGGTCTGAGACCAGAGCCATATCCAATACGATCCCGTAGCACCGGTGACTCAATTCCCAGTTCCGCAGTTCTGCCCGAGTCCAGTGCTCCTGCTGGTAAGGAAGTACCTAGTTCAGAGAAAGAGGAAATAGGAACTAACATACCAACTTTAACCAAGAGGCAGCCTTCGGAAGAAAAGTCAGCTGGTCTGTACGAAAAGCGCCTGAAGTTGAAGAAGTACTTACAAACACGGTATCAGACAAGTCTTCTGGAGACGAGACAATCAGGAGATGCAGACGATGTGTTTACTGACCGTACGCTGGATCTAGGTAGCCCCGGACCAGTCGTTTCGCCCGCATCCGAAATTCGTGTCAACATCCCTCAGATGTCTCCGACATCAGATTACTCACATATGGGTCGCAAAACAGTCCAAGGTAAGTCGGATTTAGACGTGCCGGAGCAGGTTTTCTGTTACGAAAGACAGATGCCTGGTAGGAAGAAGAGCAAAGAAGGGTATTCATGTGAAGGTGTGCACCATTCCGAGACTTGTGAACATGGGGTGTTTTCTGAGAAACAGGTTAAGGGGGCAAAAGAGGGAAGTGTGTCATCACCTGCCGCAGCTACTTGCTCATCTGCTGGGCCCATGTTTCTGTTTCCCGTGATGTCAGCACTTGGTTCAGATCCAGTGGTTAGTCCTTCCTGGTGTAGGCGGCATGTTGCTCAAGGTCACGTCTCATCTGGCGGTTTGATTCCACAGTCGGAAGCGATGGAGCCTGCAGGGACTTCCTGGGCTCAGAGTGAAGGGTACAAACCAAAAAGTGCTGGTGCTGTAGATTCTCCATATCGCTCTCATGGTGAAGCGCATTGCTATCAGAAGCCCGTTTCAAAGCAACCTGAGATGCATGGAGCATACTCACATTTTCCATTATTAGTGGATTTACCAGCGGAAAAACCGTCTCGCAGAGGTTATCTCAGATGCTCGCCCTGGGAAAGTTCTGATCGACGGACTCCGACGTCAGCACTGACCAGACCACAGAGTCACAGCAGTCTGGTAACCCATTCCTCAATTGCAGAACAACCCAGCTACCCGCTGACCCGGTTTCCCAGCTCACCAGCCCTGTCGGAATGTCCGACGGCCTCCTCTTCCCTTATCTCCAGCTGGCGGGAACCTAGGGATACTTCGCCCCGTCTTGTTTCCAGTCCGTCTGTTATACGAGCCCCAGCTTCTTCGGACCGGCCTCTTGTGATGCGACACACTTACAGTCCGTTATGTGAGTCAGGTCCTGATCGCGACGAATCAGCTGCCGCGAGGTCGCAGTTCACCTGTCCGCTGTGCAGTCAGGAATTCTTATCGTACAACCACCTGACGAATCATATGTCGACCCATCTATCACCGGAGATTGCGCTGAAGGAGAGCCCTGCCGAAGGGTTGAAGGTTCACCTGTGCAAGGTGTGCAATCGCGCCTTCTCTCGCAGCGACATGCTCACGCGCCACACGCGACTGCACACCGGTCTCCGTCCGTACGAGTGTCACCTGTGCGGCCAGGTGTTCAGTCGCAGCGATCACCTGCACACGCACCTGAGAACGCATACGGGTGAGAAACCCTACAAGTGTACCAGCTGCCCGTACGCGGCCCCGAGGCGGGACATGGTCACCCGACACATGCGAATCCACACGCGGGACGTCCCTCGCCGCAGTAGGCGTAGTTCCTCCGTCAGCTCCGACGTTCCGGCCAGTCCTCTGTACGCGGACTTGAGCCGTCTGTCGTCTGAGGAGGTCTGTCGAAGGATACAGTCGCTGTCGGGCGTCGAGCCGACGAGGGCGGACAGGTCGCTGTCGCTTAGTCACGACTCGTCGACGAGCGCCTCGATGGAGGCCACGGAGGACGTGGAGCTTGGCCTCGTCAACCAGATACTAGGCTGTCGCACCTGCTCGCTGACGAGCAGCGAGAGCACCGAGGGCTCGGACTTTTCGCACGTTTTCCCGACGTGTCACACTTGGTCGAGCACCAGCGCAGAGAGCTTCGAGTCGTTTTCAAGTCCACGCATGAGGGAACACCTGTCCTGGTCGTCCAGCACCGAGAGTCCAGACGTGTTCTGTCGCACACCTCAACAGTTCTTCTGGTCTGTTCGAGGTGCTGGTCACAGATCTGAGAAGACCCAGCGTGACAGTTCGTCCTCAGCAGTCGAGACTTTGAGCATAGAAATGCAGACGTCGTTTGAACGATGCACAGTCACGACCCCAGAGAGGGACAGTCATGAAGTTACCGGTGAAACGAAACCGTATGAAAAATACGGAAAAGAAAAGGTTAAGCTCGAGGAAGAAAGCACGTTTGACAAAGACAAAGATTGCTAGCTAAGCCGTGTTCGTTGTTAGCAGGCAGACTTAACACGTGTAATATTTTTTTAATTTCTGAAATATTTTTGGAAACACTACCACGAGAAATTCTATTATAGACCATATATGACCTTGCTTGAGAAAACCTTCACAGCTGGAAAAGTAAATTTGCAAGAAATGTGCTCAGAAGGCAGGTAGGCATAAATGAATCAAAATGGGCTTTTTGATTAAGTAGTTCTTGTTTTGTTAGCTATCAAGCCCTAAGTCCTTATACGGAGTTTTGCAGTCCAAGTATTTTTATTTCAATTTTGTTATGATGCTAACAACATCTTAATTAAAAATGTCCTTTGATGTCCTAATATGAAAGTGTATACATCGATTATTATGCAAATGAGCAAGTCATGAAAATATTTTTCTTAACCAGTTTTTATGAGGATTTCATTGATGACAGTTTCAGAGACCCATGAATACGTTCCAGTTTACTATTCTCATAAACACTCACGCCCCTAGACACAGCGACTTTGGTCGAATCATTGTTATGGTGAACTTTAACTTGCTTTTTCTCAAAGGTAAATGTAAATGTTTTTCTGTAGCGACCGTGTGGCCTCGACCCTGCTCATTTTTCAGTTAATTTATCAGGTTAGAGATCATTCTTCACCGTTGCCCATTTGAATGGGTGCCACGTCGTTTAAGGTCCCCGTGTGGGGACCTTGCTAGCCCGAGATTTAAACCTTTGAAACATAAGGCCCCACAATCGATATGCGAATCGGTATCCTCGCGCATAGGGGCGCATTGACGTACACTTTAACCAATGTAGCTAGCCTAGGCGCCATGAAGAGACCTATATCTTTGAAAACTATTTTATTATTTGTGATAGAAACACGCGGTTTTCACCTTATTATTCAGCAATTTAAGCCCAAACCAGTGCACTAACAAATTCCGTTTGAATTTTTTCCGACTTTGTGAAGGTTTTCTCATTCACGATCACATATTGCCGGAAAGATACGTGTAGGGTATGTCGATAATTTTACTGAAGTAAATGTAAATGTAGACGTTTTTCTATAGCGCCCATGAGACCTCGACCCTGCTCATTTTGCGATGAATTAACCAGGTAAGATTCTTCACCACCGCTGCTCCGTTTGAATGGGTGCCACGCCATTTAAGGTCACCGTGTACGAAACGAACGTGTTAATCCGAGATTCAAATCTCTAAAATAAGCCACGATCGGTATGCGAACCGGCATTCTCACCATCAGAGGCGCCTTGACATACGATTTAACCAATGTAGCTAACGAGGCCTGCTGAGATACCATGGCGAGGATTGTGACGTCAATGTGTGTCAGGTCAAAGTGAGGCCCCTTGACGTACGCTTTACCAAGTGTGTTTAACCAGGCCAGTCAGTAAGTTTAGTCTGTTTGAATGTTGAAAATGCTACTGTTGAAAGTTGTATGGACTGGTATTGGACATCTTGTCACTCTTGTTGTTGCAGGTCTTTGAGACTGAATCCCGTTGACAATTCTTGTGATATGAGTAGTAAACATCTTCAGACATTTTGTCTTCTAGAATCGACCGTCGATGCCAGTTTTCTTATTCAGTGTGCATTATTTATCATGTTACACTTTGTCAGAGTTTTGTACTTTGTGGTTATTTTTTGACTCTAACTTTCACAGTTAGCTGAAAGAAAATTGTTTCCAACTTGGTTGTCGTTTGACTGCTTGAGAGAGAGGTTTCATTTCCAGAGCTTTTCAGTGAGGAGAAGAAGAACAGGGGAGAAGAAGATGGGGAAGGAATAAGAAGGAGGACTCAGACAGCCACTTTCACTGGGCTATGGCTGGCCCGCTTTGTGCCACGTGGCAACTGGTGCTAGCTGTGGTCCCAGCAAACTTGGCTGTCAGAGGAGGAAGAGGGAGAGGAAAGAGAAGAAGAAGCCAGCCCTGACATTTAGAGTTTAATCTAACCTAAGAATTTCTATAGAGCCACTGTATAATGCTCAAGGCATCATCGATGGTCGCTGCTAAACAAAATCATTGTCCAAGTCAAATTCCACATGGCGTGTCTGGGCCGAAAAACCTAAGAGGACTCAGGAAGACACAGAGAAGTTTAGAAACACAGTTTAGAAGTCAGGTATGTCGTGGCATTATTTGCTTACTAAACGGATCTGTGTATACCTGTCCTGCCAAGCGGGGATGAGATAGTAGCATTGAACGGAAGTCGTATTGGAAAATTTTACACCCGTACATTTATGCCTTTGTTCATCTTTCAACACAGATGTGTCGAAAAGTGAAGGGAAATATTACTTATAATCTTTTGAATAAATTACGAGTTAATTTGTGCTTAGCCTAACGGTTGATCACTTAAAGTAGGCCTATCCCATATCCCACAAGTGAGACGTATAGGGGAGGCCCTCATTTCTTTTTCTTGGCCCTTGAGCCGGAAATGGACGAATCCCAGGGTCCAGTGCATCGCAGGACTTGCCGTTTACTTCCCAGCTCACGCCGGTACCAAATTATAGTGCTTGGTGACAGAGGCACGGTGTGCTAAAACAACTCGCCCAGGGTCGTTACACGGAGTCGAACCCGCAACTGCATGATCATTGACGAAACGCGTTACCGATAGACCACCGTGGCGTAGTGGGCGATAAATTAGTATTCTAGTGGCAACTAAGTGTAGGACTGTAAACTCGAAGGTGGGGTGTTCAACGCCGACAGCGAGAACAAGAAGACGAGTAAAGATTTCTGTTCGACTGTCGCCTTTTATCGCTCTGGTATAAACAGAACCCGCCCTAACAGCTCTCTCTGTGTGTCTGTTTCTGTCTGTCTGTCTGTCTGTCTGTCTGTCTGTATGTCTGTCTGTCTGTCTGTCTGTCTGTGGTCCTATGGTCCTCTAGCAACCGGACTTGGTCCTTGATATGGTATCTTTGAACTACCCCAATGACTTGACGCAGCCCTCGTGACTGAGCTGGTGCCCTGCGATTAGCTTCTCAGTAACGCTTTAGAAATTTTGAGATTACGATTAAACTGGGTACATCGACCGCACACTTTCGGCGGGAAGGAGAGGATGGGCCATGTAGTTTCTCTACCACTGTACTAGGTCTCTCTCTCTCTGTGTGTCTCTCTCTCTGTGTCTCTGTGTCTCTCTCCGTGTCTCTCTCGCTCTGTCTCTCTCTGTATATATACTGTACTAGGCCTATATATATATGTATATATATATATGAGAGAGAGGGATAGAGAGATAGACAAAGAGGAGAGGCCTAGTACAGTGGTTCAGAAACTATGGACCGACCTCATGTCTATAAATTATGGGGCCATTAATTCTGTTTGGACGGAGTGCGTTGAGCTAGCGCTTAGATCGCTTGAGACGCCTATGTTTAAGTGCAGAAAAATAGGCCTGCAGAAGCCAGCTATAGACCTACACGTCATGTGCATACGACTTAGGCTAATTAACTAATTAGCTTTTTTCGTCGCTTTTTCTAATAAGCGTTTTAAATTATAGAATATGCAACCGTATACTATATATATATATATATATATATATATATATATATATATATATATATATATATATATATATATATATATATATATATATATATATATATATATATATATATATATATATATATATATATATATATATATGCAGACCTATATATTGTGTACATGAATAGGCAATGTATAGGCCTACATACGAGAGTATTTGTAGGTGGGCCTGTATCTAGTTTGTTATCGTAGTGACTGAACTAAAATGAGCTGTATGATTTTGATTTCGGTGGTTAATGTGATATGTTACAAGACATAGACCTAGCTTGCCATATTCACATCGTAATCTCGAGATTTCTACAGCTCTCAACGAAATCTAAGTCGCGGGAACCAGCTTATTCACAGGCGCTCAGTCAAAAAAATCGTTAGATAGGAGGATCAGAAACGGTTCCAGGTCAAGATGCAAGACCTATTTTAATCATGGTACTAAAAGTAACACAAAAGAATTAATTCTACGGATTTGATTTGATTAAGCGCCAGTGAAGAGGTATGTGGTAGCCTAGGCGAAGCTTTTGCGTGGTGCTGAGAAATTTTGAAGATTTGCATTATACTGAATTCAACGCGTGCAGTTGACTATTACTACGATGCAAGGCTAAAACACATGCATGAAGGCAGAAAAGTTGCATTGTTATTTACAATTTTAACCTGTTTGCCACTGGTTCGGAAAAAGAACGGCGCTACAAAACTACATTTTTTTATTAATACGGCCATCGTTCAGCACTAACTTGAAAGTTTTGTAATCTTTGCTGACACAGTTTTAAGCCAATCTATGTACACGTTACATGTTGAACCACGGCAACGCTGTTGTCTCATGGCCAATGAAAGTACTCGTTATAAGCGGAGGCAGGTGCTCGTCCGCTCAGCCAATCGGAACGATCGTTTCATTGCCTGGATCTGCCATGTTTTCGAACATAATAATCGGCTGGAAAGTTTAACAAAACATGTCTGTTAGAAAGCAACCTAAAGCAATCGCAATACTCTGATTAAACACAGTGTTGACGTGCGTATTTGTTTACTCCAACTCTAGACTGACCACGGAATTGTTGCTTTTATTTGTTATCGATTTAATCATTTCTTGTACGACGCCGGGTGTGTCAAAAGAGGGTTTCAGTACAATCTCGGCGCTATAAAAATCCGATGGGCAATTGCTGCGTCTACAGAGATCGGAGGTCGACTGCGGCCCTCTACAAGCCGGCTCCGAGAGAACAGGAAGAGGCTGATGGGCTGCACGGACCTCTTCAGACGAACTGTGTAAAAGAAAACAACCGAACCAGTTCTTCGAATCTTGGTCTCCAGCATATCAACGAGAGAGAACCAGACGGTAAGCGCAACTCGTCGCCGTCGAAAATAAAATTTGCGTGTAAATCGTAATTGTGATGGTAATTGTAAACTCGAAAATTGATAATGTGCTGCCTAAAAACACCAGCTTATTCTAGAATGCGGTATGAATTCAGAATGGTTGTCCATACAATTCTGAGAACTTCTATATCGCCACTTTAATAAGGCTCAAGGCATCAGTTGATGGTCGCTGCTAAGCGAAATCGTTATGCAAGCCAAATTCCTTGGTAAGTCCGGTTGAAAAATAAGAAGGGAGCCCGAGAAGATATGGAAAATCTAAGGAGGAAATGAGTCCACGAAGATATGAGGTTTTAATGAGGTCTGAAGGTCAAAACAGTATGAAGAACAAAATCCGGTTGCAAGGAGACCAGAAAGAGAAAGAGACAGCTGAGCTGTTACAGTGGATTAATTGATGCCGCTTCTACGCAAGTATTTGCATGCAGATTAATGATGTCCTGGTTTACGATGTGCTGAAATAAATGCAGCTTTAGCTTACGGTAACATAGTATTTATAGAATTTGGTTACCACTGTGCAGTTTTGATCTGTGCATACTGTGTTCTTGAGAATTACTTGATATTCCAAGAGAGTAAAGTTGCCACAGCGTTCAGTTTTAGTGCTCAAGTTTTCTAATTTAATCTTTGTCGAATCGAGCTAGTTGTGTGAATGGATCTCCAAAAAATGACAGTGCTACAAAAGGAGATTTTCCGCATCGATCACAATCTGTTTTTCAGAACTCGCTTGGACACAGTAATCTTTGCTGATACGGTTCTAAGCCAGTTGTCATAATTGCATGTTTGACGTTTCCATTTAATTTTCACAAGTACATTACATTATAAGGCCATGGTACATTTTGAAAAATGTGTGCCCTTTGCAGGATTTTTTCTGGGTCTGAATGTGTGATTACTTCCTTAGACATGTTTTAAATGTGCTGGCTGAGTGGAAAGAGGTGGTTGAAATTAATGGGTGGGTGAGTTTTTTGAATGAGCAAGGGAGAGATTGAGTGATTGGGTTGGTTGATAATTATAATTGAATGAAGGGCTAGGTTGACTGAGTTAATGGGTAGATGGGTTGTTAAAGTAGTGAGGGAGTGATTGAATGAGTAAATGGGTGGACTGGTGAGTGAGGGAGAGATTGAGTGAGTGAATGATTGGGTGGGCATTGGTGGCGATGGTAGCGGAAACCAGGAGACAGCCTGCAATGGTTTTGTGGCTAATTACTAAAAAGGTGTCCTGTTGTTGGATTGATATGGTATGGTCATGTCTGCCCTTTTTTAAAAAGCCTTGAAACTGAGACCATAAACTTCTAAGGAGTTCTAATTAAGGCATTTAGTCATCTGCTAATTTCAGCCTTTCTTTCATGAATCTGGCATTCAGATCCTCTGTGAAAAGTGACATTTCCTTATCAATCCATAAAGCTGTTGTCTTACTGATGTTGCTTCAACCAAAAGGTCTGTCAACCCAAGAGTACTTACTGTTCTGAGTACAGTACTGCACATGGAGCTTGGCACTTAGATGCCTAGACTTTGTAAAAAATAAGTCATGCTGTGTTAGATCTTTTTAAGATATCAGTGTTTGAGAAATTCTTTAGAGATGCTTCATAAATGTACAGTTACATACATACATACATATGTATATATACATACATACATACTTACATATATAGATACATATGTACATATACTCTTATGTACATACATACATGCACACATATTGGTACATATGTACGTACTGGTGCATACAAGTTTTCCAGGTCTTGTATCATATGTGTGATATACTTCATTGGTTGGCTGTTCCACTGCATATTAGGTTTAAGATTTTGATGTGGGTCGGGTTATCCCGGTTTGGGGCCGTGCCTGCCTACTGCCTATTTCCGGGAGCTCAGCTTCCCCATTTCAGGGTTGACTAGCTGCAGAAATCTGCTCTCCATAGCGCCCAGGGTGAGCATATTCCTTTGGCATTCACTTCAGCAGTGCAACATTGTGTCTTTTAAGTGGTTGGGCCATATACCTGGAATAGCCTCTCTCTGGACCTCCTTGTCCCTACAACCAGGGCCACTGCTTGTGCCTTTCACAAACCCTTGAAAACTGTGTTCTCTTTTGCCAGGGCTTGGCTGGGAGTGCCTGTGAGTAGATATCTTGGAGGGGCGCTATATAAATGCTCAGAATGAATGAATGGATGAACACGTACATGCATACAGGTGCGTAAATACATTAACACATTTATGACAGGCGTGTCTGACCTTTTGGGGTGAAGGGCCACATTGCCTTTTTTCTAAGATTTCGGTGGCCGAAGACAAAATTTCATCGACAGTCGAAACAACGTGATGCATACTAATGAACAATACTTTTATTTGCCTACCTTAAGGTCAAACATATTTGCATTTTTGCTAGTTTTTTTGTACTAATGTCATGTGAAGCAAAGAATTTTGTGGGAAATTTTCAAGTCTGCATTGTTAGCAAGTAAGCAGTTCACAATTTTAAACAAAATATGTTTTGAAAGGTTCAGTGGGCCAGATGAAACGTGGCCTGCAGGCTGTGTGTTGGACAACCATTTTTTATGAAATAAGCAGTTGCCTTGTATAC
The DNA here is from genome assembly GCA_964023275.1 of Norana najaformis. Taxonomy (NCBI): domain Eukaryota; kingdom Metazoa; phylum Annelida; class Clitellata; order Crassiclitellata; family Hormogastridae; genus Norana; species Norana najaformis. Next base: position 29,313,893 of record OZ029919.1, read on the forward strand.
TGTGGAAATACAGCAAAGGTGGTTGATTAAAGCACAGCTGATGCTGTATTTTAGATTCTGCCGATGATCCGTCGGTCCATCCTCAAACAAGTACGATCTTCATCATGAGGTCAACCAGTGAAAAGCACAGAAAAAGTGAGCAACTGGTCTTCACTTCAAATTTCAGCATTTTCTGATATTGGAGACTCAGATTCGCTTTGCTATCTGAATTTATGCATGTTACAATTTTTGTAATAGTGATAATAATAATAATAATGGTTTTTGGAATGAGGTCTGGTTTTCCAAAAGTAACATTTCTACCGTTTAATATAGATTTTTCACACCTATCATGGGTAAAAATATAAATAATAAAAAAATAGCGATCAGTAGACACATTCATACCAGCTGTAATTGGGCATTGCATTTATCAGTTAATCATCTAGACAAACTTCAAGAGCATCTTGAAGATCATTATTCATTAGCTGATTGATATCTTAAAAAATGTGGTTTCTGGTGGATATTTTAATTGAGTTACATACCACACATACCACAGAGGTTAAAAGTTCATTCAAAAGACATATGTAAACATAATACCAGGCCTTCATTTATGTCTGATCCAACATACGGACATTAGGGAGACATTAACTTTTTTTAACCACAGGCCCTATACCAGCAAAGAATACATCCAGAACTCTATAAATATGTTTGTAATTTAAATATAAATATATATCTGCTGTAAATGTTTGTGTATTTGCATACATGTTTCTGGTAATTTCTTCTACACAGATCACAAACGAAGGAGGAGTCACTACGACAATCATCATCAGGTCTGTTTTAAGTCCTGCACTCTAGAAAGCCATTGTGGGGCTCATAGCTATAGCAAAGATTCTGATTTAAGAAGGAACGTGGAGCCATAAAATGAATTCAGAATTAGAACATGACCTCAGCACAGTGCAAGCTCATAGTAAGGCTTCAAAAGATAATGTTACAAGGAGGTTCTAATGTTTGTCATGAGCCGTGGTGGTCTATTTGTAACGCATTTGGTCAGTGATCGTGCGGTTCCGGGTTCCACTCTGTGTAACGACCCTGAGCAAGTTGTTTGTGCGCACCATGACTCTGTCTCCAGACAGTATAATTTGGCACCGGTGTAAGCTGGAAAGTAAACGGCAAGTCCTGCAATGAACTGGCCCCGTGTCCAGGACCTTGGGATTCGTCCATTGCCGGCTCAAGGGCCAAGAAAAGGAAATGAGTGCATCCCCTACGTCTCTCTGAAAGAGCAAGCTTAAGAGACTGCTTCTCTGCCTTTTGTGATGCTACCTTAGGGAGCCGTATCAGTTGTTGCATTATGCTGGTATGTTACCATGGGTCAAAGCCTGAAGTCAAGTGAAATTTGTGATTGATATTAATGACTGGGTCATTTCAGAAATCTTGTTGTAATGAAGCATGTAATTTCTAAGCTAATCTAATCTAAAGACTCCTGTAGCACCGTTATCCTAATGCCCAACGCATCATTCGATGGTCACTTAAGTCAGAATTGCAATCCAAATCATGATCCACTGGGGAAGATGGGTCAAATGCTGATAGGTCAGAGAAGTAGTTTTTAAGTTTGATCGCTGATGTTTTAATTGGTAGCAACGTGACTACGGCCATCTGTCGAAGAAATTCAGTTCTTGTTCCACGATCCTTATTGACGACTCGACCGTGAGCCAGCCAAACCTGAAGAACACAATACGAGCCGTTGCCTTGGCGATCTATTTCCACATTAAGAACCGGGATCATCGGGAGATGCTGCCAAACGAAGACAAAGCCCTCGATGTCTTCGACGAAAAGTTGAATCCTCTTTCGGTCAGTCTTTGTTCGCTGAATTGGAATGGTAGCTTGGAATTTCTTCTTTTATGATTCTGGCCCACTGTGGTAAAAGGAGCCCCCTAAATGTGTCGTAAGTAAGTAAGTAATGCATTTGTTAACGAGCTAAGTAGCGTCCATCGGCTGAGGGAGGAATTGTAGGCATGGGTGGTTCACAGCGGTCAGACAACAAACACGAGATGATACAAATAGTTTTTGAGCTGCTTTGCGAATATGTCTAGCGAGATATTGTTGTGAGTAATGTAAAGAAGAGACTGTTCCAGATGACTGGTGCAGAATTGCTGAATCCACAACGTGGATTCAGCATTTTGTTGCTGTGGGTTAAAGCATGATTTCAGAGTTCCAGAGAATACAGTGCAGTTTTCATTGAGTGAAACTGCTTCATATGAGGATTGTTTTTATTAAGCCAGATCAGTGGAACAGTTCATGTGGCATTGCTGTATCAATATGTAGAGGTCTGGGTGAAAATCAGGCTACCTTGTAATATAATGTAATCTAATCTAATCGAAAGACTTCTATAGCACTGTTATCATAATATCCAAGGCATAAATCATAAACTGTTGGAGAAGCCGGGTCGAATTCCGATAGATTAGAGCAACCAGAAGCCAGGCTGCGGTTAGTAAGCAAGTTGGAAGAGACATGTCTTAAGTTTAGAACTGAATGACAGCAAAGAATTGGCAGAACGAACTGAACTGGGCAGAGCTAATAAAGAGTGCAACTGGGTTGCTAAGACTCTGAAACATATGGCTTGCTGTTGTTGTCCAAAGCTGTAGGAATTATAGAGGAATGGTCGGCTATTCACAGCTGCTGTGACACAGTTGTAACAAGTCCTGTGTCTATTTCTTTTGTAATTTTTAACTGTTTTGTAGAGATGTTTTGAGGGCACTTCTGATTGAAATATCCTACGATCTTTGTTTACGAGAGGAATCTTTTAAGTACTTTTAGGCAGGGTCAGGCAAGCAGACGGCCAATAAATCACTTGTTATCAACTGTAGTGGCATTCATGCAATGACGGAGCAGTCATGAAGTTGTGAACAGCTTTTAACTGCAATGCTATTCATGCATTAAATGAGCAGGCCTGAAGCTGTTGCAGCTGTCGACATACTTCACCACTAATAATTTACATGCAACTGTGCTAGAATTCAAAGGCCGATGGTATAAACAGTCAATGACCATGCTGCCTAGTTTGTTTATTTTTTCAGAGCATTTATATGGAGCCCCTCCTAGATATTTACTCAGTAGCCCTCTTGGTTTATCGTATAAATTGTTGATTGCAGAAATTTCTGGTCGTGTTGATATTAGTTTTGATTGTTCTTAGTTATGTTCTTGCAACAGAAAGAACCAATTCCGAACGATTACTTTAGTCGTGATCCAGAACACAAAACAATCTATCGGTTCATTCGAAACCTCTTTCACTCGGCCCAGCTGACGGCGGAGTGCGCTATTGTGACGCTGGTAGGAAATTTTTTACATCCAGCATTCCTCTGCTTGTTGCAGTAATAATCTTGTCAACTAGTATCAGTCAACTTGTTTATCTTGACGTTTATGGGATCTTTGAAAAACTTCTCAGCAACGCTGTGTATGTTTATTTGTATGTTTATTTGTATGTTTATTTGTATGTTTATTTGTATGTTTATTTGTATGTTTATTTGTATGTTTATATGCATCAAGACATTTAATAAAATGTGTTTTCAGTACCTCACAAACATGCTGTACTGAATGTGCCAGATCTGAGATCAAGAATGACGCAAGTTGAAAACGTTTTCCATCCCAGCGTCTGCCATATGTGACCGACAGTGCACAAAAATACAGATATATAAATATACTTACAATACATAAATATACAAAATACTTGCCTACATATCTGAGCGTTTATGTGGCACTTTTTAAGACGCAGTAGATTCATGATCAAGAACGTTGCAAGTCCAAATTTTGCCCACCATGGCGTCTGGTATGCAAGACTTTTTGACAAGAGACTCCGTCAAAACTGACAGTCTTTTCATTTTACCTACTGTTAAACTTGAACTGTTTAAAAGTAGTTTTGTGGATCAGTGTCTTTTTAGTTATATTTAATCTATCTATTATATTTACCCATGCTATAATCTAATTCAGATTTGTATTTAATGATTTATACAATGTTATGCAGTTGCCTTGTCAGTTGCTGATAAGAGTCTCTTATTAGTCTCTACTCACTCACTTGCTCATTCACTCACTCATTCACTCACTCACTCATTCACTCATTTACTTATTTACTTACTTATTAACTTACTTATTTACTTACTTATTTACTTACTTACTTACTTACTTACTTATTTACTTACTTATTAACTCACTTATTAACTTACTTATTTACTTATTTATTAACTTATTTATTAACTTACTTATTTACTTACTTATTAACTTACTTATTTACTTACGTATTTACTTATTTACTTACTTATTTACTTACTTATTTACTTACTTACTTACTTACTTACTTACTTACTTACTTACTTATTTACTTACTTATTTACTTACTTGAAACATTTCTAAGAATCTGCTTAAGTTAGGTCTGTTTTGATTATGAGTCGTAGTCGAGCGCCTGAAAGTAGGCTGCTTGCCGCAGTTCTGATTTTTTGGGTGCTGAAGAAACGTGGAGTCTTACAGTCTTGATTATAAATGGCGTCCATTTATATCAATCAGTTTCTCTATTGTTGAGCAATCATGTCGGCAGACAGCGAATGAGAAAAATCTGTTTATCATTGATATAGTTGACTCTGCTATCAGAGACCCTGGCCTGGTAATCGCTCATCTGCTCTCCTTTAACGATCATTTGGTAGTTCGTGTATTGTATTCAAAACATTTTTATGGCACAATTTATGGACCTCTGGAAGACATTATTACAAAAACAACAGTAAATCGCTTGAAGAAGTCTTTGCCAGATACTTTCTTGCAGTTGCCATAACAACCGAAGAGGTGAATAAGTCAGTTTGCCTAATTTACATGGAATCGATTTGCAAGAGTGATTTGCTCTGACCTTTGCTATTCTTCTGTGCACAGCACGAGTTTGTTTATGCCGTGGCAGCCATGTTGTCAGCCATTGTGGATGTTCGTTGGACCATCTCCACTTGTTTTGTCCATTTCTCTGTTTATTAGTACCCACAGCAAACAGATATGGCACACTGGTAACATTTACTAACACCTGGTGTAAGTACCTGTATTATTGCAGAGCGTCATCAATTTCTCTAAACATAATACTTGTCTCTGCTGTTACCTCTCAGCTGTGGCCGTGTAGCTGTTTCGTGGATCCACGCACCGCAAAAAATGGTCAAACTATTGGATTCATACAAACAATCTTTTAACACAGCAAGTTCAGAATTCAATGAACTGAATATTCAGCTTTGATGGAACATTGTTTGCCTCTTAGTTTTGAAATCTGTGGCACTTCAGAAACCAGGGCGGCCGGGTAGATTTAGGACTTCCTAAGTAAAGCTTGTATGTCTTGTGTTATAGGCTTGCAATCAGTCAGTTCATTCCATTGTTAGATCTGTTGGCTGAAATGATACAGCAGTCCAAAATCAAGACAACTTTTTGTGGTTGCATAAATTTGTAACTGTGTGTGTATGCGTGCATTTGTATAGCACCTTTTACGATTTGTAACTGTGTATGTATGTGTGCATTTGTATAGCACCTTTTACGAACCTGTCCAAGGCCCTGTGTTGCGGCTATGTAACAGATATTAAGAGATGCATTTGAAGGTTATGGAGACCGAAATCTTGTGCATATTTTCGGTGGAAAATTGTTCAGAAGTGACAGTTACTGTTGCTGACTGAAATTGTTGCCTTATGCATTTTGTCAACTGCGCGATAGAAGTAATTAGATTTGATTAATCAGAAATAAAAGAAAGCACAACTTGCTTGGTCTGTCATACGGGTACGAAGGCAAGAAGGTAACAAGCATTGATTATTACCGTTGCTTTGTTTGCTTAGGTTTATCTGGAGAGGCTGTTGACATATAGCGACATGGAGTTGGCTCCCAACAACTGGAAGAGAACGGTTCTAGGTGCTATCTTGCTGGCCTCCAAAGTCTGGGATGACCAAGCCGTCTGGAATGTTGACTACTGTCAGATTCTTAAAGAAATTACTGTAGAAGATATGTAAGTCTTTTGCTTTATTAATGTAATGTAAATTGTTTGTGACGTAAGTAATGTACACTGGGAACTCCTTAGTACTTGCTCCATTATAACATGAACTCTGTTATAATGTGCTTGTAAGATGCCATACAGCATCTTTGGACAACCATCTGATGTGATAAATAAGCTGGTGCTCTCTGATTAGCTTTAGAGTAGCGCTTTAGAAAGTCTGGAGGTTACGTTTATGATGGGCCCAGGATTGGAATGCAGTTCACAGGGTGAAAGGTGAATGAACCCCAAATGTAGTTCTGTGTAGAAAATGACCTCATTATAATGATGACCTTGTTACAAGACGGTTCTTGATACGGCTCCCGATGACTGCATTATGAGTTTCTGGTATAAAGTAATGAATGTAATATAACTATTGTAATTTATTTCATGTAATTTAATTAATGCAATGTAACTTTTGATGTAATTAACTTTTAATGTAGGGTAGTCCGATAGACTACAACCCTGGTCATAAGATTAACCCTGGATGAAGCTCCTTTGCTTGGACTGAACTTCTGTCTGAGACCCTGTCATGAAGGAAGACTTTTCCAGCTGTTCTACCACCATTGGCCTAGAGAAGATCTTCTTCTTAACGAACTCTTAAAGTCACTTAGGCTAGTGAGTAGCATCTTTAAGAGATCCTTGGAAGATGCATGTAAAGTAAAGTAACCCGTATCCCACTGTTGAGACATAGAGGAGGCACTCATTTCCTTTTCTTTAGGCCCTTGAGCTGGCAATGGACGAACTGGACAAATCCCAAGGTCCTGGACACGGGGCCAGTGCATCGCAGAACTTGCCATTTTATTCCCGGCTTACACGGGTACCAAATTATACTGACTGGTGACAGAGGCATAGTGTGCGCAAACGACTTGCCTGGGGTCGTTACACGAAGTCGAACCCACAATTGCATGATCATTGACTAAACACATTACCAACAGACCACCGCGCCAAATTTTAAGAATTTTGAGTGGTTCTTGACAGAGATAAACAAACGGAGCTGTGTGTTTGCAGGAATGAACTGGAGAGACAGTTTCTGGAGCTTCTCCAGTTCAACATCAACGTCTCCTCGAGTGTCTATGCCAAGTACTATTTCGATTTAAGAGCTCTTGCTGATGCTCACGATCTCTCTTTCCCATTTGAGCCGCTGAGCAAAGATCGGGCAGTAAAACTGGAGGTAAGATGTGCTTGCTTTCTGTTAGGATTTAGATGTGTTCCTTGTTGTCGTGATTATCGTACTAATCAATGCGTCAGTCAGCTTTGTGCTTCAACTCTATGAAAAGTTTTTAACCTAAATTAACGGCACTATATGAATGCCTAGTACATGCATACATACTTACTCATGTACATACATACACATTGTGCTTTGCTTTTCGCTGTTTTATATGCATTGATATTTGTCAAGTTTGGGCATTTGTTTCTGCACTCTTAAGGATTACTTACATACATACATGCGTTCGTAGATACATACATTAAATATACATATGTACATACATCCATGTTGCATACAGGCATACAGTGCTGACCCATTTATGCATGATCGTTTGGAGACAGTTACCTTGAGCATGTATTAACAAACCCGAGTTAAAAGGGCCAGGCTGAAATACAGTAGTGTATGATTCATGGAAGTCTGATATGAAGGCCCTTGCACTGTAGCCCACTACCAGACAGTTTTGTCCAATTACTTTGAAAGGTCATATTGCTGTCTTGTTATGGGCCAAAATGATTGATTTAGTACCAGAGAATTTATGCTTTCGACTAAATTAACATTCAGAGTAATTGGACAAAACTGTCTGGTAGTGGGCTACAGTGCAAGGGACTTTGTATCAGACTTATATAAATAATACACTACTGTTTTCAGAAATAATTTTTATTTTAAAGGTGAAGTCCTTGCTTTTGACTGCCAAACCTGTTGGTGCACGGCTGTCTAACCTTAGCTAAAAGACCTGCTGGTTTGCTAGACTGGCTGTGGCAGACAAAGGCCTAGAAAGATATACCATCTTTCCTTAGTATGGATTAACAAACTCTCTGGTTGAATATCCTATACCCTCAGTGCTACTTAGATATTGTACTGCATTGTATCAATTCTATTTGTCCTCGAGTGTGTCCTAAAAAGAGATATATCTACAGTTTACTTTTTTATGGTTTCCTTTTTTTAGTGGGGTTATGTTCCCAGGTGTAGTTTAACCAACCCTTCAGTTGGATATGCTATACCTTCTTGAGTACCATAATTTATCTCAGCTACTGTTTCAAATTGGGACTTACAGTTTATAAAACATTGAGCTATGGCCAACCACAATACTTAAAATCAGTCCTTACTGTATTCCCAAGACTTACCATTATTCAGCAAGATCATCTGTTTGTCTTTCTCTGGTCATACGTTGGACTAAAACCGTTCTGGGTAAACAGGGTTTTTCAGTCGATGGACCCAAATTTTGGGAATTCCCTCCCAGTGTCTGTTCGTTCTGCTCAGTCGCTTTTGTCATTTCGTTCTCAACTTAAACTTACCTTTTTCGATTTGCTTATCCACCGCAGGCTGCCTCTCTGTCCTGTGGACTGACCTTCTGGATACTGACCTGATTGCCGCTTGGCTTTGGTGTGTCTTGTGCATTAGACACTGGCGCATTAGAAGTTTCTAATTATTATTATTATTACTAGGTATGGTCCTGGAGACATGTGCAGTTGCATTCTGCTCTCGTGCTTTGAAACTGTACTTCTAGTCTGCAGGGCTTAACGCCAGCTGTAACCAGCGACTGTTGCTGCCTACTCTGGCAGCTGATACAGGATATCCAAAATGATGAAGATGAGATTAAATATTAGCTGGTGTGGTGTGTGTATTGATTTACAAACGTTCTGCTATGTAGCACTACTAATCAGCAAATTCTTGTATTGCATGCTAACATTCAGGCAGCTGATCAGGATATCTAAAATGATGAAGATGAGATTAAACATTAGCTGGTGAGGTGGTGTATTGATTTACAAAAGTTCTGGTACATAGCACTACTAATCAGAAAATTCCTGCATTGCATGCTAACACATGTTGTCTGTTAAACAGGCAACATCAGAAGACGTGCTGCAACCACATGTTAAGCAGATTCACGTGTAAATTGGTCGCGTGTAAACGGGACACGTGTGTACATTCATGTGTTGCTACAAGGTGCTTGTTGTTTATTGCAGGCCATGTCAAATCTTTGTGAAGGGCGGCTGAAAGAGACTCGGCTGTGTCGCTCGCAGAGTTTGGATGGCATTGCATCGAACCCACGCCACAGCAAGGCAATTCTCTCATGACAGGTGGCGCCACACTACCAAAGCTCGTTAGCTTTTGACTGGAATTCCGCTGAAGCTGATGTACTGCCACTAGGTGTCACCAGTCTGTTACCTTTGTCATCTGGTCTGCACGTAAAGGCTCTGACTACTGAAATTCGTAATAGCGACGTGTAGAATACATTCTCACACTTAAAATCATGATACATTACCAGCGTAATATAATTGCTTATTAAGGTGATGATAGCATCGCTTATTCGAGCAACGTGTTTTACAGGCGGATTTCCGCTACACTGAAATGCTTCTACCTAGCATTATGCAATGCAGTTTGGCACACATCTTAACGTTTTAAACTACGCGCACACCCTAACGACTTTCATAACTTCAGAGTTAGATTGTCTCTCTTAGGTCAGTCTAAATGCCAATATTCTTGTTTCTTTTTTCATCGATTGTGAGGTGATACGGTTGCCAGACTTTTATATTCTCAGAGGAAGAGTCAAACTTTTCATCCAATTCATTTTCTTTTCTCTGTTGGTTGTTGTGGGAAATGAAGCAGTCTTGAAGTTTAAGCAGCTGTAAACAATGCGTTTTTCGTTGGTGGATTGGAGTCGGGTCTGTTAAGCTCCATTTTATAACTGCTTTCTGTGCTAGTGATTGCTAAATGCTACTGGTAACTGCCGTTTGTGTGTGTAACAAGGTTGTATAGTAAATTATTTGTAATGCTTAACTGAGTATTTTATTGAGTAAGTTGCCAAGAACGATAAAACACTACTTGTGGTACTACTACCACATCTATTGTAAACAGCTTTAAGCTGCTTATGAGAAGATAGTTACACGGCACTTTTGAAAGGTTCTGAAAGGAGCTATAGCAATATTTGGTTACGTTTGATTACATTACATTGCATTGCGTTGAACAAAGCGAAGCTATGTGGTGCCTTTGAAGGTTTGATTATGTTCAATGCTGATGTCTGTGCTATGCGATAACACGGTTTAGGTTTATTTCTAGGTTTTTGTTGTGGCATTCATTTTAAAGTAATGTCTGCTTAAAGTGGACACTTGTGTGTTTAGTTAGCTCAGGCGTAAATTGTCTGCTAATAATGGGACATTTAGTGTGGCCATAGTGAAAGTTATTTGGCTGTTCGAAGCACTGGACCAAGATTTGTTAGCTAGTGTGACTGGTTGAAGGCAGTGACCAAGATCTTTGTAACATGTTTGTACCTTGTGATGTTTGAGCCTTGTGTGTTACTGCATTATGATGCAGTTGGTCGATAAATAATAGAATTTACTGACTATACAGTTCTGGAAAGTAAATGGCTTGTACTGCAGTGGACTGGCCCTGTTTCCAAGACGTGGGGATCAGTTCTTTCGTAATGTAGGAAAAGGAATGGAAGGCCTGCCCAAAGTCCGGCTAAGGGATTGAGACTTTGTACGAAGTCCTTTCTTGCAATCCCTTAAGCTTGCCCTTGATGCCACTATCAGTGCAAAGTGTTAGCGACTTGACTGTTATTACTGGCATATAAGGGCGAGTGACCTGTCCTCTTCCTCACCATCTGGTCTTCCCACCAGCAGTTTACTCTGTTTGTCTTGTGAGAGGCGCTATATAAATTGGCAAATACAGTTTAATGGCTGAGTTTGTTTAGAGGCCATGAATGGAGCAGAAATCTTGAAGTATTTTTAGTTCCTGATGGGGATTTGAACCCCAGTTCACTTCGTTTACAATCCAACACGATAACCGCTAGACTATAATCGCGAAATTGGATGTTTTTTTCTTCTGTTGCATTTTAATTTCATTATCTCCACCAAAAATAGCACAGCTTTTGCAAACAGAGCGAAAAAAGCCCAGTGTTGTTCATTGTTCTGTTGCGTCGAAGAGTTGAGATGTGAACACTCGCAAGTGTGTTTGAGTATGAACTTATCAGAGATTTCACAGATTTTGGGAAATTGGTTTTTTGAGGCATTTTCGTGATGTTGCCTGGAGGTGTTTCACTGCTTTGAAAAATTGAACGGGTATCAAGTAGTCATTAAATTAACCGAGCCTCTGGTGAAACCGGTATTGACCATGTCAAGAGCGTTGCTAGCTGACACGAATTGATTTGAATCAAAGATTAGAAAAATGAGTGGATTTTAAGTATGAAGCAGAATTAATTTTTTATATGATTTAAAGCTGTTATGTTTTTGTAAGTGTCATAAATGCTAACTGGTTTTCTCAATTTTAATTTCTCGACAATAAATTCCATATTACGGTTTTCACGCAGTGGATTTTTTAAGTCCGTTTAAAATCTGTCTTGTGTACATGTAGTTCACAAAGTACTACATTTAAACCAGTCTGTCTTATGTACATGTAGTTCACAAAGTACTACATTAAAACCAGTCTGTCTTATGTACATGTAGTTCACAAAGTACTACATTTAAACCAGTCTGTCTTATGTACATGTAGTTCACAAAGTACTACATTTAAACCAGTCTGTCTTATGTACATGTAGTTCACAAACTACATCATTTAAACCAGTCTGTCTTATGTAGATGTAGTTCACAAAGTACTACATTTAAACCAGTCTGTCTTATGTACATGTAGTTCACAAAGTACTACATTTAAACCAGTCTGTCTTATGTACATGTAGTTCACAAAGTACTACATTAAAACCAGTCTGTCTTATGTAGATGTAGTTCACAAAGTACTACATTAAAACCAGTCTGTCTTATGTAGATGTAGTTCACAAAGTACTACATTTAAACCAGTCTGTCTTATGTACATGTAGTTCACAAAGTACTACATTAAAACCAGTCTGTCTTATGTACATGTAGTTCACAAAGTACTACATTTAAACCAGTCTGTCTTATGTACATGTAGTTCACAAAGTACTACATTTAAACCAGTCTGTCTTATGTACATGTAGTTCACAAAGTACTACATTTAAACCAGTCTGTCTTATGTACATGTAGTTCACAAAGTACTACATTAAAACCAGTCTGTCTTATGTAGATGTAGTTCACAAAGTACTACATTTAAACCAGTCTGTCTTATGTACATGTAGTTCACAAAGTACTACATTAAAACCAGTCTGTCTTATGTACATGTAGTTCACAAAGTACTACATTTAAACCAGTCTGTCTTATGTACATGTAGTTCACAAAGTACTACATTTAAACCAGTCTGTCTTATGTACATGTAGTTCACAAAGTACTACATTTAAACCAGTCTGTCTTATGTACATGTAGTTCACAAAGTACTACATTTAAACCAGTCTGTCTTTTGTAGATGTAGTTCACAAAGTACTACATTTAAACCAGCCGATATATCTACGTTTCATGCTCATCCCTCATACCTACAAATATTGCACTCGATCAATGGACATGACTCTGTGCGCCGAACTTTATTGTAAGGCTCTCTGGCTTTCTCTGTTTGTGGTCCACGGCTTTGGAATTCGCTGCCAAGTTCTATTCGTTCTGTCGATTCTTTGATGTCATTCAGATCTGAAGTAAAGACTCGTCTCTTTCAACTTGCTTATCCACCGTAGCCTCGCTTCTGGTTTCTCTGACCTATCGGAGTTTGACCCAGCTTCTTCAACGGATTATGATTTTGAATTGCGATTTTTACTTGAAGCGACCATCGATTGATGCCTTGGGCAATACGAAGTCATTAGATTAGATTAGACTCATTTGGAGAGAGACAAGGGGCGTGGAATTTCACTCGTTGGGCAAAGGAATGATCTTCAGTGGCGTTCTTTTGGCCTTTTTAAACGCTTGAGGGGCGCGTCGTCATCTGGAGCTGTTCGGCGTGGTTGCTGCAGCAGGTAATTGCACATCTGTATTCAAACCTTCTTAATTTGCATGACATTTCGGTATTTCTGTCAAGAATTGAGATATAAGGCTAATTTAATCTCATGATTTCTACAGTGCTGTGATGTATATATATGTATGTATATGTATCTGAGCATTTGTTTAACGCCTTTTTGGAATCGATCAAAAGCGCAGTAAGTCTAAGTGATCTTACCGACCTCACCTTGCCTTATCTCACCTTACCTCACCGATCTTGCCTTGCGTTATCGGAGTTCTCACTTGACGGAACCCAGCTGTACGTAAATGATGTGAGTTTCCCGCCGGCGCGAACTTAACAAGTGCGCGCTGTTTACCTAGGCGGAATTCCTTCAGGTCCGTTTCTGGAATTCTTCGAGTAAGGAATGGGACCAAACTCGTCTGATCCGGGCTACGGACGCAGCCACGTACTCCACGTGTCAGTCTAGTTCTGCTACCTGTGGCTGCGTTTATTATCCTACTGCGTCGTAGGTTTTTGATAAGCCGACGATCAGAACCTATATTATAAGATATAGTATACTAGAGTATGCTTTGGTATGCTAAAGTATAGTATAGCATACTAGGGTAAGCCATTAAGGACGTCAGCAAGGATTGGGAGTGAGGGGTCATCCAAATGCGAACAAGGGGAGGGGAAGCCTTTCGATCCGAGGTCGAAGGATAGGCTGAGGCGCGAAATTCACAATTGTTCAAGCTGTTCACTTGCCGAGAATAGGCTGGGAATGTTTCTGCGTAGATATCTTGAAGGGTGGTACATTAATACTCTGAATGAATGAATGAATGAATGAATGAATGAATGAATGAATGAAACATCAATCCAAGGACAGGACCCCTTTTTAATCTCCGGTATTAATTTACCGACCGCGAAAGGTTGGATGACTTCTTGAGCACGGGGTGGCTTGACCGCTCGTGGAGTAGGCCTACCAGTGTCGTAACATGCTTACCCACGTGTAATATAATGTAATGTAACAAGCATTTATATAGCACCTATCAAGCATCTCTCACAAGCGCTGAAACAACTGTTAAACAGAAGCTTCTGGTTTCTCTGACCTATAGAAATTCGACTCGGCTTCTCCAATGGATTATGATTTTGATTACGATTCCTCTTGAAGCGACCATCGATTGATGCCTTGTGCTTTAAAATAACGACGTAATGGAAGTATTTCTGTTAGTGTCAACGCAGAGATCTTGTCACGTTGACGGACCAGTCCAGAGGCCACCCATGATGTGGTAACATTTACTACTAACTCGAAATGGAAAGCGATGAGACATACATGCATCCATACATATCAACATGCATACATTGCATTTATACACATTTACATGCATACATACCTGCATACATACATGCATACATACACACATACATACATGCATACATGCCTTCACACATACGTACATACGTACGTACATAAATATATTCACACATACAGAAATGCATGCATGTATACATACATACATATCAGCATGCATACATTGCATTTATACACATTTACATGCATACATACATACATGCATACATACATATACATGGTTACATGCATACATACATACATACATACATCCCTTCACACATACGTACATACATATATTCACATGCATGCATGTTCAGTATACATACATACAAGCATTGCATGACATTAGTTTGCTTTGTGAAGTAGTTTATAAGACGGCGCTATAGCAAATGTGAGATCCAATCAGTTGGAATGAATCAAATTAAATTGATTTTAAAGAATAGATTAGATTAGACTGGATAGCAAGAGATTACATAAGTTCCTAATGTATGGCCTAAAGGCTTCAGGTTTTCACATATAGGGCTATGCTCCTATTCACAGGTCGAACTTATAGTTAAAGCAGATGAAGAACGAGAACACTAGGGGCCGTCCATAAATGACGTCACGCACCTAGGGACGAGGAGGTCACACATCTTTGACGATTTGTGACGAAGGGGAGGGGGTGTTTAAGAAATGTGACGTCACATCATCACATCAAACATCAAAATGCGTAACTTTATTTAAAAATTTCACTCAATTAAACAAGTTCCACTTAATTAACAGTAATTGTTACCACAATTTAACAACACAATCCAAGGAGCAGATTTTCAATCATGAACCTTCAACGCATAAAGTTTTTTCGGGGGTGTGTGCAGAGCTTTGTGATGTCATATTTGAGGGGGTATGACTTTTGTGACGACGTGTGACGAGGGAGAAGGGGGTCAAAAATCGTCCTAAATTGTGTGACGTCATTTATGAACGGCCCCCTACATTAAGGAGCAAACGTACATTTTCAGAAACGTGTTGTCCAAGACATGCAGTTGAGCGACCGTCACTCGAAGTCGCTTAACCGGGTGCTAAATCTCGTAGCGTTCGTGTACAATAACGGCTGATTAACAACGCATATCTGTATGTTTACGCATGCATAATATTGCCGACTAAAAGACAAACAGACAGACAGACAGGAAGACACACAAACGGACGGATAGACAGACAGACTGGTAAATTAACAGTCCCGCAATGGATAGGAGGGATTAAAATGGGCTATAGTGCAAAAAATGCAGTGCAAAGCCGAGCAGATTGCACCTTACGCATGCATCTTATTTACCTAAAGACACCCATTCACCCTTCCACCTAAACCCACCAACCCCTGCAGGCTTGAAGAAAGAAAAACATCAACACATGACCACTACGAGTTATATGTCTATATATTATATATATATATATATGTGGATATGCATACATATACATACACACAGATATGTGTGTGTGTGCGTGCGCGCGTGCGTGCAACTGAGAGGAAGCGAAGGACGGAGAGAGAGGCAGAGAGGAAGAGAGGTTCATAGTGTATCAACGGAATTTGATCTGGTACTGCATATCATCAATTTTTCTCTCAAATACACACACACACACACACACACACACACACACACACACACACACACACACACACACACACACACACACACACACACATAACCATCTGCCTGTCTTTCCTTTCTTCCTCTCTGTGTCTGTTTCCCTCTTTACTTCTCTCCTTCTCTCTCTCTCTAGCTCTCTCTCTCTCTCTCTCTCTCTCTCTCTTTCTCTCTCTCTCTCTCTATCTATCTATCTATCTATCTATCTATCTATCTATCTATCTGTCTGTCTGTCTGTCTGTCTGTCTGTCTGTCTGTCTATCTGCTTATCTGTCTATCTGCTTATCTGTCTATCTGTCTGTCTGTCTGTCAGTCTGTCTGTCTGTCTGTCTATCTATCTATCTCCCTTTACCTTCTATATATCTGTTTCACTGCATGTCTATTAAAAATCATGGTGTAGTAATATATCAAACATTGTCGACGTCTCTCTCTTCCTGGCCTGTATCTCCTTCTATCCTTCTCTCTATCTCTGTCTAACTGTCTGCCTACGATTATCACACTGTATCCATAACATAAAACGCTGGCGATGTGTGTGTCTCTCTCTCTCTTCCTTGCGTCTACCTCCTTCTATCCTTCTCTCTATCTCTGTCTAACTGTCTGCCTACGATTATCACACTGTATCCATAACATAAAACGCTGGCGATGTGTGTCTCTCTCTCTCTCTTCCTTGCGTCTACCTCCTTCTATCCTTCTCTCTATCTCTGTCTAACTGTCTGCCTACGATTATCACACTGTATCCATAACATAAAACGCTGGCGATGTCTTTCTCTCTCTCTCTCTTCCTTGCGTCTACCTCCTTCTATCCTTCTCTCTATCTCTGTCTAACTGTCTGCCTACGATTATCACACTGTATCCATAACATAAAACGCTGGCGATGTGTGTCTCTCTCTCTTCCTTGCGTCTACCTCCTTCTATCCTTCTCTCTATCTCTGTCTAACTGTCTGCCTACGATTATCACACTGTATCCATAACATAAAACGCTGTGTCTCTCAGGATGTCCTGCGTTAGGCTACATTTAGGAGCGGCTGCCGGAAAACGTACAGTTCTAAGTTTTTGGGCCAGCAATTTCCGACTCCCGGCGTCAGGCCAGTGCTGGCTTGGTCGGGACTTTATCAAGGATCCGCTGAGCTAATTCATGGCGGTTACTGTGTCTGGGCTCACTATCTGTGCGGTAAACTTTGTGTAAAACAATCTTCCAGGCTGCACGCGCGCATAAAATGCACTGCTGTGCATATAATACAGCAGACACCGCACACTGATAGGATATTGTGAGAAAAGTCAATTCAGTGCGTCTGTGATACTTGAGGGGCCTGGGTTAATTGTCTGATGTCTGTGCATACACACGCACGTTGCCATATAAACCTCGGCAGGGTGTTGTGTGAACCTCTTAAAGAGGAAGTACGGTTAGATAAAAGTGTCTCGTTCCAACGGAATGCGCTTCTGTGAATCTGTTTGCTTGAGTATGCGGAGTTGCGATCGAAACGTTTTGCAGTAGAAAGCATTGAGTGTAAACAGGAATTGGGTGAGTTTTTTCGTTATTTGCTTTTTTCTTTCTTCCTTCCGTTCTTTATTTCCTTCTTCTTTCTTTCGTCTTCCTTTTCCTCTTGTTTTCTCGTTGTCTTTTTCTTTCTGCTTCTTCTTTTTCTGAACTTCTTAAATTTCTTGCTTTCTTTAGTTCTTGCTTCTGCTTCTCTTTTCCATTTGTGCCTTTTTCCTGACTTTTCTTTCATTCTGACTTTCCTTTCCTTACTTAATTACACTCTGTTTTCTTTTTTGCACTTTTTCTTGTTCTTGTTCTTCTTCTTCTTCTTTTCATCATCATCATCTTTTTCTTCTTTCTTTTTCTTCTTCTTCTTTTTCATCATCATCATCATGATCATCATCTTCTTCTTCTTCTTCTTCTTCTTCTTCTTCTTCTTTCATCATCTTCTTCTTTCTTTCTTTTTCTTCTTCATTTTTTCATCACCATCATCATCATCTTCTTCTTCTTCTTCTTTTCATCATCATCATCTTCTTCTTCTTTTCATCATCATCTTCTTCTTTTTCTTCTTCTTTCGTCTTTCTTTTTCTTCTTTTTCATCATCATCTTCTTCTTCTTCTCCTTCTTCTTCTTCTTCTTCTTTTCATCATCATCATCATCTTCTTCTTCTTTCTTTTTTCTTTTTCTTCTTTTTTTCATCATTATCTTCTTCTCCTGCTCCTGCTCCTACATCTCCATCTGATCCTTTTATTTATTCGATTAGCCACTGTCGATATGATCTCGTTTTAGTAACCTCATAGCAGATGACGGATTCAATTCGCCCTTCGAAAATTCCTCAAATAATTTTCCTTCCCCCGTTTGCAGATTGCAGACAAGGTTTAGGTCGCTATTGCAAATGGCGTTTGGCAAAAGCAGCGAATATCAGGAAGTGCGAAAGACGAATAACATTTGTGCAAAGAGAGAAGTCAAAGTTGATAACTTGCGTCTACAAGATCTGCAAGGTCTAGGCAATATGTATGCAATCGCAAGCCGTTATCTGTAACAACAATTCCTATGATCCGTTTTCGTAACGGTAATCGTTATCGTCGCTTTCGATAGCGCCAAGGTAAAGCTCTGTCGATAGAAGCACAAGAAGTAGGTAAGTAAGTAAGTAAGTAGGTGAGTAAAGTTAACACGCCATATGTCCATCGACTGAGCGAGGAATCGTAGGCGATTGAAGACACTGGCATTCAGAATGGTGCAGTCAGGTTGTCAAAATTTAGTCAGGAGACTGAGCATGCGTTCTTATATATAGTTTCTACAGGAGTTAGTCTAATCTTATGAAGATAAACTCAAAGGTGAATCAGGAAGATCGAACTGCTACTGTACACTTATAAGACGTGTCCTTTGAGGTTTGCATGCTCAAAAACATTATGCTTTGCAAGCTATAGGCCTTTATTCCCTGCAACTTTAACCCACTTCAATGCTGCTGCTTTCCACGGTTTTTTCACTGTGGGTTATTTACGAGTCGTAGCCGTCAATTCGTTGCAAAAAAGAGAGAAGGGTCGAGGCCATACGGTCGCTATAGAAAACCGTGTATATATACATGTACATGTCTCTACTGCATTTTGTTTTCTTGGGATAAATTTACACGACCTTTTGGTACTAAAAGGACTTTACAAAAACACATAGGTCTATATTTTTAGAGTATGGTAGGCTGTCTTTCATCAGAAATTGTAACATTACAGAAATTCAGAAAACTGATGCAAGTTTTATCAATACTGCTTAATGCTTATATTTTTCTGCTATTGTGAGTCAGTGAACGGACTCAATTCAATTCAAATTCAGTTCAATTCAAAGAATATGTAGACACGGGTCGCCACGACATAGATAAGGCATCCCTCTGTTACAGGAGTGGCCCGGAGCAGGACTCTTGCAAGGAGACTGCCCACGAGGGACTTGTCCAAGGTACACACTCGTCCATCGAGTGTATCGATACAGCTTCCGTCACAAGTTCAAAGATTGGTCTATACTTTTCAGAGTACGGTAGCACACACAATCGTCTGTCTTCCATCTTGCTTAACCTGTCTTCAGGTCTCAGGGGCTTCACAGATCCAGAATGGTTCTGTATAATGTATTGGAATTCGGTTTTGCTTGGAAGCTACTATAGTACGTTGATGCCGCTTACAGAATAAAGAAAGTTTCTAGATTGGATTGGGTCAGGTTATACCAATTATGAAAAGCGCAAAAATACCGAAAAGAACAGAGCATAAGTTACAGCCTCCAGACATTTAACCTATTCCGAAACAAATATCACTGCATACAGAGTTCACATGAAGTGATTCGGCTTCGGTGATAGACGTATATCGAATCGTCATAAATCACACACAACCTCCTAAAAATTCCCAGTTATATCTCAAAGCCACTGCATACCTAAGCAAATCCAACAGTCAAATCCGGAGGTTATCAATACCGGTAAACTGCGTAGACAATATGTTTCTCAATAAACCGTATTGTGTAGACTATGTAAAAAGGCTGCCATATGCTTTGCTTCAGTCTGCGTGCTTTCTATAAACAAGTCACGCAGGACCATGATTTGTTTACATCAGTAAATCACTTGGGCTTATCCTATCTAAACGGATCACCGATTATTGCAGTCAACGCATACTGCCATTATGCGTTGGTGCTACGCACCTGGATAATTATACTGCTCCTTTTGGCACCACTCATAAGTTCTAAACCCAGAGTCTGCAATAACTGTAAATGTATATGTTTTCTGTAAATATAAATGTAAATGTACACCGTTTTATATAGCGCCCGTATGGTCTCGATCCTGCTCTTTTTTGTTTTTCTTTGGTGCTTAGTTAAGTTTTTGTTTGTGTTTATGCACTGACATTGATTATATTAATTACTTTTATATTTTAGATTATTAATTGTTTTACTCAGTATTATGCTGTCACCTATTTGTAATCCATGATGTAAACAGGTACCTTCGTAGCGGAACTGCTTGTTCCCTTTAGGTCAGCCCATTGGCATCAATGTATGTGACAGACTGTGATTATATTTGTTAATTATTTTGGTGATCAATACAAAAATCCCTCTCTCAAATTAATTAATCGGGTGAGATCCTTCACCAGCGCTGCCCGTTTGAATGGGCGCCACGCCATTTAAGGTCTAGCCCGAGATTAAAATCTCTGAAATATAGCCACTGTCGGTATGCGAACCGGCATCCTCACCCACCGAGGCGCCTTGACGTACTCTTTAGTCACTGCTACTGAAGGTGTCGATGTTTTGTGTTTAGCAATTGTCATGATTCTTAGAAGCGAGTAGAGTCATTCAATAATTCTGCACAGACCACCGACCGGGATGAGTAACGCCGTGAAGCATTACATCAAGAAAAAGAACAGAAGCGACTCACGCAGAGGAACCTTTGCAGAAGCTAACATCAGGTTAATATATAAATATATACCTATACATATATAAATATATATATATAAACACCTATACATATATAATCAGTGCTTTTTCAGACGGAACGCTCCGGAACGGCGTTCCGGCACCTTTTCTCAGCTAATAAAAATAATTTAGTTTTTAATAAAAGAATTGTGTTACTAAGTTATTTTAATTATGTAATATAGTGTAACTTATTTTAATTCAATTTCAGTGTTTACAACTTTACACTGTCTTCAGTGTTTAGTGATTGATAAAAATAATGAAATTTTAACACAAAGTTCCATAATTATTTTTTCCAGAAAAAAGCACTGAATATAATATACTTATGTTATATAGGTGATCAACTGTAATACAATGCAATAAAATAACGCTATTCATTGTAATGTAATTGCAATATAATTTTATCGTAATGTAATATAATGGTCGTGGTAATATTCGCTGTAGTTGTCGCTGTAATGGACAATGTAACGTAAGAATGTAAAGTAATGTAACTAGGCATTTATGTAGCGTCATCCGAGTACCACTCGAAGGCGTTCTCTGCCAGTCCAAAAATGCAAGGGTTCGTTAACAACAAGTTTCTCAACAGGTGAATGAAGGTCGTGCCGCTGGAAGAGCCTCCATTGGTAAGCTCTCGCACACACGTTGAACCCGATCAAAAGCTGCTCCGTCAGCTCGTCAATTGAACCATGTAATCTAAGGTAGCAGTCATTGTAAATCGTCAAAGTTTCTCAGCGTCACACAATAGCTAGATTAGGGACACCGATTATTATGCAACAGGGCTTAGTCAAATCAAGTCTGTAACAGCCAGACCACAAGTATTTAGATCAGTGTCAGATCGAAAGAGACAGAGAGACAGAGACAGAGAGTCAGAGAAAGCATCAGACATACTTAAGACCGACATATCAGCCGATTTATACCTCTTAAAATTAAATGACAACTCTTTTTAAAAAATGTTATTTTATATAGCATGACACTATATCTTAATCATGAACTTATAAAACGCCTCTTTAAAAATTCGCCAGATCCGACAACATGAAAGTAAAATGGAACTACAAGGGTTTCACCCGCCGACGGACAGAAAGATCACGGGTTCATGTCAAAGGTTAGGTGGCAACCTAATCAAGAAAGTATGTACATAGACACTCAATAAAGCGCCTTTTAGTACCTAAAAAACGCTGTCTGTGCTGTCTCAGTGATATCATAGTCATTAAGAATGAACAGTTTACTAGTACACAGTGCCCAGATAACTAGAAAACTCACACTAGCGAGCTCTCGCATACACGTAGAGCCAAAGTAAATGATTTTTTATTTAGTTACAAGAAATCGGAATATAATGAAGAGTAGCGTAAATGATGGAAATGGTGAAACGTTGTGTAAATAATGAAAATGTTGAAACGCAGTGTAAATGATAAAAGTGATAGTGTAAATGATAAAAGTGATAGTGTAAATGATGAAAGTATTAGTGTAAATGTTGAAAATGATAGTGTAAATGATGAAACTATTAGTGTAAATGATGAAAGTATTAGTGTAAATGATGAAAGTATTAGTGTAAATGACGAAAGTATTAGTGTAAATGATGAAAATGATAGTGTAAGTGATAAAAATGAGTGGAAATGATTACAATTATAGTGGAAATTATGAAAATTATAGTGTAGGTGATGAAAATTATAGTTAAAATGATTAAAACGAGTGTAAATGATGAAAGTGATAGTGTAAATGATAAAAGTGATAGTGTAAATGATGAAAGTATTAGTGTAAATGATGAAAGTATTAATGTAAATGATGAAAGTATTAGTGTAAATGATGAAAGTATTAGTGTAAATGACGAAAGTATTAGTGTAAATGATGAAAATGATAGTGTAAGTGATAAAAATGAGTGGAATGATGAAAATTATAGTGGAAATGATGAAAATTATAGTGTAGGTGATGAAAATTATAGTTAAAATGATTAAAACGAGTGTAAATGATGAAAGTGATAGTGTAAATGATAAAAGTGATAGTGTAAATGATGAAAGTATTAGTGTAAATGTTGAAAATGATAGTGTAAATGATGAAAATGATAGTGTAAATGATGAAAATGAGTGGAAATGATGAAAATTATAGTGTAGGTTATGAAAATTATAGTGCAGGTGATGAAAATTATAGTTAAAATGATTAAAATGAGTGTAAATGATGAAAGTGATAGTGGATATGACGAAAATGATGAAAGGAATTGTCCGTACATGGGGACCTTAAATGAAACACGAGGAGGGTCGAGACCATACGGTCGCTATAGAAAAACGTGTAGGCCTACATTTACATATACCTTTTAATGGTGGAATCTGTGTAGCGGCGACTATCAGTGAAGACCACCAGAAAGGCTTTTAGCATGAGTGGCCCCTTGCAAGACTCCCTTAGGAAATTCATCAAGATGTCTGAAATGCAACGTGATAAAGTCAATCAAGACTCACCACCGGGTTATAATTCGTTCATTGTGGTACGAGAAGTCATTAGCTACGGCGGATTGCATTCCTCAGTCAAGTAGACATCAAAGGACCAAAGCGGAGCTAGATAATGATACTAAGGGGAACATGGAAAGGGAATTACCGGCGAAGGAGACTGCTGATGATGCTCAAGAGAAGATGGGACCGACTGAGTGGAGGTAACTGCAACGAAGATGAGTCGACAATTTTTGGCACTGGCAGGAAGGGATGCCAGCATCGCGGTGTCAAGTGATGCAGGCTGGGCTGAATATTGCTCTTTTGGGTCAGGAGAGTGGATGGTAGGATGGATGGATGGACGGACGGACGGACGGATGGATGGACGGACGGACGGATGGATGGATGGATGGGTGGATGGATGGATGGATGGATGGATGGGTGGATGGATGGATGGATGGAAGGGCGGAGGAATAAACTCATTGATGGACGGAAGGACGGATTGAAGGATGATGGGATAGATGGATGGATGGCTGGTGGATAGTGGACGGATAGAAGGAAGAAGGACGGCTGGAAAAGTACAAGATGACGGTGACGATGACAATGATGACGACAATGACCAAGAAGATGATGTAGATATAACTGCGTTTGATGATTCTTCCTCGTAGGCCTGAATGTAGGCCTAAGCGATGAGCAAAATCAACTTCTCAAGAAACGCCATGAACATGCATCAGCTAACCTAATAGAAAACTAATACTAAGCACCGTTTTGCATTAAGTTTTTAAGTATCATATCTTCTCTTCTTGCAGATTGGTTCGTGCATACGTAGATTACGTGAAAACACGTAAGCATGCCTCTGCAATCCACCTATTCACCAGCGGCTTGTCAGTACAAGTCAGGCACATTTGAGGGACGATTTTCGCTTAGCCTGGAGCAGATGTAGACCGACATTGTCAGCAGATGTCGTTGTATATATTCATAAAATATACATGTATATACGTGTGCCTAAAAATGTATGAGAATATGTGGTTCCAGGCAGTACCTTGAATGCCTAGCTGGCAGCTTATGTGTATGTGTGTGTATGTGCCTTTCGTGCGGCATCTTGTGTACAGAGATAGCATGCACTGGTAGATGGTCGGAGTTTAGAGACTGCCGGCATAGTGGGCAGGAAGCCAGAGCATCGTGGTAGCATGACTGGTGGAATGTTAGACGCATTTCTATTAGATCGCGTGATTCAAGTAGAGTCACAACAAGTACAACATTAGCAAATTAGCTAGAATTAGCTGGCAAAATTTCAAGTGATTCAAGTGCATTCCTCACCAGAGGCAATATTGGCCAATGCGATGCCGATCCAAGGCTCCTTGCAAACATTAGTCTGATCCAGATCATCTTTTCATAGCAAACCACTGGAAATAAACCAGCCATACCAAATATTCAAGAAGTCACTGGAAAGCTTTGCTGATTTTTGTCGATAGCGGCGCCTAATAAATGTGTAACTATAACAGTATTTTAAGCTGTTGCAAACTAATCGATCACCTTATTGTTGCTGTTGCAATTGTCATTGTTGTTTTCATATTATTATTATCTTTTTAAATAATAATAATAATAATAATAATATTATTATTATTATTATTATTATTATATTATATAATTTATTTTAATTCAGTTTCAGCCTAATAATGTAACTTACTTTAATTCAGTTTCAGCCTAATAATAAATATGATGATGATAATAATAATAATAATAATAATAATAATAATAATATTATTATTATTATTATTATTATTATTATTATTATTATTATTATTATTATTATTATTATTATTATCCGAAGCAGATGATATAATTTCTAGGATTAATAGATCAACATAACAAACGCTCTACAAAAATTAATGGCTGGATCGGATAAACCTCGTCAAGTTGGTTATTTTTATTATTAATATTATCATTATCATTATCATTATTATTATTATTATCATCATCATCTTCATCATCATTAATAGTAGTAGTAGTAGTAGTAGTAGTGGTAGTGGTGGTAGTAGTGGTAGTAGTAGTGGTAGTAGTGGTAGTAGTAGTAGTAACATTACTAGTATTATTATCTGATATGATACAGCTATTTTAGGACTTGAGGAGACTGCGAAAGACTTGCCTTTGGCTTATAATAAACCAGCTTTCAGCACATATAACTGGCTTCTTCCAATATTCTGTCGTTTATATGAAGGCAGCGCTCGGCTCAAAGGCGAAAAACATCCTGAAGCCGGTCGTGGAATGAGGCCCAGTTTCAGAATGAGGGAACAAATAACCTTACGTCTCCCTTAGATTTTTAGGCTATGGGTGTCGGAACGGTTGTAAAAGTGGGACAGCTCATTTTACAGTCGAGGAAGAAGTGAATTGTCCAATCCAGAAATTTGAACTGGAAGTGTAATACGAGCGTGATGATGATGATGGTTGTGATGATGATGATCATGATGATCATAATGGTGATCATGAGTTCTCTGCCAGAAGGCAAGTCCATTGGCATTATGCCACCCGGGGCTGAGATGAGTGAGGATGTTTCCCGTTGCCTTCCTCACAGACAACTGTGGGTAAGCAACTTGTCCAAGGTCGCTACGCAGTGGCTTGAGGCAGATTCGAACCCGCGACCCTCCGGTTACGAGGCACCGACCATAGAAGACTTGCAATAGACGTCTGCTGTGAGGAAGACAATACTGGACTTCGCTCGTGATTGGATTCGTTTAGTCAAGTTTGACTGAAGAGTTTTTACAATTTTTACTGAAAAAGTGGGACAGCAAAAGCCTCATCTTACCGTCCAACTTTTCAAACTGGGTCGGCTCAAGCGGCCCCACAGAAATAGGTTCCGACCAGTGGCGTCTCCAGGATTGCTTGCGGGGGGAGAGCACGGGTCTGGCCTAAGGGGCGCCGGCATATAACCAAGCGGGGCGGGGAACTGCCCCCACGCCTATAGCTAAATCCCCCATTGGTTCCGACGCCCATGGTTTAGGTCTAGGCCTACACGAGTTAGGCCGCCAAGTAATCCCCTTGTTTCGAGCTATGATTATATATAACATGTATGTATTTATATATGTGTTGCATATAACATGTATGTGTATATATATGTATAATTGTATATGTATACGTGCATGCGTATGTATATGCACACATGTATATATGTACATATGTGTAGCCTATAGGCCTATTGAAAAGATGTAGGGAAAGAAGAACGGAGTATAAAGTAGAGGAATTGTTTGGAAGAGAAAACAAGAGATGAAGAGAAGAAGAAAGAGGAGGAAGAGAGAAGAGAGGGTGAGATACAGAGGAGGAAACACGGCGAAGGCTGACACGATGAGTCTGTTTGTAAGACAAATGGCGCCACGAAATATTAGTTCCGAACGGCTCTCGACTTTTCGGCTCATGTGCTCGGCATCGGCTGCGAGATGGAGTGATGTGCCTGCCAGCCTCAGCAGCCGAATCTCAACATCCTCCTCCTCCTCTACCTCATCCTGCTAGTTCTCCTATTCACCTCCTCCTCCTCCCTTCTACTTCCCCTTCTTCTCCTCCTTTTCCTCCTCCTTTCCCCTTCTCCTTCTCCTCCTGCTTCTCCTCCTCCTCCTCTTCTTTCTGCTTATCCTCCTTTTCCTTTTCCTTCTACTCTTTCGCTTTCTCTTCCTTTCCCTCCTCCTCCCTTTCTTCTCCGTCTTCTTCTCCTTCTCTTCCTCCTCCATCTGCTTCTGCTTTTGCTTTTGCTTCTACTGCTTCTGCTTGTCCTTGCCCTTGTCCTTGTCCTTGTCCCTGTCCCTATCCCTGTTCCTGTCCCTGTCCCTGTCCCTCTCCTTCTCCCTCTCCTTCTTCTTCTTCTTCTTCTCCTCCTCTTCTCTCCTCCTCCTCCTCATATATTATCCGTCTGTAGCTGCATGGGTTTCAGCCTTCCTATAAGTATGCCATCTGTCGACGGGAGAATCACCTGAGATCATAGCGCCACAAGCGACTAAGTGCAATCGATACACGCTGGGCCAGAAAAAATCCAGATACGCCGAACGTTGTTGTTATCTTCACGGCAAGGACACTTGTGCGATACACGGCTGGCCGAATATCGATGCCGTCCGAATGGCTAGCAGGTAGCCAACGGAAATCGCACACGCGAAGCCATATACTTCTCAACGGTAAAGCGCTTTCTCGATAAACATCCCGAACCGCTCATGACGGCGAAAATGGCTCGTGCAGACATCAAAGTACTTCAGGTGGCGACACCTATTAGTTGTTTTGAAGTCGTCAGAATTTATCAGTTTATCCGCCCAATTCTGAAAGCGGGCGGCTTGAAACGTCCGTGGGTCGATTAGAAAAAATTCAAAAACCCATTTGCTACCGCCGTGCGCGGTGAGCTGTACTGCGGGGCGGCCGGCCTTTCGTCGTACCGAACACACCTACATTATATTCCCCATGCTCAGACGTAGACCGGCTGGCGGGCCGGCGTAGAGAAAGTACCCGGCTGTAAGTGTGTGAGTGTTTACATTGATGTATATTTAAACCAGTAATCGGGCGGCATTGGCGTCTTGTCATATTTCGCCGGTACCTACACCTATCAGCAGCATTTCGGGTTTGCATGGATCAAGCAGTTGTTTCTGCGGAGAGAAAGCACTGGCGTTTTGAAGGTTAGAAAAGCGCACGGGTTGGCTTTTGAGAGGAAATACGAGCATCAACGCGTAGACACAATCGGTCGTTCGTAGGTTGATTTAGAGCCTAATTAGAGTCGGTGGAAGCGAGGAGGAATAGGTCTGTAACTGAGAGACCTGATGGTAAAAGGATAGCTTTGATTTCCGCTCGTAACGAGTCTAGGCTGATCATGTTTCAATGGCGGACCTGAACGAAATCAAACTGGAACTTCTACCGCTGAGAAAGACAAATTCATCGTCGCAACATTGCAGGGAGGACGACACCAGCGGGGCGGACAGGATAGGGAACGACTCCGAGGAGACGGCCTACGGATCGACGCTCCTGCCCATGCAGGCTCCCCTTGCCGAAGCGATGGGTCGGCGGGCCCGTGTCCTGCCCCGCGTGAAGGAGCGCCTTCGCGAGGGGAGCCAGCGGATTCGCGACAAGGGACGCAGATGGAAGGAGCAGAAGGTGCAGCAGCGTAGGATAAACTTGAAGGACTGCGACCCGGCGCTGAGAACCACCCAGGGCTTCTCCGAGATGTCGATGCCCCGGGAACTTCTGCTGAGACAGAGGAATCAGAACAAAGCCAGACGAATCGACTCCGAGTTCGACATCATAGAGGTGTGCAACTTCCAGGAACCCAAGACGGGCAGAAAGGTCGAGTCTAGCGCCGTTGATTCTTCTCTTCGCAACGGGTAGGATCTGCGTACATCGCGATTTGATATCTGATACCCTGTGTAGGTGTATACCTTGTCAAAATATCATTCTGAACCGAATCAAGGCCTCATAACTGAATCCAACCGTCCATCGTGCAGTGCTGGAGGATGTACCGTACGATACGGTAAAGCTACGGTTTGTGTACACCTCAAACATACAACTTGGTATATACCCAGTACTCTGTGTACGGTACGGTGGTCCATCGGTAACGCGTTTGGTCAATGATCATGCAGTTGCGGGTTCGACTCCGTGTAACGACCTTGAGCAAGTTGTTTGCGCCCACAGTGCCTCTGTCACCCAGCAGTAGAATTTGGTATCGGCGTCAGCTGGTAAGTAAACGGCAAGTCCTGCGATGCACAGGCCCCGTGTCCAGGACCTTGGGATTCGTCAATTGCCGGCTCAAGGGCCTAAAGAAAAGGAAATGAGCGCCTCCCCTACGTCTCACTTGTGAGATATGGGATACTTTACTTACTTTACATGCAAATCTGATAAAATACCTAACTGAACCAAATTCCCAAATGAACCAAATTCAAAACTGAACCAAATCTCTATAGCTGAACCCAAGCAGTATAATTTGGTACCGGCGAAAGCTGTGAAGTAAGCGGCAAGTCCTGCGATGTACTGGTCCAAGACAACTGAACCAACTGAACCAACTGAACCAACTGAACCAACTGAACCAACTGAACCAAATCCCTATAGCTGAACCGAATATCTGTATGTACTGAATGCAAAACCTATAATTATAAACCGAATGTTTCCGACAGAAACATAACCTCACCCGCTAAACAAATCGGTCAACAATACCCATCATTGATAAGAGACTTCGACTGAGGCGCTGGTCGCTTGTACAGAGGAAGTTATGACGGATGTTGATCTAAATATGTCCATCAAACTTGTCCAGTTTTTATGGAAAAGGAATTTGATGTTGCCTGCAATTCACAGACTTTGTGGCGAGGATTGTTTTAGGAACGGGGCCGAATGGGAACAGACTTTGAAATGGCGAGCGGAAAAGTACATCACATCTAAAGATAAACATTCATCGGCCTCTTTCTCTCTATTTCTATGTGTGTCTGTGTCTTTCTCTCTGTTTGTTTCATCCTCGTCTTCTCCCGTCATATTATGTGTCTGTCTATGTTTTCCATACCCTCTCTCTTTCTTCTTTTCACTGAATCTTTCTCTGAATATCACAACATCAATGTTGTTTCTCCAAAGCTAATCCGTTATCCGATAACTCTGCCAAGGCTCCTATTTCGGTTTATTTATGCCTATCATTTCTTTGATTAGTAGCGACCAGCCCGATACTACTAAACTTATTCCATTCACAGGTTTCCGTTTCGCGTTTAATAAATGAATGAATGATTGAATGAAGGAAGGAAGAAAGGAAGGAAGAAAGGAAGGGAGGATGGAAGGACGGAAGGAAGTAAGAAAGAAAGGAAGGAAGAAAGGAAAGAAAGAAGAAAAACCGCTATTGAGTCACCAACGATTTCCATCTCATACAATATCAATACCAACATTAGACCTTCTGGTATCAATAGGGCAATCGAAAAGGGTCAGTTTCTCGGACTGCCCCATTTACAAATCAATTTTTAGAGACAATGCAACTAAGTATTCATATGGCGCATTTTCAGAGTGTCTCAAAGGCGCTGTTACACTCCATAGAGTTTGCCGCATCATTTTGCTGCTGCCGATATTTCACACAAGACGATTGTTGTTACTTTCTCTGTCTTGGGTCCTGACCGCCTCTGTTCAAACAATGGACTGTGGATGTGGAATTTGATTTAATTTCAAGGATCATCAATCAATTCATGGCTTTGGTGGTATGACAACGGTTTTGTAGAAGTCTGAAGACTAGATTAAATCGAATCAGATAAGACCTGACCAGATTAGATTAGATTTAGATTAGATTTAGATAAGATCCTATCAGGCAAGACCAGATTAGATTAGATTAGACTAGATTAAATCAGATAAGATCGAATTACAGATAAGACCTAACCTTATTAGATTAGATTAGATTAGATTAAATCAGAGCAGTTCTGATCAGACCAGGCCAGATTAGATTTGATTCGATTATATCAGGTGAGATCATATTGTAATCTAATGTAACAAAACCTCCCAAAAGCGCTGCATGCACTAATTTTTAACTTATAATATCTAAGCAAATCAGACTACGATAAACCGAAACTGCTTGTTGAGCTCAGTCAAGTGGAGCAGTAGGTATATTCAATGGAAGAATTCCAAGTGGAAGGTCCCATTAACGAGATTAAATAAGATTAGATGAGATTAGGTTAGCCTATTTAAAGAGAAGGTTTCTTCCTTTTTGCCATTCAGCAACGATGTTCAGACGTTGATTGAGAGAGATGGAAGAAAGAAGTCTGACATGGCTGTTTATTTCGACAAAGAAGACGCCTGTTTCTCCACCGGAGATACCATCAAGGGACACGTCAACATCACGCTGACACAAGACGTCCGCGTCAAAGGTATTAAATATAATTCAATACAGCTTAACTATACTGCTTATCTAATTAAATAAAATATATTTAATTATTAATTAATTATTAATTAATTTAATTATACTTATTGTCTAATTAAATTAAATTAAATTAGTGTCAAAGATATTAAATATACTACAATGCAGCTTATCTATACTGCTTGCCTAATTAAATTAGATTAATTTAATAATTAATTTATTAATTAAATTATACTTATTTAATTATCTAATTAAATTAAATTAAATTAGTGTCAAAGGTATTAAATATAATATAATACAGTTTATATATACAGCGTCTCTGAAATCTGCAGTGACCAACTGTGGATCATGCGATCAGTCGATAAGGCAATCCGAATAAAAGCTTGCCTTTGGATATCTAGTGTCAGTAACTCCGCTGCTGCCGTGTTCTGGTGGTGCCAGTCCCAAGCCTGGATAAAGGAGGAGGGCGACGTCAACGGTCTTTGATGCCATAAGATGTCGTTAAACATCGGAACTACTACTACTCTAGTATCAGTTCGTTTCCGGTACGGCTAGAGGTAGAAGGTAGGCAGTTCCAAGTTCCAGAGGGTGGCTCTCGCACGAGAGAATCCAGTTCAGCAAACTTCAGTACTTGTACATGCACACGGATTTATATAACGACTGTATGGCTTCGACCTTACAAATTTTGCAATAAATTTATGGGGTGATATCCTTCACCACAGCTGCCCGTTTGATTGGACGCCATTTATGGTCCCTGTGTAGGGGCCGTGCTAGCCCGGTCCCTACACGAAGACCCTAAGTGGCGTAGTAAGTTACGGCAGCTTATCGTGATGACCGTCCGCCGAGCGCTATCAACTACTGGATGGAAGGCTGAGAGATATGATTAAGATCCATGTTCGCAGGTCTCCCAAGATTTGTTTTTGTGCAAACCAAATCATTTCGCTCTTCGTTTGGTTCAGCTCTAGTCTTCGAGAGGTACTGTACAACAGTTGTAGATGTCTCCGAAATAGGACCGGATGACTGCACCCGACACATCCTCTAAGCGAACGTGCAGTGCCATCGACGTGGCAAAACAGATGGTTATATCGCCATGACAACATGGTATATTATGTCGTAATGCGTCGTACCGTACCACAGGGTCCTGTAATTCCGTGTACAGGAGGGTAATAGGACCGTGTAATATGTTTACAGTACGACTCCAAACGCCATACATCGTAGTCGTCTGCCAGCATACCAGCCTGACCTTTAGATTTAGACTGACCCAATCTGTCTCGTCGACTTAAGTATTTATGAAGGTACGCTGTTTCTGGCAGCGCTGTTTTTTAAATGCAGGAATGTAAAGTTTAAGATAACGATTCAATTACAATAGATTGAATTAGAACATTATAGCCAATCACAGTATTTAAATATCCAACCATAATATTTAAAACCAGTCCTTATTCTGAAGTATTATAAGCTATTCAACTAAATAACCTGATTGTCTTTCTCTGATCATACCTAAAACTAAAACTAATCTTGGTGAACGAACTTATTCTACTCCTGTACCTAAGTTTTGGGATTCTTTCTGTATATCTGTTCGTTCTGCTCAGTCGCTTGTGTCATTTCGTTCTCAACTTAAGACTTAACTCTTTCATATTGCTTACCCACCGTTAACTGTTTCTGTTGACCGACATTTTGGATATTGACTTGATTACGATTTCGTTATGGTGCGCAATCGGTTGATGCTTTGTTCCTTAAACACCTGCGCTATAGAAGTCAACACACATTAGTAGTAGTAGTAGTAGTGGTAGTAGTAGTGGTAGTAGTAGTAGTAGTAGTGGTAGTAGTAGTAGTGGTAGTAGTGGTAGTAGTAGTAGTGGTGATAGTAGTAGTAGTAATAATGGTAGTAGTTGTAGTAGTAGTAATAATAATAGTAATAATAATAATAATAACAACAACAACAAATATAATAATAACAATAATATTAATACTAATAAATAGGTGTTATTAGCTATGATGTTTACAATTTCAGATCTGAAACTTCAGATATTTGGTAACGGTCGAGTTTCCTGGGGTGAACAGCGCTCTTACATCAAGGGCAGCGCACCAAAAGTCCTTCTACGAAACAGCGAAGTCTTTCTAGACCATTCCATGTCACTGATGCGGAAAGGTACCCGAACCATGGAATTTGTAACATGCAATTTAAAAAACCAATGCAAACTCTGTATGTATGTATGTATGGTATTTATGTATGTATGTATGTATATATGTGTGTATGTATATATGTATGTATTTATGTATGTATGTATGTATATATGTGTGTATGTATATATGTATATATGTATGTATTTATGTATGTATGTATGTGTATATGTGTGTATGTATGTATATATGTAATTATGTATGTATGTATGTGTGTATGTACAGTATATATGTATGTATGTATGAATCAAGACACTTAATATAGCGACTTTTAAGAACCTCACAAAGGCGCTACCTACGGTAGCCTAACTGATGTTAAATGTCATTAAGAACAAAAATTCCGTCGCGTATTTGAACATTTGTACGGCGCCTTTTAGGAACATTTCAAAAACGCTGGAACTTGGCTAAAAGATCTAAAAAGGTGCGCCCTACGATTAGCTTAAAATCTTTATGTTGTATAGACTGGAACAGTTTGCACCTATTGTGTCGGGTATGGAATTATTCCGGTGCATTGTGAGACATTTCTAGGTCTAGATAATTCGTAATAGACAGTTGCCCAAATTTTTGAGTGGGGCATAATAAATTAGCTTGCTTTACTTTATGGTATATGTACCTTTTACAGTTTACCTTTGCTATATCCATGTGTTACCTTTTACTGTTTGCCTTTTTCTGTATCTCTACCTTCAACAGTTTACCTTTACTTGTATTTGTACTTTTACCGTTTACCATTGTCTATATCCATACCGTTATCTTTTACTGTTTACCTGTTTCCCGTAGCTCTACTTCGAAGCGTTTACCTTTACCTGTACCTTTACCTTTTACCGTTTGCCTTTTTCTATATCTTTACTTGTTACACTTTACCTTTACCCGAACCTTTACCTTCTGGCGTTTGCCTTCAGCTGTATCTTTACCTTTTACCGTTTGCCTTTTTTTCTGTATCTTTACTTTTTACACTTTATCTTTACCTGAACCTTTACCTTCTGGCATTTGCCTTTAGCTGTATCTTTACCGTCATCGTTTATCTTTATGCTTGTCAAAGACGGTAATCTTTCCGTGCGCATGGCTGACGTGCGTCGCGGTTCGTCTCACCTGCTGTCCAGTGAAGCGGAAGAGAGTATTTACCTGCCGTCAGGTGTCCACAATTACCCCTTCGAGTTCGATCTACCGCATGACCTGCCGGGGTCATTTGACGGTCGCTGGGGTCAGGTCAGGTACTGCGCCAAGGCCACCCTTGTCCGGCCGTGGAAGTTCGACATCGAGAGGGAGAAGTACTTCACGCTCAAGTGCCTCATCGACCTCAACGACGAACCAGAACTGGCCGTAAGTGATCCTCTCTTGGTTAACCAATAAATAGGTCAGGTCAAATATAATAGCCATTTTGCTTGCTTGTGATTTGCCAATAAATAGGTCAGTTCATGACGCAACCTTACTATTGTCACAGTCTGTTTGTTTACTCTTTCTATTCACCGATAAATAGGCCAAGTCAAGAAATCGTTCATTGTTAATCGTCTAGGTCCGTTTGTTTACTTCTATGGTTACCAAAAATAGGTCAGGTTCAGATATAGCGAGTTACTGACGTAATAGCCAAGATCTGTTTGTCTACCCATTAACCAATAAATAGGTCAGGTCATGATGAAGTTTTACTGACAAATTGTAGACCACTTGTCTGTTTGTTTAGTCTTTATTGACCAATAACCAGGTCAGGTTACGACATAGCCCATTACTTATATTACTGACAGCCCAGATTGCTTACTTTATGCTGAACTTGTATCTTTGTCAATTTTTTGGATATAGTAGACTAGGGTTATTGAAAAATTATCGGTTGAATAGGTGGCAGTGAACATGCTCTTCCTTACAGCCTTTCTTAGGTCTGTTGCCGACTGGTTGTGGGTTTTTGGTACCAGAAATTAAGATTTATATAAACACTCCAGTCACTCAGAGCCGGAATCAGCCACTTCATGATCCACAGGAAAGATAACCACGAGCCCACCCATAAAATAAGCACTAGAGACTTTGTGTTCGCGAGGATTTTAAACATTCCGTTTTGTAAAAATTTGGCAGACTGTTTGCTGGTGAATCCAGTCCAGCACGCGAACCACTAGACCATCGCATCTGCAACAACTAATGTATTTGATATTATCTTATATCTTATAAATATTAAATAAATAAAACAGATAACATGTATAGTAATTAAACTGTGTTTTGGTTTTTCGTTCGGCAGCGACCAATAGGAGCTCTTGGTGAATTCAGTCCGGGACTGATGTGCATTAGGAGTGGCGCCGTTACGGTGGAGCTTCGCATCGGAAGGAGAGGATATGTTCCAGGGGAAAATATCCAGTTCTACGTCGAGGTGGAAAACAACAGCCGGCGAAAACTCCAGGACACTAGCGTTTCTCTAGTTCAGGTGAGATGGTCAAACACCCCATGACTTGACCTAACAAACTCTGATTTAACATCAACTCCTAATTGCTCAAGATAAATATTATCAACACCAGTTTCACCGCCGATATTACTACCACCACCCACCGCCACCACCCACCGCGAATGCACTGGCACAAACTTACTGCTTAGTCATGACCAACTCGACCGCCATCAATACAACAACAACGTCATTATCGCGAACATCCATGGATGGACACAGAAAGTTGTGCAAGAAGGGGCAAACGAAGAAAATTGGGACACGTCATCTTGATCTGATGTGGGGCAAAAATATTTGTCAGACGTGAATTCTAGGACAAGCCAGTGCTCTATCTTGCCCGTATGAGATGGTGCCCATATCCTCCTCCTCATCATCATCATATTCATCATCGTCATAATAATAATAATAATAATAATAATAATAATAATAATAATAATAATAATAATAATAATAATAATAATAGTCATCATCATTATCATTATCATCATCGTCATCACCATCATCATCATCATCACCATCATTATCACAACCACTACCACCATCACCATCGTCATTATGATCACAGAAGGTACTGAAGAAGAAGCGATGGTTATAATAATGATAACATCAATGATAATGGATAATGATAACGAAGAGCAAACAACGATGACGACGACGAAGATGATGACTGATAAAATTCGAGTATCTTAATATGATCCCATTCCCGCTATTTATACTGAGCCTAGAGTTTCAAACTAATTCTCTCGACCGATGAAACATATACTTAATGTTTACAGCACGTCACCTATAGAGCTGGGAAGAAGATGCGAAAGACTTCGGCGAACGTGGCGACACTACACAAGGGAGAAACGCTTCCCTACAGCACGGTCGTGTGGAATACCGAGAGTGTCTTAATTCCGGCATCGCCTGGCACTTCCTGCAAGTACTTCAAGGGAATCCAGATCAAGTACACTGTTTCGGTGGGTTGTTGGATACTTTTGGGTCCAGAATATTGATGAATTTATCAAATTTATCGCCTTCATCGTCATTGTCGTCATTACTGTTATCGTCTCATTGGCTTCGACTGAGCTCTTTTAATGGATTACGTTTGGGATACAGAGGATTCCATTCAAAGCGAACGTCGACCCTACACAGGCGGCCGAGGTTAATGGGAGCGGAAGAGCGAAGCGCACGAAGTGGGTCGGGGTCGCGTAGCGCCCACACACAAACACATACACGTACATAAGTAAAGTAACCCATATTCCACAAGTGAGAGGCACTCATTTCCTTTTTTTAGACCCTTGAGCCTGCAATGGACGAATCCCAAAGTCCAGAACACGGTGCCATTGCATCGCAGCAACTGCCATTTACTTCCCAGCTTACATCGGTACCACCTTATGTTGCTTGGTGACAGAGGCAAGGTATGGACAAACAACTTGCCTAGGGTCGTTACACGGATTCGAACTCGCAACTCGCAACAGCCAAACGCGTTACCGATAGACCATCGTGCCGGTAAACATATATATATATATATATATATATATATATATATATATATATATATATATATATATATATATATATATATATATATATATATATATATATATATATATATATATATATATATATATATATATATATATATATATATATATATATATATATATATATATATATATATATATATATATATATATATATATATATATATATATATATATATATATATATATATATATATATATATATATATATAGTGTTGTAAAACTGGAAACAACGTGTTACCAGCCGAATTCGAGGACAATAGAAACAGTGTGAAAAATACGAATAATCAAGAAGAACAAATTGGACAGCTGGAGATACTATGGCCTACTAAACCGTACATAAAAACCGATCATAAAAACCGTAGTGATTAACGGGGGGTTTCTCTTTTACTATCTCGGCTGTTGTTTGGTACAGAAGCGGAAGTGATGGAGAGAGATGCGACGGCCATCAACGTCGGTTGTTTACGGTCCAAAGTGCTTCCGCGAAAGAATTTAATCGGGTCCGCGAAATGGAAACAGAGAGATGAGATGGAGCTCATTAAATAGGCATCTACGTTTGCATGAGAAAAAACACGACAGCTGAGATAGAACACAGAAAGAGGGAAGGGGAGAGAGAGAGAGAGAGAGAGAGAGAGAGAGAGAGAGAGAGAGAGAGAGAGAGAGAGAGAGAGAAAGTGAGGAATAAGAAAAAGACAGACTGCAGGAGAGGAGAAGAGAGAGATGAGACAAGAGAGAGAGAGAAATATATAGAGGTAGATAAATGGATGGATGGATGGATAAATAGATGGATAAATGGATGTATAAATGGATGGATAAATGTATGGATAAATGGATGGATAAATGGATGGATGGTTGGATGGATGGATGGATAAATGGATGGATAAATGGATGGATAAATGAATGGATAGTGGGATAAACGGATGGATAGATGGATGGATAGATAGATAGATAGATGGATAGGTTTAGAGAGAGACACAGAGAGATAGAGAGAGAAGAAGGAGCAGCAGATGAGGCAGAAGAGCAGATAAACACACAGAGGCAGACACAGACAAGTAGTCTGACACAAAAATACATAAACAAAGACACGTAGAAAGACTTCTACGTGATCTTGAAGTCTGTGGATTTAATACAATTTGCGAGCCAACACAACCATAGTCAACAAACTACACGAAGAGAGCGAGAGACCGACAGACAGACAGACAGACAGAGACAGACAGAGACAGACAGACAGGGAGACAAAAACAGAGACAGAGAGACAGAAAGAGTTTGGCAAGGGAGGCTCTGAAGAGATGGAGAGTTACGCCATTGAAAAAGTCTTTACCTCAGCAGCTGAGCCAGCCAGCATCTTCGTAATACAATCACTTCCGCGTCTAAATATGGCTGTCTTGGTGCAAAATCGTCTATCATTCGGTTTGTTCTTAAGTGTATTCAGCTTATCTTTATGTCGCAACTCTGTAGTCCTATTACATAACCATGTTTCAAATCATCGGAAGGGCCTTAAAATGCACTGAAACATGGCTTCAGATAAGGTCCCAAGAACATGCATGCAGACAGACAGGCAGGCAGACAGACAGACAGACAGACAGACAGACAGACAGACAGGCAGACAGACAGACATGGATACATGCATGCACACATTATATACATACATACAAAGACATACATACATACATATACATATACATACATACATATATACATACACACATACATACATCCACACATACACACACATACATGCATACGTATAGATACATGCATACATACATGCAAACATACATACCTACACACATACATACATACATACAAACATAGATACGTGAATATCAGTCGATTAAGGTCGTGTTTGCTGTTACAGCTGATGGTTAAGTATTCTTCGTGGGCCGATGAGTTCCGTCTGTCGGTTCCAGTTGTCGTTGGCACCACTGGCCTTCGGCGCCAGACAATCAACACCTACTTGTCGATGCTTGGCTACGGCCAGACGCCGAGAGGATCGCCGGTCAACGGACGCAGGAACAGCAACGGACAGGTCGCATCCGGTACGCATCTCTACCATCTCAGGCGTAGTCGTCGTCATCATCATCATAAAAATCATCAAAATCATCGTTATCAAAATCATCATCATCATCATCATCATCATCATAAAAATCATCAAAATCATCACCATCATCATCATCATCAAAATCATCAAAATCATCGTTATCTAAATCATCATCATCATCGTTGTCGTCGTCTTTTTTATGATTATCATGATTATAGTCGATAGTAATAATAGTAGTAAATTTTCAGCTATTTATCGTCATTTTTATCGAAAATGTTGACATCATTAAAGGAAAGAAGGTTCCAGGAAGACCAAGAAGTATGCTGTTGGACTGGATGATGGATAAAGAAAAAAGACGGGGCTACAAAGAAGTTAAATAAAGAAAGGGCAGAGAACAGAGAAGAGTGGCGTCGTTGGACTCTTGGAACTGCCTAATGGCAGAACACTAAAGAAGAATAGTAGTACTAGTAATAGTAATAATAATTACAGCAGCAACAACAGCGTAAAAACAATAATAATATTTCCACTAACTCGTTTGAATTTTTTGTTGTATTCACTCATTTGAATTTTATTCTTTGAATTAAAACACAAATTAAATACATAAAAAACTAGAAATTATTAGAACAAACTTTATCATATCTATTGCAATAGTAATAGTAGTAGTAGTAGCAGCAGCAGCAGCAGTAGTAGTAGTAGTAGTAGTAGCAGTAGCAGCAGCAGCAGTAGTAGTAGTAGGGGTAGTAGTAGTAGTAGTAGTGGTAGTGGTAGTAGTAGTAGTAGTAGTAGTGTAGTAGTGGTAGTAGTAGTAGTAGTAGTAGTAGTAGTAGTAGTAGTAGTAGTAGTAGTAGTAGTAGTAGTAGTAGTTATAATAATTATCCTACGATTCCTCGCTCAGCCGATGGACATATGGCATGCTAACAAATGTATTACTTACTTACTTACTTAGTTACTTACTTAAATAAGGATTAGTCTACATAGTGATACATAAATAAGGCTGGAAAAGTAATAAGAGCGTGGGACTGGGTTGATCTTACTAGGGATTCGTCCATCAACCCGGCAGAGCCTAACTGCTCCCTGCATAGCTGCAAACGTCCGTCACTCCAGCATCAGCAGCCTTCAGTCCGTCACGAAGCCTCGTCGCATCTCGCCCGTGAGCTCGACGCGGTCCCGACGGGGCACGGCCTTGACCCTGTCGGCATCCAAGGTCAGCGGACTCGCTGACGACACCTCGCTCAGCAACGCCGGTTCGAAGCAGGGCACCGCACGCTGCAGGTTATCGGCCCAGTTGAAGCCGAAGAGCAAGTCACTCGATAGCACGGACAAAGAGGAGGAGCAGGAAGCGGAGGAGGAGGAGGAGAGGGCGCGGGATGCGGAGAAGGACGAGGCGATGACGTCATCACGGAGCTAGACAACGAAGGAAAGAGACAGCTGTTAAGTGAGGAACGGGCAACAGAAGAAAGGAGGCTTTTATTTTTCGAAGGCGGTTTTATACTGGTGCGTTCCTGAGACAGTCGGCCGACTGTGTTTGCTTTCGTCGGACGATAAAGGTTTCGGTGAAAAACAATCGTTAGCTG
This sequence comes from Norana najaformis, assembly GCA_964023275.1. Classification (NCBI taxonomy): domain Eukaryota; kingdom Metazoa; phylum Annelida; class Clitellata; order Crassiclitellata; family Hormogastridae; genus Norana; species Norana najaformis. Next base: position 29,354,789 of record OZ029919.1, read on the forward strand.
TTTCGGCAAATCTTCTGCTTGCTGTTTCGGCGAATTGGTGCCATTTCTGAAGCTAGGCGTCGCAGAAGTCAGCTATAGCGTTGGTGGCGCCACTCTCGCCTTCCCTGTGACACACTGGCTGTTTCATTCGGTTTCTGAATTTCAACCACTTTGTAGAAGTAACAGCCTGGATGATTCAGTTCGTGTCGTGTTTTAAGTCTTGAGTCTGACATTTGCTTGTTGGCAAGAAGCCGTTATAACTGTTTGTTGTAGGTAACTGTAGCCTGTAATATTGTGTTCTACTGCTCTATAGAGATTTCTGTGAACCTTCAAAAATGCGACCAATTTGTGACCGATTTTTTTTATTGCGAGCGTGTTCAAGACCGTTGCTAGCTATTTTATGCATCAGTGAACGTCAGAAACATTGGAAACCGTGTATCTCGCGGTTGGAACCATGTCTTGTACGAATTTATTGCGGTTTGAAAACAAAACTGACGTAATTCAATTGATGCCATGGATTCTACCTAAAAGCAAAAGCGCCCGTGTATCTGATATTTATATGGCGCCTTTTAGGAACCTCTCAACATGGTTATCTGACAGATCTAGTTTGTTGCAAGAACCTAGGTTCAGGACAATTGTAGGATCACGTGCCTTTAGCTGCTGTGCTCCTCGCATTTGAAATCGTCTATCACAAAAAGCCGGTCTTGCAAACTGGCTATCATATTTTAAATCACTTTTTAAGACTCACTACTTCACCTCGGCTTTTGCATGTTTCCATCTTGGCCCCTAGCGAACATACATCCGCGACTCAGATTCAGATGTACTGACATTGCGCGCGTTAAAAGTGCTTTAATAAATAATTAATTGAAAAAGTAAAGATCTGAAAATGTTTCATAAGATGTTCTGGCGAAACAGTTCCAGTTTACAGTAGAAACTCTTCCAGAAGGAAGTCTAATGCACGTGAAAGATCCAATGTGTGTAGACCTATATGTATTTGTATCTGAACAGTGAACACTTATTTAGCGCATTCTTCATCAGCCTAAAATATTGTAAACGATAGGCTATTACAGTTCTGTAAGAAGAAAAAGTATTTCAGCAGGCGCATGAATAGCAGGAATTATATATCCACCAGCAGGTTCTCGCACACACGTAGAACCTGACTAAAAGATTATAGTTCATGACTGACTGATGTGTTTCAGTCACTGAGCGCGGGTCTGATAAGTCCCCAGGGGTACAGGGCTCAGTATTCGTCGACCCGGCTGTCTCGAGAAAGGAATAAAAAGCTGTATGATGTATTCTGCGGACGCATTGAGGTTTAACATAGGATTATCACAAATTTATCTTTGTCTGGGATTGGAAAAATATATTCGTAGCTGCCACTGCGATTAAAAGTAACCATGTTCTCTATATCCGAGCAATTTATTATAAATTCTAAATCCAAGCAATCATGCGATTTACGACTATTTCGTTTATCAGCCTTCAGAAAGCATACGTCTAAAAATTCTATCCTACAGAATTCTATTTACTTCATAACTCTTAGTGCTTGGGCTGACTTTTGACTTTGTAAAGCACCCTAGAAGTAGCCTGTTACTTACGATGCTATATAAATTGTCGTCATTACAATTACAATTACCATTACGTCTACACATCAGGAGTCATTTTGTTGGATGTAAGGAGGCATTCATATTGAAGATGATAGCCTCGGATGTTGTGTACCGTTCGAAGCTGAAGCTGCAACTTATGTCGATTTCGTATGACTGGTCGGAGATTCGAACCAGGTCGCAGAGATGAAAAGCCGAAGCAATTGCTACTCGGCCACCTAATCAAAAGTCATGCTAACTTTTCATATAAGAATTTCTAAAAGCCCACTAAAGACGCTTAAGAAACTTAGTCGTCTGCGCCGGTCTGTGGCTGCAGTCACTCGCATGTTTTACTCTTGTGCTTCTTTTCCGTTTTTCTCGTTTTAACCCATGTACAGCGCCCTTTTCTTCGGCCTCGGCTGTGCTACGGCGCTATATAAATTGTCTTATTATTATTATTATTATTAAGACTTGTAATTTATATTTCTTGAACAATGACGGTAATCAACTGGTAAAGAGCTGTTTTAAAGGTTTAATCTCGTCTAGATTAATTATATTGCCATGTCGAATAGGCGTAGGCTATACTACAAAGTCGCAAGATATCTTTTAGACAATTTTGTTGCAGGCAGTCGAGGTTCTATTGTTGACTGTATTGTCGCATTTATATTCAACGACCATAATAGACCTAATACTATGGCTGGCCAAGATTTGTTGTCCCGTCTGAACCTACGAACCTATTAACGAAGTAATTAATAAGCTATTTAAAACTCTGATCAGTATATCAGTATATTTGTGTGTATACATATTGTAAATTTAATGTTTGCACTGTTGAGAAAGCACACGTTTGTTTCGGAAAATTTTTGTGACGTCATTTTGCCATTGATTTGTTTGTGCATGCGCTGATCAGGAGTCTAGGGTTACTGGTTGCCCCCGCTGCCACGCGCTGAACACGTGCTGGGGCGTTGGTGTGACGTCGGCTGGCGCGAATTTTTGTGACACAGTGTCGATGCGTTATCTGGTTGTTGACTTGTTTGTGATTGATCAATGTTCGTGCGGAAATTTAAAAAATACGCTTCTTATTGGTCAGCGTTCGAGCGCAATGTCTGACGTCAGCGGTAACCGTTGACTTGGCGAGAAAGAATCTGTATTGGCGAACGCAACTGCATTGTTGATAGATCGCGAGAAAGATTTGGTACAAGCAGTATGTTGCGTCTAATAATTCTATTTATATTCAACGACCATAATAGACCTAATACTATGGCTGGCCAAGACTTGTTGTCCCGCAATTTGAGTTACAAATGTCATTGATAGATTATTTCGTTTATAAACTGTTACTATTCACATTTCTTGTGATTGAATTCTTCGTTGATTTTACTAATATACAAAATCGAAAATCAAAGAATGTGTGTCTCTTATCGAGTTAACGCTACGCTACAATGGGGGCAAGTCGACAGTTCGAAGCCCGATCGTTGATAACTTCGGAAGATCATCGACACATATTTTCATATGAGACTTTTTATTAGGCATGCTGATTAAGATAACAGATTCAAATGTAATAAATGTATAGCATGATTTTCGAAACTCGCAACACTGTGTCTTGTTTCCTGTGGAATATTTCTGCAAGAAGGCGTTAAGTTTGTGGCCAAGCTAAACCATCAATGCCGCTTTATAAAGGTAGAAAAGTTTCAATAAAGACATACGTGTCTTTATTGAAACATGTCTCGAAGACTACTGCTCAGTGGCACATTCAACTTGACAAGTTCAAAGTTCTAGCAAATACAATGGCTCTTTGTTTCGACGGGTGATCGAGAAAGCATGACAAGTTGTTATTGCTTATTAGCCTACTTGAAAAGCCCTTCTATTTTCACTGAACCTTTGATTGTTTCTAAAATTATCGATTCTGACCTCATAAACCCAATTCCTACTGCTTAATCTCAGTTCAGCTGTCACAAGCAGATGTTTGCGACAGCTGAACTGTAAGATTAAGTAGTAAGAGTTGAGCTTAAGCCTACTTGATATTTATACTTCTAAATCCATTTCCCGCGTTGTCAACACATTAACTGCAACACGTCTTACATCTAATACTTTTTCCGTTTTGCGTAATCGAGATACAAGTTCACACGTCTTACATTTCAATACTAATTCAGTTGCACGTAATCGACACGTTAGCTGAAACAGCTTACATTTAATGCATAGTTCGTTTCGGGTAATCACGATACAAGTTCACTCGTCTTATATTTCAATACTAATTCAACTGTGCATAACTGAGACATCGGTCGAAGAGCTTTCATTTCCGTCCTAATTGTGCGTAGCTATAAATCGTAGCCTATGCTACTCGTAGCAGTTATTTCCACTGTTATTCCACTGAGATTCGTGGGGAATGGCAGACAGTGCAACGAGAAACACGAACCCGGCAAAGACGATAAGAATATTTAATGAAGGCACCGCATGCCCAAGTCGACCGTTCAGAACTTCCACGAAAATGACATACAGAAAACAGCCAGAAAGGATCGCCTGTAGTATTCCATTGGCCAGATCCAACCCATAGGAACCACCCAGCGGCTCGAAGATAGCCGTCGTGAGGAGCAGTCCAACGGGATTCATGGCGAGGTAAAGCAGCCAAGCCCATACACGAAAGGGGTGTTTGAGCTGGACCACACGGAACGCGAGATTGAATCCGAGGAAGGATTCGTGGATCAATGTCGCAGCCGACAACAGCCAGACATCGAAGGCCAACAGCTTCAGTCCTATGGCCATTCCATCGACGAAGAGACCGACCATTAAGACGATGGCGTCGGCCGGTATGGACCCAGGGACGTCACCCACCTCGTTGATAGTCGCAGGCTTCCGTAGGGGCTGATTGGGATGGGGCGTCCTGGTTTTTGTCTCCGGCATGGACTCATGCGTCGTCGTCGTATTCAACACATTGCCGTGATCGAAAGCCAGCTTCATCGAACACGCGTCCGTATTGACGTCATCCTCTAACCCGAGTGACGACATTGTGACGTCATATTTGCCGCTTGCTCTCAGAACGTTGCCTTGATCAAGCGCCAACTTTAGTGATGACGTATCGGTTCTGACGTCTTCCTTGGATACGAATTCAAGCGTGGAGGACGATGTGACATCTTCGCCGATTGCTTCCAATACATTACCCTGGTCGAAAGCCAGCTTGAGTGATGAAGTCTCCGTCATGACATTGCCAGCATTTTCAACTGGGCTTGAGACTGTAGAAGCAGGTTGAGCTGTGTGATAATACGGCAATTCGAATGTCTCATGATGTCCATCCTTTCCGTGTTCCTTCTTTGGCTTTTCAACGGCCACGCCGTTCACTGTCCTAACCAGAACGAAGAACAGAAAGAATCCGAGCCCAATAACGAAATCTGGCACCGGAAATGTTATTGCAGCCGGAATCAAAAGATTCTGTTCTATCAGCTTTAAAGCTTCTGGTACCATAAGAACAAAGTAAGCGGCTAGCCAAATACCCCCCGTGAAGCAGTACATAAAGTTCAGAACACGTCTAACAACCCTTCCATATTTATCCACCAGCGAATTGCACGCTAGTGGTAACGCAACAAATATGCAGTTCGATATTAGAATAATGCTTCCACAGATTAGTTTCGCCTTCCAACGTAACATGTTCTCCTACTGGAAATATCGCGTTTTCCAATTACCCATGACTCTTCCTGGGTATCCAAGAAAGTTCCGAACATGTGCCTGAATTTATCAACAGATGCAGGTTTGAGGTATACCCACGATTAAACTCTCTATCATGCTCAGAGTTCTTCTGGGCATCCGAGAAACTTCACAACACGACTAAATTCAGCAACTAGTGTGACTTTCGGTAAGGTACGCAAAAACCTTGCTACCCCACAAGATGCTATGTTTTATTTACCTTGATTGGAGGTATCTGAATAAAAAATTCGTCACTCATGTCAACTGCTTGGCATAGATAGTACAGCCCGTATTAAGCGCGTCAACAAGCAACGATGATAGCATAAAGAACTAGATATAACTTGTATGCGATTGCGAACTTCTTGCATTGGCAAGAACTGCTTGAACATTATCATTAAAAAGTAGGTCAGAACGATAGGACTAAGGCCTTAATTCCTGCCAAAACAGATTCAAAATTACATAACCTATCTAATGGGCTGCTGATTCACTTTCACACATGCGTTAGTCACCCGGTGAGGCTGCGATCTTGTCTCGAAACAGTCTAGATGGCAAAATTTGCGACTTTGTACTTAGCTCATTGTGGAGGCTTATTACAGTTTAAGATAAGCCCATGTCTCGTAAACTTAACTGTCAAGTCCTGCACTTCAAGGCCTATATTTAAGCCCAAAATAGGCCTCTAAGCCTTTAGGCTTCGATTGCAATAAATAGATCTTGGTCACGAATCCCATTTACCCCAATAAAGTTCAGTGGATTAAGTGGTGCCTGAAACCGATATTGACTATATTGAATCTCAACGAAGCAATGCTAAAGAAAATACAGCAGGAAACTATGATATTGCTCAAGATTGAGGCATCATTAAAGGTTTGACAGGCGCTAAGTAGCCTGTATTTCAAAGTATTGGAATAAAGATTGTTGCGCAGTATGGATGCCTGTTAGTACCTACGTACGTACGTAGGTACGTATGTATATGTGTAAGTATATATATGTATCTATGCAATGTATGTATGAATATATGTTTGTATGAATGTATGTATGTATATATATACGCAAATATATGCAAATATGCATTTGTGTATGCATGTATGTATGCCGTATGCATGTATGTATTTATGTATGCAAATATGTATGTATGATATAGAGATGGTTACACCTCTCAATTCCACATGACATCATCGTCACGTAATGTGACTAATTCAAACAACTTGCATCTCAGGAATTTTCGGCCACAAATGGGAATTAATTTTATTCAAGTCCAACACGATGATGGGTTAGAACTTTTGACTAAGCCGGTTCACTTGATCATCGAGGCATTGATTGATGATGCCTGGTGCATGGTTATGATGGCGCTAAATAAATAATTAGATTTTATTAGATTACGTCATTAGACTTGTATCAAATCCTGGGGAAAACTATTCCATTGACCACCGTGTTTAACGAGATAACGACAATTAAACCAACATTCAAAACATGCATAAGTTTAAATATAGATTGATTAATAATTATCATAAAATGCATTGATTATTATTTATCATATGGGATCGGGTAGCCGATTAGATAGAGCGCTCGACTTGTAACGCGGAGATTACGGGTTCGAGCCTCCCTAAGATGACTACTGCAGGGACGTTTAGCAAGTTCTTCCCTCATAATTGCTCAGAGTCATCGATTAATACTTAGTTATTAGATAGTGGCGCTTGATAAATGCAGAAATAATACTATATGATCCCAACTCTCAAACAAGAAGTTGACAGAGAAAAGAAAGGTGAGTTTATTGTCGAACTGAGATAGAAGCCATAGACTCATGAATATTCAGTAAAGAACTACAGACATATTTGAGCTTATGTTCTTTTTGCGCGAGCATAAAATACTGACATGTGTCATTATCAGCGTAAAAGTCGTCATCGTCAACATCATCATCAGCATAATCGTCATCGTCATCATCATCATCATCAACAACAACATCATCATCATCGTCATCATCATCGTCATCATCAACAACATCATCATCATCATTATAACACCATCAACGTCATCATCATCAACAACATCATAATCATCGTCATCATCATCATCATCAATATCATCATCATCAGTAGCAGCAGCATCAGTATAACATCATCAGCAGCAGCAGCAGCATTAGGCCTTCATCATGATTTGGAAGTCGAACAGCGCAGAGACGAGTGTTTATTGACCCAACAAAGAAAGGCCTTTTTGAGCTTGCGGCCTTACATGAACAAACAAACTGCACAACACATCATCATCGTCGTCGCTTTCATCCTCTTCTTTAACATCTGTGTTTTCATAATCGTCTTCATCATAATCACCGACGTCATAATTTTCATCATCGTCATCATCATTATCACCGACATCACATTTATTGCGGTTGTCATCCTAAACGTTGTGACGTCCGACCTTGTCTTTCCTCTCTCTTGCTGAACAAGGCGATTGGCTGAGCAGGTGCGCTGCCTCAGGCGCCGAGCTATAAATAGAACTGTGCTTGAAATAGGAATTACGTAAGCAGTGAACATTTAGTGACGACACAAGCGATTAAGAGTAGCGTGAGTAATGCAGTAGTGGTTGGCTTGAGCCGGTTTCCAAGTCCACAGTCGGAGTAATCCTCCTAAAACAGATAGAAACGTTTATCATGAAGGTAAGTTGAGCTATGTTGTGCTCAACGGCGGTCTGTTCGGTTACGTAATTGTAATTGCAATTTTAATTGTAATTACGACAATTTATACATCCCCATCAGTAGCGAGCTACTTCAAGGGTGCTTTACAGTGTCAAATGTCGGCGCGCACAAGAGTCTAAAATAAAATAATAAGTAGTAGATGTACAAAACCAAATGCTGATAGTAGAGATAGACAGCAAACAAAATATTTTAACTGTTGGTAGATATATAATAGATGGGTCAGTCACTTAAAAACAAAAACATTCTCGGCTTCTTGAATGGGTGACCATTTCAGGCACGCGGGCGGCTTACTTAGTTATTTACTTAATTACTTACTTACATACTTTCTTACCACTGTATTTGAATTCTGGCTTCCCTAACCTAAGGAACTTCGACTGGACTTCGCAACAGAGGATTTTTGAAGCAACCATTGGCTGATGCCTTCTGCATTATGAAAAAGGCGCTAGATAAATCATTATATAAGATCAGGTCATATTAGATTAGATTAAAATTCTCTGGTTGTGAGTAACAGTGAATTAGACACCGGCGCGATATAAATCATTAGGCCTAATTAATAATGCTACACAGAAAGCGTTCAAAAACAGCAACATTTGGCTCTGCATGTTACCATACCAGCGCCTCTGATGAGTTTATTCTTGAAGTGGCGCTTTATAAATGTCAGATTACAATTACATTTACCTGAGCGGTATAGCGTCGGCCAACCTTGCTCTCTTACCTCGTCGCTATGTGCGTGGCATCCCGAAGGTCGCTTTCGATAGGTGTCCTTTTGAAGCTTCTGACAAGTGTAGGTTTCGTTATGTAGCAAGAGATAAGGTAAAGTAACAGAGTGTTACATATGCGCCTAGAATTTCTACGTAACGTAACGAAAGTTCCACACCATTCGATTATGTCGTCTCCCATTCTTTATGGGGTCGTCTCTCTCTCTCTCTCTCTCTCTCTCTCTCTCTCTCTCTCTCTCTCTCTCTCTCTCTCTCTCTTTGACAAGAGAGAACGACCCCATAAAGAATGGGTAGACGACATAATCGAATGGTGTGAAACATCACTCCAGGAGCTGAGCCATGCCGCACTGAAAAGACAACAATGGAGGAACATAGCCAGAACGGCATCGGACATCTACGGGCGTTAAGCCTATGGTTTCTGGTGGTGATGATTATGCTGATGATGATGATGATTGTCAGGACCAAGGGTGGGCAGGTCCCACTTACTTACTAAATTTCATATACAAGGGGCAGGTTGACAGTCTAGAGGACAGTCTCGAGTTATGGCGTTTTGAGATTGCACAATGAGAAGAAGAAACGCGTGAAAAGTTATTGTATTGACTTATTTCTGAACTCTGACTTTGCGACTAACTCGCGCCAATGATGATGATGATGGTCAAAGGTAACGTAATGCATTCATTTGCAAATGCTCCGATCGAAGCCCCCAATATTTCAGTGAGGTGGGGATTGTCAGTGTGACACAGAACTAAGACCATCGATTGATGCTTTGGACACTGTAATACAGCGCTACATAAGTCATCTAATTAGATTAGATTAGACTAGATTATATTAGATTAGCTTAGAATAGTTTAGGTTAGATTCGATTGGAAGATGAAAGGATATAGATGATTTCAAAAGGTTCGGAGCTGACGGGAGGCTCTTGTTTGCAACTGCATTTCGTATCGATGACCAGAAGCATCAAGTTCGTGCCAGGAATTCGGTTGATGCTGTAAGTGCTGCAGAGACAAAAACAGTAAAGGTAAGGTAACAATTATACTCGTTTAGGTGCCTCAATAGAAAGCTGTTTAGAAGCCTGGTCTGTAATCCAATGTTTGCGGCTTCGAGCCCGATGAGCAGACTCAGTGTAAGTTGTCTGCGCACATGCTCCTCTCTCACACAAAGCAGTAGAATTCGGTATCGACGAAATCAGGAGAAGCAAACAACAAGTCCTTAGACGCACTGGTCCCTTGTCCAGGACTATAGGATTCGTCCATTGCCGGATCAAAGGCCGTGGAGCCGGAATTGAGCACCTCACTGTACGTTACGCTATGGGACGTGGGAACGTTGCTTTACTTACTTTGGCCTAAACTTTGACTTTATGATTCGCTGACTACCTGACTGCTGGGTCTTGACCTGGAAATGAACCCTTTTGCCTAGCGATTTTATTTTGACTGAGCGCCTGTGAATAAGCTGGTTCCCGCAACTTAGCTTTTGTTGGGCGCTGTAGAAATCTCGAGATTACGATTACGATATATGATAAGTTATAGAGAATATCATCAGAAAGAGAAGACTGAAATGGATAGGAAATGTACTTCGTATGAACAAAGATAGGAGAGCCAGCCAAGCGATGAACTGGATTCCTGAAGGGAAACGGAGGAGGGGGAGACCAAGGAAGAACTGGCCAGAGACCATCAGAGACGACCTTGGGTGTTTGGAGATGTCGTGGGACGAGGCAGGAAGACTGGCGGTCGACAAAGATGAGCGGAGAAACTTCGGTGCCCTTCGATGTGCAGACCTGCACATGAAGGACTAAGTACTAAGTAAGTATGACTCACTCAACCGTGGAATCTACTCAAGCGTGACGACTCACTTGGCACATTCGTTTTCTTTGCCCCTGCAGCTGGTGGCGGTTCCGTGCTGTGGCAGCTGGGTGGCATCGGCGACGTAGTAGGTATGCATCTTGGCGCACGGCCTGGTCCCGACGAAGCGCGGTGAGGTCTTAAGGCGGATGTTTTCGAAGCAGTTCTTGACCTGCTGACGCTTCTGCTGACTGCGAGGCTGGGGGTCCGAGATGATCGTTGCGCATTCCGTCATCATCTCGAAGACTGCTTTGTCGGAGTAGTCTAGACCCTCGTAGAATTGCGTGTAGTCCGAGCTGTCAACGCTCGCGTTCAGGTCTTTGTAGCTGCCGACGCCGGTGTTGGCCTCAAAGTCACCTATGAGATCAGAAAATGAAGGAAAACGTCTGAACTTCTTTCACTCGCTCGTCCATTCATTCATTCATTCATTCGTTAGTTCGTCCATTCATTCATTCATTCATTCATTCACTCGCTCGTCCATTCATTCATTCATTCATTCACTCGCTCGTCCATTCATTCATTCTTTCATTCACTCGCTCGTCCATTCATTCATTCATTCATTCGTTAGTTCGTCCATTCATTCATTCATTCACTCGCTCGTCCATTCATTCATTCATTCATTCACTCGCTCGTCCATTCATTCATTCATTCATTCACTCGCTCGTCCATTCATTCATTCATTCATTCACTCGCTCGTCCATTCATTCATTCATTCATTCGTTAGCTCGTTCATTCTCTTATTCGTGCATTCGTTCCTTCATTCGTTCATTGATTCATTCTACTAGACTAGAAACCATTTACTCGTTCGTTCATTCATTCGTTGATTCGTTCATTCATGCATTCAAATAGACTAGACTAGAGGCATCTTTCTAACTTAAGCCAATATCTGCGTCAGCCTGCATCTACGAATTTCAGATCATGTTTCCAATAAACGTATCAGGTGTGATCCTTTGCACCGTTGCCCGTTTGAATGGACAGCATTAGTCATTTTATATCTGCCTGTACAAATAAAAATCCATGAATTATAATCAAGATTTATTGCATGGAACTCTAGAATCTATTAAAGATGTACGAGAAATAATTGTTCTAAAGCCCAATTATACTTTCAGGCAACAGTAAAAACAACCTACCTCGGACGCCATTGTAGAAAAACCAGTTCATACATTGAAACTGAAGAAAGAACCTAGAAAAACATAGAAGATATCCTTCAATAAGAAATATTTACTCCATAATACATGTTATATCACTTATATGTATTACATACACAGTACGGTACGACCGATCAATGGAATTAATCGTCTCCCTCGAGAATTGCTACTTAAGCTCATTTCTCTCGCCTTCTCAGTGTTCCGCAGGCGCCTGAAACTGTACAGTTCAACAGTGATTTTACTTTTTCGGGTCGGAAGCACCTCTGTTGAGTTTATCCTCTAATAGGCGCTTTATAAATCACAAATTACAATTACAATTACACTGGAAGATGTAATTGATACTGTCATACAGTGTATCTGCTTTGGACCAGACGCCAAAACTACAAAGAAAGTAAAGCTCCCGAGTGCCTAGTGGAATGTAGGGGAGGCGCTCATTTCCTGCCCTTTGTTCCTTGAGTTGGCTATGGACGAATCCCAAAGTTCTGAACATAGGGCCAGTGCTTCGCACTACTTGCAGTATACTTCCCAGCTTACTCAGGTACCAAATTCTACTGCTTAGTTCCAGAGGCACGCATGCGCATACAACTTGTCCAGAGGTCGTGACAAGGAATCCGCTCAGCAGATGCGAACCCGCAATCGTTAGAATTCAGGCCAATTGTGCTACCGAATAGAGCAAAACTACAAATATGCGCTATATATTATCTATACAAATTTATGTTAAACTGCGATGTTGTGCCCTATAGCGCGACACTTAAGTCTTTCTATGATTTGCATTAAGACCACAATGTTGTCTCTCAGTGGAACAGTGAGTAACTGCACTTAAATACCAGACAAACAATGCCCCCAAGCCAGTGTTCTTGCCACATTATTGTCTGCTTTGACCAGACCTAACTTCAAATAATGTGAACCTTAAAACCCCCTTGGTCGTCTTTCTAAGAAGAAAACTGTTGACAGAACTGTTGAAACCTTGAAACTCACAGAAAAACTTCGTGGATGATATTCATTAAACTCGACAGAATCCGCCGCAGAGGCTGAAAGCAATAATCATTATCGATACAAATCAATCACACAGATGCAAGAATTCTTCCATGACAACCACTTGTGTGTAGAGCCACACAGTTATGCCCTTATATCTTTTGCAGGGCCAATTCAAGTGGACTCACTTTACTCAGACCAAATAATTCCATAAACATTCAAATGTTTATAAGTATATAGGCACATCTTGATGCGAGAAAGTGTGTTTTGCCAGTTGGAACGGTTTCAGCGCAGCTACAGTGGCGTCATTAAAAAAATTTATCGATTGAATAGCAGTATTGAAATAGTGGGTTACATACTGTAGGTACATAGGCTACATAGGTAATTCAATATCCTCCCACTCATGCCATCACAAAAGGTAGTATTAGTTAATTGCTACAACGCACAGGTGAAAATGCAGAGATCAAAATGAAAACTAGGAAGTGCGCATTGCATCTGATTTTAGCGGAACATATGGTATCCATGATGCTACTGATGTTTGCTAAAAAGTTCCTCATAATTTACGATGACTGTCTTTTTGCACAGTGTATTAATTCCAATACTGTCTTACTTTTTACAGTAAATGTAAAAATGTAAATGTATACGTTTTCTATAGCAACCGTACAACCTTGACCCTGCTCATTTTTCAAAGAATTTATCGGCTCAGATCCTTCAACACCGCTGCCGGTTTCAATGGTCGCCACGCAAATTAAGGTCCCCGTGTACGGTCGGTGTTAGCCCGCGATTCAAATCTCTGAAATATAGCCACTAACGGTATGCGAACCGGCAACTTCACGCACAGAGGCGCCTTGACGTACGCTTTAACCAATGTAGCTATCCGGGCCAGTAATAGTAAGATACAAATTGTAAGAACTAAGAAATTAAAAGCACATTTGCTATTTGAAAAGGTAAAGCAGGTTAAGATAATTCATGCCAAGTTAGGGTAAGAAAAGTCGAGTTAAGGTATGCCAACTTGAGACTTAATATTTAAACTACATACTTCAAAAACGGTTGACGATGAGCTACTGGATCCCATGTTGTTGTACACATCGCAAAGAGCGTGATAGTCAATCAGTCGAATGCTACAGTTAGAAAACAAACTTAGAAATATATACTTATTGTGATAATCATAATCGCGAATACACAACGCCTTCTAAAGCGCAGTATAAAAGCCAGGGACAGCAGGGCACCAGCTTATTCACGAGGGCTGGGTCAGAGATAGCCTACAGTGCGAAAAAAGACCCGGCTGCGACCATCGATTGATATTCTGCGCATTACGATAGCGAACTATAGAAGCGTCCGGCTTAGATTAGATTAGATCAGAGGCCTTTGTCATATATAGGACTTAAAGTGCCGCTAAACAGTCTCCACTGAGCGGCGCTATATAAATATTCAATCAGATTACATTACAGTAAGACTGAAACGGCTGCTGGTTGAGTTTCTTACCGTCGAAAGACAGCTCCGTCGAGGTGGCCGACATCTACCTCCAGACTATCATCCTCGCTTTCCTCCATGATCAGTTCGTTCATAATGGCCCCCATACCTTCTAGCTCTCCAAAAAACTTGCCTACCTGTAACCAAACGAGGGACTGATTATGGTGCAAGAAGGAACAACTTGCCAAGGGTTAAGGTTAGGGTTAGGGTTATGAAGTTATACACAGCCCCTCAGGAAAATGTTTCCGTCCCTACCTTCTTCATATTCCTAACATTTTACTGCATTTTGTTGTAGTCATTCTCCGGAAAAATGCTCATCCGTGTGTTGCAAATTCCCATTTGTTACAAAATTGAACTGGAAATTTCAAAATTAGTAGATGGAAATTTCAACATTAGTAGACAAGCGGATTTTGTAATGCTTTAAATCTCATTCCACTAATCATGGTGAAATTAACATGCAAAATTAAATAACGTGAATTAGAATCCTTTGTTTTGCAGCAGATAGGGTACGATAGGATATATGAGATATGTTGGATATAGTATTATTAATAATAATAATAATTGTTATTATTATTATTATTTTTATTATCATCATCATCATCATCACCAATTTGTAATGCGCCGGTGTCAAATGCAGAAGGCATCAACCGATGGCGCACCAGAGCCAAGCCGCCAGGATCAGATAAGATTAGAGCACATTAGATCATATTCTATTAAAATATATTAGGTATGATGAAATATGATCCTTTGCTTTTCCACTTGAACTGACACGAAGCAGTTTGGCTTTGTCGTAACTAAATGCTGTCTATTTAAGTTTCTCAAAGTATGCTAAACTCTATTACTTTCAAGTTATGTTTACCTCGCTATCTTCCCTGGAAAGCACAATGTAGCCGTTCTCGTCCAGTAGATAGCAACTGTACTCCTGAAAAGCCGTCAAGTACTAAATTGATCACAGATATGCCATGTTTTCAAGGATTGAGAGACCTAAACGTTGGTGGATCAGATACCACAGAAAAACCCATGCATCCATGCAGGTGGTAATGAGAGACACGCGGTCACCGATACGGCTATATTATCATATGTTTAGTTGTACGCTGAGTTTAGCATGAGCTTGTGTGCGATATATTTTGATAGTACTGTAGACCTTCTCTTTCGATATAATCATCTACTTTAGGCAGTTCAAAATCACTTCAGTTAGGTATATCTGGTTTTCCAAGTCACACAGGTCATTTCTTTCTCAACAGATAGGCCTACTGACTGCAAGCTATCAAATTATATATATATATAGACACTAGCTGTATAATCGCCAATATGTGCATATATATTGATAAATGACTATGTCCTGGTGACACAAGTCCTGTGATTCGTTGAGTGACTGTCTGACTGACTGATTGATTGATTACTTGACTGACTGATTGACTGTCTGATTGCTTGCTTGCTTGATTTATTTATTGCTTGATCGATTGCTTGCTTGATTGATTGACTAACAGAACTGGCGCATCCCTCGACACAGTTCACTTCTTTAGCTGGACAAGTTCGCGTGCTGTTGAGAAATAATTCGTAGAATTTCGAGTACTTCATGCTCAATCCAACAACAGCCGCAACCGCTTCCTTCTCATCAGCTCCGATTGTCACTGGAGTACTGGCTGTAACTAAGCTCGCAGCCTTGTCGTCTTTACCTGTAAATCGTAATGTAATTAAATCTAATCAAACAGTGTGTGGCGCCACTTCAACCATTTCAAAGAAAGTTCCCAGCGCCGCCCTTACCCCAACACCACCTTGAAACACCCTTAGACTAGTGCGGGCGTGGTCCTCCTGTATGCCTTGCATCGACCAGTACATAATGCGCAATATATGTATACAAATACATACATACAAATGTATATATAATTGACGTGATGACGTAATAAGAGACAGAAAGTTAATATAGTATGCGGGAGTTAATATCCTTTTCAGAACTATATATGTACATTATACATATACATACATATATACATATTTATATATTATTGACATAATGACGTAATAAGTGGCAGAAAGTTATTACAGTATGCGGGAGTAAATATCCTTTGCAGATCTATATAACTAAGTACAGTATACATATACATACATACATATGTATATATAAGAGACAGAAAGTTATTAAAGGTGTGGGAGTTAATACCCTTTGAAGATCTATTCTAATGAGCACTTTCATATGCTCGAAGGCAGAAAAAGAAATCAAAATTTGACAGCTTTTCAAAAATTGTTAACAAAATTTCACACAATGTGTTTATCTTGTGAATACTAACCGTCTTTGAATGAGACAGAAAACGTGAAGATTCCTTCTCCGTTGTTCACGGCTCGTGAATAGTACGTCTTGTCAATGGTCGAGCTATGTGTCATGATGAAACTTCTAAAGATGTAAATACGATGCAGGTATAAATAACGTTATGTAACGTTATGTAATAAAAGATTTGATTCATTGATTGTTTGATTGAATCAATCCTTATTAGCGCAAGGCAAACATGCGCAAACTTGAAAAGCAATGATATAACGAGAAATAGCAGATTAATGATATACTCCTACATAACACCTCGAATATATATATATATTTAATATTTAAATTTAATATTTAAATTTAATATTTAAATTTAATAAAAGTTTGATTGAATCAATCCTTATTAGCGCAAGGCAAACATGCGCAAACTTGAAAAGCAATGAAATAACGAGAAATAGCAGATTAATGATATACTCGTACATAACACCTCGAATATTGATAAACAAATTTAATATTTAAATCTAATATTTAAATTTAATAGAAGTTTGATTGAATCAATCCTTATTAGCGCAAGGCAAACATGCGCAAACTTGAAAAGCAATGATATAACGAGAAATAGCAGGTTAATGATATACTCGTACATAATATAACACCTCGAATATTGATAAACAAATTTACTTCAGTCGGATGCTACAGGATGCTACAAGATGCTAGAATTTGTACAGTTGAAGAATTTGTACAGTTGTACAATTTGAAGAAGTCCCAGCATACGAATATCTCGATGAGAAAAGATAAAATAAGATGACATTACAAAGCATAGCATAGCACGATAACAAAAACGGCAAAACTCTGTCTTAGTATTCCTTTGCGGCTAAAATAATTGTAAATAATTTAAATAATTTAAATATTAAATTTGTTTATCAACATTCGAGGTGTTATATTATGTACGAGCATATCATTAACCTGCTATTTCTCGTTATATCTTTGCTTTTCAAGTTTGCGCAAGTTCGCCTTGCGCTAATAAGGATTGATTCAATCAAACTTTTATTAAATTTAAGAAAAATTGGGCATACGAGTTGGTGGGCGCAGAGTCGAAATACAGATAGCGAGTGAGTCCAGATTTCGTTCCAATGAAAACCTGTTCGACGCCATTCCTTCACAAAACAGAAAACCATTGCATGCAAACACTATATTGAACTAGTACATGCCTCAATTTAATTAACTTTTCAAGATTACCATAAAGCAATTCAAGGACAATGGTATTAATTAATTAATTTATTATGACTGTTTAGATGATGCAAATAACGACGATGATGATGATCATGCAGTAGTAGGAGATGACGTCTATGATAACGTGACGTAGCTTACCTGAGTAAGTAACTTGGATGATGCTAATGATAATGATGATGGTGGTTTAGATGATGATGATGATTATGATTATGATGATGATGATGATGTTGATGGAGTAGTAGATGATAACGTTTATGATAACGTCTATCTTACCTAAGTGACCTCGTCGTAGTATTATCTGTTTCGTCGTAGTCATTCTTGTGCCAATTGACAGCGGCGTCTCGTGTGGCTTCGACGTCGAATAGAAGGTTGCTGGTTAGATTAACATCACCTGAAAGAATCATCCAGGTAACTCAGTGAGCACAGGTGTTACAGCATCATCGTTCACAGCCGTTCTAAGAATTCAAAGCGTGTTAGAGGTACATATATGTATGTATGTATACATATATGTTTGTATGAAGACACTTAATATAGCGCCTGTTATGTTCTCACGAAAGCTCTGTACTCCTGACTATCTTAACTCAGCGGTGCTCAAATTGTGGTCCGGGAACCCCTGGGATCATCGGAACCAATTCAGATTGTACGCGAGGTCTAAACTATTTTCATAATACTACTAAGAATAGTGCAGAGTTGCGTGCACGCGTGCCAAAAGATTAATTAAGGATTGAAGAAATTCTCGTAAATCAGTGGAAGACAATATTGAATAGATTAGAATAGACTCAATCAAATTGAATCGAATCCAACTGAATTGAATTAGAATCGATTATTGCTTATCAAATAATAAAAAAGCATAAAGAAGAAAACATACAGACCATGAATGAGAGACAGACAGACAGAGAGGCTGACAGACAGACAGCTGGCAGAAGATAGCCTATGAAATGAACAGCACATCATGCAGTCAGCCTATTTCCAGTATGGAATTCCCCGTCTGGAATTTCTCTGTCTATAATTCCCCGAATGGAATTTTCCTGTCTATAATTCCCCGTCTGGTATTTTCCTTGTCAAAAATTCCCAGTCTGGAATTCCCAGTCTGGAATTTCCCGTCTGGTCCTTTCTCGTCAGCTGACTTCTTACAGCGCTGCTCGTAGAACGCAGAATCGTTTTTGGCGCGTGTCAGGTACTTCATCAGCATCTGCACCGGAGGCAGCTTCGTCTCATTTGTCTCCATCGTACAGTAGTTCCTAAACAGACAACTTCCGTATCATCATCATCAGCAGCAGCATCATTATAATCATCATCAGCAGCAGCAGCAGCAGCAGCAGCTGCAGCATCAGAATCATCGTCATCGTCTTTATCATTCCTAGTTTTAGCCAAATGTCATAAGAAAATGAAAATCATGTATGGAACGTTGTGACCATTTCTACTGAAGTCTTTGTTTTATCATGATGGCAAAATACTGATGAATAATGACGATGACGATGACGTCGAAGATGGCTGTTGCACTGAACACAGCAGCCGAGATTCAATCAACGACTTACCACGGAGCAATCATCACTTCGCTGGTTGTAAAAGCCTGCAGATCTGCAAATGAAAACGTCTGTCAAACCGTGAATGTGTTTTGCGCACTTGAAATTGTCTTCTAATCTCTAGACGTCTACAGTTCGTTTATCAGGATGCGAAAAGCATAAATCAATTGTCGCTTTTAAGCAAAAACGCTTTCCAAAAGCACAATCCTCTTTAAGGAACCAATCAGATTTCATGAGGCCCTAGAGACCTCTAGGAAGCTAGGAAGGCAGTCCAGAAAAGATGAGAATTTGGCCGAGAGTCGAACAACGTCAAAGATCGTGTAAAGTGAACAGATAGAGCGAATCTCTTGGCCTCGGATCAACATCCTAGGAAGTCCGGAGATCAAGACTCTCGGAATTTCTCGAAGCCTGAACTCTGAATCTGACTCCCTAACAATCGTCCACTATGCCACTTAAGGATAGAGAGAAAGAAGAATGATGAAGCAAAGAGTACTCTAAAGGTTGATGGATGATGGATGGATGGATAGATGTATACATGGATGGATGGATGGATGGATTGATGGATGGATGGATGGATAAATGGATGGATGGATGGATGAATATATGGATGGATGTATGGATGGATAGTTGGATGGATGGTTGGATGGATATATGGATGGATGGATATATTGATGGATGGATATATGGATGGATGGATATATGAATGGCTGGTTGGATGGCTATATGGATGGATGGACGGACGAACTGAGGGACGTAGGAATGAATGAAAAGATGAATAAGTAGATGGATTTGAAATGCAAACCTGCAGTTTTTATTGATCTGCTTCCGTCGACTCTGAACAGTCCGCCATCTTGTGGCAGAGCTATACCTAGGCTAAACAAAACGTTAAGCAATAGATTTACTAGATAATAATTATAATAACACATCAAACTTAATTAAACTAAATTGAACTGTAGCAACTTTATCGACCGCCAACAGCTTAACAAACACAGGTTACTTTAAATGACGCCTCTGTACCACAATAAGAATTTTAAACTAGCAATAGATGGAATATAGATGAAAATATAAATATGCGAAATTGTTTCGAAGCTTTATTACTTTGGGATAAACATTTGGCTAATCATTTCTTGACGGAAATAAATGAAGGGGAAGGGGTTGAATAGATTTAAGTGGATTGCTCTTTCGATCAGTTGGCAAATCGATCTACCCATTTCTCAATACATCTATCTATTTTCAATATCCCACCCGTCCTCCCTACCTTCCTCCCTCGCTCCATCACTTCCTCTTTCCATCCGTTCATACATCCATCAATATATCCATCCATACATTCCTTTCTCCCTCCATGCATACATACATACATACATACATACATACATACATCCCTCCGTTCATCCACCTACCCATCCATCCATTCATACATTCATACATTCCATCCTCCTTCCATGCATACATACATACCTACATACATACATCCCTCCGTTCATCCACCTACCCATCCATTCATCCATCCATTCATCCATCCACCCACCCACCCATCCATTCACCCATCGATCTTACAGTCATTGAGCCATGACGTCAAGGCATGCGTTTCATCATTTTGCCCAGATTCATTTGTCAGTATCAATGAAAGCAAGCAATATTAAAAACCTGAAAGGCGTTTCGGCAATTTCTGTGATGAAATAGTTGTATTCCCTGACGATGGCTCTCTTCTGCAATGACAGAACACAACCTATGCACTGACCAGAACGTCCGTCCATCACAGGATCTTCGTACTGTGAATGTATGGGCCTCACACTCATCTACATTCAGATTTGCTTTTGAATGATGTATCAGTTGCAACTTTAGAGTATTAACTTATGTGGTAATACATCAAAATACACACATACATACACGAATACATGCATACACACATACATACATACATACATACATACATACATTCATACATTCATACATACATACATTTATACATACACACATTCATACATACATACATGCATTCATACGTGCATAGTAGATATGTCCCGTCTTCCATGAGAATAACCAAAAACAGTCAAATCAGTACCTGTGTAGGTCCGTTAGACTTCCATGTTCGCAGAGCGTTTGATATAATCCTAAAGGCGCTATACAATTATTAGGATGGCCCTATATGCTTTTTCCCCAGAGCTCTCAAGCCGAATGCCCCCTAAGTAGTTTGTTCTGAAAGAGGCGCTATATGAATTGAGAAATACAATATGTAGTACAAGACAATGTCTGCTGCCATTTTGCCGCATGTTTGCCGAATCTATCATTTCGGGAAATCGTTCGTCTCGACGTGAAGTTTGCTGGATAATTCTGATATCTTCGGACTTCTACTGTTACCGAGTTAGCGTTTCGGATTTATCTGTTGATTCCGCATACGACATTGCGTGTTTTCCGACGTTACTCGGTCGTGTGTCATTGAAGCCTCGCCAAAATTGGATCAGTCCATTATTGAAGGGTGAACTGGTCTCAGCCGGACAGTCGAGCTTTAGACCTGCAGACCTATTTACGCTGCCTGTGACTGGGGAATGTTGGATTCGGTAACGGAAGGGCGGGAAGAGTCTTCGGAATGGCGTCGATCGTCAGCAACCGAGAGGTACATTTCTGCGTCCAGTGGCGAATGCCTGTCTTGCTCGGGAGATATCCTTCTGCCATCTACGAGAGACGGCCTGACGGTGGTGTTATAGTGTATCGTCGTCGTTCATCATCTTCGACGCAACTTGGTCTAGGAACTTCGAACATTATGTCAACTGTCCAGTATGGATATGGGACTCCGTCGGTTGGGTCATCCGTGTAAGCGGATGCTCGTCAGTGGTGACTCTTCTAGTCATCTGAACATTGTATGCTTAATGACGAACGTTTTGTTATTAACGAAATTAACATCATTTAGGTATAGCGTAGACGGGCCTTTTGCGAGGTACTTAAATGGCGCTATATCAAGCATCTGAACAACTAACTAACTAACAATACAGTACATTGCAACATAATACATTGCAATACAATAAATAAAATATAAATTGATAAAATATGATAAAATACAATGCAATGCAAAACACCTAGAATCTTGCATTGACTTCTCGTATATAAGGTTATGCATTTCTTAGCGGCAAGTAGGTTTAATGTTGTTTGTATAGGTGTTTAGATTGCAGCTATCCTTTCACAGCAGACATTTTCTTTATCTTAATTGTCACATGTTTAGCTTCAGAAGCAATCCTCGAACTCACTTTCTGATCGAATGAAAATATGGACTTCATTTTCAAAGTATCTGTCAGTCGATCGACCATTTTGTTTCGAAGCTAATTTCAGACACAAAAAACATATTATGCAGATATATCAAGACAAACTTATAGCAGGAATTCCAGAAAAAGCCACGGGATGTTAGACTAAGCAAGGCAGTAAACTGTCTCGCGAGGATTTGAACTTCCAAAACAGCTTTGAAACACTGATTTCTAATTACTATAATCTAATCTCATATTTGAACTACTATAGCGCCTTTATCGTATAGCACAAAGCGCCATTCGACGGTTTATAAATATAAATGCTATGACAGAAACTATTGTGCCATATTGGCCTGGTTAGCTATATTGGTTAAAGCGTACGCCAGGGCGCCTCTACGCGTGAGGATGTAGGTTCGCATACCGATCGTGGCTATATTTCAGAGATTTGAATTTCGAGATAGCACGGTCCATACACGGGGAAACTTAACTGGCGTGGCTCCCACTCAATCGGGCAGAGATAGTGAAGGATCTCACCCGATAAATTCAATAAAAAATGAGCTGGGTCGAAGCAATACGGTCATTATAGAAAAACATTTACATTTATGCTACGTAAGTTATGAGTTGCAAAGAAAATATTAAGGTTTAGATGCATGCTCTGCTTTCCAAAGGCTCAGTTCATGTTGACTTTCTCTTTCTATTTTAAAGCGCATCTTTTCAGTTCAATTAGAAAGACATTGCACATATTTTCAGATATATACACAAATTACAAATACCGTTGAGTTTGTGTCCAACAGTTCGAAGTCGGCGATGTCGATTGCAAACGACTTTTTCATATGCTTTGGGCAAACAAGAAACAGTTTCCCATTTACATCAATCGTAATCGTAATCGTAATCACAAAATTATATAGCTCCTCTTCAAGAAAAACTCCTCAGAAGTACTCCAGATTCGAAGCCACTAGGCCACGAACGAATCGAATGGTATCAAGCGCTTAAAGATAAGAGACATAGAAAGATTGCAGTCTATTATAATGTTATAATATATTATATATATTATTACATTATATTATAATAAATATTATAGTCTATAATATCAGGTTTGTAGAAGTATGTTTAAAGTTTTAAAACTCTTACTCTGAATGCAAGAGAAGGCATAAGTCAACGCACGGAAATCAAAGCTTCTCATCCAGTTCTACTCAATAGCACAAACAGTGCAACTAGGAAACACTTAATATCTATGACGATTGTAATTTTACTGTAACAAGGTAAATGGTTCATACGCAAAAGTACATACATTCATACATACTTACATACATAAACATACACAAATACTTACATACATGTGCACATTCATACATACACACATACACATTCATCAATTAAATCATACATACATACATACATACATACATACATGTACATAAATACATACATACATACATGGATACGTACATACATACCTTCATACATACATACATACATGCATACACACAAACATATATACATACATATATACATACATACTTACATAAACACATGCAAACGTATAAAAGTGAAAACAGAGAAACTGAACTGACCCGAGTCTTAAGCTTTGGATGAAATAAAACATATCCGTTATTCGTGATGGCAAACGCATAACCGTTAACTCCCAACTGAGAACAACACAAACATATCAATATCCTTTATTTAAGCAACAGCAAGTTAACATTAGAGTAAACTTTTCAGTGTGAAAAGGCTCTTAACAAAGCACACCTTGTAAATTTCTCGCCCCGTTGGGCTATGGTAGCGCTAATATCTGATTCTGCATTTCAGGTATTGCATTGGAGGATTTATATAGGGCCTTTTTAAAAATCTCTAACAGGATTGAAATTGACCGGTTATACGGAAAGGCTTTAGTGCGCCATCGACTGATGCCTTGCGCATTGTTAAAATATATTTATTATAAGTCTCCTGCTCGTCAATTTAATCAACGCCAATCTAATGTACAAGAGTTATATTATTATAACGGAACCAAAGAAATAATTAGATCAGATAGAAAAACAACTGCCAAATTAATTGCTAAATAACTAACTGATGAAGATCGCGGTAGTGGTGATGATGGTGGTGTGTTGTGGTTGTGATGATACTGATAATGATGATGATGTGGTGATGATGATGATAATGATGTGATAATGATGATGATGATAATGATGATAAAAAGCCAATGCAAAGAAATTGTTAAGCAGTGTTATAAATATCAAAGATTGATGAATCAATCAATTTTACCAAGTATGGAGGCGTGAGCTTCATTAGTTCTTTCAATGGTACATCGGTGCCGACAACACCGATTAGAGTCTGCTGATGGAGCTGAAAATTTGCCAAGAATCATTTGAACATTTCCCTACTGACAGCCACGGCAGTTGTGCCCACATTGAAGCCACCACTGGCCTTAAAGTGCCCCATCACTTTGCTTTGTTCTATCCTTCTGTTAAGCTTTTCCCAAGGAAATGAACTGTTTTTTTCTGTTTTCTGAACTTCTTTTCTCGAGGAATTCATCTCTTTTATTCTTCTGCTATTTTGAGGTTTTTTCTAAGGTTTTTTCAGTTGTTTCATTTTCTTCCTTCCTTAAGTTTCCATTTCAAGGAAATTATTTGTTTTATTCTTCTGTTGTCGTAAGTTTATTTCCAAGGAAATCAATTGTTCAGTTAGTTTGACGTGTTGTTTGTTGTTAAGTGCACAGTTGATGCGCTCATTTCATCGATGAATCACTCGTGTTAATAGGAGGCCATAATTAAGTTGGACTCGGGTCCTTTCGGCTTAATGCTCCTGTTTATTATTACACTACCACTGTACTTGGTTGACTTCGAAATCAATTAAGAAGATGATGATGACGATTATAATGACGACGACGATGACGTTGACGACGATAGATACGACGATGGTTATGATAATGATGATGATGACAACGACGACGACGATGATGATGATAATGGTGATATTGATGATGATGATGATGAAGGTGATGATGATGAAGATGATGATATGATGATGATGATGAAGAAGAAGAAGAAGAAGATGATGATGATGAAGAAGAAGATGATGATGATGATGATGATGATGATGATGATGAAAATAAGCGAATTAATTAAATGTCGATTCCTTGCCTTGCCTGGCCTAGTGTCGAAGACAGGCTGTGCAACTGTGGTCATCATTTGAAGACCCTTGAACGATTATATGAAAGTTAGAAAAATAAACTCTAACGTGAGAGACTCGATTACCTGTTCCATTTTGGTATCTGCGTAGTTGAACATTTATTCAACACAGTGAAAGCACCTGAACTATTCAACCAACCATGTCTGTCTGTCTGTCTGTCTGTATGCATGCATGTATGTATGTATGCATGCATGTATGTATGTATGCATGTATGTATGCATGTATGCATGTATGTATGTATGTATGTATGCATGTATGTATGTATGCATGTATGTATGTATGCATGTATGTATGTATGTATGCATGTATGTATGCATGCATGCATGCATGTTTTGTGTATGTATTTATGTACGTGCGTATACGATATTTGTAATCACCTTTAACTTGCAATAAATCTTTTAAAATGTTTTAACGCTAAGTATTCCAGAATATGTCGATGATCCTCCACTCAGTTAAGACCAATCGCAGCCTAACGTTCTTTTGAATGTATATGCGTGGGTAAATTTACCGACACGTTCCATCCTTAAACACAATATGTGGAAACAGATGTCACATTCTTCCATCTGAATCCTACTGGCCTCGCAATTCAAATGACCTTTTAGAAAAAGTGTCTGCAGGGAACCAGCGCAAGCCACAAATAACGACGAAGATGGTCGTTTCAATTATGTCCGCTGAATACCGTTTTTGCCTTAAAGCTATTGCCTTGCAAATGAATTCTACTGTCGATGAACGTCCAACGCTACCCGCCAGTGTTAGCCATATTTGTCTCTCACATTACTTTCAATATCTTATGCAGCGTGGACATGTGGTGGGATTGGCTTCATGCTGTGGATACGACGTTGGCAAACACGGTGTGGCTAAGCAACATCAAACCCCATTGTGGCTTGGATGGGTAATCATCCATAGAATACTAGGCCACCTAGGACAACCCAGCCCAATTTTTCAATGAGAACCAAAGCAAGTTGGGAATTCCGAAAAGATGTCCAGTTAAAGGATCACTGTGGTTGCGTTTGCTCTCAGTCTACGTAGCCTTTAACCTTTAACCCCGGGACCAGGCTTCTAGAAAGTTTCTACAGAGGCACTTCAGTATGTTGTATTTGAACATTTATATAGTACCTTTCAGGAACCTCATTAAAGTGTTGAGAACCACAAATTTTATACAAATAAGCATATAAATACATAAATGTCATATAAATAAGTATATATGTATAAGTGCTACCTTCCTCCTTACCTTCATCTCTGACTTACCGGTTCTAAGGCATCAACATAGACATTACTCCAAACGGGATGAACAGCTCTTCGGATGGCCATTGGGCGGCTAAGGACGTGTATGTAACTCTGTCATAAAACATCGACAAAGACCCATCTTAGATAGGTGATCTAATGCTGGTTTGCTGTGGTCGTGCGACCGATTGATTCGTTTGATTGATTGATTTGATTGATGTTTTGATTGATTTGATTTGATTGATGTTACATTCGATTGATTGATTTGATTCTTCGACCTCGGGACTACGCTTCTGATGAGTGTTCATAGAGACGTATCTGCTGCCTTTGCCTTTTTTGCCTTTCATTCAACTGCATGTGATGAGGAAGAGTGGAGACTGCCTATATAGAGAAGAGATCATTCAAGGCACAACCTCTGGATCCCGAGCTCGGGGAAGACCGAAGAGGACACGGATCGATAACATCAAGTAGTGAACTGAATTATCGTTCGATCAGTTATTACAGGAGACGAGGGACAGAAGCAGATGGCACAAAATTGTCCGTCGTGCAGCCAATTCTCGGCTCGAGGAAGGTTTAAGACAAGATAAAACAAGATAGTTGCATTTCACAGAAACGGGCAAATATAAATACATAGAACTTTGATGGTGGTGCTGCTATTGGTGGAAGGTTTTGATGTTTCTTCAAAAAGGGTGCGATTGGCAGTTAGCAGCATTAGAAGGTGAAATAATGTAATTGTAATAGTAATTAGTAACTTCTAACACACCGCTGTCTAATGCACAAAGACTCAACCGATGACGCACCAAAGCTAAACCTAATCTAATCTGATCTGATGACTTCTATAGCGCCGTTACCATAATGCCCAGTCGCTGATCACTTCGAGTGAAATCATAATCAAAATATAATCCATTGGAGAATCCAAGTCGAATTCCTATAGGTCAGCGAAACTAGGTCAAGCTCCAATCAGGTCAATAAAATATATATCAGAACAAAATGTTTATCTCCAACAGGAAATGATTTGAACCAGTGACAAGGTATTATCTCTTACCAACAAATTGAAATATAAAGCTAGGAGGGCCGAGAGATTAAACCAACAGATAAATATACGACAAGATCTACTCAAACACCAAATCATATCATACAGAATACAAACTAAAACTGAAAAGGTGCTGACCTGTACGTTTTCATGGGCATCTGTTAAGCTCGAAATGCGCGACAGACGACCTGCATGAAGCGATACAAACAACCTATTACATCATGCACACATAAAGCACACGATTCCTCGCTCAGCCGATGGACATATGGCGTTAACAAATTGTCTTACTTACTTACTTACTTACCAATGTTTAACGACATCTTATGGCATCAAAGGCCGTTGACGTCGCCCTCCTCCTTTATCCAGGCTTGGGACTGGCATCACCCGACTAAAGGCAGTGGCGGAGTTTAAATTACTGTTGTGCTTAGCTTAGCATTAGTATCAAGCAGCAACCTTTGTTTCGACAAGCCATCCACATGACGTTCTTCGAATCCCTGACTTCGCGCCCAATCAAGTAGGTAAATATTCGCACCTGCAATTAACGCACGTCATTATCAGTTGGGCTTATATGGCCCAATGCTACATCTCATGACTTTTTATAGCGCCGTTATAACAGACCACAGAATCCAACCCACAAATCCGGTCAGTGACAGGTCAGACCGTTGCGACGCTGACGGACAAACAGAGGAAAAGACGGACGGACAGACAGACGGACGAACAGACAGACGGACGGACAGACAGACGGACGGACAGACAGACGGACGAACAGACAGACGGATGAACAGACAGAGGGACCTACGGACGGACAGAGGGAAAGACGGAATAACAGACAGAGGGAAGAACAGACGGACAGAGAAAAAGACGGACGGACAGACGAAAATACGGACGCACAGACAGACAGACAGATGGATGAACAGACAGAGGGACAGACAGACAGACGGATGAACAGACAGAGGGAAAGACGGACGGACAGACATAAAAGCAGACAGTTCATTTGCGGTGCATTTAATTACATTATCTTTCGCTTTACAAATCGACTTATAATAATAATTATGTAGCTTTGCTTATGTCTAGGTATTGTTGTTGTTGAGGTGGTATGGTGGTGGTGGAGGTGGTGGTTGGGGTGGTGGTGGTGGTGGTGGTGGGGTGTTAATGAACCACACAGTTTGGAATAAGTGGGTGGAGAGAGACAGAGAGATAGAGAGACATAGAGGGAGGCAGACAGAGTGAGACAGGGAGACAAGAGAGAAAGACAGAGAGACAGAGAAAGAGCCAGAGAGACAGAGACATAGACAGAGAGAAAGTGACAGATGTGTAAACATGCACAGCCAGAAGTGGAAGTAGATTTACCCTTCTGTACGAAGGCCAATCTCTTTCAATCCTTGGCGTGAAGGGCCAATCAAGAAATGCGCCACATAAATATCCTCGAGGGTTGCGAGCGTCGTTCGCATTCACTGACCTCTAGCGACGGCCAATTGTACTTCTGGAATATGTCTTCGTAGGCGTCACCCGCTCCGTCCGTTACGATCATAATGACCTTATTGCACTGAGAACCCTTGCGGCTCTCGTTGATCTGCAGAAAAGCAACGCAAACATTCCTCCTGGCCTAGCTTTCTATCAAATATGGAAGGCTGATAAACAGACAGGCCTGGAGATATATGCACGTTTTCGATGTATGCATCGATATATATGCACATACATAAATACATACACGCATACATGCATACATTCATTCATATATACATGCATACATATCATACATACATGCATGCATACATACAATCACACATACATACATAAATGCATAAATACATACACACATAAATACATACATACATAAATACATACATATATACATACATGCATACATACATACATACATACATACAATCACACATACATACATAAATGCATAAATACATACACACATAAATACATACATACATAAATACATGCATATATACATTCATACATACATACATACATGCATACATACAATCACACATACATACATAAATGCATAAATACATACACACATAAATACATACATACATAAATACATACATATATACATACATGCATACATACATACATACATACATAATTACATAAATACATACATACATGCAAATGTACATACACACAAATACCGTGAAACTTCTTTTAGGCGCCCAATCAAACGCCGGTCTCCGTCGTGGGGGCATTTTCCGGGAGGGGTAAAAACGATTTGTAAAAATAACTGCGGTGGGTGTTCATAAGAAGTTTTACGGTACATACATCCAAATGTAAATGTATATTTCTACAGATCTATCTGTATTTTATTTGAGGTTTTGACATATTGTAATACGAGCATACATTTTTTTAATATAAGTTTTGCTTCGAAGCAAATATCGATTGTGCCTTATGCATTTACGATGACGTAGTGTATTATGTAAATGAATTTATGTTCATATTTATAATTATACACATTTATAATTTGAGTTTTAATTTGAGTTTCTCCATCTATAGAAATGAACACATACATGATACTTAAATATATGTAACTCTGTATACGTATTTCAAACAAAAATCATATCTTGAACCTCATGCTTGCGCTATAAAAATTTCAGTTACATTAAACTAACATTACTTTCGCGTTAGACGAATTTACATATCCTGTGTAGGCCTACGTTATAGATATCTCCTGGGAGGCTTGGAAACGGCGCTTCATAAATGTTAAACTGCAAAAATAGGTGCGCCTAATGAATATGCTAAGACATCGTATTTCCGCAGCGCTTTGTAGCTGTGCTGTCTTTATTAATGTGTATGCTAACCGCTTTCAGCAACTCAAATGCTTCCGTCAGCGCTAGGTCTAGATTAGCGATGTTCTTTGCTTCAACCGAAGACAGGCCATCCTTCAAGCGCTGCAACATACATACGCATATATATACACAGCGATATATAGGTATCAATATATATGTATATATAGCAATATGTATATTTGTATATATTTATATACACAAAGATACATTCTTGCAAATCTACATACATACATATTAATAATTTAACATTATAAAGCATAATTTAATAATTAACAATAATAGAAATACATAGAAATTTTTAAAACACGCTATACTAATGTTCAGATACATATATACTTGCATGCATACTTATTTACTTACTTACTTACGTTCTGTCTAGATCTACAAAAAATTTAACAGTTAGAGCTATTAAAATTGTGGTCTCGTCAGTGTCTTCTTGATAGGATAAATAATTTCATGATTCAAACGAGATTTGTGAAAATGTATAATTGCTGCCAATTAATACTATAAGGACGCTAAGTGACTTGTTTTTTAGAATTAAAATTGTAACTTATAATTAGCCGTTAATGGAATACTTAGCAAAACCCATGTTTAGAAAATAAATAGTCCTTCATTTATAGACAGAAAGATCATACTGACTTTTCTGTTGTCTTCCGTTGCCTGCACCATCGTTGCATTAAAACAAGTATCCAGATACTCAGCCGTTTCTGAATACTAACAACACCAAAATACGGAATAGTAGTAGTTGTAGTAGTGGTGATGATGGCGATAGTAGTAGTAGTAGTAGTTGTTGTTGTAGGCTTGTTGTGGTAATAATAGTTGTCAGTACTAATAATACTCGAGAAGTCAATACAATCATGGACCTTTATGTTAGTCATAAAATGTCTGTTTGCGGTTGTAGCGGATGTGCTTGCTTTATCGCACGTTCCAGCTACAATAATACCTGCCATTTCAAGACATTAAGAATGAACTATAGTTCTGATGGAATAGTCGCTATAGAAGTACATTTACAGCTGTATGTGAGGCTCGAAATGGACATACATCAGTAAATGAACTATATTAAATACGCCGCATCGGTAAGAACGATGATATAGTTCTGCCATAAGGTTGCGAGTAAAATACAAATGTTCATCTCCAAACACACGTCCATCTGTATATGAAATTTATCAATATCAAATTTATCAAATTAATCAATTTATCATCTGTATATGAAATTTATCAACTGCGTTTGCATGTGGATCTGATGGAGTGTAGTCGGTATAGGAAAACACATTTGCATCAATAAATACACGTCCATCGCTATATCAAATTCATCAAAAGCGCATGTGTGGCTCTGTGAACTGCTGTGTGTACATCTGTGCTGAACATTTGGCATTCCGTTGGCGTTTAGAAGAGCGGACCCTAGATGCAATAAGAAGCTGATTCGTATGATGGATGCAGCGCATTCTGCCAAGTGTCATACCGTGATGACATTGATGTAGTCGTCGTAACCAAGTGTGTCTAATATCTTGACGACCGTTGCCTTGGCAACGACGCTACGAAGGCCCTTCATACTGCCGCTCGAGTCGAGAAGTATGACGACGTCTTTGGGGTAGGCAGCCGCCTGGATGTACCTGGAACCCCACGCTCGGAAAATTAACATGATGCGATATGATCAGATATGCGACGCAGAGTGATATGACGTAATGCATTCCTGTGTAATGTAATGTTAGCCAATGCAATTCAATGTAACTAAACGCAGTGTAACGTGCTGTAATGTATGCCACTGTCAAAATAGCGTATTATATAACCTCAAGGCCAACATGATATGTTACACTTTTAATACTGAGGTTGACAACGAACAAGGTAAAGAAGCTCAGATATAGCTCAATACTAACGATGCTCTAAAGTGTCGTATTTACGTTACATTGTATACATTGCAATATATTGTACTGTTTGATGTTACGTTACAAATTAAGTAACGTTATGCAACGCTAAGTTACATAGCACTGTACTGACTTACATTGTAATTGCTAACAAAAGATCACATTGGATCATACATATTATACCTACGAGACCTCGCTCAGCCGATGGACATATGGCGTGTTAAAAACCAATTACTTACTTACTTCCTTCCTTGCTTGCTTACTTGCTTGCTTACTTACTTGCTTGCTTACTTAATTCCTTGCTTACTTACTTCCTTGCATACTTGCAGTCTTTTATGATACGTAGACATAAACGATCGACGTAATCCAAGGGCTTCTTTAGAATGCCTTTAATTTAATATCATTTTCCTCGGTAGTAAGCTTCGATGCATCTACGACCTGGAATCTCATCCCTGGCGCGTCTTCTCTTCCGGGTCGCAGATCTTTCCACCCTGCCCCACAGGGCGACCCATGTAGCTCCGTCACCCGCAACTACCACTACGACGCCAGGGGGCTTTGATTTGTGGCCTCGGTTGCCTAGCAACCTGGCAGACCTACGAAGATTATCTGCATTAATTTCATCGGCGTTCGTAGACCAATTTCTTCGACAATGGTTTTTCGTTAACTGTTTGGAAGCATCGCTGAGGAATTTCTTTAAGACTGGCCCACTATGTATTTGTCCAGTTTTATTACACTACGCACAATGTAGACGCCAGCATTTCCTAATTGTCAGATGCATGACTAGCAATTGCACCAGTCGTAACGACATCTGTAATGTTACTATAGCCTCGCCGTTGTCGTCATCATCATCAGCAGCAGCAGCATCATCCTCCTCCTCCTCCTCCTCCTCATCATCATCATCATCATAGTCATCATCGTAGTCATCCTCATCATCATCATCCTCATCATCATCATCATCATCATAGTCGTCATCATTATCATCATCATCATCATCATCATAGTCATCACCATCATAGTCATCATCATCAGCATCATAGTCGTCATCATCATCATCATCATCATCATCATCATCACCATCACCATCGTCATCATCATGACCTCATAACTCACCATCCACGTGATCTGCAGTCGAAAACGTCCAGCTTCTGTTCGCTGTTGTAGTTCTCTGTCTGCCACGGAGCACCTGCCACACAAATCACAACAGGCGCAAAAATTGCATCACGTGACAAATCCGGCTGCGCAGACAGAGAGAATGACAGAGGCACAGAGATGTTATTAATTCCGTCACAAATGAGACCCATTCAGGACCCCAGCCGTTCCTTTGGGAGTCGTGAAGAGAGATAATCATCTCTCGCCAGCAAATCATTGTTGCCTATTCAGGGTAGCCTTCTGGTCTTGCTGGAGATGATACCAGAGAAGAAGGCAACGAGGAAAGGTTGGCCATCGATCATCTCTGCTTTTTCAAAAGGCAACCAGACGAACAAGAGTCTATTTCGTCAGATGGACTCACAGGATCAGTCCAACCGACAGATTAACTGACTGACTGACAGAACAGACAGACATACAGACATACATGTATACTTACAGTCCAACAGGCAGACAGACAGAACAGAGAGATCAACTGACAGACAGACTGACAGATAGAGACCGACTGACAGACAGAACAGAGAGATCAACTGACAGACAGACACACCGACTGACAGATAGAGACCGACTGACAAACAGAACAGAGAGACCAACTGACAGACAGACACACCGACTGACAGATAGAGACCAACCGACAGACAGACCAGAGAGACCGACTGACAGATCAACCGAAAAGTTGACTGACAGAACAAACAAACCGACCGACAGACAGACAGACCGGTTGATCGACAGACAGACCGACAGATACAGACAGACAGACCGAATGACAGACAGGCTGAGTAAACATGAACCCAGTTCTGGCGTTCGGTCAGTGCTTTAATTTTTCACTCAGGTCTAGAATAATGACTCATCTGTTTCAACTCGATTACCTACCGTTTCCTGATTACCATTGCTCTGGTCTCGACTGGCCTTCTCCAACGTATTACTATCTTGACAACGACTTTACTTGAGGCAACAATCGATTGTGTAGAAGCCTCAACGACGACGGACAGTTTAGCCCGGGGACATAACGAAGATTGAAGGAAGGCTGTGGTTTCATTAGATTAGATTGGATTGGATTGTATCGGATCGGATCGGATGAGATGAGATCAGATCAGATCAAATTAGATTAGATTAGAACAGATAGCAAATGTGACTGTGTTAGAGAAAACCCTCACAAAGTCAGTAAAAATCAAAATCAAAATTTCTTATTGCACTAGACATGTCTGGAATTGTTAAATAATTGGATGAAACAAGCACTGTTTATATCAAAAATAGTTTTAAAATTTACAATTTCTTAAAGATGTATGTCTCTTCATGACGACATTTGAGAAATCGCAAGTTAAATTTTGCCATAACTATGACGCAACTTTAGACGCTGTGCTCAAGGGTCGTTTATGAAAATAGTTCCAGTAACTGGAGCGTATTCATACGCCTCTGAGGCTGTCATCGCGAATGTAAAAATAGTTCCCGTAACTGGGGCGTATTCTTACGCCACTGAGGCTGTCTTCAATGAAATCTCTATAAAAGCGGTTTAGCATGAATATTTACAAGAAACTCCGCCACTGCCTTGTTTGGGGTAGTGCCAGTCCCAATCCTGGATAAAGGAGGAGGGCAACGGCAACGGCCTTTGATGCCATAAGCTATCGTTAAACTGAGGAACTACTACTACTATTT
Source organism: Norana najaformis (assembly GCA_964023275.1). NCBI lineage: Eukaryota > Metazoa > Annelida > Clitellata > Crassiclitellata > Hormogastridae > Norana > Norana najaformis. The sequence goes on from OZ029919.1 coordinate 29,390,028, forward strand.
ACAAGTCGTTTGCATTATAAATGATACACACGACTTCAAGTTAAGGCACCGTTTTTGCTGCAGGGCGTCTGAATGAAATTTTAAAAAAGTCAAAATACTTAGGCAGCGGATCTCCATATAAGGGCATGCAGTTCAGTTGCTAATACAAGAACAAAGGATAAAGAGATGCCTAGTTCATATCAATCCATTTTATTTCTACTTTCTTCTAAGCTCGTTTCTCGCAAATTAACTTTTCCAAATCTGTGAGAGTTTTCTCAGACACGGTTACAAACACATGGGTATACGATTGCATGACTGAACGGACGAAAAGACAAATGGACGAATGAATTAATTAAAGAATGAAATTAATAATAAATAAAATTAATAAAATTAATAATAATAAAAATTAATAACTTTATAATTACTGCCAATCAGATAAGCATCTAAGTATTTATTTAGGGCCTTATTGCCGCTCCTGAAAGGCTCTATATAAATTTTCAGATGCAGTACTTTTATCGCATTACACGAACCTGGAAAGCTTCGAAGGAAACCGGTGGTACTGCAGAAGTACTGCCACGTGAGCGTCGAATCGTTGTCATGGTTACTTACGAACGTTTCATCTAGAACCTTCGACCAAGCCATGCCGTTCAAGATGACCGTAGCTGCAAACAGCCAGCAATTCAGTTCTTAAAATTCATACTTAATGATATTCACAATTCAGCCAGATAGGTGGGTAGGTAAGAATATATAAAAAATTATGAGAACATTCATTCAGTGTCGCAGTCATAATGCTATTATGGTATTTCAAAAATCCAAGGTAGCCATCTGACTTCTACCTGCCTGATCTGCCTGACCTGCTTGACCTGCCTGACCTGCTTGACCTGCCTGACCTGTCTGACCGGCCTGACCTGTATGACCTGCATAGATCTGCCTGAACTGACTCTTGGATCTCGACCAGAAACTAAACCTGGCCTTACCGCTGCCTTCCAATTTCTCTCAGCTTAAACACAACCCACCCCAACGGCTCCTTTCCCCTTCTTTCTCTGGTCTTCTGGCAACCGTAACTTGGTTCATGACATGGCATCTTTGGACAACCCCACTGACTTGACGCAGCGCTCGTGAATAAGCTCGTGCCCTGCGCTTAGCTTTTAAGTAGCGCTTTAGAAATTTGGAGTATACGATTACGATTACCTGTTTACCAAATTTAGGATTAATATTGCGATTTTGTCGCTGCAATGTTCGAAGCATCTGTTTTAAGTGTACCTAACATATACCATAGGCCCTATTCTAAAGTGCGCAATATTTCTGCAACATCAACAAGGATCGGCGATTAACAAGCAAACGTGGCAGGATACGATAGAAAGACACGAATAAGCTGGTCAGTAAAACTCCCGTGTCCCAGAGGAACGCAGGGGAGGGGCTTATTTCCTTTCCTTAAGCCTCTGAGCCGGCAGTGGACGATTGCCAAGGTCCTGAACAGTGCATCGTAGGACTTGCCGTTTACTTCCCACCTCACGCCGGTGCTAAATCTTACTACTTGGTGACCGAGGCACGTGTGCGTAAACAACTTGCCCAGGGTAATTACACGGAGTCGAATCTGTAACATCATGATCATTGACCAAACGCGTTACCGATAGACCACTGCGTCGCTTATGTTACGCGTGTTGTCTGCGCTAAGCCTCTAAGAAGCGATTTGGCAATTTCCATTTTTCGATGTAGGCCTATACGATTATGATTGGCCCACGTGATAAGCTAATGTTAAAACGTTCCATATACATGTAAATGCACGTGTGTTAAAGCAAAGTAACATTAACAATGTAAACATACATTCGTCGAAAATGTTGGTTGGAACGTGGACTGTGCTCATTGCCAAGTTGACTTCAGCGTAGTTGAAATGTTGGTTTTCCTCCAACGGGAACGCAGTCGTGTTAAGTCGCTTCGACATATGATAGTCGGACTGCTCAGGTAGCACAGAGTTATAATCGTAATTGTAATCACAGATTTGTATAGCGCCGTTTAAGTGGGACGCGGTGGTGTAGTGGTATGGTCTGTGCCTCGTAACCGGAGGGTGGGGGGTTCGAATCTGCCTCAAGCCACTGCGTAGCGACCTTGGACAAGTTGCTCACCCACAATTGTCTGTGAGGCAGGCAACGGTAGAGCACCTTACTTATCTCATCCCCGGGTGGCATAAAGCCAATGGACCTGCATTCGGGCAGAGAACTCATCATCATCATCATCGTCATCGTCGTCATCATCATCATCATCATCATCATCATTGACTTAATCATCATCATCACATCGTCGTCGTCGTCTTCAACATCTTCGACTTAATCATCATCATCACCACCACCACCATCATCATCATCATCATCTTCGACTTAATCATCATCATCACCACCACCACCATCATCATCAACATCATCGACTTAATCACCATCATCACCATCATCATCATCATCATCATCATCATCATCACCATCATCATCATCACCATCACCATCGTCGTCGTCTTCCTCATCATCATCGACTCAATTATCATCATCGTCGTCGTCGACTTAATCATCCATAGGTGTGAACGTAATAGTTTCGATTGATTGCTTTTTCAATGACGGACGACAACGATCAAAGTAACAAAGTGGAGCAAAGCTTTTGATCTCACCGGCTCAAGCAGTTGGTCTGGCGAATGAGCGGCTTGCGCTTCCTCAGCGGCTTTGACCAATTTCTAAAGCAAGCCATAGATTCGGGTTAGACAGACACCTGGGTCGCCTCTCTGGCCCCTTGGCTGGCATCCCGCCCTCCCCACTCCGCTCGTTCCCTGGAGTTGGATGCTTGTTTATGAGCCGCCGCTATACTCCGGTCAGTGGCAGTAAATCAGACAAAACGAGTTGAATCGTAATTCAATAAAGCTTCACTTCAAATCATCTTAGATCGTGGCTGAAATTGCAACACTAGTGTCTCCCAAGAGCAGACACTAAAGAGCAGATACTGCTGTGGCTACAATCGCAACACTGATGTCTCACAATACACAACTAGTGTGGCCACAATCGCAACACTAATGTCTCACAATGGCAGCAACTAGTGTGGCTGCAATCGCAACACTAATGCCTTACAATAGCAGCAACTGATGTGGCTATTTTCGCAACATTTGTATCTCTCACAACAGCAGAAACTAGTGTCGCTATAATCGCAAATATTAATGTCTTCCATTAACCGGGTTTTTTTTTCTACAATCGCAAGGCTAATGTCTTCCAAGAGCAGATACTAGTGTGGTAGAACGCCTGGTGGCTTTGATTGTATAGAGCGAAAGGGCGTCTTTCTCTCTAACAGACTTGGCAGACTTGACTTGGATTAGACTTACACTGACAACAATCGGGATAATGGCTGAATGTATAGCAGAACAACGGTTCTGTATTGCCAAACAGTTTATATCTCTGCCTAAGCATCATATGAGGTCATCTATGAGTGCTTACATATGACTTAACAAAGCCTGACATGACATACTATACCATAACAAAGCATAACAGAATGACATAATATAACAACATAAAAACATAAAGGGTAACATAACATAACCTGAAATAGTAAAAACATAACATTATGGCATAGGACCTATCATAAGAAAGTGACATGTGCCAAGCACAACATAGCATATAAAAATTGCATAGAATGACATAACATACCATAATATGGCATAACATAACCTAACATAGAGTTGCATCATTTAACATAGCATTAGTTTAACATAAACATAACATTGTATTGCTCGGTTATATATATACATATATATAATAGCTTACATGATTTCCAATATGGCCACACTACTTGCGTGTATGCGCTGACCAACCAATAGAATGTCTCAAGCATTGATATAGCGCCCATATGCAAAACACCCATATTATTAAAGGCGTTCCGTTTCTGAGTCTCTAATTATCAATTTTCAAGAAGCGTCTCACGTAATAGAGTATACTAAATAAGCACAAAAAATAAATTTCAAAAAAGATATTTACAAACTGTATTTAATGAAACCACAGTTAAAAACCCTGTTCTTCATAAAACTAGATTTTTAGCGAAGAGTTATATATTACATCTAGCAAAATCATTAATCGAAGAAAGCCAATAAATTAGAATATAAATTACTAATTCCTGGACAAAGTATTAATAAGACACGAGGAAAAGAGCAAAACCATATGAAAAACAACTATAAAACCTGTGTAAGCTAGAGCCAACCGCAGCCAACCCTAGGCTATAGTTTTCGAAGTGCTTAAGTCTCCTCAGTGTCCGCTGTCACTGGTGAAATTGCACGAGGGTTCAATAACCGGCATCTCAATTTATAAAATGAATTCTAAGTTTTTGGCCATACTCATACATTAATTATATGATAAGATAAAAGTAAAAAATAATACTGACAACACTAATTGATAGCACCAGGAATGATACTAACAATGAAAATCAATTTGAATGAAAACTTCATGGATTCCAAAAGAACAAAGAAAAGAACAAAATACACTGATCATTGTATTGATTGTTGGGATACAAATGGTAGACCCAAAAGGGACGTAAGTCCTGCTAAATTAAAAACATACGTTAAGTGCACTGCACCTACAAATGTTAACAAATGTTAACAAATGTTAACAAATGTTAACAAATGTTAACAAATGTTAACAAATGTTAACAAATGTTAACAAATGTTAACAAATGTTAACAAATGTTAACAAATGTTAACAAATGTTAACAAATGTTAACAAATGTTAACAAATGTTAACAAATGTTAACAAATGTTAACAAATGTTAACAAATGTTAACAAATGTTAACAAATGTTAACAAATGTTAACAAATGTTAACAAATGTTAACAAATGTTAACAAATGTTAACAAATGTTAACAAATGTTAACAAATGTTAACAAATGTTAACAAATGTTAACAAATGTTAACAAATGTTAACAAATGTTAACAAATGTTAACAAATGTTAACAAATGTTAACAAATGTTAACAAATGTTAACAAATGTTAACAAATGTTAACAAATGTTAACAAATGTTAACAAATGTTAACAAATGTTAACAAATGTTAAGTGTTTCTTACCTGCACAGCCAAACGTTTCTGCCGGAGCATTTTCTCAATCTTCAATTTCATGTCTTGAACCAAAGCGGACCCATCTACCGATTTGACCGTTACTGGGTCCATCAAAATGTAATCCTGTAATACGTGTGTAAATGTAACGCAATGTAACACGTTTTTACACATCCCTCCGTAAAGACTTCTAGCTCACAAGCGCAAAAGAACATCAAGAACCAGAAAAACTTTCCGTATGAAAGTCACGTGACATATCACCATCCCTGAACAGTATATTCTTCGAAAAGACGCTATATAAATTAAAAGGGAGTCTAAATATGAAAGTCTGAGGAGAAACGGGGAAATGCCAAAATTCTGTCACCATGTCATCTCGCAGGTTCCGGACAGAACGTCGCTTCTCAAAGTAGTGTTTTAAATACTGTATCTTGTCGCCAGGTTTCCAAATGAGCTTTTACATCGGGCAATATAAAATTTCAGATTGTTTTGTATTATGTACAAAGCGTATTTTGTTAAGCAGCCCCCTAATTTACAACAAAGAGAGACAGAGATAGACAGAAAGACAGAAAGACAGACAGAGACAGAGACAGAGAGGGAGGCAGAGAGGGAGGCAGAGAGGGAGGGAGGCATAGAGGGAGATAGGGTATGAAGGAGGGAGGGAGGAAGAAAGAGACAGACCGACAGAAAGTAAAGAGAAAGATAACGAAACAAGAAGAGAAAGAGAGCATAAAGAATAGCGAAAGACACAAACAAACAAACAAGGAAGACAGACAAACAGACAGACAGACAAATGGACAAACAGACATACAGGGATGATGATTCCCATGATCATCCAGACTTCAGATAGGAAAATTGCTTCCACGTCGGCTAATCGCAAAAGCCGACTATCGCAACTGACACTCGGACGTACATCAACCAGAACGACCTGTACTCGGTTAGCTTCACTCCATCAAACTTTGGCCGACGGATCAGACAAACCGAATTGAAAGATCAGATTCACTGAGATTTTCATAGATGATAGTTTAATTTATTTCACATGAATTATGAATACACGAGATCACATTCACTGATATTTTCATAGAAGATAGTTTAATTTAGTTTGTATACACGAGGTCACATTCACTGAGATTTTCATAGAAGATAGATTAATTTAGTTCACATGAATACATGAATACACGAGATCACATTCACTGACATTTTTGTAGAAGATAGTCTAATTTATTTCACATGAATTTATGAATAAACGAATTGAAAGATCACATTCACTGAGATTTTCATAGATGATAGTTTAATTTATTTCACATGAATACATGAATATACGAGGTCACATTCACTGAGATTTTCGTAGAAGATACTTTAATTTATTTCACATGAATTCATGAATACGCAAGATCACATTCACTGAGATTTTCGTAGGAGATAGTTTAATTTAGTTCACACGAATACATGAATACACGAGATCACATTCACTGAGATTTTCGTAGAAGATACTTTAATTTAGTTCATATGAATACATGAATACGTGTATATGTGATTACAGGGCGTTTCCATTTATCCAAAAACTCGTTCTCGGCATAGCACTGTATCATATTTTGCACCGAAATGTCGTTATCTCAAGCTTGGTGTGATCAAATGTGCCACGAGCACATGTTGCATAATCAAGCGTCGTGTGAATAAATGTAGCGCGGTCAAACGTAGTGTGATTAAACGCCGCATGATCAAACATCGTGTGATCAAACGTCCGATCACTATATTATATATATATATATATGTAAACAGTATACGTTTGTTTCTATAATAACATAAAAACAATATATAGAAATATATAAAATTTTAAGTTGTAATTTTAACTATAATTAGTAACCTCTGTCGCTTTGGTATCTAATGCACAAGGCACCCACCGATGGCGCACCAAAGCCAAGCTGCAATTAGGTCAACATCCAGCAGGTCATTCCACTAATCACATAAATATAAAATTCATGGGACTGAGCTAATATTTTCATTTTATATTAACACATTTATATTTAATGTAAACACAATGATATATATCACAAGCATGGGAAATCGTAGTTTTGATAGTCCATCCATCGGGTTGATCAGCATCTGCCATCCTTCCCTCTTCATTGATTTTCAATTAATGTCTGATGTATACTGGACATAGAGGCGGCCGTCACGAACCTCGAACACAGATGCTAATCGATCAGCCGCCTTTATTAAGCCTACCATATATCACACGCAAAGCGTAGATTAAATTGACGAGCACGAAACTTGGGGATCTGCCTTAGCAGATGTAGCCAATTAGGCCCAGAGGAGCGAGATAATCAGCCTACAAACCTACCAAAATTCGTATCCGACACGGCGATGTATTCGATAGCCCGCTTGGTCTGTAATCCAACGATTACGGGTTCCAGCCTGCTGAGCGTGTTCCCACCTTGAACAAGTTCTTTCAACGCACTTGCCTCACGCCTCAGAGTCATCATTTTTATTAACCTTGCGCGCGTAATAAGTGCAGTAGCACAATAAATAAATAAATAAATAAATAAATAAATAAATAAAATGCAGCAACAGTAATATACACAGCAGATATCGAATTACCACAAAAGCTGCTCTTTTGCGAGATACTTAAAAGGCGCTATATAAGTGTCTATGCCCATACATGCGCGCATAAATGCATATATCGATACACATATATATATATATATATATTCAAATATAAATATACATGTATACATACATTCATACATACATGCATACATACATACATGCATACATACATACATGCATGCATGCATATATACATGCACACATACATACATGTATACATACATGAATGTATACATACAAACATACATACATATTCATTAGAAGATTTGGACTGGAGTGGCCTACAGGGAAGGTACTAAACTGGGCTCAGCTACAAAATTTATGTATCGCCCAAACAGTGTCGATTGTAAAAACATGCGGAGAGAAAGAGAAAGAAAGAAAGAAAGAGAGAGAGAGAGAGAAAGAGAGAGAGAGAGAGAAAGAGAGAGAGAGAGAGAGAATTGTGTGCTGCTGCTATTTTCCACTCTATTCATTTGTTCTCCCTTCTTCATCTCTTCCTGCTTCCTCTGTCTTTCTCTCTTCACGTATCTTCTCTCCCTTTCTTATCCTCCTCCTTTTCCGCCTCCTCTTCATCAATCCTCCTTCCTTCTCCTCTTCCTGCTTCCTCTGTCTTTCTCTCTTCACGTATCTTCTCTCCCTTTCTTATCCTCCTCCTTTTCCGCCTCCTCTTCATCAATCCTCCTTCCTTCTCCACTTCCTTCTTCCCCCTTTCTCCTGTTCAGGGTTCGTTTCGTCCTCGTCTAATTAAGGCATCAGGCGATCTGACAGATGACCGCCACACATCAAGTTCTGATAATATCCTCTCCACGCAGTAAATTAATCCTATGTATTGGAGTTTGAGTGTAAACGTGTAGCTGAAATGCCTTTGTGTACATGAATGTGTATTTGCATATATATATATATATATATGTAAAATTTATTTGTATATGAATATGAATATATATGTTGGCATACACATGTCTACATATATATACACGAATGCGCATTTGTATATATATATATAATTTATGTGCATATGAATATGTGTATATGTTGGCATACACATGTCTACGTGTATATATACATGAATGTGTATTTTTATACATATATAATTTATGTGTATGCATATGTGTTGGCATGTATATATACACGAATGTGTATTTGCATATATAATTTATGTTTGTATGAATATGTATAAGTGTTGACATTCACATGTATATGTATATATGTCATTTTTATGTATGGTATTCTGAAAATTCGGAGACGCCACGGCACAAAGTGATCAAGATGGATCAGCCTTCGATCGAATCCTGGGTCAGTCAGTATCTTTGGAAGAGAGGAAGACACTGGAGGAACAGGATGAGGAAGACATTTGACAGAGGAGGAAGAGAAGGAACTGGATCGAGGAGGAGAAAAAGGAACGAATCAAAAGAAAATAAAACATTTTATACTGAGAAGATGAAGCACAAAAGAACAGGATAAAGAGGATGAGAGGAAAGAGGGGGGAAAGAATAAAATAAGAAAGAGGAAGAGGAAAATCATTTTTCCAGTCAGTCAGTCAGTCAGTCATTCCTTCTTTCCATAATTCAGTATGTGCTACGTGTATGCAGGTGCATGTGAGTGTTTTAGGGAGTATTAATCGAGATGGAAATCCAGTTGCTGTAATAATCAACTTCTGCTGTTGCTCTATGAAATCAAATATACATTACGAGCTGATGCATATCGGATGTCCATAGCACACGAACCGTTCTGATGGTGGCCATAGGATGAGGTAAAGGGAGGGTCCAGGCGCTGGATGGGTCGATTGGTAGGTCTGATTGGGTGGGTGGGTGGATGGTCGGTTAGTGTATGAGTGACCGACTGCATTGGGTCCCATGAGATCACCTTGGCGACAATCGGGCGCGATTGCGAAGACGGTCCTCCTAAGCGTTGGGTCACACTGACGCTATATGAGTCTCTTTTTCAGTTTTTTTTGTCTGCCTGTCTGTCTGTCTCTGTCTGCACCTCTGTCTATGTTTCTCTCTATTCCGGCTCTACATCAATCTCTACGTTTCTTTTTCTGTGTTTCTCTTTATCTGTCTGTCTGTATTTCTGTCTTTTTCTCTCTACTCCTGCCTCTCTCTTAGTGTCTCTGACTATGTTGCTACACTTGTCTCTCTGCCTGTATGTCTGTCCGTGCGTTTGTCTTCCAGTCTGTGTGTCTGTCTGTCTGTCTATCTATCTCTGTCTCTGTCTGTTTCTATCTCTTTTTGTCACCATCTGATTGTTGCTGCCTTACATGTATTTTATCAGCGTCTGAGTCCTGATCGTGTCGCTGTGCGTCTGCCTGTGTGTGTATTTTGACTGACTGACTGACTGACTGACTGACTGACAGAATGAATGAAAAAATGACTATTTGTCTAAGAACAACTCTAACTGACTGACAGAATGAATGAATAAACGACTATTTGTCTGACTGACTGACTGACTTAATCACTGAATAAATAAATAAATAAATAAATATATATACTCATATAAAATTTCACTCGGTATTAACTGTCAGGACTGTTTAGCTAAGTCTTTGAAACAATATTATGAGTTGTTATTGTTTTTAGTGCAAGGGGCTGATGCGACTCCCCCTCCACGGATAAACAGACTTTTTGCTTTTTCATTTGGTCTTCCTGCTCCGCAATTCGCCTTCAAACCGAATTCCATCGATTTCCTGACAGGCTTGAATATCCACCCTGAGATAAAACCAACGTTACATGAAGTATTGCGACACTAGCAATCTCGCACGATATACCGTAGAACGAGATTCAGACGTCGAAACGATCGGATGATGATGTATCGGTCCGCATGTAAGAGGACCAAAATGGTCTCTGCTGTCGAAGATCTAAATGGTCTCTACGCTGAAGACCTAAATGGTCTCTACGCTGAAGACCTAAATGGTCTCTAATGCCGGAAGTCTCAGTAGTCAGTTTCATTTGCCGGCATCTGAGTTCAGGAGGAACATTTACTATATAAATAAGACTCCCGCTATCGACCGAATGTCCGTTTCTGTAGAGAATGCGAATGAGAGGCTTCTGTAAGTGGCTTTATATTAGGGCTGGATTGGACAACATTAGATTGCATGTTGTTTTTTTATGAGATTTATGTTTCGTTTTAACAGATGTTTATGAAAGTCACAAATTCTGTGAACGCAGTCGCGTTCTGTAAACGTAATGGCTGTCGTGTGTAAATATTTTGCTCGCGGATTTTCTTTTAGTCTTTTCTTTTCTTTTAAACTTTGTTGTTTGTGTCTCTGACTGTGTCATAATCTCTGTCTATGTTTGTGAGAATGCGTCTGCCTCTGTCCTGTGTGTGTGTCTGTATCTGTGTCTCTAGCTTATGTTTCTGTATCTCTGTCGGTTAGTGTCTGTGACTCTGTCTCTGTCGTAATCTCTGCCTTTTGTCTCTGAGAATAGGCTTTCCTTTATGCATCTGCCTATGTCTCTGTGTCCTCCTAGGTCTCGGTTCCTGTTTGTGCCTCTGTCTCTTCATCTGTCATTGTCTCTTTCTCTCCCTCCCTCCCTCCCTCTCTCTCTCTCCCTCTCTCTTTCTCTCTCTCTCTCTCTCTCTCTCTCTCACACACACACAAACACAGTATCTGCTTATGACATGTATGCTTATAGCTCTATCTCGCTCTGCTTATGTCTCTGCCTCTGTCTCTTTATGTCTGTCTTTATAACTGCCTCTGTCTCATCCCTTTCGATTACTGAATTCCGCAGTTACTTAGGTCTATTTCTAGCTGCGTTGGCTTCAACTTCAGTCTTTCCTGTCTTTGGACAGAATGCAAACCTTTTCCTAGAAACAAATCCATTTCGACCCCATTTCTAAAAGCAAGACATTCCCCAGCGATGCCGGATATCTTCTGAGCTTCTTTCGGACTGCCATTTCATGCTCCAGTGCCCCCATTGATTTTCCATTTCAGATCACGATCTAGTGGGAGATGGCCATGCAGCAGGGCAGAACATGGTCAACGAAAGCCAACGCGAGATAGATATCACAGACCTTGTTGAACAAATACAACGTTCGAGCTAATAGCGATTGTTTCAGCAACTGTCATCCGATAATTCCCAGAAGGAAAACTTTCATATATATATTTTTTATATATATAATTATATATATGTAGAGAGTCTAAGAAAACAGCGATTACAGGCAATGTTCGATCAAAATAAACAAAAACAACTCTTCCGTTCGCCATCGAAGCCTTCGCTCTTTGGGATGTCATACACATTGTCTGCCATGTTGTGTCTCTTTCTATCATGTGGTCTCGCACTCCACGGTTCGGACCTGCTCTGTTTGGGCCTCGTTTGTAAGCTGTTATCTTGTCGTGTCCTTTACGATCTCATAACATGCCGCAAATTAGCTTTCTTAGCACTGAAACATCCCGAGATTACGATACAGTTACGATTACGATTAGGAGTCCTGAAGGGAGGAACACCTCTCAGTTTAACAGACAATATCCTTTCGTGCCAAGAGAAATATGTAGCGGATTTTACCTGACTGACACTTGGCTCTCGGCCCGGAACTCAACCTAATATTAACGAATTTTGAAGTGTACTTTACAATGTAAAGTGTCAGCTAAGAGTTCATATCACTTCGTTTTGATAAGGTAATTCGTGCATCCTTCCATGTAGAACTAAAATCGTTACTTCTTGACGATCATTAAACGCATCCCAATGTCGGAAATGATTCAAACAAGGAGGGTACGGCTGTTTTGACACATCGCGTGCTGCGAAGGTGCCCAGGATCATGCCAAGGCCTTGCAAGCGATGATTTCCAACCCTCAGAGAGGTTGGAAGAGACCTGTCGAACGCCCTCGCCCACTGAACTTCGGGTTACATACGGCCTGGAGACGAACCCACAACCCAGAATAGAGGCGGTGGTTTTGCGCCAGAGAGGAGCATGCCACAGATGCTTATGTGGCGCAAAAGTCGTCAAAGTTCCATCAACTTTAATTAATTTAACGGCTGTCAGATTCATCTGACGAAACCTCAATCTTGCCCTGGACTTTCACTCTGCTCCACCATCACCCACCGTCGCGCAGAGGATTGAGCAAAAAGGTGTTTACGCTTCTCTGGATTTGAACTCGAGACATTTGTGTGGATTCACATCATTCTTAACTAACCACTTTGCAAATTATAAAAAAACATGTATATCATAGACATAAAAGCACACGCAAATCAATGCATGTATAGTTATAAATGGCTGTGTATATATGCATACATATCACACACGTCCATATGTGTATAATTACACAAAACATATAATCACATGCATACGCACGCAAAATATATACACACACATCTGCTACGAATGTATGCGGTGTACATATGCAGCATATGCATGCGTGTATAATTGTCCATATATATATATATTGGTATATATAATTATATGTATATATATAATGTATATGAACAGAGAAGAGGAAAGAGACATTAATAAGATAAACAAGCTGAATACTGCTTATTAATAATGGAAGAGCTGACGAAATGACTGAATGTGTCCGCAATGGAACATTGAGAGGAGCAGGAGGTTCCTTTATGCTTTCCTGAACGAGGCATGACTCTTTGGACTGACGGACGGAAGGATGAACGGCTGGACAGAGGGAAGGACGGACAAACGGACGGAGGGAAGGACTGAAGGAACGAAGGAAGGACGAACAGATTGACGAATGACGGACAGAAGGATGGACGGCTGGACAGAAGAAAGGATGGACAACGGATGAAAGGAGGGATTGAAGGAAGGAAGGAAGTAAGAAAGAAAAAAGAAAGGAAGGAAGAAAGAAAGGAAGGAAGGAAGGAAGGAAAGAAGGAAGGAAAGAAGGAAGGAATAAAGGAAGGAAGGAAGGAAGGACGAACAGATAGACGGATGGATGGAAGGAAAGATGGGCGGGAAGAAGGATGGCGAAGGACGGATGGACGGACTGATGGATGGATAGATGGATGGATGGATGGATGGAGGAAGAAAAAAGGGAGAAATTGGATTGACGCTAACAATCGCTGTGAATATCATTACCATCTATTGTGGATGGCACTTTTAGGCATAACGCAAATCCTCTGTCGACTTACAAGAGGCAAATACATCTTTCTATGCATAAGAAAAAACTTTTATATACACCATAATAGACTTCCATACGCAAAATGATGCTATGGGAGTCTAATATTAGGCCACCGTGATAGGCTGTCCGACAAGGCTCTTTAGTCAAGACAAAGAAGGAAAAGAATTGAGAAATATCTTCGAGTGAAGAAAAACTCAATAAGTACTTATCAGACAAACGACTACGGATGAAGTACTTAATTATGAAAACGGTAATGTACTTAGTAAGTATTAATCACAAGAATGCCTTTGGATGTAGTCATTTTCATCATAATCATCATCATCGTCGTCGCTGTCGTCGTAGTCACCAGTTCTGTGCGCCAGCCATTTAGCGGCACTAAATGCGATTGAAGCATAAAGTACGGTTCGGTGGGCTAAGTACGAAGCATGCACTTAGTGCAAGAGTATCAATGGGTGGAATAAAGTATTTAGCGGAAGAATACCGATGAGTGAAGTACGGAGTAAGTATGCAGCGGAAGAGTACCCATGGACTGAGTACCGGAGAATGACTGAAGTACTACACAAGCATGAATCGGATGACTGATGACAACGGAAAAGAGACACAGTCGAAAGATAGATAGGTAGATAGATAGATATATATAGAGAGAGAGGCGGTTGGGAGAGAAGTAGACAGGCGGAGAAGGACAAGACTGAGACAGACAGAGAAACAGACAGACAGAGACATACGCAGACGCAGGGAAGTAAAGGCACTCCTACCGTGCGGATGTCCTCAAGGGCGGTCGCTCGGGCGCAGAGATCGTAAATCGTCTGTCCAAATGCCTCCGACCACTTCCCTATGCTGCACAGGAAACAAGGCTAACTAAATATCACATACACACGTACACATACATATACACATACACATACAGATACACATACATATACACATACATATACACATACATATACACATACATATACACATACACACATACATATACACATGCACATGCATATACACATACACACATACATATACACATACATATACACATACACACATACATATACACATACACACATACATATACACATGCATATACACACATACATATACACATATACATATACACATATACATACATATACACATACACATACATATACACACATACACACATGAAACCAAACTAAATATCACATACGCACGTACACATAGAAACACATACACATACATATACACATACACACATGAAGCACACAGACATAGAGACAGACAGGAGAGAAGAAAGACAGAAACAGTAGTAGACAGAGACACACACATACAAATGCCTACACGTGAAGCCAAAATAAATGTCACATACACACGTACATATAAAAACACATACAAACATACATATACACATTCGCACATACACAAATGAAGCACACAGATATGGAGACATGCAGACAGGAACAAAGAAAGACAGAAACAGTGATAGACAGATACAAACACACACATATATATATACAATATATATATACACATCTACACATATACACATGAATTCAAAAAATCACATACACACATATACATTCACATACATATACACATGCAGGTGCACGTATACATACACTTACGAATACACATACATATAGGCATACACACATACATGTATAAATATCTACATACAGACAGAGAGATAGACAGAAGCAAAGAAAGAGAGAAACGGTGACAGAAGAGAGAGATAGATAAAGAAAGAGAGAGAGAGAGAGAGAGACAGACAGACAGCTACATAGAGATGTACATGCGGAGACAAATACGGACAGACAGACAGACAGGGCAGAGACAGAGACAAAGACATACGTAAACACAGGCACAAAGACCCAAAGACAGACAGAGGCAAAGACGAAGAATGAAAGAGACGGACACAGAGAGATAGAGAGGAGAAGAGAAAGGGACTTAGCGACATACCGACGTTGTGGAAGTTCTGCTGTTGCAGACGGAAAGGCGACAAGTATGCACAAAGCAGAAAATCCACAAACAACCTCACAGTTTCGTAGCCAAATCCACTTGCTCGCCATTTGCTCCACCGATGCTAATGCTCTTCTAATTCCTACCATCAATCCGAATCACGGAAACTGACGAAGCCAACCCCAAAATCAAATACTTGGCAGTTCTAGTCTTACGAAGAAAGGCTGGTCAGTTCTCTTCGGCGAGAGATTTGATCTGCTAAAATATCTGACCGTTGGTAACATATCTGACCGTTCCGATATTACGAAAAGGCCGGTCAGGTGCCAGATTAAGCCGCGAGACAGCCTCCACGATTCCGAGAAAAGTTAATTCCGAGCTAACCAGTAGTTAACTGTTATTTGTTGACACTTTGGCGAAAATAAATCAACATTTCCGCTGTTGTAATCCAGTCTGTCAACTCCAAATCGACCTCGATTGCCTGGCACTGAGTCAAAACCTCGTCAAGAAACGGTCGCCAGTAGAAGAAGATTCAACGACTTGGATATAGAAAATTCCAGAACAGCTGGAAAAGTCCGTTTAGTCAAAAACGCTGTCACAGTGGAAGAAAATCCACGGTCACAAAATCCAGTTTCTTCAGATTTTGTTCAGTTTCTCCACAGAAAGATGCAAGAAAGATACGTTGCTAGTTTACTGCCAAATACGATGCAACACGTTGCTATGTAATTCTCGACAAAGACGCAATGCGTTGCTCGGTAACTCTTCACAGAGATGCAACACGTTGCTCGGTAACTTTCAAAAAATCACAACTCGTTGTTCAATAAATCTAGGAAAAGATACAACACCTAGTTTATTAATTCTCGACAAAAATGTGAAACATTGTTCGGTAACTTTCAAAGACGATGCAACACGTTGTTCAGTAACTCTCAAAGACGATGCAACACGTTGTTCGGTAACTCTGAAACACTATGTTTCACTCTCAAACAACACGTTGTTCGGTAACTCTCAAACACTATGTTTCACTCTCAAAGAACACTTTGCTCGAAAACTCGCAGAAAAATGCCACACGTTGCTCGAAAACTCGCAGAAAAATGCAACACGTGTCCTCATCCTCTTCTTCCTACTCCCCCTCCTTCTCCTTCCATGTTCCTCTCTGCTTCTACTTCTCCTGCTCCTTTTCCTCTTCACCTTAAACGTGGACACTCCTCCCCTCTCGTCCTTTGCAAGGGACGCCACACATGAATACCCAAAAGCAAGTCAACAAAGCCAGCGGAAGACGTCTACAATGGCCGGCCGTTGACCAAGCAGAGACATTTCAGCCAGTGCGAGCGCGCGCTAAGTGGCCTCAATGCACAATAAGCAATAGTAATCCATTGCGAGCCTGGATTCTGGTGCGGCATGCTCTCACACAACGGCCTCGTCGTGGTCGTCAACGTCGTCCTTGCCAGCAAGTGCGCGCAATCAAATGGCGCCAAACTATAATCTCCCGACGCCTGAATAATGGGTGAACGGATCCAGCGTTTGGCAGTAGTTCGCTCTCTCTATCCATCCATCCGTCTGTCTGTCTGTCTCCCTGCCTCCTTGCCTCCCTCCTGCCTCTGCCTCTGTCTCTCTGTCTCTGTGTGTCTTCCTCTCTCTCTGTGTGTCTTCCTGTCTCTGTGTGTCTTCCTGTCTCTCTTTTTCTCCCTGAATTTCTCTCTCTCTCTATATTTCTCTTTTTTTTCTCTCTTTGTATTTCTCTCTCTATTTTTCCTCTCTCTCTCTCTCTCTCTCTCTCTCCTCTCTCTCTCTCTCTCTCTCTCTCTCTCTCTCTCTCTCTCTCTCTCTCTTCATCTCACTGTGTCACAATCGGAAGGAGGGAGACTCAACGGTTGGCAGCAGTTTGGCGTCTTTATATTATAGTTCCTTACTCCATCCCCTCTTTGTATGTCTGTCTGTCTGTCTGTCTCTCTCTATGTTCATCTCTCATTGTGTCCAATCATATGTCGCTCTTTGCTTGCGCCTCTATGACTCATTTTTATACTGCTTCTCTTTCTTTCTCTCTGTCCTATCACATGCCTCCCTATTTCTGCCTGGCTCCGTATGTGTCTATCTGTGTCTTGCAATGCCTACGTGTCTTTCTCTTTCCCAGTCACTCTGGATCACTGTCTTCAACAGCGGTGTCGTTACTCTTAATACTACTGCTCAACTCCAATTCTAGAGCGCTGGTTAAGTAGTAGTTCCAGTGTTTAAAGACATCTTATGGCATCAAAGGCCGTTGACGTCGCCCTCCTCCTTAATCCAGGCTTGGGACTGGCACTACCCGACTAAAGGCAATGGCGGAGTTAGTGCTGGTTAAAACTTGAATGTCTGTTTTTGATCTCTTAATGACGTGCTTCCTTAAACTTTGACTTAATGGCATTCAGTTTCATTTTCCATGGCATATCTTGTCCTCTCCAGCCCTAAACCCCTTCGGACTTCCCTTTGAACCACCAGAAAAACCCAGACTTCCGGAATCTTGACAAGCCTTTGATCATCCCGATGGGTTATTTAAAAAAATCAACTTAGCATATCTGAGTTAATAGAAATTCAACATTTATTAGCAAATGAGCCATACTTACATTAGACTCTTGTGCTTGCCGACATTTTACATTGTAAAGCACCCTTGAAGCAGCAACTTGCTACTGACGATGCTATATAAATTGTCGTGATTACAATTACAATTACAATTAAACTTTTTAATCATCAAGAAGAAATAAGCATAGGTGGCTGAAGGAAGTGAAGGATAGCACAACGACATACAGCACTGGAAAAACTTCCAAGGCCCTGCGCAACCACTAAATATTCAACAATTTCTACTAGATTGCATTCAATTTATTATTTTATATAATGGATTCATCTGGTACTTTCCAGTATTAAAATAAATAGACTTTATTTTGCTATCATATATATATATATATATATATATATATATATATATATATATATATATATATATATATATATATATATATATATATATATATATATATATATATATATATATATATATATATATACACAGTGCAATGCATCCAGAGCTATATATATAGGCCTATATATTCTAAACAGTTGAGGAGAAGCTTTATAAATGTACACTTATGATTACTATATATATATGTATATATATGTGTATATATAACCACTATCATGGACCATTCACATAAGTAAATATATATATATATAAATGTATATAGCTACACACACATACATATGTACGCGTGAGCGTAGGTATGTGTTGTAAGTGTATATGTATAATATGCCTATACACTAACAGCATACTATGTATATTATACATATACATATGTAAGCGCTGCTATGTATGTATATCCTTATATTTACATCATATATATATATATGTACTGTTTGAGATTAAAGAAACGAAGCAATCGATGGAGATACAGATGATGCCTGTAGAGAGGAGATAGTCGATAATGATCTAAAGCCAGACGGTACCAGATTTCTGCGTCACTGATTCAGAGATGCGTCGAAATTACCAGCCCTAGCATGGCCCGTCTCGATAAGGGCAGTTGGCCGGGCATTGGCCGGGCAGTTGAACGGGAGGCGGGCAGTAGAGCGCAGAACTAACGTAGATCTACGGCCTCAGCTGCTGCTGGGTTGTTTGTCTTGCAGTTCTGCTTCGTGGCTCTGAGACTTTAAACGACCGACGGCGGGGGGCAATGGGGCCAGGTCCCCCAGACAACAATATGGACAGAGTCGAAGGGGTGGGCGCCGAAGGAAATTTACGAGAACTACTCCTGATGAAAATATTGTCTAGTACCAGGGCACATTTAGGCCACATGGGATCTTCTCTTTATCTATCTGTCTATCTATCTGTCTGTCTGTCTGTCTGTCTGTCTGTCTATCTATCTATCTATCTATCTATCTATCTATCTATCTATCTACCTACCTATCTCTCTTTCTATCTATCTATCTATCCTTACATCCATTCATCAATCTATCCATCCATCCGTCCATCCGTCCATCCATCCATCCACCCATCCACCCATCTGTTCACCTCTATTTCTGTCTATTACATTTACGTAAAACCGGCGCTACAGAAGTTCCTAATCATGTATGAATGCGTGCAGGTATGTGTGTATGATGTATGTCTGTCTGTATGTATATATGCATATATGTGTGTGTATGTATATACGTATGTATGTATGAATATATGTTTGTATGTGTGTATGTATATATGTACGTATGCATGTATATATGTGTGTATGTGTGTATATATATGTGTGTGTATATATATGTATGTATAAATGTGTGTATGTGTTTATATGTATGTGTGTATGTATGTATGTACGTATGCATGTATATATGTGTGTAAGTGTGTGTATATATATGTGTGTATATATATGTATGTATAAATGTGTGTATGTGTTTATATGTATGTGTGTATGTATGTATGTACGTTTGTACGTATATATGCGTGTTTGTGTATGTATATATGTATGTATGTATAAATGTATGTATGTATTTATATATGTATATATGTGTGTGTGTATGTATGTATGTATATGTGTATGTATGTATATATGTATGTATATATGTATGTATGCATATATGTATGTATATATGTATGTATGTATGTATATATGTAAGTTTATAGGTATGTATGTATGGGTGTATGTATATATGTAAGTGTATAAGTATGTATGTATGTGTGTATGTATATATATAATTGCATAGGTATGTATGTATGTATGTATGGATGTAAAAATTTATAACGCCTTTTAAGAACCTCACTTGGGCGTTGAAAAAAATGGCTATCTATCAGATCTAAAACAGCTGTGGTTTAAGACAATGTGAAACTGTTCTTTCATTTCGTCATGAATACGTCATGAATACCAACATCGGCGTCGCATGATTAATGAACCAGGCGCAGGACAATCACGAGGGACATCCGGACGATGCATTCAGCTCTCCCCGGAGGCCGCACGGACGGTAGCCTGCTTCGCGGAATTCTCCATAAACCCTGGACTTAGTGGACCCTTTATTATCGCATGCCGACTTTCAACGAATTACAAAGGGCGCCTTCGGGGCGATAACCGAGCGACGACATGCATGCTCTGTACCCAGCTGCTGAGACAGGAGGGAAGAGAGGCTGATGTCGTGAAAAACAGGGATGCTAAGTTGGCTGCGGAAACGATAATTTGTGGAAGGAATTGCGCTTCTGAACGATGTCAAGAAACAATGTTAAACGGAAAAAATGTCCACTAAAAGCAGACAATAATAGGTTCTTTGACAACAGTGATCATCAGATAATAATAAGGATTTAAATTCATTGCGCCACATAAATTAATGTAGCCTTTTACGACTTATTGTAATCACTCTGTCTCGCTGTTCGGCATATCAATATTGCGTGCATATCTGGTGAATCTAATTATAAGACAGTCATTTTGTAGTCTTTCGATGAGATTTCCGATTTGTAAGACACGCATGATTGAAGATTAGATAACCGTTGAGAACAGGGCATGCATAAAACGAAAGATTTATCGGAATGTAAGAAAAGGTAAGGTAAGGTGAGGCAAGATTAATTATCTTAAGATATGAAAATAGAAATAATGGGAAAAGGAAGGAAAGTGAAGGGCCAGTTGTACACCCGTGGATTTTTTTATATATGTCAGCTAATAAGCACCGAGCCATATGCTAATAACTAACAATTATATTTAGTTTCCCGGCTCCCGCTCTGGATGGAGCAGGACTGCCATTTTTGGTATGGTTCTTATGGGCGCTTCACGCTTTATCATTTTCTGTAACGTGTAAGTTTTGGCAGGAGATTACTCAACTGTCTGCCAAGGCCGACTCCTTTGCAACATACCATCTGCTCTGCTCGTTTCTCTCTCTCTCTTCCTCTCTCTTCCTCTCTCTTCCTCTCTCTTCCTCTCTCTTCCTCTCTCTTCCTCTCTTTTATAATAACACCTATCCTCTCTACACATTTATATACATACGTGTACATATATATACACATACATACATATATAAACATATACATATGTATGCGTATTTCTGTGTTCAAAGCTAAATGATGTTTCGCATTTTGCCAATGAAATACAAGAAACGAAATCAGATGAACATCGGAGATGGGAAGAGCAGTGAGATGGAAAACTCAAAGCAGATAAAGACTCTCTTCTTCCCCGTCTCCTCCTCCTCCTTCTCCTCCTCTTCCTTCTCTTACTTCCTCTCCTCCTCTTCGTCCTCCTCACTCCATAGCCTTCCATACTTCTCTCTCCTCCTCCTCCCTTCTCCTCCTCTTCCTTCCTTCTCCTCCTCCTCCTCCTCTTCCCTTCAAGTCCCTTAATCCGATTCTCGTCTTATCCTCGTCCATCTTCTCTTCCGTCTTTCTTCCTGACTTTCTCATCCTCTGCCTCCTTCCCCTGTTCCTTCTCCTCCTCCTACTCCCTCTCCTCCTCTTTCTCGTCGTCATTCTCGTCGTTCTCCTTGACCTCGTTTGCCTCCTCACTTCAAGTCTCTTCCTCCGGGAGACATCTGTCGGACATTGGCCTCCAGCAAAGACGACTGATGAAAGAGAGTCAATGAACATATTGCCTGCAGTTATAGATATTCGCTAGCTGTCAGCACACACTCGAGAGACGGCGCTAGTCAAACGAAATTGTCCCACCATTTCCAAATCAATATCCTTGGGCCAGCAATATACAGTATACACAATGTCAGTGGGTTGATTATGCAATGTCAGGGCCAGCAATATACAGCATTCATAATGTCAGTGGGTTGATTATGCAATGTTAGGGGCAGCAATATACAGCATACACAATGTCAGTGGGTTGATTATGCAATGTTAGGGCCAGCAATATACAGCATACACAATGTCAGTGGGTTGATTATGCAAAAGCTTTGATCTACAAGAAACTGCATCGATTTTGGTTTACATTACAACCCGTTGTATTACACAGTATTACAGCTCACGGCATTGGAAATCATTGTCGTGGTCAACATTTTCGCCGTTTTTATCCCAACAACAACAAATTCACAGGAACACTACCATCATCAATTTCTGACGACAAAAGGTCCGATGACTAAAGCAGTAAGTCATAAATTTTCGGCAGAATAAAGTCAGACCTAAAAAACTTCGGATCTGGATATACAAGATTCACACACACATAGACACAGACCCACCCCTGCGCACAAAAAGACACAAACAGACCAACACATTTGCATAAAAACACTCAGACACATACCTGTACATACAAAGACGCCAACAAGCACTCACTCAAAAACACACACAGATCCTCACACACACACATACACACACATGCATGCACACACAGACCTACACATGCCTCCCCCACTCTGAAACCTTGCAGACGCTCTTGCACACTTCTGTTACATCCACTGAACATCTGATGACTAAATAATTGCTACTATGCAGTAACGTTTCGTCCAACGGCGCTACATAAATACAGTGGCATGTAGACATAATCACGTGGTTGAACACGGGTGATTAGATGCTGCTCCATGGTCAAAAGATGAAGCATCAAACCGACATACGCGCGCCACACACACCTTTGCAATAATACAGGCCACGTATACCTGTAGGTCTAAATAATTAAGTCACTTCGTTGACCCATATATGGGCTCAGTGCCATGTTGCCGTAAGTGGTTGTATTGGAGACAATGCCATGTTTATACCTGTAAGAATATTGTGTATATTGGCCTGGTTAGCAACATTGGTTCAAGTGTACATCTGTGTGTTAGGATCCCGGTCCGTATACTCATCATGACTAAATTTCAGTGTTTAACCTCGCGCTCGGAATTTTCTCTGCGTCACACAAAAATACGTCAGGGAGATAAGATTATTCACCGGTGCTATATAAATTCAAGTCCGCATGAGCCAGGTTGATTGGTGAGTTTCCGATGTGAGGTAAAATCCGGGGAAGGGTCAAGTCGGGGAGACAGCATCGTGTTTGTAGTAGTAGTTCCAGTGTTTAACGACATCTTATGGCCAATGTTCCCTTTTGCTGTGTATCGATGCTGGCCGGCTGTGTATCGATGCTGACACCCTGTGGGTCGACGCTGGTCGGTTCTGTGTCGATGCTGGCCGGCTGTGTCGATGCGGGTCTGTTCTGGATCGATGCTGGCCGGCTGTCTATCGATGCTGGTCGGTTCTGAGTCGATGCTGGTCGGCTGTGTATCGATGCTGGCCATTTTTTTAGATGCTGGCCGGCTAGATGTCGATGCTGGTCTGCTGTGTGTCGTTGCTGGCCGGCTATGTGTAGATGCTGGTCGGCTGCATGTCGATGCTGGCCGGCTGTGTGTCGATGCTGGCTGCCTGTGTGCCGATGCTGGCCGGCTATGTGTAGATGCTGGTCGGCTGTGTATCGATGCTGGCCGGCTGTGTATCGATGCTGGCCGGCTGTGTGTCGATGCTGGCCTTTTTTTAGATGCTGGCCGGCTAGGTGTCGATGCTGGTCTGCTGTGTGTCGATGCTGGCCGGATGTGTCGATGCTGGCTGCCTGTGTGTCGTTGCTGGCCGGCTGTGTGTAGATGCTGGTCGGCTGCATGTCGATGCTGGCCGGCTGTGTCGATGCTGGCTGCCTGTGAGCCGATGCTGGCCTGCTACGTGTAGATGCTGGCCGGCTGTGTATCGATGCTGGCCGGCTGTGTGTCGATGCTGGCGTTTTTTTAGATGCTGGCCGGCTAGGTGTCGATGCTGGTCTGCTGTGTGTCGATGCTGGCCGGATGTGTCGTTGCTGGCCGGCTATGTGTAGATGCTGGTCGGCTGCATGTCGATGCTGGCCGGCTGTGTGTCGATGCTGTCTGCCTGTGAGCCGATGCTGGCCGGCTATGTGTAGATGCTGGTCGGCTGTGTATCGATGCTGGCCGGCTGTGTATCGATGCTGGTCGGTTCTGTGTCGATGCTGGTCGGTTGTGTCGTTGTTTGTCCTTGCTGGCCGGCTGTGCTTGTTGGGTCTTCGACGATGCTGGACTGTTCTGGGTCGATGCTTGTCGGCTGTGTCGATGCTCGTCTGTTCTGGGTCGATGCTTGTCGGCTGTGTCGATGCTGGTCGATTCTGGGATTGATGCTGGTCGGCTGTGTAGCGTTGCTGGCCGGCTATGTATAAATGCTGGCCGTTTCTGTGTCGATGCTGGCCGGCTGTGTGTCGATGCTGCCTGCCTGTGTGTCGATGCTGGCCGGCTGTGTATCGATGATGGGCGGCTTTGTGTTGATGGTGTTCGGCTGTCGATGCTGGTCGGTTCTGAATCGATGCTGGTCGGCTGTGTATGGATGCTCGTCTGTTCTGGGTCGATGCTGGTCGGTTCTGTGTCGATGCTGGTCGGTTGTGTCGTTGTTTGTCCTTGCTGGCCGGCTGTGCTTGTTGGGTCTTCGACGATGCTGGACTGTTCTGGGTCGATGCTTGTCGGCTGTGTCGATGCTCGTCTGTTCTGGGTCGATGCTGGCCGGCTATGTGTCGATGCTGACCGGCTGGGTGTCGATGCTGGTCGGGTCTTCGAGGATGCTGGCCGCTGTGTGTCGGCGCTGGCCGGCTGTGTATCGATGCTGGTCGGCTATGTATAAATGCTGGCCGGTTCTGTGTCGATGCTGGTCGGCTGCATGTCGATTCTGGTCAGTTCTGAGTCGATGCTGGCCGGCTGTTTGTCGATGCTGGCTGCCTGCCTGTCGATGCTGGCCGGCTGTGTATCGATGCTGGCCGGCTGTGTGTCGATGCTGACCTTTTTTTAGATGCTGGCCGGCTAGGTGTCGATGCTGGTCTGCTGTGTGTCGATGCTGGCTGCCTGTGTGTCGTTGCTGGCCTGCTATGTGTAGATGCTGGTTGGCTGTATCGATGCTGGCCGGCTGTGTATCGATGCTGGTCGGTTCTGTGTCGATGCTGGCCGCCTGTCTATCGATGCTGGTCGGTTCTGAGTCGATGCTGGTCGGCTGTGTATCGATGCTGGCCGGCTGTGTATCGATGCTGGCCATTTTTTTAGATGCTGGCCGGCTAGTTGTCGATGCTGGTCTGCTGTGTGTCGATGCTGGCCGGATGTGTCGTTGCTGGTCGGCTATGTGTAGATGCTGGTCGGCTGCATGTCGATGCTGGCCGGCTGTGTGTCGATGCTGGCTGCCTGTGTGCCGATGCTGGCCTGCTATGTGTAGATGCTGGTCGGCTGTGTATCGATGCTGGCCGGCTGTGTATCGATGCTGGTCGGTTCTGTGTCGATGCTGGTCGGTTGTGTCGTTGTTTGTCCTTGCTGGCCGGCTGTGCTTGTTGGGTCTTCGACGATGCTGGACTGTTCTGGGTCGATGCTTGTCGGCTGTGTCGATGCTCGTCTGTTCTGGGTCGATGCTTGTCGGCTGTGTCGATGCTGGTCGATTCTGGGATTGATGCTGGTCGGCTGTGTAGCGTTGCTGTGTATCGATGCTGGCCGGCTGTGTATCGATGCTGGCCGGCTGTGTATCGATGCTGGGCGGCTTTGTGTTGATGGTGTTCGGCTGTCGATGCTGGTCGGTTCTGAATCGATGCTGGTCGGCTGTGTATGGATGCTCGTCTGTTCTGGGTCGATGCTGGCCGGCTATGTGTCGATGCTGACCGGCTGGGTGTCGATGCTGGTCGGGTCTTCGAGGATGCTGGCCGGCTGTGTGTCGGCGCTGGCCGGCTGTGTATCGATGCTGGTCGGCTATGTATAAATGCTGGCCGGTTCTGTGTCGATGCTGGTCGGCTGCATGTCGATTCTGGTCAGTTCTGAGTCGATGCTGGCCGGCTGTTTGTCGATGCTGGCTGCCTGCCTGTCGATGCTGGCCGGCTGTGTATCGATGCTGGCCGGCTGTGTGTCGATGCTGACCTTTTTTTAGATGCTGGCCGGCTAGGTGTCGATGCTGGTCTGCTGTGTGTCGATGCTGGCCGGATGTGTCGTTGCTGGCCGGCTATGTGTAGATGCTGGTCGGCTGCATGTCGATGCTGGCCGGCTGTGTGTCGATGCTGTCTGCCTGTGACCCGATGCTGGCCGGCTATGTGTAGATGCTGGTCGGCTGTATCGATGCTGGCCGGCTGTGTATCGATGCTGGTCGGTTCTGTGTCGATGCTGGTCGGTTGTGTCGTTGTTTGTCCTTGCTGGCCGGCTGTGCTTGTTGGGTCTTCGACGATGCTGGACTGTTCTGGGTCGATGCTTGTCGGCTGTGTCGATTCTCGTCTGTTCTGGGTCGATGCTTGTCGGCTGTGTCGATGCTGGTCGATTCTGGGATTGATGCTGGTCGGATGTGTAGCGTTGCTGGCCGGCTATGTATAAATGCTGGCCGTTTCTGTGTCGATGCTGGCCGGCTGTGTGTCGATGCTGCCTGCCTGTGTGTCGATGCTGGCCGGCTGTGTATCGATGATGGGCGGCTTTGTGTTGATGGTGTTCGGCTGTCGATGCTGGTCGGTTCTGAATCGATGCTGGTCGGCTGTGTATGGATGCTCGTCTGTTCTGGGTCGATGCTGGTCGGTTCTGTGTCGATGCTGGTCGGTTGTGTCGTTGTTTGTCCTTGCTGGCCGGCTGTGCTTGTTGGGTCTTCGACGATGCTGGACTGTTCTGGGTCGATGCTTGTCGGCTGTGTCGATGCTCGTCTGTTCTGGGTCGATGCTTGTCGGCTGTGTCGATGCTGGTCGATTCTGGGTCGATGCTGGTCGGCTGTGTAGCGTTGCTGGCCGGCTATGTATAAATGCTGACCGTTTCTGTGTCGATGCTGGCTGGCTGTGTGTCGATGCTGCCTGCCTGTGTGTCGATGCTGGCCGGCTGTGTATCGATGCTGGGCGGCTTTGTGTTGATGGTGTTCGGCTGTCGATGCTGGTCGGTTCTGAATCGATGCTGGTCGGCTGTGTATGGATGCTCGTCTGTTCTGGGTCGATGCTGGCCGGCTATGTGTCGATGCTGACCGGCTGGGTGTCGATGCTGGTCGGGTCTTCGAGGATGCTGGCCGGCTGTGTGTCGGCGCTGGCCGGCTGTGTATCGATGCTGGTCGGCTATGTATAAATGCTGGCCGGTTCTGTGTCGATGCTGGTCGGCTGCATGTCGATTCTGGTCAGTTCTGAGTCGATGCTGGCCGGCTGTTTGTCGATGCTGGCTGCCTGCCTGTCGATGCTGGCCGGCTGTGTATCGATGCTGGCCGGCTGTGTGTCGATGCTGACCTTTTTTTAGATGCTGGCCGGCTAGGTGTCGATGCTGGTCTGCTGTGTGTCGATGCTGGCTGCCTGTGTGTCGTTGCTGGCCTGCTATGTGTAGATGCTGGTTGGCTGTATCGATGCTGGCCGGCTGTGTATCGATGCTGGTCGGTTCTGTGTCGATGCTGGCCGCCTGTCTATCGATGCTGGTCGGTTCTGAGTCGATGCTGGTCGGCTGTGTATCGATGCTGGCCGGCTGTGTATCGATGCTGGCCATTTTTTAGATGCTGGCCGGCTAGTTGTCGATGCTGGTCTGCTGTGTGTCGATGCTGGCCGGATGTGTCGTTGCTGGCCGGCTATGTGTAGATGCTGGTCGGCTGCATGTCGATGCTGGCCGGCTGTGTGTCGATGCTGGCTGCCTGTGTGCCGATGCTGGCCTGCTATGTGTAGATGCTGGTCGGCTGTGTATCGATGCTGGCCGGCTGTGTATCGATGCTGGTCGGTTCTGTGTCGATGCTGGTCGGTTGTGTCGTTGTTTGTCCTTGCTGGCCGGCTGTGCTTGTTGGGTCTTCGACGATGCTGGACTGTTCTGGGTCGATGCTTGTCGGCTGTGTCGATGCTCGTCTGTTCTGGGTCGATGCTTGTCGGCTGTGTCGATGCTGGTCGATTCTGGGATTGATGCTGGTCGGCTGTGTAGCGTTGCTGGCCGGCTATGTATAAATGCTGGCCGTTTCTGTGTCGATGCTGGCCGGCTGTATGTCGATGCTGCCTGCCTGTGTGTCGATGCTGGCCGGCTGTGTATCGATGCTGGGCGGCTTTGTGTTGATGGTGTTCGGCTGTCGATGCTGGTCGGTTCTGAATCGATGCTGGTCGGCTGTGTATGGATGCTCGTCTGTTCTGGGTCGATGCTGGCCGGCTATGTGTCGATGCTGACCGGCTGGGTGTCGATGCTGGTCGGGTCTTCGAGGATGCTGGCCGGCTGTGTGTCGGCGCTGGCCGGCTGTGTATCGATGCTGGTCGGCTATGTATAAATGCTGGCCGGTTCTGTGTCGATGCTGGTCGGCTGCATGTCGATTCTGGTCAGTTCTGAGTCGATGCTGGCCGGCTGTTTGTCGATGCTGGCTGCCTGCCTGTCGATGCTGGCCGGCTGTGTATCGATGCTGGCCGGCTGTGTGTCGATGCTGACCTTTTTTTAGATGCTGGCCGGCTAGGTGTCGATGCTGGTCTGCTGTGTGTCGATGCTGGCTGCCTGTGTGTCGTTGCTGGCCTGCTATGTGTAGATGCTGGTTGGCTGTATCGATGCTGGCCGGCTGTGTATCGATGCTGGTCGGTTCTGTGTCGATGCTGGCCGCCTGTCTATCGATGCTGGTCGGTTCTGAGTCGATGCTGGTCGGCTGTGTATCGATGCTGGCCGGCTGTGTATCGATGCTGGCCATTTTTTAGATGCTGGCCGGCTAGTTGTCGATGCTGGTCTGCTGTGTGTCGATGCTGGCCGGATGTGTCGTTGCTGGTCGGCTATGTGTAGATGCTGGTCGGCTGCATGTCGATGCTGGCCGGCTGTGTGTCGATGCTGGCTGCCTGTGTGCCGATGCTGGCCTGCTATGTGTAGATGCTGGTCGGCTGTGTATCGATGCTGGCCGGCTGTGTATCGATGCTGGTCGGTTCTGTGTCGATGCTGGTCGGTTGTGTCGTTGTTTGTCCTTGCTGGCCGGCTGTGCTTGTTGGGTCTTCGACGATGCTGGACTGTTCTGGGTCGATGCTTGTCGGCTGTGTCGATGCTCGTCTGTTCTGGGTCGATGCTTGTCGGCTGTGTCGATGCTGGTCGATTCTGGGATTGATGCTGGTCGGCTGTGTAGCGTTGCTGGCCGGCTATGTATAAATGCTGGCCGTTTCTGTGTCGATGCTGGCCGGCTGTATGTCGATGCTGCCTGCCTGTGTGTCGATGCTGGCCGGCTGTGTATCGATGCTGGGCGGCTTTGTGTTGATGGTGTTCGGCTGTCGATGCTGGTCGGTTCTGAATCGATGCTGGTCGGCTGTGTATGGATGCTCGTCTGTTCTGGGTCGATGCTGGCCGGCTATGTGTCGATGCTGACCGGCTGGGTGTCGATGCTGGTCGGGTCTTCGAGGATGCTGGCCGGCTGTGTGTCGGCGCTGGCCGGTTCTGTGTCGATGCTGGTCGGCTGCATGTCGATTCTGGTCAGTTCTGAGTCGATGCTGGCCGGCTGTTTGTCGATGCTGGCTGCCTGCCTGTCGATGCTGGCCGGCTGTGCATCGATGTTGGTCGGCTTTGTGCTGATGGTGGCCGGCTGTGTGTCGATGCTGGCCGGCTAGGTGTCGATGGTGGCCGGCTGAGTATCGATGGTGGTCAGTTCCGAGTCGATGCTGGCCTACTGTGTATCGATGCTTGTCGGGTCTTCGACGATGCTGGCCTGCTGTGTGTCGATGGTGATCGGTTCTGAGTCGATGCGCTTCGGCTGTGTGCCGATGCTGTTTCGATGCTTGTCGGCTTTGTGTCGATGCTGGTCGGCTGGGTGTCAATGCTGCTCGTCTATAAGTCAATGCTGGCCGGCTATGACAATTCTTTGAAGTCATTCATGAGGTCTAAACCTAAGACTCATCTCTCTCAACTCGTTTATCCACTGTAGCCTAACTTCTGGTTTTTCTGACTTATAGGAATTCGACTTAGCTTCTCCAATGGATTATGATTTTGATTACGATTTCTCATTGAAGCGACCATCGACTGATGCCTTAGGCATTATGACAAAGGCATTATAGAAGTCATTAGATTACATTTTCAAGATGCTCCAGGAATTGACCATACAGGTTTTTTTAGCCTAATTGACGTGCATTGGAAGAAATCAACCTGGATCATGTGTACGATCGTTGGCAATTGCACTAAGGGTCGGCCATTAAGGACGTCCGAACAGGACGGAAGAAGGCGTGCCACACAAATGCAGACAAGCGGGGGGCTATGCCCAAATGCGGTTGTCCAAATCTAAATTATTTCTGTACCTTAAACACCAACTTCAGTCAAACACCAGTCCGTATCACATTGGATCTAATTAGATTAGATGTAATTGCTGGATTCAGCAGTATCAAAGTAACTCACTACATAGCTCAGTTAGCCCTGTAGGATCAACAAGGAAGCTCAATCTATATGCCTTAGTGCTCCGTTGGAGTGCGGACGTAGGCAAAGAGGATGGGCGGTAATGCCAAATGCAGACAAATGCAGAGAAGAGTGGGGATGGCCGAAAGTAAGTCTTTGCTTTAATGTCCTCTATGGACGATCGAAAATACAAACTAGAGATTATCTTAATATAAGTTTGACTTGTCCAGATCGTCTTTTCTTTCTATACAATGCAAATTTATAGACTTTTAGTTTAGGACCAAAAGATATGCATTCTTACACAGACCATAGATCGTTGCTGCTCACGCGGTAGGCCAGTGCGCGCACGACGAAAAAATATAGAGGGAACATTGCTTATGGCATCAAAGGCCGTGACGTCGCCCTCCTCCTTTATCCAGCTTGGGACTGGCACTACCCAATTAAAGGCAGTGGCGGCGTTACAGCATCGTGTTACGGTGGAAAAAGTTATAGTGGTCATGGGATGGTGCAGACGCAGAAGCAGAAGCAGGATAGGATAGCTTGAAAAGTTTGGGTTTCAGTCTTGAATGAAATGCTGCGGGAGAGAGCAAGAGGGGAGTGCTTGTATTGACAGGCGGAAAAGGGGATGAGCGAACCGGCGGAGGTCTTTTGAGAGTTCGTTCCAAAGAACTGGCGCCGAGTAGATTAAGGAGCGGTGGCAGAATTCGAGCGAGGAGGAGACTGGAGGCCGATACAGGGAAGGTTTGAGGAAGAACGAGTAGATATCGTAATCGTAAATTGTAGTCATATTCGTAATCGTAATCATAAACTCAAGATTTCCACAGCGTCCAACAAGAGCTAAGTCGGGGGAACCAGATCTTTGCGGTTGGATTGCAAAGAGCTGAGTAAGAGGGTCGAAAAGTTTGAAGGCCAGTGTACCTTCGAGCAGTCAACCGTATCGCAATTATCATTCAAAGCACACATTCCAATCTGTTGCGATTGAATGATTAAAATTACATTCTAGTCTGTATATAACACTAGCCCTAGACGCGTGCGTGAGTAGTCAGGTTGTATGATTGTTATGACAAACACTGGCGAATTATATGAGAACAAAAAGGGGTTCTTGTGAGGGTGAATTGGGACAGTTTTTGGCAGTTGCTTTCGTGGCCCAGAGCTTACGGACAGCAACATGGAATTTTCCCCAGAAAGGACAAACTAGGACGAACTATGGCGCAGATGTGTTCCTTGGGAGGAGCTGGTATTGAGGAATTTGCATGACAGAATTGTGATCAGTATCAGGAGCCTAAGGCCTAATTAGTACACTGTATGCGAAGATTGGAATACACGCGCATGCGTCCTGACCTATAGAGGCCGACATGTGTAACGATTAGCTTTCAGGAGACAGGAATTCAGGTGAGTGGCCACGGAAAGAAACAATCGCATTAAATGGAGTAAGGTTTGAGATACGGTTTCGTGCAGGGCTTACAGCGCGAGTGCCGAAATGGCGTTTGTGTCGCTACTGTATGTATGCATGCATGTATGTATGTAAATATGTAGTATGTATGTATTTATGTATGTATGTATATATATGTATGTATGTACGTATGTGTGTATGTATGTATGTACGTACGTATGTATGTGTGTATGTATGTATGTATGTATGTATGTATATGTGTGTATATTTATTCATATATATGTACATTTACATAGCGCATTCTAGGAACCTCCTAAAGGCGCTCTATGTATACTGCACATATTATATATATATGTATAGGCTTCCAGATGGCGCCACTAGACGTCGTGCGCGTGCGCTCTGGTTGTCATTGCTGTGCCCGGTAAGGTTCAATGGACGCTGGACTTGCAACAGCAGCGCCACGAGATCTATTGATCGGGCCTTACCTACGCCGTCGCATCCGAGCACCTGCCTAGTACACGCATCAGCAGCCACTCGGATTGACGCACTCACCTATGCATCTACGGCCTGATGGACGCCGAACAAAACCTATAGATCGTGGATCGTAGGCCTGCAGTAAGCGGGTGTACAGCCTGAATGGCTACGCGATATATACTACGTTCTATAGTGTATAGGATACCGGACAAGTGAACAGTAGACTTATTTGGGTGTACATACTCGGTCCGTATCTTATGCATCGAACTGGAACGTACTACGTCTGAGGAACTTTAGACAATGTAATGACATATATATATATATATAATATAATATAAGCCTATACATATATATATAATATTATTCCGATATATAGATGCATCTGTTCTTGTGCCAATGCATAAATATAGGTCTGCTCTTTTAGAACTGCTTCGAAAGAAGCTGCTGGTGTAAATTTTCCTTCGAGTCGATTTTAAAGTCTTTCCGTCTCCTTTCCTGTAAACGAAAAATGAATTGATTCGAGAATTTTCTGCTTCTCGTTTCATGGGATTTTATTGACAGAAGGATTCCAAACGGCTTTCGTAAAACGCTATTCGGCGATTTTTCAGTCTTGTTTTCATGTAAAACGTCTTCCGGGAGCTTCCTCAGTGTTGGGACCTGCGTTCGATTCCTCGCATGGATTTTGTATTACTTAGGCTAACGCCAAATGTCTGAACGGATAAAGGGATGTGTCGTTGAGTTTGGTGTGGATTCGGTCGTAGAGGAAATGAACATCGTAGGCTTAGGATTGGGAATCATTTTGCCAACGGAAGGCGACTATGAATCTATGTGTTTCAGACGGACAATGCGATATTGCGTTGTGTTTCCTGACCTAATGGATTTCGACTGAATTTTCTCCAACGAATTACGATTCTTGGCTGTGATTTCTAAACTTGTAGCGACAGTTGATTGATGCCTTATGCATCGTAGTGCATCGTTGCACTGGAGAAGTAATTAGATTAGATTAGGTTACATTAGATTACATTAGATTGCATTAGAATACATTACATTGCATTTAATTATATTAGATTACACTAGATTAATTAGATTGCATTAGATAACATTAGATTACGTTTGATTATATTAAATTGCATTAAATTACATTAGATTATATTAGATTACATTAAACTGCATCATTACAGATTACATTAAACGTTATATTACATTAGATTACATTAGGTTACATTAGATTGCATTAGAATACATTAGATTACATTAGATTGCATTAGATTGCATTAGATTATATGAGATTACATGTGATCGCATTAGATTACATTAGGTTACATTTGATTACATTAGATTGCATTAGATTACATTATACTGCTGCGTATAATCAAACAGTTGAACGGGTGGAGTTTTCCTGCTGTGATTTAGCGCTAGACACAGGCGGATGCCCGTATACCTAAGACGAGGGGCTGTATTACTTTGTATAGCCCGTGTACATCTGTATTAGTCGGAGCAGGTGCACGTGGTGAAGGAGCCACTTGATTTGCCTAAGGCGTTGCCGGCGATTTTATGTGCATCAAAACACTCGAACTGTGTCTTCCCCGGGACTTACCGAACGATCGAAGAGTTAAAATACACACTAAGACTCCCCTACACCACGTGGGGAGGGATGTATGCAATTACCAGATTAAGTGACTTCGTTACTTCCCATTTAGTACCAGACTTCAGTAAGTGCACTATCGACCCTATGTTTATGCGTTCATCGTTGCTACGACGTTCGAATATTTAATGCAGAATGCAACATATCTTTGAACGGGTTTTACTGCACTGTCTACCTGTTGTAGGAAAAGACTGAACTTTCGCCGAATCCAGAAAGAAAGGACCTGTGTTCCGGATTACCAGTCCTCTGAAAAGCAAAATCCAAGGATAGAAATAAAGGAATATTTAAGAATAATTGAATGGACACAGCCTGCAAATATCTTGCGAAGTTTGAGTAACTGAATTATGCGGAAGTTAGAACATTCCAATAAGAAACGCGAGAGAACAGAATTACTCAAGTTTCTTTCACATCTGCATTGTGTTGAATATTTGGACAGGTGTGCATTTTCGATTTCGTAGACTCTTTAATATGCCGATTTTTACACCTAATCGATTGTGTGCAGAGCCAATCCATCGGTATGAAAGTCTGTGAGTTTACTTTGGATGTCCACATGTTTAGACAATGAATATGTTGAAAGGAACCGACGGGTGAGATCAAAGAACACATCAGTGTGATTTCAACCGGGCTTCTCCAACGGATTAAGAGTCCTGACAAGCGTTTCACTTGAAGGAACTATCGATTGATGCCCTGTGCATTATGATAACGGCGCTATAGAAGTCATTAGCTTTTTTAGAATGAACTTGACGGATAGCGTGCAGTCGCCGTCAAATTCGTCCCCGTTCTTCCAGTTCGACACAACTTCATCCGGTTCAGAGGTCACCATCGGAGGCCAGACGATCGCTCCCTTCGTCCTTTCCCCGGCAGCGATGCTCGGAGGCCTGCCCGTCCAGACGTTGTCCTTCATCCTCCTCGGCGTCGGGGCGGCATCGCCCATCCTCTTCTTGACGGTCGTGGCTGTGACCTTGAGGCTGAGACGCATGCGGCGCAGGCGCCAGTACTCTAAGTACGTCTTCGGTCAAAAGGACGAATGATCGGACGCCTGGTACGAGGATGGGTCTGTCGGCGGCGGGGAGCCAGCGCAAAAGACTAAGGAGAACGGAATGAAACGACTTCAGGTTCCGTCGTTTGGTGATAGAACCCGGCGGCAGGATGCATTCCAAGCGGACGAAATCACGGCCGAGGTATATGACAAGAGATATCCGATTAAGAACCACGATATCGATTCAGCTGTCAAGTCGTTCTTTGGACCAACGGGTGACGACAAGACGGACAATCGTTCATTCACTGGGAACCGATCCAGTTCTTCTCCGTTCAGCGAGAAGCAGGTCTAAAACTATTTAACTAGGTCTTGTATCAACGTTCGACAAAAATTTGCCCGTTATACTACAACAACAATTCTGTATCTTGGTGAAAGGACCGGCTTTGTGGAATTCCATCCTTGAGCTCTTACCTAATCACCCAATTCAAAGCACATTTACGACAGCATTTAATTTAATTGTAACTAATTTAATCTGGAGAAGGACGGTTCATGGTGCGGCCCAACTTCAGATCGAAGAGGGTTAAAGACAAGACAAGATAGCCAATGGTCGTTACCTCACTACGAAGTTAAATAAAACTATTAGTTGAAATAATAACTTGTATTTAAGAAGCTGAGCTTTGAAGCTATGAACTGTACAACGTTATGCCGTAACTGATCTGCAGTCTATAGCGGAATCCTTATAGTTTGACACGGTAGCCGATTGTTTTAAACGCTCGCCTAGTAACGCGGAGTGTGTGGGTTCGAAGCTCCCGAGACTGTTTCTGTATAGGAGCCTTGATCAAGTCCTTCACTCACAATTGCTCAGCGTCATCGATTGATGCTTAGTCATTAGATAGTGGCGTTTAATAAATACCGAAATAATTATAACAGTAATAATGGCGAGTCTCCTCTTTTGACACTTATTATTTTTATATCTGCATTTATCAAGCCCACTATCTAAGGACTAAGCATCAATCGATGGCCCTGAGCAATTGTGAGGAACTTTCTCAAGGTTCATACACCGTATCCCTTTCATGGGAAGCTCGAACCCATCGGCTACCGTGGACATTTGTATATATTTTAAGTATCAGTGATCGATAAAGTGACTTCAATTCATTTCAGATCAACGGCTCAATTTCCAATGATCAGGAACTAAGGAGCGACATCTACGAAGCATCAAATCGCGTCCCCTCTGCATCACAGACGACGTTATTAAACGTTCGCGCGTTGGTCGAAGCGAGCGAACGAAACGACGGTTGTCATGCCAATGACCTTCCTCTTCCTCGTCACAGTTCAGGTGCTGGAAAGATCCAGAAGGATGGCAAGGCTCCCGGAATCTTAGACTTACCACCGGAAAACCCAACCGGAAGCGGCATATCAGAAAAGTCTTTTCAAAGGACACTGGATTCTATCGATTCTATTCGTCGAAGCGTCTACTCATCGACCAGTTGTAGATCGGAAACGTGTCAGATATTTTTCCAGGCGGAGGAGCTGGACAAGAAAAATACGGAAAGTGAGGAAGGCAAAGCAGAGGGGAGGGAGAACGAGAAAAGTTCTGGAAGCTTGAGCACAAGTGTCTACTTCGATGCCGAGTCAAGTCCGAACACATTCCGGGTTGGCACTCGGAATCTCAACCCTGATACAGAGCTACGCCGCTCCTTTTCCTCCTCCTCTATCGCTTCCTCCTCCCTCCGCCAGGTGGCGACAGCCGCTATGGATCTTGGGGCTGAGGAGGAACAAGTTCTGAGATGCCTTGACGAAGTTCTCCTTGAATACATGGACAGTAGCGATGACTTACAAACACGGAATGATCCAAACGAAACAGCCCACCTTTAGTTAGATTAACTAGTGTATAGCCTCCTTAATGAATTAGCACATAACTCAGTTCAGTTAACTTCCGTGCAGCCTATATGCAGTTCATTACTACGTTACTGATTAAAATTTAACATGAACATTTCAACTCTTATTAAAATTTAAAAAGGACACGATTCGTAAACTACAATGCCACCTCAATTGTGTTTCTCGGAGTTAAACTTAGGATATCAATTATGACAACTCGTTCAACAGCTCCTTGAATTATTAAATTGTCAGTTGAATTAAAAAATATATTACATAATAATTGTATTGAGAGAATTTATACATATAGACATCTACGATTCCTCGCTCAGCCGATGGACAAATGGCAAGTTAACAAATGCATTACTGGTTTGCTTGCTTGCTTACTTACTTATATATGATTCCTATTTGCGGTATCCACTGACGATAGGTTCATGTAAAGTTATCCTCGAACCGTGTGTATATACGGGTATTTTATGGTGTTTAAGATAAAAATAAGTCATCAGTATAGTATCTAGACCTATAGGTCTATGGGGCTGATAAGGCTCATGTTCTTCAACCTTCAGTGATGCAATTACAGTCTTAGAAGGCAGTTATATAGCTTTTCCTCTTGTAGCGTTGAGAAGGGAGTAACGTACGGAAGCAGTAGGATTTTTCTGACACTATACGATCGGTGAGTGTACTTATTACAGCTGAGTTGGTTGGGAAGGCAGATTGAGCCGAAATCTCGTAAGAAATGTTTGCCCTGTCAGTGGGAAGATTAGACGATGAGGTAGAGGACTGGCCACCCGCCCTCATATGCCGATTCTAAGAAAATTAAGCCGCTAATACTTCATCCGCTTAATTGAGTTGGAATTTCCTTAAGAGACTGTTCTTCATTCTCAGCATATCTCCCATCAAGTCT
The DNA here is from genome assembly GCA_964023275.1 of Norana najaformis. Classification (NCBI taxonomy): domain Eukaryota; kingdom Metazoa; phylum Annelida; class Clitellata; order Crassiclitellata; family Hormogastridae; genus Norana; species Norana najaformis. Next base: position 29,428,173 of record OZ029919.1, read on the forward strand.
AGGGTTTATATTCCCCAAAATGAGTTCGCCAGAGGGCACTACTAGACGTCAATTTCCTGTCTGAAACGGCCACATCTTTGAGTCCATGGTATTTTGTTGCCCCTAGAAATGATCTCCCCATGGAATTCTGCAGCCTTGATGGCAATAACGCAGTGCAGGGTAAAGTAATGTTTACGATGTAACCGATTGCATTATGGTTTGCTTCCTGTAAGAAGACAAACTAGAGGGCACAAGAGAAATAGGAAGGACAGAGAGCAAGAAATACAGAGAGATAGAAGAGAGAAACAGACAGACACACGGACAAGAAGACAGACAGTCTGATATGATACAAGGTAATCGTTTAGGCAACAAATATTGGTTATATAGAAAAAATGATATATTGAACTTAAACTCGCGTTAAAGAACTGTCGGTTATTGGCTCCAGTTAGTCGAGAACCCCCGGATAGGTCTAGGCTAAATCCTGTGGGACCCTATTCAGTGCATCTGCTCATATTGGGGATCAACCCATCAACCCTGAAGAAGTGTAGGCCCTAATGTATTTATGCGACGTAGATCTCCGAAATTTGTCAGAGGTGATGTTCAGTGCTGGGCCTCAAAATCATACATATAAAAGGCACGAAGTGCATGATCAATCAAAGAAGAACTCCTCCTTGACAACTTGAAACGGCGCCTCATCATCGATTGTTCTTCGTTTTCGTCAGGCAGAAAATGTCAGACTTCTGCTCAGTTGGACTTGGTTGAAGGCAGCCTTCACATCGCGATGATATTCAGTCGGCAATGATGTTCTATCTATTTCAGACTAAAAGAGACAATATCATTGAGATATGTCATACCACGTCGCATAATTTAGGTCGTCTTGAAAAATCATTGCATTGCGTTATAATGGGGTATATTGCATTCTGTTGTAACTATTCTTTTGTATTCTATTCTTCTGTAACTATAAGTTGCATCTATAACTATTCTTCTATTGTAACTTGTAATAGTAGCAGTGTATGCGCCTATTCAGATGCTTCATGCAGCGTGTGTATATGTATATTGTGTGCGTGTATCTCTGTTGTGTCTGTCCGTATCTATGTATGTATGCATGTAACTATGTATGTAGATCCTACGTAAACGTAATCGTAACCGGAAGTGCAGATTTATATAGCACCTCCTCAAGAAAACTGCTCACTGCAAGTGCTCCCGACCTGATATCACGACCAACGGCTGGCGAACGAGAGGCAGAGAGCGAAGAAGAAGAAGAAGAAGAAGTAGAAGTAGAAGCTCATGTTGCACGTTGCATGGCAGCCTGTTTCGGAATGAGGGGCCGACTACAGCGAAGGTACTGTCTTGCATTGTTAAAGTAATGGACAGAGAAAGAACCTGATTACCCTTTGCTGCAGAGCGAAAAGATCTGCTTTGGAATCCCACCAATTAGCCGGGCTGTTGTGTTTTAATTGAATTGAAGTTGGTTAATGTATTAAGGTCGCATCTGTTTGCAGCAGACTTAATAGTCTTTTAGGGTTAATCTGGGGGACAATCCGGTCATGATCTCCTTATTATATAGGCCCACAATAGGTGGGCATGCCTTTGAGTAAGTTAAAAACGAATACGATAAAACTATTAAAGTAAGTAAAGGAGGAGAAAATAAGAAAACTAAGACAAAAAATTTGCGATGTTAGATCTATAACTTTATATACATATATAATATTATGTTAAGACAATATGCAGATCTGATTCGAGTAATTTCAGACCTGCCGACAGTTTCTAAGAATGCATAGACTTTTTAGCCAACGCCTGGCCGGAAAGAGTGAACGGTATAACGGGTGCATCAGGCACGTTACGATAAGAAGCTCAAAAATTCTCACGCGATTTCTTCGTAACCTTAAGGATTAATGGCCTGCAGCACTGGCCGCTGGCCGCAGTGTAGACTGATTTTTCATGCAGGCCACTCCAATCTGTTGAGTGGTTAAGCGCAAGAGCATAAGAGTCTTAAGAGAAAACAAACGGATTTTTCACGTGCACGGTAGCGTTGCTTGGACCTCTGTTTCACACTGGTATCAACTCGACGTGTACTGCATGCCAAGATGGTGCTACATGGTTCAAATACTAATGAACTGCCTTGATATTGCTTGTCTGTTAAAATATGTGTAAATAAACAAAAGTCTTGATGACGAAGTCAGAGGAAGAGGTATAGTGGGTAATACCTATCTGGCCGTGAAAGTTATGACAAACGAGGATAAGGAGGAGGAGGAGGAGAGGGTTGCTAACCGTCCCGGATTCGCCTGGAGAGTCCTGGAATCGGCCTTGTGTCCCGTGTCCCGGATTGATCCCAAATTGTCCCGGAACTTGGTGTAAATATCCACTTCACCAAATATTTTTCTTTCCACACACTAAACTCGAAAACCCGGCCGCAAATAAGTTTAACGGAATGACCATAGAATAGAGGGAAGTTAGGTTAGTAGACTCAAAAAAATGGCATCTACAAATTGCACGCGTCATGCATGTATATATGAACTTCGATCATGCTGGGTCCTGAGGCCTGGGTAGGTTACTGAAATTTAATAAACTTTTTTTCTCTTGAAGTTGATTCAAACTTTATATATAGGCCACTTGTCTCTTGATGATTTGAGTCAAATCATTTGAGCGTAATTTTAACGACTATTTGCAGTAGATCGCACATTAGGCCTAGGCAACATTCGTTACATACAGTGAGGTGGACAGGGTAAATTGGTGCTGGCATATCAAGTAACTATGCGCGCGTCCCGAATTGTCAGAATCAAAACTTGGCAGCCCTAGAGGGGTAGGAGTAGGAGTAGAGGAGGAGGAGGAGGAGAAGTGAAAGTCACCCTTAAATGCTATCTTATCACGCCATCGAATACTTTCGAAACGCTAATGCGTAAATCTTATGGGTTGTTCTGGAACAGCGGAGTTGTATTGGAAGCCCGTGATTAATCGCCTTCACGTAGACCGATGAGTTGCCATTCCAAAATCGACGCACGTAAGCTGCCCAATGCGCTGACTTAACGACAGCCACCTCCATCATCTGATTAGTAGACTAATGCGCGCAACAGTCTCTATAAGATAACGCACCAGACCCAGACGTGTTGATTACTCAACAACTTTCACAGTTAAGAGAATAAGGGAACAGTGTTGGAGGATTTCACTGCTTACACTTCTCCGATGGAGTCTTCAATGCCCGAATACGATTTTGATGAGCCGACTACCGACACAGATCCCGCAGGTTTAGATTCATGTGCTGCGAACGATCGAATATGGAGCATCATGATCGTGGCTGTAAGATTTCCGTTGTCTATTTGCTCATAGGCGAATCGTGAGGAATTGTGTGCAGGCTAATGTATGTCTACCTGTTTGTCTGTTCAGTTGCCTATGTTATTTTCCTTTCTTCTTTCGGCATTTCTGTGCTTCTTCAAAGTTCTTTTCTCTGTATCTATATTTTCAAAGTTTTGTCTGCTTATCTGTCTCTGTTTTCCCTTTGGTACATTAGTTTTGTTTCTTTTCTTATATTCTTCGCTTTGTTATTTTCCTTTTTTATATTCTCTCAAAAGTTTCTATCTCTAATCATATAAACTGGACTGCATAGTTGTTTTCGTACTTATGAAGGCTTAAGAATACGTTTTTCTTTCCATCCACGTTTTACCCTAAAGAAATTTCTGTACCGGATGGCTGCACGGTATGAAAGCGGCAAAATTCCACAGGAACATGCCACATGTGACAGTGGTGATGATTTGTAATAGTAATTGCAATTTAAAATTTGTATAGCGCCACTTCAAGGTAAACTCATCAGTGGCGCTCTCTGCAGAAACCGCAGTGATGTTAGAAATGTCATAAGATCATAAAGTTTATGATGATGATAATGATGATGATGATGATGATGATGATGATGATAAGTTTTCCAAAGGGGATAAAAGCCATGAAGATCTGCTGGGGAAGTAGGAAGGTACGTCATCCATCTAAAATAGAAATGAAACCGGAGCGAGCCTAAAGAAATCCGTCAGAAAATTGAGCTACTTGAAACACCGTCCACTGTACATGTAAATCTCGGCGACTAGAAAGGTCATTGGAATTTTTGCGACATAAGCACAACATTCTTTATTTGTCTCCTCGTCTGAATCCGCCTGGCACTGACTTCCCGACGCCTTGTTGGCTACATATTTGATTGAGTTGCATCTCGGATTAGCACGGTCTGTGTGGCGAAACCCCAAGAGTATGGCGCTCATTCAAGCGAACAGTGGTAGTTACGAATTTCACCAGATAAAATTTAATTCGTAAAAAACTGAGCACAGCCGAAGCCATGCATTCGCTGTAGGAAACCATGCACATACATGGACCTATACTCACTATTATCTCTTTCAGTTCCTTTGCTCTTCCTATCTTCCCATCTTACAATACTGCAGGCCTATTATACTAATTTTAACTTAGAGCAGTTAAAGCATTTCTACTAGTGTATTATACATATATTTTGTTTTATTTAGGTAATAGTAACCATCGGTTTGTCGTTTACCGTACGTCGAAAGAAACATCTAACATGCTGTTGGGGTAGACCTGGTTGCCTACAGTTAAGTTTCGTGCCAAACAATATAATACCTTTATAGTATAGCGTATCCAACATAAGCAATATATATGTGCAAACTATTTTTATTATTAAAATTATTATTAAGATTGTTATTGCTGGGTTTCTTGGTGTTTTCGAATACCGATCAGTATTCGTGAACATCAAGGTAATAATACTATTCACAATAATCGAGATAATAATGATAGACAAAAATAATGAATAAATAATAAATTGTAGCAATCATCATCACCGCAATCATAAATATACGAAGTTCAGTCAGCTCCTGTCAACATATAGCTTTTGGAATATAAAATAATTCATCTTTGAAAACTCAGGCCTCGTCTCTGCAGTAGTTGTCATAGCCGTCTGAAAATGTGCTTCTGAATGCAATGGCATTGTGGCGCTGAACACAGGTGGAGAGACGTTGGAAAAGGAAGCGAGTTCTCATAGTCGTCTTCGGAGACTGCTGAAATGCGACCCCCCAACGCTGAAACAAATTTTTCACCCTCGGCATTTATTGGACCAAGGGTCTAAAAGGCAAAGGGAACAAAACTGTGGCTTGTCTGTAAAATATGCAACAGTGCATATTTAACTTATGAACTGCTGCTTGTTCAGCTGCAGAACCTGCTAAAATCAAGTAGGAGGTGGTACAAGTATGGACCGCTGTAGCATCCCATGTGATATATTTACCAGCAGCCCAAGGAACAAGTGTAGCAACATCGGGCCGCTTGCCGTCGGTCCGCAGAAGACCCGTTAGCTCCTTCATGCTATGAACATCTGCACTCTAGAGTAAGCGCCATATGATATCGTTTATGGCATGATGTTGAATAGGGCGTCCCTTAGATAATTTACAAACTAACCCGTGGTGTCCATCTGGGCCAACAGCAACTCCACGTCGACATATATGGAGCAGCAAAGTTAAAGGCCTAAACTCATTATCTAAGCACAGACCTCACGATGAAATTGGGAGGGCACTCAGCCAATCGCCAAAGTGAGGAAAACAGAGAGCAGCCAATCTAGACTGATCCACAGGGTTTCTGGTGGCAGCCCAAATTGACAGCTTATCCTTCTCTACTGACTACCTGTCCCATGTACCCTGTTTAACTGGTAAAGGATCCAGGACAGCTGGAAGAGTGTCTTGGCGTGCCACCAGTATTTCCTTGACGTAAGTGTCTGGGACATTTGCGCATTTGATCAAAATAGCAGACTGAAGTTCCAGAGTGGTCGGCACATCTGCACTCTGGAGTGAGAGCCACATGAGACCATATAGGCTAAAGAAGCCATCGATGACACTCGTCTCAAACCTAGTCCACCATCTCGAATGAGGAGTGAGGCCTGTATCCACTGGTTGTCGTTCAAACCGATGTTGATGAGATTATTATTCTTCCTCTTCCCCTTATCTCTCTTCTCGCTTCAATTTCAAACAGCATCCACCGTAGCCGTCCGACTGTCTGAGTGCCTGACCCTTTTGCCTATCGATTTTGTTTTGACTGAGCGCCTGTGAAAAAGCTGGTTCCCGCGACTTAGCTTTCGTTGAGCGCTGTAGAAATCTCGAGATTACGATTACGATTACGATGATGATGCATTCAATCCCTTCCCTCATTATGTGATCCAACCGTCACAGCATTGGACGACCTTGGCACGGGGAGCATAGGAGAGCATGGCTAAGCTTAGGGGCACCAAAGAAGGACCCGAAGAGGATAAGGCTGCTCTGTGCTGGCAGTTGGCACAGATCACCAGTGGCACCCCAAGGTCCTCACAATGTGCCAGCAGCATGTCATCTAACGCTGAGCCAAGACAAGTTCCCAAAAGAGTAAATGATTCAAGGTCAACAAACTGGAATTCTGAAAACAGCGTTTTAGGAGTCAGCGAAGGAGAATAGTACTCGCATTTCTGCCAGCTTATTATTACTATTATTATTTATTATTGTTGTTGTTATTATTATTATTATTATTGCAATCTGACTGCGGTACAGTTTCACATAATAATAATACTTAATAATAATGATAATAATAATAATACTAATAATAATAATAACAGTCTATGTCAAGACTTCAAATGTACTGAGAAACGGTTGGTTATGGTACATTTTAGACCGGTGAATTTCATCGATGAGGTCTCCCGACGATGGGCTTATGCTGCCTGTTGCGTGATTCTAGCATTCGATGTTCTGAGGCTCCTTCTTGAAAAAGAAAGGAGGAACAATTTCGGATGGGTTTCGGGTATGGCCGATTTTTTATCACTAAAGTGTAGCCGCTCCTCAGTCCTTACCAATATTGCATGTATGTACGATATGTTGACTATTTATGTATGTATGATATGTATGTATGTAGTGCATGCGTAGGTACATATGTATGTTTGCATGCATATATGAAACGTATGGACAAAATTTATGCTTGTAAGTATATATGCATCTATGGATGTATGCACGTATGAATGTATGTATTAATGTATGTGTGTACGTATGTATGCATGTATGTATGTATCTACGTATCTATGTATGTATGTATGTATATACGTATGTACATATGTACTAATAGCAATTGAACCGAACGTATCAAAATATGTGACAATTTTTTATGCTTTGTTGATAATATTTTTTAATAATAATTTATCAGAATTATTTACTTACATGAGTCAACAGCTTTATGTTAACTGCAGTGGCGTAAAGTTACTGAATTAGGCTCTAGTCTGTATTGACTTTTAGATAATCCAGGTTGATCCGTTTTTGTCCCGAATGTGTTTGAGCTGTATGTATTTTTATTTGTATGTATTTTGAATTGGCGATTTCAATATGTCATCCAACTTACGACTCTGATGTGTAAAGAAGAATTTACTAGAAGAAAACTGAATTTCCCAATAAGTTTAGACATCTTACTTATAGATGAAAACTAAAATTTCCTACACGGTAAGACATTCTAATTTTGATTTCAGTACTCGTCACAATGCTGGAAGCTTTGATGTTGTGTCTCCTTTATTATCCGATGATGGCTTGCATCAACCGCAGGCGATCCATTGCTGGCAATATTCTCGGATTACTGTATCTGATTCCTGTGTTAGTACCTATTCAAATATGTAAACTTTTATAGCGCCGTTATCGCTTTGCACAGACAGTGCTTGATGGTCGCTTCTAAGTAAAACTACTTCCAGAAATCTCATTCCTTTGGACAGAACAAATGGAGAACCCCGAGACTCCAAGATCAGAAAGGCAGACTATGCCGAACAAACATCTACGATCGTCTAAAATTGTTTATTGTCGACTCTGAAATAGCTGGCAACGGTAGCCATTGTGTTCGCTAATTATGCTCTTAGATCCGGTAGCTGGGATGATCAAAAAAGAAATTGTCTGCTGTCCAAAGGATTTGGTTATCGAATGTGATTTTCCGTTACTATCATGAACTCAAATTATTATTACATTAAAGCGTTGACCTCAGTAATGGTTAAATGACACTCGATGATATTGCTCGAATCAAATCGAATCAACTTGTTACATCATAATACCTGTGTCGTTGTTGATGCTAATGTTGGTCAATTAACATTATCAGGACAGCGCATTTAAAAGTCTATTCAAGAGGAAGAACTAATAAAAATATTATAAATTTTTTCTTTCTTTAGGATTGCGTTCAAGAGCAGTGCCTTCTATTCCTGTCCCAAAAGTCAAAACGAGGTCAGATTCAACTTCTTTCTTGTCATTCAAGTATAAATTTACCAATTTACTTGCTCTGTTTAATTCACAGCCAAGCTGAGACTCTAGATTTCGTTGTTTTAATATCAAACGAATAACTAAACGAGCGAGCGAATTACAGAGCGAACGAGGAAAGTCATATGCGGTTCGGTATATATACAGTTGCTGAGTATACAATTCTTTGGGTTCAGTTCGTAGGTGATTAAGCTAAGAGGATATAGGCAGGTTATTTTAGACAAAGTTGGTCATGACCGAACAATAATGACCAATCAGGATAATATTACTGCAATAATTCATTGACTTCTCTTAATGAGTATGTATGTGTGCATTTATGTATGTATATATGAATGTATGTATACGTGTATAATATACACGTATACACAAATACATACATACATACATATACACTGTATATGTATGTATGGATGTATGTATGTAGGTGCATATGCATGCATGTAGGGATGTATGTATGTGTGTATGCATGTATATGTAGATATGCATCTGAATATTATGTAGCGCCTTTTGTTACCTCTAAAATGCGCCGTAAATCTAAACAAAGGAGACTGGTATGAATAGAAGACATGAATATAAATATTTATTCATATTTGCTTTAATCGCATTTTTAACTGCAACTCTGTCGTTGCTATTTTTCTTAGAGCTATGTTGGTGCTGTGGCCTATATAACCAGAATCCTGATTTATATTGGGTTCTGCATCGTTGGATTATCCTATGTTCTGGATTTAGTCAGAAATATAAGACGAAGAAGAAGCTGTCGTCGTGAGGTAGGCCTAACAGGAACGATGTATGTGTGTATGCATGCACTGAGCCACTGCGAATAAGCTCTGTTACCGCAACATAGCTTTCTTGGACGTTTAAGAAATCCGAAGATTAGGATTAGGCCTACAACGTACAATTAAAAGTTTGAGCATAAACAGACACATTTTTGTATTGTTTTTGAGCCAAAGTGAAAAACAATTTAGCTAAAAGAGTTTGTGAAAGTGCTTCTTTCGAAACGAAGCATGTTACATTCCTTTGAGTGTCGTAATGTAGCTCTACATTTTCCAAATATAGAACAATGTTAAGATATAGGCCTATTTTGAAAGATTTGCGCCGTAGATCCACTTATCGCAAACATTCTGGAGTCTATCTTTTGTGTTCGAAAACAAACATATACCCTCAGTTCAATACACTCTCATCTCAGTTATTGAGGCGTTATGAAAGGGAAGCTCACCATGTATAGGCCTTGGCCTACATTTACGAAATACTCTTGCTGGTTGCACAGCTGGTTGTATTTTATGCTTCTGGTTACCATGGCTGTTTGACTAACTTAGCAGTTTTGAGCTCTGGTGACTAGCCTTGCCTTGCAATCAGAGTTTTTAAGCGTTAATTTGCCTTACATTTCAATGTACTACATGAAGAATAGGACCAAGACAATTTAACAGTGTTACTATGTCGCATGAGGAAACCTAAAGAGTGCCACTTGAGTGCATTTTACAAATGTCACTGTTTCTTCCACCTAAAGGGAATTCGCTTAAAGGTTGTCTAGCAACGAGCAGTGTAAGGTTGCATGCTTTATGAAACTGTGGTTAAAGAAATTTATCAAGCCCTTAACTATCTAGCGACAGTTCCTGATGGTAGTCATTATGTGTGGGCGCTATGTAACTAAGAAACAAAAACCGAATTGAATAATAAATGTCTGCCAGCGAAGGCTATTCAGTTTGAGTTCTCCACGAAAAATACCACTTTTCCAGGCAATTTTGGACACAGTTTCGTCAAATGGCAGCGAAGGAAATCTCGGTTATTCAATTTCTCATCATTTTGAATATGTTGCCAATTTATTGCGCACGAGAAAACCAGAACAAGTCGATGAAACGTAAGTTTAGTTTTGTATTATGTTTACGTTTAGCACTATGCATGCTACCTAGATTTTGCAAAATGAACTCAATGAATAGAATGTAGGCGGAGTGTTATTTGTAGTGAAAACTGGGTATCTTATTCCACTGGTGCAGAATTTCTTTCATTGAAGACACTTTCCCATACCTTTCTATCCCACCCATAGATCTCTCCTCTCTGCCGCAAATCGCAAATCGCACCAAGTGTAGGCCTAAACCTCATATTTGCGGAAACGTACGACACACACTGGGCCTTTTAATTGAATTATAGATATATATAACCTCAGCTAATTAATTTCCTCTCGGTCAATAGATAAATTCCATGCAAAATGTTAAATGTTTTAGGTTAAATCAACGAACTCTGTAATTGTTTAGATGTAACTAGATAAATAAGTAAGCATGTAAACAAGTATGCATATGTATATACGGATGTATCTAGATATTTAATGATGGTTTTGCTATGCCAATAAAAGTTTCCTCGATTTACTGCGTTTTATATTAGGGAAGATGTCATAATACAAAAGTCGAAACAACTGATACAGCGAGTGAAATATGATAAGATAATGGGTCAGTAGCATATTTCCTAAGTTTTGCATTATTATAATTTCTGCATTTATTAAGCGCCAATATCTAATGACTAAACATCAATCGTTGGCGCTGATCAATTGTGAGTGAACACTTGCTCAAGGACCCTATTCGCAGTAAGCATCAGAGGTGAAGTTGGAACTCGTACTCTCTGCATTACAAGCTGAGATAGCTGAGAGCTTTTTAACTAATCGGCTTATAAATAGTCTAACATATAAATAGTACTCCTTAAATCTTCTTCTTCATCTTCTTCTTCTTTTTCTTCTGCTTTTTGTCTTCTTATTCTACTTCTTCATTTTGGCTGGCCGCATATTCGCTCGCTCCACGACCCTGACCGACCAAGCTGCTCCTTGAATTGAATTTCTAATGTGATGATTCTTTTGCATGTGACACAGCTAATAAAGAAATGTTGCTTAGCTAATATTCCTGATGTAATGCCTCTATTTATATATAACACAGCTAATAAAGAAATGGTAAGTAGCCCACATTTCTTATGTGACGCTTCCTTTTACATATTACTTAGCTAATAAAGAAATGTTAACTAGCATACATTTCTAATGTGATGGTTCTGTAGGATTTCGTTACTCCACGCGGCTTGTGTGTAGTACGACTATTGCTGCAACTCTAGTGATATGGGTAACACTTTTTAAATTCGTATTTGAATGAAGGCCACCAATCGTTATCATGCACGCAAAAGATGTAAATTTAAATCAGATTCATCGGTTAAATTGTCAATATTGTGATTTAAAAGTCTACACAGTTTACAAATAAATGTTAAAGACACCACAAGGAAATTCTAAGTCTTTCTTGGAATTCATTAATTTGGCTATTTAGCTTGTCAGGATTTTGAGGCGATATATACTGTGCAACATGAAAGTCCCACCAGGGTTATGAATAAATTTTTCAATAAGCGTAGACGTAGGTGAGGCCAGATACCAATATATGGGATTTTCGTCTCACTCGACTGTCAACGTGTGAAGGACCTGTCGATGAGAGTTACCGTGTACTGCGAGGGTCTCGTATACACTCTTCGTCATTCTTCGAACTCAGGATCGAGATCTCTGAAGACGGTGTAAACTGAACTGTAGATGGATTTCCTTCGCCCACTGATTTGTGTCCAATGAGCACATTCTCCAATTATGCGCCGATGAATGATTCTCAAAAGTTGCTCTATACTGTAATGTCCAAATACATGTAAACATGTCGGGGGGGACACCATCACCACCAAATACATGTGGACATGTGTTGAGTGCTGCATAAGCATTCGACGTCGTCGTCATTATCATCAACATCATCATCATCATCATCATCAGTTACTGAAGCCAGTGGTTTGGCGTTGATGGGTGCGAATAAACGATCTCTTTTTATGGCCGTTTGAAAAATTCAGTGATGTTCTCATGTTTAGTCTAAGTCTTGTTAAATATCCTCGTCTATTCTGAAAATTCCGTCGTCCTAGAACGAGTCGAGTGGATTTTGGCGGCCCCTAAACACTCTGACGTCAAAGCTTCGTCGAAGGGGCCGAATCGTGACAGCCACCATTTTGTTTCTTTCCCTAAGCTCGGAGTAGCCCACTTACGTCTGTTTGGGAAGTGGATTAGGGCTAGTACAGGCATAGCGCGCTAAGACCCCTTCAAGCATACTGATTTAATTCTCTAGTCGGGCGTAAGCCGGAATTAGTCTGGGACTAGCACTTACGTCGTCTTCGTGCATTTGCGTCTCGGTATTGTCAATCCCTTGTCGCGGATCCAATCTCTCTGCTGTGCAAGGTGACATAATTGTCCGTCTGCACGAACTTCCACAGTTCAGTGCAGAAGCGTCCCTGTGGTCGGCTCACCTTGCTGAAAAATTTGTCTAGCAACCTGCGATACTAGATTCTTGTCTTTCCTCTGTTTGTTTTCGATAAGCACCATTTCATTCGATCGTGGATTTGTGTTGTCATGTCAAGAGCGCCTCTGAAGAGTTTCTCTACTGTAGCGCTATATAAATTTGAAATTACGATTACAAATACAATAGCATAGGTTATCCGCTTGTTTCCGTCGTCTACTTGATTGACCTTCTCAACCTAATCAATCTTGCTAAAATATTTCAAGTCGATCGGTAAAGGGATTTCGTTTAATAAACCTGATGTCCTGTTATTAATATGTTTCGAGTTGTTCGCCCTACCACGATGATGTACTGTCCTGTGGGGCTTGTTTAACAAACACATTCAATCTTTATTTCAGATGGTAATTACCATTTCAGCAGTGATTGAAGATCTAGCGCAACTACGTGCTGGATATTGTGAGAAACGGAGCAAAAAACCGGTCATTGATGACTTAGTTGTACTGATCTGCAAACAGAGTTCTGTTGTTAAAAGTACGTTGACTAAAAAAATTTCTCTGCCTATAGTTTGATGGCTACGTTAGGTTTACAGTTGAGTTTTAGTCATTTATTGACAACATATCAACACCATATTATCACAATAACAACAACCAGTACAAAATCAAAATTCATAGTGACTGATACAGAAGTCACAAGGTCAACCCAAAAGGGTCAGAGGGACTCGTTAAGGCTGGAATGGCCTATTTTCAGAAAATATTTTGGCAGTAATCACAATTGATTGATATACTGATTTAGACCTATATACATTTAGGGGCATCGTGTAAGTAAATGGGGAATGGCGCTATAGCCTACTCAATACTTGACACGGGTATCAAATAAAGCTGCTTTGGGTGACAGAAGTACGTTTGCACACATATGTCTCTGTCATTAAGCAGTATAATTTGGTACTGATGTAAACTGGAAAGTAAACGGCAAGTCCTGCGAAGCACTGATCTCGTGTCCAGGACCTCAGTTGGGAATCTTCCACAGCAGACTCAAAGAACACATTTACCTTCAGTATTTCCACTAGCGTCATCGAAGCTTTACTTTATCGATAGAGATATAGACACCACATTTTAATGCCCCACATACATTTACAATGACCACAACGCATTACATTGTCAATCAGAAACCAGTGAGAAGAGTTACATTTCAGCGGGAGTCCGTAGTATACTGCAAGGAGTATACAGTACATATCTATGTTCCTACATCCGTATATAACACAGGATTTTACTGAAATTAATACGTACTCAAAGACCAAAGAACACATTTACCTTGACGACGACGGCTTAACTTTTGATCTACGAGTCCGTGTTGCTTCAATTCACTACATATTCGAAGCGATTCACTCAACTCCAAATTTAGGGAACTTTCGCCATATTTCCATCGGCTGAGCGAGGAATCGTAAGCGAGTATATATGTACGTGGGTACATAAGTACGAATACGCCTTGCAGAATCCAAAAGACTGTGGCTCATCCCAATGTCCTAATTTTTTTAGCTATGGTTGTCAGCAAGATTTTCGAAACAATCAAAAGTTGAACTAACTTGCCCATCAGTGTTACAATAGTGGTACGTAGATGGGACCATTGATTGATGCCCTGTGCATTATTATAGTGGCACTATTGAAGATCAGTTTAGATTAAAAAGGACTATGCAAGATTAGATTAAAATGGATTAGATCAGATTGCATTAAATGAGATTAAATTATATTGGATCAGATTAGATTATATTAAGCATTCATGGTAAGAGTAGAATAATCACTTACAAAAGTAACTGAGAGCTAAATCAATTTGTGCTTTACTTTATTTTGCTACAGTTTCGTTTCACGTTGCCAATGCGTTAGCTGGATTTGTGGTTCTCATCTCTTTGCTCAGCAACTTGGTTTCGTATAAGTTAGTGTCTGCATTTTCTTTTCAGATGTATGTATGTAGGTATGCATGTGTGCATGCATGTATGTATGTATGCAGATTTATGTATGCATCCTTACATGCACTTTAAAAAGTGTCTTTCCGAATATTTCAAAAGCACCGATGCAATTGATTGGGGCAGTGATAGAAAAGTGTAGCATAGAGACGTTTGTTTTCATTGACCAGTCGTGTGAATTCGCAAAGGACTCGTGCAGTATTATCGATCAGTTTAAATTAGAGCTGTTGATTAATCGCAGATCACGCACGCGATTAACACGTTAATTTTCGGTACGATTAATGCGATTAAAAAAATTAATCGCTATTAAATTTTAATCGCAACACAATTTTGTATAGGAATTTACTGAACACGTCATGATGCGCTTCGGCGTGTGGTTTGCTGACTTGTTTTTATGCTGGTTTTCAACTTATTTAGTATAATTTTCGGGCGTTTTGTGATTCTTAGCTTCGGAAACATCGTCTATTTAACTTTGTTAATCGCCTGCTTTTCGGATTTCTGTTCTCTCTGAATTGGATTATTGTGTTATTTCGTCGTTTTCTATCATCGACAACTCGTGTGATTATTACAAATGGCCGCCTTCTCTTCTAACGCTTCGACGTTTGTTTACGATTTCGCTGCTTTGCAGTCATACAATCAGCCGTCTTCTCCGATCAACCGTCTTATACGTAAAACACTATTCAAATTCCATCTATGGCGCCCAACTACACAAAGAACTGGATCTCCTCCTCCAACTCGTCAATCAATGCCTTCCTCTCCAAATTCCTCCTCGCCAGACATTCGTAGGACGCCTCGGGACTCTCACGTTGGCCTTTCGTCTTCTATCTCCGCTTCTTCACCCTCCGTCCTTCCAACGCTGACCCAGAATATCGTCATGGGTCTGAGGCTGGGGACGCTTAATGCTCACTCACTGGGCAATAAGTTTATGGAGATTTCAAACCTCATCTCCCATCACTCCCTAGACATTCTTGTCGTCACGGAGTCCTGGCACTCCTCCGCTTCCGATGTCTCAGTTCGCCGCTCTACTCCTAAAGGATACTCTTTCTTCGACGTCCCTCGCCCTGCTGACGCTTCACGTGACCCATTATCTCAAAATTACGGTGGCATCGTCGTCTTCTTCCGTGATCACCTCCGTATCAAGAAGATTCCTCCTCCCTGTTTGCTCTCCACCTATGAACTTCTATGCCTTTCCTGTTCGACTACTAGAGGGCCTCTCACCATTCTCGCCCTCTACCGACCTGGCTCATCTCCGCTTACTCCGGCTTTCTTCTCAGAGTTCTCATCTCTCCTGGAAGTCTTCTCTACATATAACTCCCAACTGATCATCACAGGAGACCTCAACATCCATCTCGAGAACCCCTCCTCACCCGACTCTGCTCGCTTCTTAGACCAACTCGCTCAGTTTGGCTTAACTCAACACGTTTCAGAACCAACCCATACACTTGGTGGATGGCTTGATGTAGTCATTTCTCGCGATGACTGTCCTATCACTGACCTCCTCGTCGAACCTCCTACTCTCTCCGACCATGGTCTCATCCTCTTCAATGTTCCCTTCCTCTGCTCCCAACCTTCCTTCGCTCTTCGTTCATCTCGTGGCTGGAGGAATCTTGACCGAGAAGCCTTCCGTGCAGGTCTCCTCAGTAGCTCTATCTACGCTGATCTCTCCTCCTTAAGTGAGTGCTCAACCGAGGATCTCTTCGCTCTATTCAACTCATCGGTTCTTCCTCTCATTGATGCCCTCCTTCCTCTCCGTCCACATCGGATTCGCTCGAGACCACTACGACCTTGGCTTGACAGCCAATGCCGCGCTTTGCGTCGGAACACCAGACGTCTAGAGCGCCGATATCGTCGCACTCGTGATCCTGCTGATCGCCTTACCTGGACCCATCACCTTCGAGATATGTATTCCGTTTTCCGAACCAAAGAAACTTCGTACTGGGAGTCGCTGATAGACAGAGAAAAAGGAAACCCTCGTCGCCTCTGGTCATCACTTGCTGACGTCCTAGGTCGTTCCTCACCTTCCTCCTCCCACTCTCAACATCCGTTCTCTGCAGACGACTACTTGGACTTTATGCGATCCAAGATTGACTCGATCCGTCGATCTACTGAAGATTCACCTCCACCGTCCTTCCCTACCACAACTGCCAACCTCTCGTGCTGGGAAGCCCTTCAACCGGATGTCCTTCGTCGACTTATACTGGACTCTCCCTCGAAGTCATGCGAACTTGACCTACTTCCTCCATTTATAATTAAGGAATTTGTTGATGACTTTCTTCCTTTTCTACATTTATTATGTAATTCGTCAATGAGTCAGGGTTCCATTCCAGCGTCACATAAAAGGGCAGTTGTTTTTCCCTCCCTCAAGCGCCAAGGCCTGGACCCTAACTCTCCTTCTAACTATCGTCCTATTTCTAACCTTTCCTTCCTCTCGAAGCTCCTTGAAAGATGTATCTCTCTTCAGCTGGTTGAATACCTTGAATCTAATTCTCTCATGCCTCCCCTTCAATCTGGTTTTAGGAAATTCCATTCGACAGAATCACTCATCACCCGCCTTCTAGCTGACATCTTTCATGCCTTTGACCATGGCCATGTCACTCTTCTTGCTCTCTATGACGTTAGTGCTGCCTTCGACACTGTTGATCATTCCATTCTTCTAGAACGACTGTCTAAATCCTTTGGCCTTACTGACTCTGCTCTTCTTTGGTTTCGCTCATTTCTTTCTGGTCGCTCCCTTTCTGTTATTTTTGGGCCCACTCGCTCTGCCTGGACTCACATTCCCTATGGTCTTCCACAGGGTTCGGTACTTGCACCTCTTCTATATATCCTGTATACTGCTGACCTGGCCAGCATACTTCTTCCCTTGGGTGTTTCATCTCACCAATATGCTGATGACACTCAATCCTTTACTCATGGCCCGGCTGCCTCAGCCACTCTGATGGTTGAGCGGATCCTTGAGGCCACCTCTGTTCTAGATCTCTGGATGTCTTCTAACCGCCTCTGTCTTAATCCTGATAAGACTCAATATATCTGGCTAGGTGGCCGTGTCCAGCTTGGCAAAATTGACTTTAGTTCCCTTTCCTCTAATTTCCCTCATATCCACTTCTCTTCCTCAGTCCGTGACCTCGGAATCACCCTGGATCAAACTCTTTCTCTGACTGACCATGTAAATAATATCTCTCGCTCTTGTCTTTACCACCTACGACAACTCCGCTCTATTCGTCACTCGCTTCCTCTTCATGCGATCACTACTTTGGTCCATGCCCTGATTTGCACTAGGATTGACTTTGGCAATGCTGCCTATATTGGACTTTCTGCAATTAACACCTCCAAGCTTCAGTCTATACTTAATGCTGCTGCACGCCTTATCGGTAGTCTTCCAAAGTCTGCCCATATATCTACTTTTATTCGTGATTCACTTCATTGGCTTCCTGTCAGTCAACGGATCCAGTTTAAGATTCTTATCCTTATGCGCAACTGCCTTCTAGGCTCTGCTCCGTCCTACTTAACTTCTTTTTGTATTCCGGTTTCCTCGTTGCCTGCCGATGCCTCCCTTCGCTCAGCTACCCGTGGTCTTTTGGTAGTCCCTCGCGTCCGCACTACCACTGCCCAGTCCAGGAGCTTTGCCTTTGTTGGCCCTTCCAGCTGGAACTGCCTTCCTCTTGACCTGCGGCTTCAGTTACTTAGTCTCTCTCCTACCCAGTCTCGCAAACGCCTGAAATCCTTTTTGTTTGTTCAAGTCAGGAGCGCCACTGTTTCCTAAGTGGCGCTTTATAAATGTTCGTTTACAATTACAATTACAATTACTGTAGTGAGTGAGGTACTGCTGAAGCCAAGTCTTTGGCCGAGATTGGGCTTAATTCAGCCAGTTGTGTTGGGCGAACTCGTAGGCAACCAAAACGGTTTCCGGTTAAGGGCGGTACAGACTAGTTACTCGTATTCGTTATTCGTGTGAAAGTTTCTGTGCGCGTGATTTGTTGATGATGCGATGAAAGAAGAGATCGAACCATTCAAACAAAGTTTCAAAAAAGAAAAAGCCTCGCATGCAAGAGTTTTCATCAGACTCCGAAGACGAACCTGTTGTACCAAGATCTGCTTCAACAGTGCTGCTGGTACAAAGATGAACATCAAATTGACATAGATTTTTGTCCACTGGAGTGGTGGGAAACCCAAGAAGGTGCACTTAAGGCACTGGCAAAGTCAGTACGGAAATATCTAGGCTCGCCAGCAACTACTGTTTCATGCAAGAGACTGTTTTCTGCTGCTGGAAACATTCTTAATAAGAAACGTTCAGCACACTCACCTGACAATGTAAACAAGTTAGTTTGTCTCAACAACTGGTTGAAACAAAACTTGTGAAAAGCAGAAAGTGGTTGAACTTGTTGATCTAATTTTCTGTTAATAAGAAATTGACAAGTTTTTTCTATAAACGAACTTCATATTTTAGAACAGTATTTAATATTTAATACTATCTATAAACAACTACAATACTGCTTTATTTTTATCATGCGATTAATCACAAGATTAATCGCGATTATTTTTTTAATCGCAAGATTAATCGAGATTAAAATTTTTAATCGTTGAACAGCTCCAAACTAGTTTAAATATAAGTAATACGCTAGTTATTGTGATGATGTTGCTGATAATAAGAAATGGTGGTGGGGTGATGATGATGAGGAGGATAATTTAATCGATATTGATAATGATAATGATTGCTATTATCTTAAAGATACTAATATTGGCAGGAATAGCAATAGCAGTACTATTAATGAGCTTTTATTATGCTCAAAGCCAGAGAGAAAAAAATTGCAAGGCCGAGAGATTCCTGTAGATTGAGTAAAACTAATAAGAATCAAAATAAAAAAATCGTAGTAGTAATGCACATAACAGTAAACAATGACTTTGTTGTGCCATGCATCGCAACAGTGTTGATCTCTCGGGCGTTCGCGGTGGGTGGTCCAAATCGTTGGAATTCACTGCCCAGTTCTGTGTGTTTCTGGAAGTTCTTTAGTATGATTCAGGTCAAACCTGAAGAATTATCGGTTTCAACTCGCTTATCCATTATAGCCTGCCTTCTTGTTTCTCTGACCCATTGGATTTCGACTGGGCATCTCCAACGGATTATATAAGATTTTTAACTAAACTTTCCCTAAAGCCAGCATTGGTGGATACCTTGTGCATTATGAACATGGCGCCATAGAATTCATAAGAATACTATCACCAGTAAAAAGTCATACGTGTTATTAATTTGGCCATCTACCTTTTCACTAATAATCTCGACTTGTATTTATGGTTTTTTTTTTGGCTCAAAAGTTTGTTTCCAATGGTTTTGTGATAGACGTCGTTGGCATCAGTTGCTTCGTGGAGATCACTCATGGCATATGTACGGAACAACAATCAATTCGCCCTCAAGTACTCTGGTACAATAACAATTTTAAGATTTATTATAATTGTTATAATATGAATATTTATATGCAAATATTTTCACATATAGGCTAACAATTAAGTATGAATTCGTTTGTATAGACCTGTGCATCATGTTTTAAATATGTACATGCATGGTTTTTATTTCACAAAATTCCAGGTTAGACAAGTAGGGGGGGACTTGTGAGGCAAAGATATCTGATTCTCTAGATATCCCTTATGTGAAATTGAACTGATTTGCATATGGAGTCAACATTGTGTTCTATTACTAGTCCTTTATTATGGAGTTAATCAACTTTCTATTTTGATTGCAGGTGAACGGACTCAAATACGCCGGCTTTCAAGTGGCATACGCGTTATGGGGTAAGCATGTTATGTTAAAAGCATATTATGTTAAAAGAATATTATGTTAAAATGTATTATGTTTAAAGCATATTATGTCAAAAAATTATTATGTTAAAGGCATATTATGTTAAAAGTGCTGTAAATAATTCCTTTGCATAAAAGTTACCCACAAAATTTTAAAGAACTGTCCAAAAACGTATTTTCCTCCAACGGTTATCGATTGTATGCATGTATGTAGTTGGCTATCTACATAAGGCCTTTAAAGAATCTTACAAACGCGCTAAGCATGGTTACGTAACATATCTATTATAATTGGTAACATCTATCGCGCCGATCTCTAAATCACAAAGCATCAACCGATCTAAAAGTTAGATGGTCGAAGCGACCATTGATTGATGCTTTGTTCAAGATAATAACGACGCCGTAGGGCTTTCAACATTATAATTATATCAACTCAACGTTGTATGAATTTCAAATTTCAAATCAACATAATATTTCAACTCAGCATTGTATGGATTTAACGTCTTGTTTGTAAGCCTACAGTAGGCGTTAACTGTATACGAAAGAGCTAGCCAATCGTACCATACTTTCTCAGAATACTTAATCTGTTTAAAGCGGTTTAATAAAGAAAATGGTCTGCAACAAACACAAGTCTTCATTGGCAATTATTGCTATTTAATTTCAGGTTGGGTTGTCTTAGTGATCGTCCTGTGGATAGTACTCATGGTTGTGGCGTTTGCGTTCATCATTCCGCTGAAGAACGGCCAGAGCAGTTGGCTTATAACCTTGCTAAAACACCTGTGGTAAGTAGATTTGTGCGATCCATCGTAACCAACGTAATATAAGCTTAATTCGTAAGCGTAATATTTTTAATGCTCAGTATTCTCTTCCTTCTTCTAAGTTTAGCAATATATATACATATATATATAAGGTGCACACATAAATGCATAAATTCGTATAGACATACGTATGTAAATATATGAACTATAGAACATGCATTCATATGGAGGTACTTACATAGGCTGAGTGTAATTATTTATATTTGCTGTTTAGGCCAACAGTGCTGGTGTGCTTCATTATGTATGTGATGCAGAGGCTTCTCTGTCGATTTATTTTCTTACAAGACAAAGGATCGTCAATGGCCCTCGACAATAGGTGAAGTATCTATTGCGGAACAGTTGCATTCAACAGCTTAATAGCCTACGATCCGTTCTAACAGCAATATTGTGCAAACAAAATGATATACGTAACTGCATAGCATAAGTTTGTCTCAAATTTATTAGGCGCCTCCATCATAATAAGTCCTCAGAGGCGAGGTATGTCATTGTATTAGTTTATGCTTCATTGAAGTACCTTAAAACGGATTTCGAAATAAGGTAAGATAAGGAAAGGTAAGGTAATGTAATCGTTACCTATTATAGATATCTTTGAGAAATTGTCCTCAGAGGTGTGGTCCTGTGGTTGAAGAATATTTTAGCTAATGCACAAACAAGGCAACATCAATCTAGTGACCGGAAAACCTTTACTTACGGGTTTTATGGCTCGAAAATGAACCGAAAAATTTTCAAAGAGTAAAAGGGGATTCGGAGCCTCAGATGCAGGGTAAAAAGAAAAACCAATTATCAACCTGATTTGCGTTCATTAAAACCATACCAAGATCGAATTACTGTGAGTTTTAAATTGGTACACAAAGACTTAGGCTTGAGGGATACACGTGACTTAAGAAGCATTGTTAGGTTACATGAACAGAAAAGTACAACTGCTTATTTTTCAGCCTTCAGTAAGCTACCAGCTTACTAAGAACGAATCAATTATCCGACTGAAGAAGAAAGAACACAAAGCAACAACTATTTAACTTTAAACTTACATATTTAATCAAGTTTTTACTTCAGTTAGACGTGAGTATCAAGTATGTTTCATGAACATTAAGTGACAAGACTTAACCATAGAACAATTTTATTTCTTTAAATGTGCGCATGCAGGAGGCTGTACAATGCCGCCAGTTACTACTTCCTCGTGCTGAACGTAATCATCGGCTTCTTTTCATGTGTGAAGCGAATACTGATTCCTCTTGTACTCGGAATTCTTTTTCTCTCACGCCTTGATCAGCCATTACTCTTGAGAGGATTTGAAACATTAGATCCAGGTAACTCATGAAATGTTGTCTTCGTTTCCTTTTCATGCAGGATCGGTGAAAACTACACTTTCAGATGCATTATTCTGCATGAGTATTTGGGCTTTTGCTGAGTGATCCCTTACTAATTTATGGAGTCAATTTGTGTACGAGTGCCTATATCATAAGCTAGTGAGGATCCAGGGCTCATGACCGTCCACTACTTCGACCGCAGTCATATTTGGTCCTCCTTTCTCAGCTTCACAAAGCCGTATGCAGAACTAAGGGGGAAAAAGAAAGATCTATTCCACACGCTGTCATTTTAAGATATGGCACATGAAAAATGTATCTTACTTAATCGTGTCTAGACTAAGCCTTCAAGTAGGCTTGTTATCTGAACTAAATTCATGCAACGTTCTTAGGTTATGCTTCGTTCGTTTCGATGCTGTTGGTCGACCTGTACCACAATCATCCGGTTGTCAAGGCTTTTGTTGAACTGATGCTGAAAGTCAGAGAACAGGAACGACCTTTTACAGGTAGACCAAGTTAATGTGAACATCTGGTTATGGGGGTAAAAATGTTGTAGACGAAGATACCGATAATAGCTGTGAAGCTGAAGATTACGACTATAATCAACATGGCGATGATTATGATGTTAACAATAACGATGACGATGTCGATGACTCTGTCGATGACGATGGTGATGGTGATGAATAGACCTATAATCATGATGATGATCTGTTTAGGGGTGAATGGTGTGACTGTAACTAATTCGGAAGAGAAGCGTCGTAGATCAAAGTTGATCAGAAATCGATGGTGGAAGACGGTGACTCTTGCGAACAATCCGTCTCTTGTTCTAAAAGTCCTAGAAGAACGTCTCAAAGATGAACGACGAAACGCCGGAGAAACCAATCAGTCACCAGTAAGCTTAAACTGAATCACATTTTGTATATATATATATATATATATATATATATATATATATATATATATATATATATATATATATAAAGTAAGTACGCATGTTTGTATGTCTGCATATATATGTGTGTATGTATGAATGTTTGTTTCCATGTATGTATGTACTGTAAATTCACATGGTGCCTTTTTGTATCACATGTATAAGGCATTATGGCTAACGCATGTATATATTCATTAATTCACTCAGAGCATTTATGTACCTCCCATTTAGGATAAAAGCAATAGGCGCTTCAAGGCCCGCCCTGCCAAAGACAACAGTTTCCAAGTGTTAGTGAAAAATGTATGTTGTGTCCCTAACCATAAGGACACAGAGATTGAGATCATTCCATGTAGATGGTCCAACCACCGAAACGGCGCGGCATTCCTTTGTAATCGTAATTGTAATCATGCTGAAGTTTGTGTAAAAGGAACAAGTTCACATCGAGTAGCGGAGGAATGTTTCGGTGGCCAGAAAAAACTAAGGTGGAACAACAAGCTTAGGCAAGTAGGCATGTGTATTCCACAACTGGCATCGCCAGACCAAAGCGAAATCTTCCAAGTGAGTACATCACGTTCATACTCATATAATACGTTTCACGGTCATAATTGGAAGGGCCACTAACAAACTTATAGACCTCCGTAGATGGCACTACAGTAGTCAATCTAGAAAAAGGAATGAAAATTGTTGGTGCCATGAAATGGCGAGTATATACCCATCGTAGTTAGGCGTATCTCATACAGCTTTAAAAAGCACTTGTTCAAATCAGTTAGATGGCCATGTTTACAACACTTCTGAGAGATGGTTAAAGGCGCTATATTAAGTGTCTTAAAACGTACAGATGTGATGTATACAGATTTGGCCATGCATCTTTCGAATTTATATTTTAATGGCTATTTCTATTTTCCTTATCATGTGTATTTTCTGACTTCGTTTTGTGTCTCCTTCTCTCTTTTAGACTATTATTGTTGTCTATTTGCCGTCCTTCAGGCGAATCTGCACATTTGAAATACACTCTGTGTATTCTCGTCAGCCATTTTGTTCGTTCACTTGTTTGTCCTCCTGCTGTCTTTCTATAATCTATATGTTTTAGGTGTTCGTTTTTCGCATGTAAAATTTTTACCATTCATTTTTGTTCGTTTTGTAGACTAACGTCGGAAATGACTTCAGCTCAGTTGAAATGCAACCGTTGCCGGAAACTATGGCAACGTCGTCCTTTGCCTAAACGTTTAAGCAAGGGAGTCATTAGAATGTCTCTGTAGTAACGCTGGCATCATTCAATCAATCAGAACTGTCAAAGGAGCAGACGTAACGGTCTCTGGAAGATATTTATGTTTTGGAGATTTTTACATCTTTCTATGAACTTTTTAGCTCGTAATTAGTGTAGTCAAATCAAGTGATCTGTTTCTGATTATCTTAGACGGTCTTCGCTGGTATTCATATACTGCAAACAAATGTTTCATACATGTCATCTGTGTTTTGATAATGGGATATTAATTTCGTTCGCATAGTTCATGCATGCCAAATGGATGATTTTTCATAATATCGATCGATGCCAAATGGACTTCGTGTAGTTAGTAGACCTGCTTATTCCTTCAAGTGCAAGTATGCGTATGGGGGAACTTAACTTTATCATCGAAAAATGGACTGTCAAACAATTATGCATGACTGCGTACATTCATTAGATTTTTAGCTCAATAAACGGCAACGTTCAATTGTTTTGGTATCGGCTGACTCTAGCTGTTAGATTTTATTTGCTCTCCCTATCAAATTAGGAACAAAAGGGGCATTGGCCAGTGTTGCCCTGTAGGAAATGCACTTCCTGTCAGGGTTAGCCCCAATGTCATGCTGCTAGTCGAATCAATTCAATCCTGAACCCGGGTGCCTTGAATTCTATGCGATCCAATGCATGTACTCCTAATGGTCCATTAATGGACTAATGGTCCCTTAATACACACACCACAAATTCTCCACCAGACATCTGGAATAGTCTCTCTGTTTACATTACGCGCAATAATATCTTGGTAGACAGAGCCTATACTCGTAAAGCGATTTAATACCTAGTGGCACCGTTATTTGTACTGCTTCTGTTGTCAGACCGTGTGTGTCATTGACATCGTTGAGTTTGAAAAAGTCGGGCCGGTTGCTCGTCAGAATGAAGCGAAAATAGCAATCATCTCGCACACAAGGATGGCGGCTTGACATCGACCTCCATATGACCTCTAGCCTACATGTCTGAACTGGATTCGTGTTTGGCTTTAGTAAAATCCAATTGCGTTGACTGTTGTGGAGATGAGATTGCGTCAGTTTCTATCCATTAATATCGCTAGCTCTGCCCCAAGCACGATAGTGTTCATCCAGGTAAAAAACTTCAGCACCAAAAACGACTCAAACAGAGGAAGGTCAAGAATGAACTGGCAGGAGCCCTTTAGAGAATATCTTACATGTCTGGAGATGTCGGGGAAGAGATAAAAAGAGTATTTTGGACTTAGATAATTATTATTATTATTACGAAAATTTGTAACGCGCGCAGTCACACCGATATGTGAATAGGAGGCGCGGAGATGCTACGTTCTCCGGTGTTCAGATTAAGTATCTTCATTATTATTGTAATTATTATTATTATTGTATTGTATAGTATTTGATAACTAATATAGTTCTTCGTGAAGAACAGACTACTCAGAGGCGATTCCAGCATGAGAACCCCTGTGAAATAAGAACGTCTTTAAACAACGAGCTGACTGGGCTCTATCACCAATAGTGACACTTGCACGAAACGATATTGGAAGTTCATTCCATACGGAAGAGTCAACAACAGCCAAAAACCTCTGCTGCGCAATTGAGGACTTAACACGAGGAACAAATAGATCCAGACGATCTTGAGAACGTAAAGGACGGGATGAGATACTAGAGTGTGGAGGCCGAATAAGATCACAAAAATATTTTAGAGCTTGGCCCATGCGAGCTCTAATTACAAGTTTAAACTGAATACGAGATTGGATAGGGAGCCAATGAAGTTGCTGAATGATGTAATCAGAGATATGAGCGAATCGAGGAAGACGTGATATAAACCTGGCCGCAGAATTTAGTACTTATTGAAGGGAAGACAGCCGATACTTAGGCAAACCACCAAGTACAGAGTTGCAGTAATCATTATTATTATGTGGGGCCAATTCACTTGCTTGTAGTCTACACCTGTGCCGCTTCTTGCCGGTCGCAGGCCGCAATTTCGGCAGTGTCTGCAGTTGAGAAGGCTGCATTGCGCAAGTCTGCTTAATCTGCCCTGTTGCCAAATATTCACCTAATGTCTCTATTACCTTCGAAACTCTTGATTCCATAGATTCTGAGAGTATGGCATTTGTGTCAGACTTGGAGCGACGTATTGCAACTGTCTCGGGAGATTGAGAGAGAGGACTGGCCACCCGCCCTCATATACCGAGGCTAAGAAAATTAAGCCGCTAACACTTCAATCGCATGGCAGACTTGGAACTTTCGTAAGAGGCTGCGCACTTTTCATCTTCAACATATCTCCCATCAAGTCTAGGGCTTGCATTCTGCTAAATGAGTTCGCCAGAGGGAACTACTAGACGTCAATTTCCGCTCTGTAACAGCCACATCTTTGAGTCCACGGTGTTTTGTTGCCCACTATAGACAATCTGCAGCCTTGATGGCAACAACGCAGTGCGTGCCGGGCAATGCAATGTTTACGAAGTAACTGATTACATTAGGGTTTGCTCCCTGAAATATGAGATATGAGAGAAACGAGGAAGACGTGATATAAACCTGGCCGCAGAATTTAGTACTGATTGAAGGGAAGACAGCCGATACTTAGGAAAGAAAAAAACTCGAGGGTAAAGGAGACAGAGGAAGGAAGGACAGAGAGCAAGAAATACAGAAAGATAGAAGACAGAAACAGACAGACACACGGACAAGAAGACAGACAGTCTGATTTGATACAAGGTAATCGTTTAGGTTCCAAATATTGATTTTAGAGTTCTCAAGTTTTATATAGAAAAAATGATATATTGAGCTTAAACTCGCGTAAAAGAACTGTCGGTTAGTGGCTTCATTTAGTCGAGAACCCCTGGATAGGTCTAGGCTAAATCCTGTGGGACCCTATTCAGTGCATCTGCTCATATTGGGGATCAACCCTGAAGAAATGTAGGCCATAATGTATCTATGCAACGTAGATCTCCGAAATTTCTTAGAGGTGAATTGCGCATGTTAAGTTCAACGCCCGGCCACAAGATCATACATATATGCGCCACCAAGTGCATGACAAATGAACGAATTACTCCTCCTTGACAACTTGAAACGGGCCTCATCGACTGTTCTTCATTTTCGTCAGCCAGAAGATGTCAGAATTCGGCTCAATCGGACATGCATGAAGGTAGCCTTGAACATCGCGTTGATGTTCAGTCGGCAGTGATGTTCAGACTAAAATATACAACAACAGTGAGTTAAGTCATACCACGATGGGTAATTTAGGTCTTCTTGAAAAATCATTGCATTGTGTTGTATTGAGATGAGAGTATAGTGTTTTCTGTTGTAACTGTTCCTTTGTATTTGATTCTACTGTAACTATAACTATTTTTCTATAGTAACGTGTAATCGTAACAGTGTATGCGCCTATTCAGATGCTCCCTGCAGCCTGTGTGTATGTATTTTATATGTATGTTTCTCTGTATGTCTGTAGGTATCTATGTATGCATGTAACTATGTATGTAGGTCCTACGTAAACGTAATCGTAATCGCAAGTGCCCATTTATATAGCACCTCCTCAAGAAAAAACTGCTCACTGCAAGTGCTCCCGACCTGACAACACGATCAGAAAGTCAGGCCTTAAACGGCTGGGGAAGGAGAGGCAGAGAGAGAAGAAGGTCATGTTGCACGTTGCATAACAGCCCGTTCCAGAATGGGGCCGACTTACGGCGAAGCTTCTATGTTGCGCTGTCGAAGTAATGGACAGACAAAGAACCTGATCACCACTTATTGCAGAGCGAAGAGAGCTGCCGCCAGTTACGGTGACACTGAAATACATGTACTTCACTCTGCACGTGAGATAGGGCGGATTACATCAGGCCAGGCAGTTACGCATCAGCAAGAGGATGTTGTACACTATCCGTCTTCGCATGGGCAACCAGTGCAGCTCGTCTCGCATACAGTAAGAATAATGAACAAACTTTGGAATCCCACCAATTAGCCGGGCTGTTGTGTTTTAAATGAATTGAAGTTGGTTAATGTATTAAGGTCCCATCTGTTTGCAGCAGCCTTAGTAGTCTTCTAGGGTAAATCTGGGGAACAAACCGGTCGTGATCCCCTTACTATATAGGCCCACAATAGGTGGGCATGCCTTTGAGTAAGTGAAAAACGAACATGATAAAACTATTAAAGTAAGTAAAGGAGGAGAAAATAAGAAAACTAAGACAAAAGAGCTGCAATGTTATATCTATAACATTATTTATATATGTATATAAATATATATAATATTGCTATGTTATGCATATATTTGCAGATCTGATTCGAGTAATTTTAGACCTGTCAACAGTTTCTAAGAGTGCATAAACTTTTTAACCAACTCCAAGCAGGAAAGAGCGAACGGTAAAACGGATGCATCAGGCACGCTACAATAAAAAGCTCAACGTTTAAACATTCTCACGTGAGATCTTCGTGACCTTAAGGATTAATTATATGAAGCATTGGCTGCAATACAGACAGTGTCTTTATACAGGCCACTCAACTTTGCTGAGTGGTTAAGCGCAAGGGCATAAGAGTCTTGAGAGAAAACAAACGAATTTTTTTACTTGCACTGAAGTTTTGCTTGGACCTCTGTATTGCGCCAGTCTCAACTCTACGTGTACCGCATGCAAGAGCAAACAACGTTGGTTCAAATATTAATGAACAACTTTGAAACGTTTGTCTGTTAAAATCTGTGTAAATAAGTAAGAGCCTCGATGACGAAGTGAAATCTTATGCGTAAATCTTATGGGTCGCGCTGGAACAGCGGAGTTGTTTGCATTGAAAGCCCGTGTTTACTCGCCTTAACGTAGACCGCTCTTCAAGTGATCAGTTGCCATTCCGAATTCGACGCACGTGAGCTACCCAATGCGCTGACTTAGTGACAACGACATCCATCGTCTGAATATTAGACTAATGCGCGCAACAGCCTCTATAAGATAACGCACCAGACCCAGATGTGTTGATTAATCAACATCTTTGAGTTTAGAGAATAAGGGAACAGCTTCAACAGCATAGAACAGTGTTGGAGGATTTCATTACTTACACCTCTGCGATGAAGTCTTCAGTGCTCGAGGACAACACTAATGAGCCGAATGTAACGACTACCAACACAGATCCCGCAGGTGTTGATTCGTGTGCTGCGAACGATCGAATATGGAGCGTCATGATCATCTTATTCACTGTAAGACATTCGTTGTCTATTTGCTCATAGGCGAATCGTGAGGAATTGTGTGCTGGCTAATGTATGTCTACCTGTTTGTCTGTTCATTTGCCTATGTTACTTTTTTTCTGCTTCCTTTTTCGGCATTTCTGTGCTTCTTCAAAGTTCTCTTATCCGTAACTATATTCTCAAAGTTTTGTCTGCTTATCTGTCTCTGTTTTCCCTTTGGTACATTAGTTTTGTTTCTTTTCTTATATTCTTCGCTTTCTAATTTTCCTTTTTTATATACTCTCAAAAGTTTCTTTCTCTATTCTCTTTTCATTTTCTTTGTTCTTCCTCTCTTCTCATCTCGAAATTCTGTAGACCTATTATGCTAA
Organism: Norana najaformis; assembly: GCA_964023275.1. Lineage (NCBI taxonomy): Eukaryota > Metazoa > Annelida > Clitellata > Crassiclitellata > Hormogastridae > Norana > Norana najaformis. Next base: position 29,458,288 of record OZ029919.1, read on the forward strand.
TTTTAAATTAAAGCAGCAAAAGCATTTCTCCTAGTATATTATATATAAATTTTGTTTTATTTAGGTAACTATAACCATCGGTTTGTCGTTTACCGTACGTCGGAAGAAATGTCATATAAGACATTGTTTGGGTAGACCTGGTTTCCTACAGTTAAGTTTCATGCCAAACAGTATATCATACTTTTAGAATACAGCGTACCCAATATAAGTAATATTAGCCTGTAGGAATTATTTCCATTATTAAAATTATTATGAAGATTGTCATTGGTGGGTTTCTTGGTGTTTTCGAAAGCCAATCGGTATTCGTGAACATCAGGCAATAATAATGATAAAATAAATAATAATAATTAATAATTATAATGAATAAATAAAAAAATTATAGCAATCAATATCACCTTAATTATAAAAATACGAAGTGCAGTCGACTTCTCTCAGCATATCACTTTTGCATCGGTGACACTTGAGATCTTGGCACATAGATAGCATTGGGCTTCACTTTATCACGGAGCGCTGCCTATAGCTCAAACTTACGGGGACCATACAGAATTTAGCAACCTCTTCCAACGTGTTGCTGTTGCAATCAATTTAGCGCTTCAACGCCGTGCACTTTCATTTTTATATACGTTGGGATAAAATAATAATAATAATAATAATAATAATAATAATAATAATAATAATAGCAATAGCACTAACAATAATAGTAATAAGCACTTTCATTTTTCCGGACATTTAGAAAAAACCTGAGGTATCGTATATACGTTGGGATAAAATAATAATAATAATAATAATAATAATAATAATAATAATAATAATAATAATAGCAATAACACTAACAATAATAGTAATAATAATAAAAATATTACTTAGCAGTATCATTTAATTAATTTTATTAATTATAATTTCACACTGCCCAACATACTACTACTACTACTACTACTACCACTACTACTACCACTACTACTGCTACTACTACTACTACCACTACTACTACTACTACTACTACTACTACTACTACTACTACTACTAATAATAATAATAATAACGAAGATTAACGAAGATTAAACGAAAAATAGCCATCTCAGAATGCAATTTTTCATCTGGTTAATTTTTTTTTAGCTCCCTGGGGATTATAATAATAATAATAAATAACAATACTAATTTTTAAAAAAATATTAATACTAGTCTGTGTCAATACTTTAAATATACTGAGAAATGGTTGGTTATGGTACATTTTAGACCGATGAATTTTATCGACGAGGTCTCCCGACGATGGGCTTACGCTGCCTGCTGCGTGATTCTGGCGTTCAGTATTATGCAGCTCTTTCTTGGACAAAACATTTTGATTCCATGGTCAACTTATGATGTAGAATGGAGAAACAAATTCCAATGGGTCAGAGGTATAGCTAATCTTTAATCACTTAAGTGTAACCACTCTCCAGATCTTACCAGTGTTGCATGTGTGTTTTATATGTATGTATTCATGTATGTATGTATGTATGCATGTACGTATGTATGTATGTACTTATGATATGTATGTAGTGCGTGCGTGCGTGCGTATATATGCATGCATATATGAACTATATTAAAGGATTTTTGCGCGTATGTATTATGTCTATATGCTTGTATGCATATATGTATTTATGTATACGTATGCATGCATGCATGTATGATATGTATGTATGTATGTAGTACGTGCGTGCGTACGTACGTACGTACGTATGTAACAATGTATGTATGTATGTATGTATACATATATGTACGTACGGACGTATGTATTCATGTACAAATAGCATGTGAACTGAACGTATCAAATTATGCGATAATTTTAGGCGTTACTGATAATATTTTACAATAATAATTTATCAGAATTATTTGATTACCCGAGCAAACAGCTTTATGTTAACTGCAGTGGCATCGAGACATTAAATAAGGCTCTATTCTGTATACTTTATGACCTTTAGGTTATCTAGGTTGATCCGTGTGTACTGAATGTAACATGAGATGTATGTATTATATATGTATGAATTTCGAATTGTCGATTTCAATATGTCATCAAACTTACAACTCGGATGTGTAAGGAAGCAGTTACTAGAAGAAAACTGGATTTTCCAATAAGTTTAGACATTTTACTTAGATGAAAACTGGAATTTCCTACACGGTAAGATATTCTAATTTTGATTTCAGTACTTGTCACAATGCTGGAAGCTTTGATTGTGTGTCTCTTTTATTATCCGATGATGGCCTGTATCAATCAAAGGCGATTCATTGCTGCCAATGTTCTCGGATTACTGTATCTGATTCCCTGGTGAGCATTTATTTCAAATACGTAAATTTCGAAATCGTTGCTATTGTACAGTAATGCACAAGACAGCACTTGATTGTCGCTTCTAAGCAAACCGCTTCCAGAAACCTCGCTCCTTTGGACAGAACAAATGGAGATGCATGAGGCCCTAGGGTCAGAAAGACAGGCTCTGCAGAATAAACATCTACGATCGTCTAAAATTGTTTATTGTCGACTCTGAAATAGCTGGCAACGGTAGCCACTGTGCTCGCTAACTATGCTCCTTGGATGATCAAAGAAAGAAACTCTCACCTGTCCAAGTATTTGATTGTCCATTGCTATCATGAACATAAATTATTATTACATTAAAGCGTTGACTTCCGTAATGGTTATATGACACTGAATCACATTGTTCGAATCGAATCAATTTACACCACATAGTGTTACATCATAATACCTGTGTCGTGGTTGGTGCTAATGATGGTCTAGTAACACAAGTATAGGGTCACGCATTTAAAGATCTATTCAAGAGGAAGAACTAATAAAAATATTGCGATGAAGTTTTTCCTTTCTTTAGGATTGCGTTCAGCAGCAGTGTTTTCTATTTCTGTCCCATACGTCAAAACGGGGTCAGATTCAATTTCTTTTTTGTCATTCAAGTATAGATTTACCATTTCACTTGCTCTATTTAATTCACAGCCAAGCTGAGACTCAAGGTTTCGTTGGTTTGATATCGAGTAACTAAACGAACGAGCGAGTTACAGAGCGAACGGGAAAAGTCGTATGCGGTTCTGTAATCACTTGTTTTGTACACAATTCTTTGAGTTCAATTGGGAAGTGATTAAGCTAAGAGGATATAGAGAGGTCATTTTAGACAAAGTTTATGATGACCATGCAGTCAGGATAATATAACTGGAATAATTCATTGACTTCTCTTAATGAGTATGTATGTGTGCATATATGTATGTATTTATGAATGTATATGCGTGTATACGTATGTATGTATATACATATGCATGCATGTTGTGATATATGTATGTGAGTAGGCATGTATATGTAGATATGCATCTGAATATTATGTAGCGCCTTTTATTACCTCTAAAATGCGCTGAAAATCTAAATATAGGAGACGGATATGAATAGAAGACCATGAGTATAAATATTTAATAATATTTGCTTTAATCGCATTTTTAACTGCAACTCTGTTGTTGCTATTTTCTCAGAACTATCTTGCTGCTGTGATCTATATAACCAGAATCCTGATTTACATTGGGTTTTACATCGTTGGATTATCCTATGTTCTGGATTTAGTCAGAAATATAAGACGAAGAAGAAGCCTTCGTCGAGAGGTAGGCCTAACTGAGCGACTGTGAATAAGCAGGTTCCCGTTACTTAGCTTTTTTGACCGCTAAAGAAATCCGCAGATTACGATAACTATGTATAACCAAAAATTTTCATGAATAGACACATTTTGGATTTTTTTAGCCAAAATGAAAATAAATTAACTCAGATAGTTTGTGGAAAAGCTTCTTTCCGGACGAAGCATATTGCATTCATTGGTCTGCTGTAATGTACTGCATCGAACACTGCTCGATGCTAGACAGCCTTTCAACCAAATGCCTTTAATTACTGTAATGTAAGCCTACATTTTCCGATTATCGATCAATTCTTAAGATTTAGGCCTATTTTATAAGATTTGCGACTTATAGTTCGACTCATCGCAAACATGTTTTGTGTTCGATGACAAGCATATATGCTCAATTTATTAAACTCTTACCTCAGTTCTTGAGACTTTATGGGAGGAACGCTCACACTGTATAAGCTAGGCCTATGTACATTCACGAAACATTCTTAGCAGTTTTGAGTCTGGAAACTAACCTGCTTTGCAATCAGAGTTTTTAAACGTTAATTTAACCTTACCATGTAATGTACTGCACGAAAAATAGGGTCAGCGCGATTAATTTAACAGTGGTACCAAATTGCATGAGTAAACCTAAAGATTGCTATTTGATTGCTTTTTACAAATGCCATTGTCTCTTGCAATTAAAGGCAATTGAAAGGCTGTGTTCAATGCAAGAAAGGTTACATGCTTAATGATATCATGGTAGTGAACTTGAGCAAGTCCTTACCTACTTAGTGTCAGATGGTGTTCATTATTTGTGGGCATTATATAAATTGAAGAAACAAACACCAAATTGAGTAATGGGCCAAGTCTATTCAGTTAGAGTTCTTAACGAAAACTATGACTTTTCAGGCAATTATGGACAGACATTCGTCAAATGGCAGCGAAGGAAATCTCGGTTATTCAATTTCTCATCATCTTGAATATGTTGCCAATTTACTGCGCACGAGAAAACCAGAACAAGTCAATGAAATGTAAGTTTAGTTGTGTATTCTGTATTACGTTTTGCATTGTGTGTAGGCTGATCAAAATGTTATTTGTAGTGGAAACTGGGTACCTTATTCCACTGGTGCAGAATTTCTTGCATTGAAGACACTTTCCCATATCTTTATATCCCACCTATAGATCTCTCCTCTCTGCGTAGGCCTAATAGTCATATTTCCGAAAAAATACGGCACACACCGGGCCTTTTAATTGAACTATATATAGACATATATGACATCAGCTAATTAATTTCCTTTCGGTCAATCGATAAATTCCATGCAGAAGGTTAAATGTGTTAGGTTCAATCAGGTTTCCATGCAATTGTTCAAATGTAAGTAATTAATCAAGTAAGCATGTGAGCAAGGATGCATACATATGTAATTATGAATACATAATTAAATGTAGACATACATGAATACATGTATCTAAATATTTAATGATGGTTTTGATAGGCGAAGAACTGTTAAATAAATAATTGCTCTAATAGCTACGTTTTATTTTAGAGAAGGTACCATAATACAAAAGTCGAAACAGCTGATACAGCGAGTGAAATATGATAAGATAATGGGTTGGTAGCCTATCACATAAGTTTTGCATTATTATTATTTCTGCATTTATTAAGTGCCAATATATAATGACTAAACACCAATCGTTGGCGCTGATCAAATGCGAGTGAACACTTGCTCAAGGTCCCTACCCAGTAATACAATATAATACATTACAATACAATACAACTATAATTTAATAATGCCCTCCTGACAAAGTTCAGAAGTGCACGAACACTGAAGCCGAGAAACAGGAAACATTAACCAGTAAGCATCAGAGGAGAGGCTCGAACCCATATTCTGCGCGTTACAAGCTTGCGCTTTAACCAGTCGGCTTATAAATAGTCTTATACATAAATAGTCCTCCTTAATTTTTCTTCTTCTACTTCTTTTTCTTTTTCTTTTCTTTCTTACTTTCTTCTTCTTCTTCTTCTTCTTCTTCTTCTTCTTCTTCTTCTTCTTCATCATCTTCTTCTTCTCCAGTGCTCTTTTACCCTATATGCACACGGGTTAATTAAATTTCTAATGCGATGACACAACTAATAAAGAAATGTTAATTAGCCCACATTCATAATGCAATGCTTCTATTTATATATAACGCAGCTAGTGAACAAATGTTAACTAGCCTTCATTTCTAATGTGATGTTTCTGTAGGATTTCGTTACTCCACGCGGCTTGTGTGTTGCACGACTATTGCTGCAACGCTAGTGATATGGGTAACATTTTATTTAATTCGTATTTGAATAAAGAACCCATTCGTTATCATCCATTCAATAGATATTAATTTATATCAGACTCATCGTTTAAAATTATAGCCTATACTTTGAATTAAAATCTACACTGTTTACAAATAAAATAAAAGACCACCGGAGTGCTTTGGTACTGCAGGCGGGACAACAAGGTCACCTTGGGCTGCAGAGAGAATGAATCTGTGCTAAGAGATTGACATGCCTTTCTTGGGATTTATTAATTTGGTTATTTTTGCGTCTCCGTCTTGTCAATCCTTAGCAGAGACTCATTCTCTCTGCAGCCCAAGGTGACCTTCTTGTCACGCCTGCTCGAACTTCCACAGTGCAGTACCGAAGCACTCCTGTGGTCGGCCCATCGTTTTTGCCTAGCAACCTGCGACACTGGCTTCTTGTCTTGTCTTTTTTTTTTGTTTTCCATTAGCGCTTGAAAACCATTTTATTCGATCGTGGATTTGTGTTGTCAAGTCAGGAGCGCCTCTGAGGAGTTCCTCTACCGTAGCGCTAGAGAAATTTTAAATTACTAGGAAAAATTCAATTACACTGGTTATCCGCTTGTTTCACTCGTCCTCTTGGTTGACCTTCTCAACCTAATTAATATTGCCAACTTATTTAAAGTTGATCTTTCAAGGGGTTTCGTCAGAAAAATTTTCTCACGTCTGATGCTTCATATTTTTCAAGTTGTTCGCCCACCACGATGATATACCTGTCCTGTGAGTTTGCTAAACAAATATATTCAACATTTATTTCAGATAGTAATTGTCACTTCAGCACTGGTTGAAGAGAACCCGGACATTAATCTGCTTTTATCCCTTGTTGGACTTATCTGGAAAAACATTTCTGTTGCTAAAAGTATGTAAACACAAAATTTCTCTTTGCCTATAGGTTGAAAGCTAGGTTAGGTTTAGAGTTAAGTGATAGTCATTTATTGGCAGACTATCAACATCAACCAGTACAAAATCAAAATCGCGGTAACTGATATATAAGTCACAAGGTCAACCAAAACGGGTCAAAGGGATCCGCTACGGCTGCAGGATTAGCTTATTTCCATATAACATTTTGGCAGTAATCCACTATTAATTGCTTCATTGACTTAGATTTAGGCCTAGATAGATTTAGGAGCAACTTGGTAGTAAATGCTGAAATGGAGCTTTACTTGATACTTGACTCAGGGATCAAATAAAACTTCTTTTGGTGACAGAGGAACGTTGGCGAACACACTTGGCTTTGTCACTAAGCATTACAATTTGGTGCGTGTGTAAACTGGAAAGTAAACCGGAAAATGAGCGCCTTTCCTACTTTTCAGTAGTGACATCGGAGCTTTTCTTTATGGATAGATATAAGTAGAACACCTCATTTTTAGATTAGATTAAAACAGACTATGCAATTTAAAATAGAATAGATTGCAATAAATAAGAATGGATTAGATCGGATCATGTTAAATTACATTAAACATTTATAGTTAGAGTGGTATAATTATTAACAAAACGGTGACTGAGACCTAAACCTATTTGTGCTTTATTTTATTTTGCTACAGTTTTGTTTCACGTTGCTAATGCGTTAGCTGGATTTGTGGTTCTCGTCTTTTTGCTCAACAGCTTGATCACCTACAAGTTAGTCATAGCGTTTTCTTCTCAGATGCATGTATGTATGTATGTACGTACGTATATTCGTACGTATGTATATCTTTGTGTGTATGTATGCATGTATGTGTTCAAGTATACATGCACATATGTATGCATGTATATATGCACTCTTACAGTTAAAAAAGAGCCTTTCAGAACATCTCAAAAACACCTATGTGCTCGGGGCCAGTTGTAGAAAAGTGCAGCATTGAGACGTATGCTTTCAGCGCCCAGTCGCTCTTCGGGTGAATTTGCGCAGGACTCGTGCATTATAATAGAGCAGTCGATTATATATCCTGCCTTCTAGTTTCCCTGAGCCGTTGGATTTCGATCGGGCTTCTCCAAAACGATTTGTAACTATGCTTTCGCTTGAAGCGAGCATCGGTTAATGACTTGTGTATTATGATCAAGGCGCTATAAAAGTCATTAAAAAAGATTGAAATCGAACCATAATCATTTATCAACGGTAAATAGGACGTGAAAGTAATTTATCTTGTCAAATACTTATTTATTATAATTACTCCACACCCATACTTTTGTTTTTTGCTCCAAATTTTGTTTCCATTGGTTTCCTCGACAGACGCCGTTGGCATCAGTTGCTTCGTGGAGATCACTCATGGCATATGTACGGAACAACGATCAATTCGCCCTCAAGTACTCTGGTAAAACTACCAGTCGAGAAAACATAATTATATTTATTATAATTTATTATAATTTTTTGGCAAATATCTTCACATGTAAGCTATTATTCAAATATGATTTGTTATTAACAAGCCATTCGCGTCATGTTTTAAACATGTACACGTATGTTTTTTTTTCTTTCACGTAAAAGCCAGATAGACATGTAGGGGAAATTAGCCACATAGGGGGCTTATGAGGTAAAAGAGAACTGATTCTACGAATAACCCTTATGTTAAATTGAACTAATTGCATATAGCGTCAACATGATATTCAATATGGAGTTTAGCAACTTTCTGTTTTGTTTGTAGGTGAACGGACTTAAATACGCCGGATTTCAAGTGGCCTATGCCTTATGGGGTAAGCGTGTTATGTTAAAAGCATATTATGCTAAAAAGCATATTATGTCAAAAGCATGTTATGTTAAAAGCATATTTTGTTAAAAGCATATTATGCTAAAAGCATATTATGCTAAAAGCATATTATGTTAAAAGCATGTTACGTGAAAAGTATGCTAAGTCAGAAGCATATTATGTCAAAAGCAAATTATGCCAAAAGCATATTATGTTGAAAGCATATTATGTGAAAAGCATATTATGTCAAAAGCGTATTATATCAAAAGCGTATTATGCTAAAAGTGTTGTAAATAATTCTTTTGCATAAAAGTTACCCACAAAATTTTAATGAACTGTCCAAAAACGCATTTTCATCCAATGGTTATCGCTTGTATTCATGTATGTATTTGACTATCTATACAATTGCCTTAAAGAATCTCACAAACACGCTAAACATGGCTACTTACCATATCTGTTGTAGTTAGTAACATCTATCGCGCCGGTGCATGTCTAAATCACAAATCATCAACCGATCTAAAAGTTATGATGGTCGAAGCGACCATTGATTGATGTTTTGTAGGGCTTTCAACATAATAATTATATCAACTCAACACTGTATGAATTTCAAATTTCAAATCAACATAATATTTCAACTTAGCGTTGTATGAATCTAAAGTCTTGTCTGTAGTGTTATCTGTGCAAGAAAGAGCTAGCCAATCGAACCCTATTTTTCAGAATATTTAATTTAATTAGAGCGGCTTAATAGAGAAAATGATCTGCAACAAACGCACGTCTTCATTGGCAATTATTGCTATCTAATTTCAGGTTGGGTTGTCTTAGGGATCGTCCTGTGGATAGTACTCATGTTTGCGGCGTTTGCGTTCATCATTCCGCTGAAGAAAGGCGAGATCAATTGGTTCATAACCTTGCTAAAACACCTGTGGTAAGTAGATCTGTGCGCTCCATTGTAACCAACGTGATATAAGCTTAATTTGTAGGCGTAATATTTTTAGTGCCCTGTATAGCCACGTCTCACATGGCTGCTCAAGCAGTAAACCTTACTTTACATTACTCTCTTATTTCTTCAAAGTTTAGCAATATATATATATATATAAAGTGCATACATAAATACATAAATTCCTTTAGACGTACGTATATAAATATGTAGACTATAAAACATGCATTCATCTAGAGGTACGAACATATGCTAAGTGTAAGCATTTATTTTTTCTGTTTAGGCCAACAATGCTGCTGGGCATCATTATATATGTGTTGCAGAGGCTTCTCTGTCGATTTCTTTTCTTACAAGACAAAGGATCGTCATTGGCCCTCGACAACAGGTGAAATATCTATTGCGGAACAATTGCATGCATCAGCTTAATAACCTACGGTATACAGTCTAACTGCAATATAGTGCAAACAAAATGATATACGTAACTGCATAGCATAAGTTTATCTCAAATTTATTAGGCGCCTCCATCACAATAAGTCCTCAGAGGCAAGGTATATCACTGTAGCAGTTTATGCTTCATTGAAGTACCTTAAAACGGATTTCGAAATAAGGTAAGATAAGGAAAGGTAAGAGAATGTAATCGTTACCTATTATAGATATCTTTGAGAAATTGCCCTCAGAGATGTGGTCCTGTGGTTGAAGAATATTTTGGCTAATGCACAAACAAGGCAACATCAATCCAGTGACCGGAAAACCTCTACTTACGGGTTTTATGGCTCGAAAAAGAACCAAAAAGTTTACAAAGAGCAAAAGGGGGTACGAAGCCTCAGATGCTGGGGTAAAGAGTAAACGCATTATCAACCTGATTTGCGTTAATTAAAACCCTACCAAAATCGAATTACTATGAGTTTTAAATTGGTATACAAAGACTTAAGTTTGAGGAGGAACATATACTATAAAGCATTTTAGGCTACATGACTAGATCTGCTTATTTTCAGCCTTAAGTAAGTTACCAGATTACTAAGAACGAATCCATTACACTGGCCAACAGAAAAAATTTTTTTTCTTGTTGCCTTCGGTTTTAGACCTGTTCTTGGGGTAATTTTGGGCGCTGATTCAGAAAATGTCATTGGATTGAGTGCATCAGGTCTAGTTTCTGAGATATCGTCGATTTTGTAAAGAAAACCCAGTCCACTCTTTAAACGATGTCTTTGGCAAAACTAAAATGTCATAATAAGCTTTATTTATGGCTAATTATAATTCTTGCTGATTCATATAATGCCTACATCCTTATAATGTAAAATCAGCATATCTTGCCGCGTGCTGAGATATTGCTGATTCAACGAAATAACTATTCCGTAGCCTACAGCTTACTCAGCACTAAATTCATGGCCTCATTTAGAATTTATTTGTGCTTATACAGCGTTTCATGGTTTCGAACTATGTAAATAGATTATGCTGAAGTCAGCATTTATAGCCTATATAAACCGCCTCCTGAAAGCTAGAGCAGCCGCAGTCGTCTTAGGGCATATTAAGAGTTGGTCGCAAGAACAATCTGTGAATGTGAACATTAAATAACTACATGTTCTTACTATTTTTTAGGTTAGTCACTTAATTCCTCAGATGCGAACATCCTTAAGGTTATGGCTACTTCCAGACGGAACTGCATTAACCATCCAGACATATTCTGCTACATTTGTGGGGAATACACACTAAAAGCAAACAGGAAACCGATTTCTGAGTTTGTAAAAAGAGCATATGTAGGTTATTTTGGTGTCAAACTTGGAGATCAAGATAAGCAATGGGCTCCTCATACAGTATGCAAAGCTTGTATTGAACAATTGCGCCACTGGACAACTGGAAAGAGAAGCTGCCTGAAATTTGGTGTACCGATGGTTTGGAGGGAACAGATAAACCACTTGGACGACTGTTACTTTTGTATGGCTAATATCATAGGCATCAATCGAAATAATCGTCACAAGTTGTCTTACCCTGATATACCTTCAGCCAGGAGACCTGTTCCGCATTCGGATATTGTACCAGTTCCACCTTTTCGCGAACTACCTCAGCTCTCAGACGATGACACTTGCATGTCCAATATCGGACAAGATGACGAAAGTGAAGAAAGTGGGGGCAGTGACAGTGATTTCCAATCAACTTCACACAGTGAACGTTTTGACCAAAAAGAGTTGAGTGATCTGATGAGGGACTTAAATCTTTCCAAAGAGTCCTCTGAATTGCTTGCGTCCAGACTAAAGGAAAAGAATGCACTTCAGCCTGGAACGAAAATTACAATTTATAGAAACAGAGAAAAGGATTTGCTGCCATTCTTTACCGAAGACAACAACCTAGTATTCTGCAATGACATCAGCAACTTATTGAAGAAAATTGGTCTGTCGGATTACAGCCCAGATGAGTGGCGTCTTTTTATCGACAGTTCAAAACGTAGTCTGAAATGTGTGCTTTTAAATAACGGCAACAAATTTGGTTCTATTCCAATCGGTCATTCCACCAGGATGAAAGAAGAGTACAATGCCATCTCTTTAGTACTGGAAAAGATAAAATACAAAGAACATCAATGGGTAATTTGTGTAGACTTGAAGATGGTAAATTTCCTCCTTGGTCAACAAAGTGGCTACACAAAGTATCCCTGCTTTTTGTGTCTTTGGGACAGTAGAGCCAAGCATGAACATTGGACAAGAAAAGATTGGCCTTCGAGGAAAGACATGGTGGTTGGAGCTCAAAATGCAAATCAAGGAATCTTTGGTGGCACGAGATAGGATCATACTGCCACCACTACATATAAAGCTAGGCCTGATGAAACAATTTGTCAGGGCTTTGAATAAAGAAGGTTCATGCTTCGAATACATAGTACACAAGTTACCAGGAATTACAATGGAAAAATTGAAGGCTGGAATCTTCGATGGTCCACAGATCAGGCAACTTATGAATGACCCACTTTTCATACCATCAATGAATGAAATCGAATCTTGTGCCTGGTCTTCCTTTGTTCTTGTAACTAAAAATTTTCTTGGCAACAAGAAGGCAGACAATTATGCACAACTAGTAGAGGATATGCTTCTTCATTTCAACAAGCTTGGCTGCAACATGAGCATTGAAGTCCATTATCTCCACAGTCACTTAGATCGCTTTCCAGAGAATCTTGGTGACTTCAGCGAAGAGCAAGGTGAAAGATTTCACCAAGACATCAAAACAATGGAAAATCGATATCAAGGAAGATGGGATGCACACATGATGGCAGACTATTGCTGGAATATTATGCGCGATTGTTCCGGCAGATGCCACACTCGGAAATCGTACAAAAGGAGCTTCTTCGGTGTCGAATGACTTGAAATTTTTATAACAAACTTGTTCTGTTTGGTATCATATAAGTACAGTTTCAGGTACTACCATTTTCTTTTAAGTATTTGTATTATTATGTTTATTTAGTGTATCACATAATAAATTGAGCACTACATAATTATAGCTATAGCCTTATGTTTTATGGGCGAGCAGAGGCAAGGACTGGTATATGGCATAATGTTCTATATCTCGAAAACTAGACCTGCTGGGAGAAAACTGGTGCCTTTTCTGGAATCAGCAGGTCAAATATACCCAGAAACAGTTCTAACATTTGAGGCAACAAATTATGTGTTGGCCAGTGTTATCCGACCAAAGAAGAAAGAACACAAAGCAACAACTGTCTAACTTTAAACTTACGTATTTAACCCAGTTTTTACATCAGTTAGACATGAACATCAAGTATGTTTCATAAACAGTCAGTGACAAGACTTAGCTATATAGGACAACTTTATTTCTTTAAATGTGCACAGGAGACTGTATAATGCGGCCAGTTACTACTTCCTCGTGCTGAACGTTATCGTTGGCTTCTTTTCCTGTCTGAAGCGAATAGTGATTCCTCTTGTACTCGGAATTCTCTTTCTCTCACGTCTTGATCAGCCGTTAATCTTGAAAGGATTTGAAACGTTCGACCCAGGTAACTTATGAATTGTTGTCCTGGCTGTTCGTCCACCACTTCTCAGCTGCTAATATTAAAAGGATTTGAATCTTTTAATCCAGGGAAATCACAAAATGTTGTCCTAGTTGTTCTTCAGTACTTGATCAGCCGTTAACCTTTATAGAATTTGAAATATTTGACCCAGGTACCTAACGAAATGTTGTCCTCTTTTCCTTTTCATGCAGGAGGGTGAAAACTACCCTTGCAATGTCGGGTGCTTTATGCTGCATACGTGTTGGGGCCTTTGCTGAGTAATCCCTACCTAATTTATGGAGTCAATTATTTGTGTACGAGTGTCTGTTATCATAAGCTAGTGCGGTTCCGGGGCTCATGACCGTCCATTACCTCGACCACAGTCATATTTGTTCATCCTTTCTCACTTTCACAAAAGCGTATGCAGGACTAAGGAAAAGAAAAGAATGGCCTATTCCACTACCTCCCACTCTAAGTTATGGCATATGAAAAATGTATCTTACTTAATCGCGTCTAGACTAAGCCTTCAAGTAGGCTTGTTATCTGAACTAAATTCATGCAACGTTCTTAGGTTATGTTTCGTTCGTTTCGATGCTGTTGGTCGACCTGTACCACAATCATCCGGTTGTCAAGGCTTTTGTTGAACTGATGCTGAAAGTCAGAAAACAGGAACAAACTTTTACAGGTAGACCAAGTTAATGCAAACAACAGCAAGCTATGGAGATAAAAATATTGTAGACGAAGTCACCGATAATGACTGAGAAGCTGAAGATGACGACTATAATGAACATGGCGATGATCATGATGTTAACGATAACTATGATGACGTTGGTAATGATAACGATGACGATGTCGATGACTATGTCGATGACGATGGTGTTGGTGATGAGTAGGCCTATACTCATGATGATGATCTGTGTAGGAGTGAATGGTCTGACTGTAACTTATTCGGAAGAGAAGCGTCGTAGATCAAAGTTGATCAGAAATCGATGGTGGAAGACGGTGACTCTTGCGAACAATCCGTCTCTTGTTCTAAAAGTCCTAGAACAACGCCTCATAAATGAACGAAGAAACGCTGGACAAGCCAATCAGTCACCAGTAAGCTTAAACTGAATCACATTATATATATATATATATAGATATACAAAGAACTAAGTAAGTTAGTATGCAAGTGGGTATGTATGCAAATGCATGTATTTATGAATGTATGTAGGAATGTATGTTAGCATGTATGTATGTAAATTCATATAGTGCCTTTTCTATCACATGTATAAGGCATTATGGCTAATGCATGTGTATATTAATTAATTCACTCAGAGCGTTTTGTAGCTCCCTTTTATGATAAAACTAGTAGGCGCTCCCAATCCAGCCCGGGCAAAAGAGAACAGTACTAAAGTGTTGTTAGTGAAAATTGTATGTGGCGTCCCTCGCCAGAAGGACACACAGACTGAGAATGAGACCATTCCGTGTATAGATGGCTCAACCACAGAAAAGGCCCGGTATTCCATTGTAAGTGTAATTGTAATTATAATCATGCTGGAGTGATTGTAAAAGGAACAAGTTCACATCGAGTCGTGGCGGGAGGATTTCTGTGGCCAGAACAAATCTGAGATAGGACAAGAAGCTCACGCAAGTAGGCAGACGTATTCCCCAACTGGCATCGCCAGACCAAAGAGAAATCTTCCCAGTGAAGTACATCTACCCATATAATACAATTCATGGTGAAATTTGGAAAAACCAATGGCAAACCTAGCTACTCAACGCAGATCGCGTTCGAATTGTTCAGTGCGGACCAACGATAGACCACGAATAGATCGCATTACAGTAGTCCAGCTAGGAAAAGAAATGAAAATTGGTGGCGGCAAGTGGCTTGTTTACACCCATCGTTGTTAGGCCTATCTCGTGCAGTTTTTAAAGGCACTTGTTCAGATCAGTTAGATAGCTATGCTTGCATCACTAGTGAGAAATAGTTAAAAGGCGCTATGTTAAATGTCTTAATACGTACATGTGTGATGTATATAGATTTAGCCATACATCTTTCCAATGTATATTTTAATGGCTATTTCTATTTTCCTTATCAAGTGTGTGTTTTTCTGACTTCATTTTATCTCTCTCTCTCTCTGTTGGAGTGCTATAGTTGTCTGTATTTGCCCTTCTTGCGAATCTGCACATTTGAAATACTCTGTGTGTATTTTGTCCGTTCATTTGTTTGGCTTAGTACTGTCGTTTTATATCAATCCATATGCTTTGGATGTTCGCTTTTGCACTTGTCTGTAGGCTAACGTCGGAGATGACATTAGCTCAACTGAAATGCAACCGTTACCGGAAACTATGGCAACGTCTTCCTTTGCCTAAAATTTCAAGCATGGGAGTCTCTCAGGCAACTGCGAAATAGACTGCTTCTGTGGTAACGCTGACATCTCTAATTAAGTCGAAACTGTCAACGGCACAGAAGTAATGGTCTTTGGAAAATATTTATGTTAGGAAGATTCTTACTCTAATGTTCTATGAATTGTTAGTTCGTACTTAGTGAATTCATACCATATGATACAGATTAAATGTTTATTTTCTGTTTCTAATTGCCTTTGACTGCCAATGGCTTTCGCTGATTTTATTTAGCTTAATGCAAACGGATGGCCTGGTTAGTTCATTGGTTTAAGCGTACGTCAAGAGCCTCTGTGCTTTAGAATGCCGGTTCCCATACCGATTGTGGCTATATTCAGAGATTTCAATCTCGAGCTACCACGGTCTGTAGAAATGGTGTGGCGCCCATTGAAACGGACAACGGTGGTGAAGGAAATCACCCGATCAATTCATTGCAAATGAGCAGGGTGTAGGCCATACGGTCGCTATATAAAGGCGTGTACATTAACATTTTTTACATCTAGGAGTGTTTCATACATGTCATCTACGTTTCATTTCATTTCATTTCATTTCAATTTTTATTGCTCCACAAAAAGACAACAGCATATAACATATAACATTTTTTTCAAAATTACGTGGGATACAACGTTTTGTTACTGTTATATTGATTCCTTCGCACAGTTTGTGTAAATCATATGGATGATATTCTAACAGTGTTGATCGATGCCAGTCGAGATCAGCGAGGCTTGAAAAGACAGGTTGAACTGTAGTTAAAGGGTTATTGTATAGGGACCACGTATAGGCTAGTGTTCGGGCTTTGCTAATCTTAAAGCAACTTAATTGTACAGCCGAGGTCCATTGTAAAAGTTGTTGATTGTACTTGAATAACTTATCATGGGCACAGGCGAAGAATCGCTATGAAAGGTAGTTTACTAGTACGATACACAGAAAGAGAGGGAAGAGATTGTTCTCAACTGACTAATAAAGCAATTAATGTTTACTTCTTTATGCAATTGAAGTAGGGCGATAGGTCTGTGTTGAGAATGAGTTAATTTGTCCTCTAAGGCAGAAGTTATAAACTGCTGAATGTTTTCTTCTCTCGACAATCTTTGCCCTACTTTAAAATGAGTGTGTGGGAATGTGTGTATACGTCAGCCGATTTTATGAATCCGTTTGGATGGGGATTTGGACTCGACATGGTGAGCGCTTAATTTCAGGCATTGATGGGTTCAAACTATGGCTTTATCGGGTTGGCATGACGCTGTCAGAGTGCGCGTAGGAGCAGCAGGTGCGTCCGCATTGGCCGTGCCAGCGTAATGCCTAGGGCGAAAAAGGTTGCGAAAAGTAGTGTGATTGGTTCACGTTCAGAAGACATTAACTACACAAGATAATTAATTATTCCTTTATGCCAAAGATACGGATTGGCATTCTCTTAATCTGCCTCCTGGTCTCTTTCTTCTAGCTGCTGCCTTTGTGTGCTTCAGCAAGGCTTAGTCTATAAATCTCTCTTATCAGTTTCTCCTTGTGCCGTCTTTGATAGGTCAATCTTACATTTTTAATACTGTAGGCCTAATGAATACAACCCTTTGCCTCCCATGCCTAGATCAGTCAATTAATTAATGCCTTTAACGAATTTGCAGCTCTTATATTGCCAGGGCAGGACCTATTTTCAATAATTCCGGGTTTTTCCTGTAGTAGATGCCTCTGATTTTGAAACACTTGTTTTGCTTTCCGTGTAGGCCACAAAAACTGTTCTTCAAATCCAGGCATTCGGAGTCGATAAGCTCTGTAGATAATTTATATAACAGAGAGCTAAATATAAGATTAAAAGGCGCTACATATAAATACCAGTTACACACATCTATGCTAATAAGGATTTGGGCTAAGGCATAAAAATTACATGGACTCGGAATCGTTGGCTGCGGATTCGGCTCGGACTGGAAAAGAAAGTGCTTGGAATTGAACATACATGCCTTGGAATCAGAATCGGAATTGAAATCTCAGACTCGTGAAGCCTAGCCTATACGAAAATGGTTCTGTCTGTTTGTGTTTGCAAAGCAGACAGGTTTTACATAAATGTTAAAAATTTGCCTTAATAAGCCTAAGTAAGCAGAAGAAGAGTGAATTGAATGCAATTGTCGTTGTCTTATCGTGTCAACAGCCTAACATCTATAGGGTTCTGTACCTCATCGCAGCGATCCCTGGCAGTTGCGTCCGTATATTGGGAAACTCTTTTTGGTAATTAATAATTACCACTTCCCATACATAAGCAACTTAAAGAATGCCCAAAGCAGACACCTAGCTAGACACGTCCGACGAGACTTTCCTCCCGCTCCTTACATACCCCATTAGCCTACATTTGATATATAATGCAGATTCAAATTAATAAGCGCAATTCATTGAAGTCTATGTATGTCTTTTAGTAAGATCTCAACTCGGCTAGGTGTTGAAACAAGGCAAGTGAGTCTCTTCATTTATAACCGGTTCCTGTTTTCTATTGGCCGCTACAGTTGTAAAAATGTCTACGCATTGATGGCTGACATTAATAATCATTCTAAATGTAGACAACAAACAGAAAACGTTCAAACATGTGGGCTTTACGAAAAAGCCTACAGACGATCATCGTTGTGCTGTGAATTTCTACTAAACCATTCAGTTTCTTTTCGATGACTTTAATGACGTGTTTAAATAAGATACAAATCAGAAATAGGGTGCATTATTGTATAGTAGTGTATCTATGTTCAAGAGCTTATTTTTAAGGGAGTTAGGAAAAGAAACGCCTTCATATGCAAAAATTACGTCACATATATTGTCAACATTCTATTATTAGAGATTAGTTTAAATAAGAGAATTTTCGTTAAATGTAAACGTAAATGTAAAATGTAAAATGAGTTTACATAAAATGTAAGTGACGTCATAGATCGGGAGAGAATAACGCGAGGATGGTTTTTTGGAGAAAGCGTTTGTCTCAGCAAACACAACAGAAGTGGGCGGCTTCGGGCGCAAAATTATTTCCGAATTCATTAGATCTTTCGGAAGAAACGATTTATATCTTAACAAATATACGCATGTTTTCGGAATTAAAATTCTCGTCAATCGGACTGCCACCAGCGAAATCTCGACAATCGATTGATGACTTGTTTATTGCAATTGTGGCGCTAAAGAATTTTTTATATTATATTAAAATGCATTGTGTCAGATTAGATTATATCCGAGTCAATTAGCAATGCTCGTAACTGTAAAATAAGCCAGCCAAGTTACGTTTTAAGTGTGATTGCATAAGAAGCGATCTCTAGACAGAAAGTCGTAAATTCTACAACTGGCCGGTATTTTAGTTACCGTAATGTTAGCAAATGAGATGTTGTACATTACTGTCATGCACACAAATTATTGTTATATTTAAAGCGTTGACCTGAGTAATGGTTACGTGACAGTGAATTTGTTCGAATAGAATTACCTTACACAGAATAATGATACGTCGAAATTGATCAGAAATCGATGACCAAAAGCAGTGACCCTCTCCATCTCTTGCTCTGAATTTTCTCGAACGACACCTTAAAGATGAACAAAGAAACGCCCAACAAACCAATCAGTTACCATTGGGCTTAAACTGAGTCACTTTTTGCATATACATAAAACAAGTAAGTAACTAGGCATTTTTTCATGATATCGATTGATGCCAAATGGACTTGATGTAGTTTGTAGACATAATCAGTCCTTCGTGTGCAAGTATGCGCATTGGGCAACGTAAATTTACCATCCGAAAATAGACTGTCAAACAATTAAGTATGACTGCCGACATCCATTAGATTTTTTAGCTCAATAAACGGCATCGTTCGATTTTTTCTCGACTGACTATAGCTGTCAGGTTTTATTGGCTCTCACAATCAAATTAGGAACAAAAGGGGCGTTGGCCAGTGTTGCCCTGTAGGAAATGCACTTTGTGTCAGGGTTGACCTTAATGTCATGCTGTTAGTCGAATTTGGGTGCCTTGAATTCTATGCGACAAAATGCAGGTACTCCTAATGGTCCATTAATACGCCATCAATTCTGCACCAACCATCTGGAGTAGTCTCTTTGTTTACATTACTCGCAACAATATCTGCTAGACATAGCCAACTCGTAAAGCGGTTTAAGACCTATTTGTACCGTTTTGCTTCTGTTGTCAGACCGTTGTGACCCGTCCAAGCCTCGTTCCCTCGCTCAGTCGATGAACATATGGCACGTTAACAAATGCATTACTTACTTAATTACTTGCATAGGTATGTTCATTTTTATATATGCATGCATGCATATCTCTGAAAAGGGGTAAGAGGGCTGAATCAAAATTTGGGTTATTTTTCGAGTTAGCAACACTGAGTTAACACACCTGTGTCATTGACTTCGCCGCGTTTTTGATTGACTCTTTATTGATCCCAAATTCAACATATCAGGTTACACATAAAACATACAGTTTGCCAGGATGCAAAAGGCAAACCCAGAAGGGACACGGTCTCGCTTAAATAGGGTCACCTATTAACATTGAGTTCGAAAAAAACGGACCGGTTGCTTGTCAGAAAGAAGCGAAAATAGCAATCATCTCTCACACATGGATGACTGCGTGCCATCGACCTCCATATGACCTCTATCCCGTCTGACCTGGACTCGTGTTTGGCTTCAATAGCAATAACAGTAACAATGACAATGGCAATGACAATAACAATAACAAGATTCTGAGAGTCCATTGTAATTGTGTAGACTGTTGTGGATTAGTGTTTGCGTCAGTTTCTATCCATTAATATCGTTAGCTCTGGGTCAGACTCGACAGTGTTCATCCACGTGAAAAAAAAACCAACACCAAGAACGACTCAAATAGAGGAAGGTCAAGAATGAGCTGGCAGGAGATCTTTAGAGAAAATCCTATGTGTCTGGAGATGTCGGGGTGAGAAAAACAAGTGGTTTGGACTGAGATGACTAGAGATGCTACTTTCGCCTATGCATGTTCAGATTAAGTATTATTATTATTATTATTATTATTATTATTATTGTTATTATTATTATTGTTGCTATTGTTAATGTCATTGTTGTTGTTATTGTTGTTATTTTTGTTGTTATTGTTATTGTTGTTATTATTATTATTATTACTATTATTATTATTGTTGTTGTTATTATTATTATTATATTGCATTTATTATGCGCGCAAGATCAGTAAATCTGAATCTGAGGTGCGAAGAAACTGAGTGAAGGACTTGCTCAATGTTCCTACAGAATAACCGCCTCAGAGGCGACTCTTACCCGTAGCCTAAACGTTACCAGCGGAGCACTCTAACCGCTCGACTACGGTATGACTGAGTACTCATTGAGTATTGTTTGCCCACCCCCATATCTACTATTATGATGTCATATGTGGGGATTGAGGACAATTGCTTCACTGGTTCAACCTAACCGATAACCGATTTTATATTTTTATTCAGACCTGTGTATTATGTCAAGGCAATTGTGCTTAGTCATATGCTTTTTGAATGAATAGATGTCGTTTATTTTATGCCTCTCTTTACAATTGTCATGCCATTCGTGTCTATGGGCGTTTAGCTTAGACGATTCTTTTTCAAGTACATGTATATAGGCCTACGCCTATTGCTTAGATATCTCTTTTATTATGTGTGTAGGTCTGCGTGTTTCTGTCGGCGTGATCGTGAGTGATTATATGGGGCACATAGCTGATAGGTTAGAGCGCTTGTAACGCGGAGAGTACCGGTTCGATCTTCCACTGAGACGGTTACTGTGTAAGGACCTTGAGCAAGTTCTTCACTCACAGTTGCTCAGTGCCATCGATTGATGCTTAGTCATTAGATAATGGCGCTTAATAAATGCAGAAATATAAAATAATAATAATAGGTCTGTGTCATAAAGAGTCTGTATTAGTTGTCTATTTTAAATATTCTTTAGGATTCGGTTGAAGTGGAGTCCTAGTTCAGGGCCATAGGTCAAGCAGACGGCTTTTGTCTGCATTTGACTGGCCTGGCCGTTGCTAATGACTGCAATGTTTTGGGATTGTATTTGTCAATTTATATAGCGCCTTCTGCAGACCAGACAATCCACTGGCACTCAGTGATTATTCATCTAGGACATGGGTAAAGGACAAGGCTACCTCCTTCCCCCTATCGACCAAGGAAGAGTCTCTATGGGTAGGTGGTCATTTGCCTGGATCCATCCATGAGCTTTTCATGCAATTCTAGAGAGTTGTGCGTTTAGCATCAGCGTGAGGCTGTAACCTTTTACGAGAAAACCTGTCGATTATTTAGGCTGAATAATAATATTTAGGCTGGATAAAAAATGCGCAGCATAATCTATCACCTTACTTACTAGATGATGAAATCAGATAACGTAGGCGTGTCACGGTTCTCTACGCATGAGTGAATATTTTAGCCAGCGCTTCATCGGAAAGAACCAACAAAATAACGAATTCTTCAGATAGAACTTTATAGTTTAAAATTCTCACGCAAGGTCTGTCTGACCTTAAAGGCGGATGGCTTTCAACGATGACTTGCCAAAATACAACCAACGCCTTTTTTCATTGTCCCACTCCTGTGTGCCTGTGCTGAAGGCCACGGGTACATTGCGGTAGATGGCCGAGGGGTCCTAGGGTCCGGACCCCTCACCATGACCATTCGGATTCGTGTGGATCTGATGAACTGTTTCCGGCGTACAAAACACCTCCGATCGGTGACTTTTGAACATAGAATTCTGTCAGCATATCTTCGCAACTTAGCAAAGGCATCTCCAGCGTAATTATGTGCTTTTAAAAAGTACAATAGCATGAAGCCCAAATGTGCTCAAATTCACACTAAATGCTTCAAAATACGTTGGCTTTCGCGGTTTACTACGCTGCCCATACTCCCTAGTTTGCTATGTGCTACGCGCTTTCGGCGCTTGCTATTTCAGACCTTCTCTGCTTTCATCCAGTTACTGGACCCTTTTCAAAAATAGTCGCCTACGCCGCTTGTTATTTAGACCCTATAGAGAATACAACAGAGTTTTCAGGTACAATATTGCGTTGCTAGGGCCTCCCTATAGCGCCAGTTTCAACCCTACGTGTATAGAATGCCAAGAACAAGTAGTGCTGGTTCATATGTAAATGACTTGTCAGTAGTCTTACAGTGTGTGCCAATTCTAGTCTATGTAAACATATAGGAGCTTCCAATACGATGCCAGACGAGTAAAAATTGTATGGACAATATTTGCAAGTACAAGGCCATGACATGGGGGGGGGGAGGAGAAGCAATGGCACATCACGTCATCCACATAGAAGTAGTTTCAAAACGCTTATGCGTCAATCTCACGGGTCCTCGTGGAACAAGCACGCTTGTATTGGAAACTCAAAAGCCAACCGCAGCTCGTGTTTTTTTTGCTTGGCGTAGACCTTACACTTCAAATGATCATTTTTTGCCATTACAGATACGACGCACATAGGTTGCCTACTGGACTAACTAAACGTCTGTAGCTAGAGTACTGCGAACATCAGTCTCTATTACACAGTGACAACCAGACCCAGAAGCGTGACAAATATTAATTACAAATATCGACCTAAATTACTTAGTATCCACCAGCCTATATGGATTTACCTGCCATTAACTTTTACGTTAACACCATTTTATGGTCTTAACAGAATGCAGCCGATGGATTTAGTTGATCTTCACACCTGAACTTAACAGATCATATCGTATGGTTGTAACAGCGCTAAGCAGTAGTATTTAACAGTCAATAACTTCTGGAGTAACAACCCGACATAGAGAAAATAGCTTCAACAGTGGAGAAGAACAGCGATGGGCGATTTCAATGATGACCCTATCCCGATGGACAACGTTGAAGAGCTGAATTCAACGACTAACAACACAAAACCAGAGGCTGATGAAAAGTGTGTCTTGATGCAAAGATTAGTGCAAGAAACGTTCATCATTTTCGTCTTGTTGTCTGTAAGAGTTCTGTTGTTTATCTTTTCAAAAATGCTGTTTCTTTTTCGTTTATTTTTCACTTGAATCTGGTGGCGCGTAGCAGGGAGGTGTGGATGCTAACGATGTAGTGTGCTGCGGATGGACAGCAACGATGCGGATAAATTTGTAGGTTGAATAAGATTCTGATGGTCAAACAAGTGGACACGTGTGAGCGACACCAACGGACGATGAGCCTTAATGAAGCCAGAAAGAAAGAAAGGAAAAAGAAATGAATGAGGGAAGGACTTACAAAAACACGATTACAATGCAATTTCTAAATCTGTTTGCTCCTGACTATCACAGGCTTCAGCATAGGAGGAAGGTATCTGTAGAAAACGTGTAAATATAAAACCTTTCAATCTGATTAAATCTTACGTTGCCTTGCTTTTTTTCTCTTTGTGTCAAAATCCTGCGTTATTCTACCTGCAGTTTAAAGCATATTGTCATTTCAGAAAATTAACTGTTTTGTGTAGGTGGCGATAACCATTGGTCTTTCGTTTGTCGTTCGTCGAAAGAAACTTTTTCCAAACTGCTTTTGGGGCAGACCTGGTCTCTTACAGTTAAGTAGCAAATCCTCCCTATAACACCATAACATAATGCAAAATACCCAGTAGTGACCTTATCATACTTAAGTTCACTGTTAAAATAATCACGAAGATTACTGTTTGTTGTTTTCTTGGTGTTTACAAATCGCTGTCGAACGCACCAATTTCTGATGACCTTGCTGCCCACAAGCATAAAGGAGCTCACAGGCATTCTGCGGACTTATGATAAACGCTTTGATAGTACAATATTAATCCCGTGGGCTGTGGTAACAGTAGTCTACACTTGTGCCTCTTCTTCTGGACTTAATTTTATCACAGAACTTTGGTGACCTCTAGCGCTAGTATGTGAATATGCAAAAGAAACAGAACAGACTTTCCAACGCCCATCAATTGTGATCCAGCGCTTTAATTAACGCTGGACTTATTTTTATCACAGAACTTTGGTGACCTCTAGCGCTAGTATGTGAATATGCAAAAGAAACAGAACAGACTTTCCAACGCCCATCAATTGTGATCCAGCGCTTTAATTAATGCTGTTGTCTTTCTTCCGCAACATTTGCACTTAGTCATAAGCTGATGAAGTTTAGGCAATTCAAACACTCTAACACCTCCGGAGCGTTTTGTAAACATTGAGGGATGGATCATATGTACCCCTGGAAAATAACAATAACTCTTGCTGATACTTCCAATCAATAAGAACAGACTGGAAATTGGTTGATCATTTACGTTTAATTTTAGACCGGTGAATTTTGTCGATGAGGTCTACCGACGATGGGCTTATGCTGCCTGCTTTGTGATTCTTACTAACGATATACTGACGATCTTCCTTTTCGAAAGGAAATTGAATCTACTGCCAACCAACGACAAGGAATGGATGAACAAATTCGGATGGGTTCAAGGTATGGCTGACCTTCTATCACTGAAGCTATATCGCTGTCTGGTTTTATCACGATTTATATATATATACACATACATACATACAATAATGTAACCGAAGTGACAGCTTCCCAGCTAGATAGTGGAGCTAAGACCTAAAGTCCTGTATGCGTTCTACAACAGGGAAAATCGTGGATTCATTTATTGTAATAACATCGACAGTTAGCTACAGAAATTCTCCGACCAATCAATTGCCTATCATACACAGACCTGCTGGCTCGAGAGATACCCCAAATTTGAACGATTGCTGAACGGTGGGGCAACCATGGGCCATATCGCCTATCGTCGTTCCTCATCCTCCATATAACGAGGCAGAGGAATTGAAATCCAGGTGCCATATATAAACTCTGGATGGGAATTCATTTGTTGGGTTATGCCTGAGTACAGAATCACCCCACCCTACTAGTTACTTTTCTAAATATCGGAACCCTGCTTGCTAACAGATGAACTGTCTGTTCTGAATGACATTTTAACATTGTTCAAATTAGCTTCTGACTAGTCTGTTTTGAAGAGGCGTTATATAAATTTCCAACTGCAGTTATACTTGCAATTTTAATTTCAGTATTTGTCAAACTGCTGGAAGCCTTGGCTGTGTCTCTCGTCTATTTTCCACTGCTGGCTTGCATCAAACAGAGGCGCTCCATATTTGCCAATGTTATCGGAGTATTGTATCTCATTCCCTGGTTAGTATCTATTCAAATATGTAAACTTATATTGCTGCTATCGCAATGAACAAAACAGCGTTTGATGGTGGCTTCTAAGCAAAACCATTTCTAGAAATCGCACTCATTTGAAAAGAACAAGTAGAGATCAATGAGGCCCAAGGTCGGGAAGATAGTCTATGCAGAATAAATATCTATGCTGGAATAAATTGTTCATCGTCGACTCTGATATTTGGACAATCGTTTAACGGTGTGATTCTTCTTTGAGGAGCAAACACCCTGCTTTTGTGAGTATCTCTAGATGCACTATATAAACAGCCAGATACAAACAGACACACATGCATACATATATGCAAACGTACATGCAAACATACGTACAGTACTTACACACAAATATATATGTATATCAATACATGCATAAATGCATACATACATAGATACATACATACATACGTGCATATACACGAGCATCGATTGACACGGCCACCATGCATAGACTTTACAAAAAGTCCAAAAGACACATCTGCTTAGCGTCATCAGATTTGTAATAATAAATATCAAACAACACTGACAAAAATCTTGTAATGAAGTTTGATCTTTCTTCAGGATTCTGTTGTACAGCAGCGTCTTCTATTTCTGTCCCATACATCAACACGAGGTTAGATATCAATTTTTTTCTTGTCAATTCAAGCAGAGGTTTACCAATTCACTCACTCTATTTCATTCACGGTCAAGCTTTAAATCAAAATTAGTTAGGTTTGATTTCGAGCAAGTAAACAAGTGGGCAAGTTAGAGAGCGAACGAGGAAGGATAAGAAATGCGGTAATCTCTAGTAATTTTATTTGGACAGTAACGTAGTTAAGGAAACATAGATCCTTCATTTTAGGCAGAGTTTAACATAATCAAACAACGATGACCATTCACGTTAATACTATGATTAATTATAACTATGCGGATGCGCGATAGTCTAGTGGTTAGGGTGCCGGACTGTCAGCCGAGAGATCAGAGGTTCAAATCCCCTCCAGGGCTGAAATTTGTTTCGAGATTTCGGCATTTCTTGGGTCCCCTAGCCAATCAGCTATAATGGGTACATTGGCCGTACACTGTTAGTGGAAATATTAGGCCACGAGGGAGATAACTGGCCACCCGCCTCATGTGCTGAGGCTAAGAAAATTGAAGTCGTTAACACTTTATACGCATTGCTGCCTTCCGAAATTGGCTACTGCTGTTTTATCACTTTATTTTATTTTTTTAGAATACAAATTTGATTAATAATAGTAATAATAATATTATTATTATCGATTGGTTTGAACGCTCGCTCGAGTTTACTTGAAATATCGTAGAAAGCTCGAGTTTCAGCTATGTTGTTCAAATCTGTAATATATCTGAAGTTTATGTAGCGCCAAATGTGGTTCTTAAATGCGCTGAGAATATCAAAAAAGATATTAATATGAACAGAAGACAAGTTATTTTAATCATTTGCATACAATTCATGTTTTTAACTGCAACTTTGTGATCTGATGTTGGTATTTTTCATAGACCTTTTATGATTCTTTGGAATATATAACCATGATCCCGATTTACATTGCCTTCTACGTCGTTGGATTATCCTACGTTATGGATTTTGTCAGAAATATAAGACGAAAAATAGAACTTAGAAGCAAGGTAGGCTTAAAACGACTGTGTAAAACCTCTCAGCCACCTCTTCACAGTCCTAAATGCTTTCTATAATAGCCGTTTGACTGCATGGCTACTTGGCTTTTTAATGCCTTTTCATGCAATGCATGGCACTAAAGAAAGGGCTTTGACTGGATTACGAAATTGAAATATGAAATCGATCCAGTGATTTGGCTTCACTTGGTTGCAAATTATAAATAAAGATCCTAGAGTAGAAAACTTTATTATTACGAAATTTTTGAACGTCCACAAAGTCACACAAAAATGCTAATCTGAAATTACTCGACGCTTTCTAATATCCAAGGTTCTAACCTAATATTATGTCAACCGCTTGGTGGCGCTGCAATCGACAAAATCGTGAGTCCAGTTGACAGGGTCTTGCAATTTGACGGATCCAATCAACATGGCATTATCATGTGTGCTTGACCGAGAAATGAAATTTATCCAACTTTGCGCTAGGTCACGCGGCTGCTTGGCATTGTTCAACACATAGACGAGTTATACAACGAATACTGAGATAGTCGCATCTTGGCATACTTTACAATCTTTTTTGCAACTGTAGGTGATTGATTGAACGGTTGCCTAGCAACGAGCAGTGTTCTTGCATGAAGTGATGAGTATGTCAAGTGAACTTATGTGAGACTTTAACGCACATTAACTTAGCGCCAATCACTTATGCTTGCCATCATAGGTATTGGCTCTATATAAATATGAGATTGAAAATGTAAATTAATGCAAATCGCCGAAGTTTCACAGCGCCGCATAAAAGCTGCGTCAGACAGACCAGCTCAGAGCCTATTCACCGTCGCTATTTCAATCAAGTTCGAGGAATAAATAATGAATGTCTATGAGCTTAGAATATTCCGTTTGAGTTCTACGTTGAACCTATTTCTTTTGCAGATAGCTTTTAACCAAGGATCGCCCAAAAGCAGTAAAGGAAATTTAGGTTACGAGATTTCTCATCATTTTGAATATGTTGCCAATTTACTGCGCACGAGAAAGCGAAAACAAGTTAATGAAACGTAAGTTTAGCTTTATATTCTGTATTACGTCTTGTATTGTGCCTGCTACCAAGATCTTGTAACATGAATGTGATAAATAGGCTGTACGCCCAGCAAGGTGTTATTTGGAGGATATGGTATCTTCTTTCCAGTAAAGGTCATACTAGTCCTATCTTCTATTCTTCATATCTTCATAAGCCTACATAGCTAATCCCATATCGCCCTCTTCGACTATTACTTTTTCCTGATACTGGTTTGTTGCTGGAACCTAGTATTAGGACAATTATTGTGAAGTTACGTGCTTTCAGTTGCTCGGCCCATAGTAGTTTGAAGGTCCGATTTGCCAACTCGATTTCATCATTTTTACCACTTGTCATAACCCACTGCCTTACTTTTGCCTTTTCATGACCCCAAGCGAAAATTCATTCTCGTCTCAGATTCATTTTCAATAAGTGCTTTAAATAGTAAATAAATAAATATATGTAGGCTATATAAATAAATACCTGCATTTTCCCATACATACCGTTCCTATCCTTACGTTTCTCCCCACTGCTACCAACCACAAATTGTTTCCTTCATAGGTCTACATTCATATTTTCTGGAAAATACAGAAACTATTTCTTTCTTCTTCGTAAAGTCCATGGGCTCATCATCCAGCCATTTTCTGCTTAGTCTGTTAAATATTGTAATTAATAACAGTTACTATTGGCGCTGCTTTCGGGACAGTGTTTCAAAATAGTCAACAGCAAGAACAGCACGGTGCAGCAAATCAATCTTATTTGTTACGAAGAAAACGTTATCAATGACTTTATGCTCGATTTATTTGCATTCAGAGAAAATGTCGTCAAACGGAAGACGAAGCACGTGATAAAGCGAGCGAAATATGAAAAGATAATGGGTCAGTATTATCAATGTTTCTCATTCGAAGGGATTGTTCAGATATACCAACGCAGAGCATAATCCGGTTTGCCGGGAGACCAGAGAAGGAAGGAGAAACAGGAGTTGTCACAGTTGGTTTGCTTAGGTTGAGAGAAATGGGAAGGCGGCGGACTTCAACGGTTCATATAGGAGTTTCCACGATATCTTTAAAACAATCGGTCCATCTCGACTCCCAGTATCTAATTTTATCTCAATATTTTAACGTTTCCATTCTAATTATAATTTTAATACAGCCTTCAAATAGGAGCTATTCGGTATGAGTAAGATAGTGGCAGCTACTGAGTAATGCACTGCTTAGTTGCAGAAGTTTAGTATTAGGTTTGGGTGGCCGCATTTTCTTTCGCTCAATTACCAGTGAAAACTCGTTGTCCATGCTCTGGCATTTTGACAAAACGTCTCAAATTTTGTATATGGCAAAGTACATAAAGTGTGTATCGATTTTGTTTTTGTAGGACTGTAACCGAAGCGCTTCACCAATGTAATGTTTTAGCCTATTATATGTGGATTAGTAAAATTTAAACTATAAAGATCCTTCAACATGCGGCATCCCTTGTGAAGAAACGCTTATGCATTTGTAGGGTTTCGTTACTCCACACGGCTTGTCTGTTGCACGACTATTGCTGCAACTCTGGTTATTTGGGTAAGAAACTGTATATCCTCATTTACCTCCGCCTTATTTGAATCCACATTCGAATAAAGACTACTATCGCTATTATCCATGGGGTAGACATGAATTTAAATCAAAATTATCGATCTCTAATTAAATCCATATTATTACAGAAGTGGCTAATGTCTGCACTGTTTAAACATGAATGTTAAAGGCAACACAATACAACTTTCTTAGATTTTCGTAGAATCAATAAATTTGGTTATTTAATTGCGAATCAGGGTCTTCTACGCATTTTGTGCATTGTGCAAGAGTCTCAATCGATCGGTGACCTTTCGGCCAGGGTCAAATACAAATTTTCCAGTGAGAAATAAGTGAGGCCTAAGGCCTAAATGTAGCTTTGAGATTCCTGTAATTTTCCGCAACAAAATTTCTGCTGAAAATAAAATACTCCTCGAAGCTTAAATGAGTTGGCTACAGAAATTTACATGAATCCCAAGTCTACAAGATATTAGAAACTATGAAATACGGCAGTTCTTAGAAATGCAGACAACTCTGCTAGAGAAAGTCATTCAGA
Organism: Norana najaformis; assembly: GCA_964023275.1. Classification (NCBI taxonomy): domain Eukaryota; kingdom Metazoa; phylum Annelida; class Clitellata; order Crassiclitellata; family Hormogastridae; genus Norana; species Norana najaformis. The sequence goes on from OZ029919.1 coordinate 29,489,108, forward strand.
GAAGATTCCGATGGCTTTCAAATGTGGAAGGATGCCAGTTGCTCGAATCTCACACAACATAATACATGCAAAATTTGAAAGACGAGAAACAAAAGAAGACGACAACTGCGCTGGATAGGCAATTAAAACAAAGTCATAATAACAGTAAAGACTAAGACTAATTAAGGTTTGAATTTGACAAATAACCGAGACTAATTAAACAGGAGACGAGGTTTGAATTTGACAAATAACCGAACAACATGGAAATCGTTTTATTAGCATCCATCGCCACCAAATGGCTGGTACCAAGAACTGATGATGGCGATGATGATGATGATGATGATGACGATGACGATGGTGATAATGATGATGATGACGACGATGATGACGTTAATTGAGGCTCGTTCAAATGTCAACGTGTGTAGAACCAGGCGATGAACGTTGACGTTTGCTGCGAGGGTTTCATATGGACTCTATCATTCTTTATTCTCAGTGCACTATGGATCAATCCAAATACAGTATATAATTTATGAACCAGAGATCAATTTTTTGGCCAATTTATTTTGTCCGAAAGAGCCTGCCACATTTCTCAACCATAAGCGCCTCTGAGTAAATCTCAACAGTCGCTATATAAATGCGTAGATACATACAAGCATGCGTTGGGTATCTGTTGAGACACCGCTGGCTATGCGCATGTTCCATATCGGTTCTTTTTATCAGGTCTCCACTTTATCAACCTTGCCAATTCATTCAAAAGTCAACCGATTAAAGACTAATGAATGAATAGCCTTACTTCTGTGCTTGAAGATTTTCACCTTAACACGAGCTGCATCGTTCTCTTGTATTACCTAACAACTGCCTGATATATTTTACTTTTATTTCAGATAGTAATAACCATTTCAGCTCTCGTTGATAAAGAAGTATTCCAAACACTAAATGGACCTTGTGAATTTCTGGCCACCGTCGAGTTTCTATCGTTCCTGTCACTGTTTTGCGAATACATGTATGTGGCAGAAAGTACGTATACTGTAGACTTCGAATTTCTGTTCGATTAGGCCTCTACATTAGCAGCTCGGTTAAAGGTATTTGCTGAAATGATGCTTCAGTTGAAGTACCCTGTCGACGTTCACCCACACTTATCCGTCTCAACCCCCTCTATCTATTAGGCCTACCCTCCAAGCTTTCCAATCAAAACTGAACTCTCACATATTCAAAAAATCTTTACCTGATCCACCCAATCCGCTGCCTTCCACTTCTCTCAATCTAAACACAGCTCATTTTAACAGCTCCTTTGCCATCTTCTTTCTCTGGTCTTCTGGCAATCGGGTTTGTTCTTCACACGGTGCTTTTGGACAACTCCTCTGACTTGAAGCAGCGCTCGTGGAAAAGCTGGTGCTCTACGCTTAGCCTTTTGGTAGCGCTTTAGAAATTCTCGAGATTACTGTTAGAGAAAGAATACTGATACAGAATCAGAATCGCTTTTCTAATGCGTCATTTAACACTCATTGTGACAATGGACTTTCATGGTTAAATTGATATTCTTCTTCTTCTTCCTTCTGGCTGGAATTAATCAGTTCTAGGGGAGGGGTCAGCCACATGAATCTTTCTTTTCCATTTGTTTCTATCTCCAGTATCTTCTTTCTTCAGTCTGAGAAGCTTCAGGTCTTGTGGAATCATGTCTCCCATCTCTTCTTTTGTCGTACCCGACTGCGGAGTCCATAAACCTCTGCTGTCATAATTCTTTAAATGCAATTTTCCTCTTCTCTCTTCATCACATGACCGTACCATCTCAACCTGGCTTCTCGTACCTTGTCAGATATACATGCCACTCCAAATTTCTGTCTGATATACTCATTTCTTTTCCTGTCTTTCAGTGAAATTCCAAGTATCCATCGCAGCATTCTCATTTCCGTTCTCTCCAGCAGCTTCTCCTCCTCATGGTTAAAATGATATAATCACTAACAAAACGATAACTAAAAGCTAAACCAATTGTGCTTAATTTTATGTGGCTTCAGTTTTGTTTCACGTTGCCAACGGATTAGCTGGACTTGTGGTCCTCTTTTTTATGATCAACACCTTGGTCACGTACAAGTTAGTGTTGGCACTTTTTTCTTAAAGCAATTACTCGGGTACAGGTAGACCAATTGTAGTAAGATATAGTGATAGTAATAGTAAACGGGCAGGCCAGGGTTAGGTACCTACAGCCTTGTCAAATGGGAACAAGCCCTTTGATCTCTGTACAGCGGCGGTGCGCAGTGCAGACCATAGGGCGCTCTTCAGGCGGACTGTTGGCTCTTCAGCTTGCTGGTGATGACGAATGCCATTGGCTTTGCACGAGCCGCATACGCCTAGAAGAAGGTAAACGTTGTTGCATGCCAATGTATGCTATCATAGTTCATCAAATTCTATATGAACCTTATTCCTGATTCCACTTTCCCAAATCTTTAACAGATTAATACAAATAAGATTTTTGCTGCAGATCTATTATGCTTTCTGTGACCAACCAGTTGTAATCGTCATCACCAGCAAGCTGAAGAGCCAACAGTCCGCCTCTAAGACGTGTTTGCAGACAGCGGTCACACTTTGGGCCGGCCTGGATATTGTCCTGATCGCGGCTTGGTTTTGGTGCGCCATCGGTTGATGCCTTGTGCATTAGATACCGGGGAGACAGAAGTTCCTAATTTACAATTGCAACTACAGTAGTCTACCTTCCCACAAGGGTCAGTCCTTAGCCCGGTCCTTCCCTAGCTGTATGTGGCTACAATCGCCGGTATAATTTCCGCACAAGACATCAGTCAACACTAGTATGCTGATGATATACAACGTTATATTAGCGCTCCATAGCAGCGATTCCAATACCAAAATCTGACACGGTGGACTGTAGCAGTCCACTGCTGGTTCCTAACAAACAGACAAATAAGTCTGAAAGTCGTTGTACTTAGCACTCTTCCATCGATAAAATGCATCTATCGAGAGCCTTAGCAAGAGACATACATGTAATTCTCAATTCTTTGGCTCTAAATTTTGTCTCTGATTGTTTTCGTGATAGACGCCTGTGGCATCGGTTGCTTCGTGGAGATCACTCCTGGCATGTATACGGAACAACGATCGATTCGCCCCCAAGTACTCTGGTAAAATTACCAGCCCACACATACAGTTATTGTATTCAATATAATTCTTATCTGTATTCTATACTGCCTACGAATCCTGGCTCAGTCGATGGACATATGACGCGTTAACAAATGCATTACCTACTCAATCTAATTACTTCTATAGCACCGATATCATAATATCCAGGGTATTAGTCGATGGTCGCTTCAAATCAAAATCGCAGGCAAAACTTCATAATCCTTTGGAGAAGCCGGGTCGAATTCCGATACGTCAGAAAAACCAAAAGCCAGACTGCGGTGGTTAAGCTAGTTGAAAGAGATGCGTCTTTAATTTAGACCTGAATGACATCAAAGCATTGGCAGAACGAACTGAACTGGACAGTGAATTCCAAAACTTTGGTCCAGCTAACAAGAAGGCCTGAAAGCCCAACCCTGTGGAGGTACAGCGCAGCAAGAGTCAGTGTGTCAATTGATCGAGTGCAATATTTATTATTGTGCGGGGTGAGCTTACTTATTATTAGCTTAGGCTATATACTTTACTTGAGGTAAGCGTAATCTATCAGGACAGAAACAAATGTCCAGAGACTATGTTTTCTTATATAGTAATAATGATTTCATCTTTATACAGATTTCTCATTTAAGGTAATGTTTAGATAATAATATCTTACGCATACACTTTTGCATCGCATTTTGACAGAGTGCTGCATGGTTTTATTTAAAATGAAAGCCATGTTTTCTACAGCGAGAATTTAGCTTTTATTCTTACTCTGTTCATGAGAGTAATACTATTCCTTTAAAGATTTCACAAAACCATGACTTAAGATATTTGAATCATGAGCAATTACTAACAGTATTCTAACTTCTTCATAAACCAATAACATTCCATTTTCAGGATAAGTAATAGTACCTCTGAAAGGTTAATATAGAAGGTGCCGTGGCGCCTACGAAATGCATTTTAAGAATTAAAACTAGGAAAAACAGAAAGAAGTTTGGAGACACAATGCTTATTTTAGATTTATTCCGAATGTCATGAAAATACTATAAATACTACTTCAAGTATTTTGTTTTACGTTAGATTAATAAATGATACATTACGACATTGTCTTCAACGTAGAGCTCCGCATTTCTTTGTTTTGTTGGCAGTTGAACGGACTTAAGTACGCCGGATTTCAAGTGGCTTACGCTGCATGGGGTAAGTAATAAGCTGAACGTGCTGTAAATAACGGTTTTGTATCAACAATAAATTAAAGAATTTGATTGAAAATCCCACAAAAGCATTTCTTCTAAAATGGCTAACGATTAGGAACTATGGTTCCACTTCGAATCGGTTAATATTTATCGACGTTTTGTACATTACAGTAACTGCGCAATAGGGTTTACGATACACAATAAGTTAGCATTGTATTCATTTCAAATCAATAGGACTATAGTAGGTGTTAATTATTCATGTGTTTCTGATAAAACTAGCCAATCGAAACATATTTCCTCAGAATATTTAATTTTCTTAAAGCGCCTTAATAGAGAAAATGGTCTGAAGCAAACGCATGTCTTCATTGGCACTTATTGTTATCTGACTTCAGGTTGGGCTGTCTTAGTGATCGTCCTGTGGATAGTACTCATGTTTGCGGCGTTTGCGTTTATCCTTCCGCTGAAGAAGGGCGAGATGAACTGGTTCATTACTTTGCTGAAAAATCTATGGTTAGTATACAAAAATTTGTATTAGTACATGAACATGAACATTTTTATTGATCCAAAAAATAAGCAGCGATAAGCATGATATACAGAATAATGTTAGGATACAAAAGGAAAGCCCGCGGAAGGGACCAAAGTCGCTCTTATTAGGGCCCCCTGTACCAAAGCTATTACTACATGTAGATGACGAGTGATTAACAACATCAAACTGGAAAAAGCATAGTCAGAATCTGGAGGAGTTGAAATACAAAAAACGAAAAATCCAAAAAAGAATATACCTTAAATAGTGAAAACTAAAAACAAACAAATTTTAAATTTCATCATTTAGTAGCATATTATAGCTTATAAGACCGTTGACATCGACCTTACTTAACTTAACAATCATTTTGTAATACTAGCAGTAATAGTAGCCAATGTTTAACTGCTGCTAAAGTTGTTGACATCTACTCTACTTGCTTCCCTCTTCCACGGAGGCAAGAAATATATGCACGTTCAAAATATATATCTACATATATAGAGTATAAACATTTATTTTTGCTGTTTAGGCCAACAGTGGTGCTGGGCTTCATTATAGCTTGGATTCAGAAGCTGATCTGTAAATATATTTTCTTACAAGACAAAGGATCGTCAATGGCCCTCGACAATAGGTAATGTTTCCATTGTGAAACAGTAACATGCAATGGCTTAATAATAATATTAATAATAATAATAATAATAATAATAATAATAATAATTATAATAAGACAATTTATATAGCGCCGTAGAACAGCCGAGGCCGAAGAAAAGGGTGCTGTAAATGGGTTAAAAACAAAAATCAACTACAGTCATAAGATATCCTAAAAAGATGTGTCTTGAGTCGTGACTTGAATGTGTCCAGGGATGGGACATTCGTCATATTGTCAGGAAGACTGTTCCACGCAGTGGGTCCGGCGACAGTGAAGGAACGTTCGCCGAACTTCGTGGAAGACCGCGGGACACGCAGTTGATTCCTCGATGAGGACCGTAGCCGATATGTGTTCTGGTTGTCGGCTGTTCGAATACAGAAGTCGGATATATAGCTTGGCAGAAGACCATTAAGAGCCTTGTATGTAATTAGGCACTGTTTGTAGGTGATCCGCTGAGGAACGCGCAACCAGTGCAGGTTGTCGCACAGCAGATCAGTGACGTGATTGAATGGTGTCCGACTACAGATGAGGCGGGCAGCAGAGTTTAGCACTGACTGTATCCGTTCTAGCTGATAAGTCGGCAGACCTGCCAACAGGTTATTGCAGTAGTCAACCCAGAGACAATGAAGCTGTTGACCAGAGTGACAGCGGTTGAGATGGGAATAAATCTGCGGATCGATTTAATGCGACGCAGCTGATAGAAGCAACTTCGTACAAGTTGATTCACATGGGCCGACATGGTCATGCAGCTGTCAAAATGGACCCCAAGGTTGCGAATGGTGTCAGCTGGTCGAACTTCGGCATAATAGCATACGATCCAGTCTAAGAAGAATACCGTGCAAGAAAAATAAATCAGATACATGAATGTGTAGGTTTGATTTATCAGAAAATTCACTGGACCTCTGTTTTATTAGAAACAGGGGGTTCACTCTTTAGTTAAATAAATATAACTAAATATTACTTACGGCATGTTTGTTATCATGTTTGTTCTCAATCTTACCTATATACCGGTCTTAAAATAAAGATATAGGTAAGGTAAGAATATGTATTCGTTACCTATTCCGCTCACTAACAGTAGTCATTCTGTGATTGAATGATAATTTTGCTGAAGCACAAACGAAACACCATTAATCAAAGTACCAAACTTTCCTTACGGGTTGAATGGCTCGACAACGAATTGAAAAGTTAACAAGGGACACTGGGAAGGTCAAAGGACAGAAGTTAAAAGGTCGTACATAGCAAGTTCTTTTGCTTCAAATCTTGAACTCTTGAACGATTTGACTGTTGGATGTCTTTAAATGTCCATAGGAGACTGTATAATGTCGCCAGCTACTACTTCCTCGTGCTGAACGTAATCATCGGCTTCATTTCCTGTGTGAAGCGAATACTGATTCCTCTCGTCCTTGGAATTTTGTTTCTTTCACGTCTTGACCAACCGTTAATCATGAAAGGATATGAAACAAAAGATCCAGGTAAGTAATAAAATTTTGTCCTGGTCTAATTTCAACATTGGATGGGTGACATCCATCCCTGTAATGCCGGATGATTCACACTGCATGCGATCTGATAGTGGCCTTCTAACAATTTTCGGGGTTGTACCTCTACTGAGTGAACCCCGCGTAACGACTTTGGGAAATTTATTTTTTACATAAGTGCCCGTATCGCAAACAAGTGCGGATCCAGCGGGCATGGAACACTGAGGAAATGGCCATCCCGACCATGGTAAAAGTTGATCTGTTAATCAACTTTTAGATACGCCAGTGTTCATAAACCAATATATATTTTGGCATCAGCGTCGTTACTGTGACATACTCAACCACTGTTATGGAATTCAAAGTTCATCCATTACCTGCTCAAGGGCGAACCGAAAGGAAAAGAGCGCCTCCTCTCTCACTTCCCATTTTAGAAAACGGCTCATTGAAACATTTATTTTACTTAATTGAGTTTAGACTACACCTTCAAGCAGCACCTGATCTGAACTAATGAGAATGTTGCGTTTTCAGGTTATGTTTCGTTCGTGTCGATGTTGTTGGTCGACCTATATCACAATCATCCGGTTGTCAAGGCTTTTGTTGAGCTGATGCTGCAAGTCAGAAAACAGGAACAACCTTTAACAGGTAGACCAATTCAATGTTAACATTAGCCTAATAAGATAATCATTGGTTATAGACGATGGAGCAGAGACAATGGCAATGACAATGACTGAGATGCTGATGATGACCTGAAGATGATTACGGTGATGTGGATGATGAAGATTATGAGGATTATGATCATGATCATAAAGTATCTGGGAACTTTCAGTGCTATATAAATTGTCGTCATTAGCCCAGATTGCAGCATGATGATGATGATGATGGTGATGATTGTGATGATGATGATAATGATGATGATGATAATGATGATGATGATGACGATGGTGATGGTGATAAATAGACCTATTCTCATGACGATTATGAAAGTGAAGAATAAATTTGTACTCATGATGATGATCTGTGTAGGAGTGAATGGTGTGACTGTAACTTATTCGGAAGAGAAGCGTCGTAGATCAAAGTTGATCAGAAATCGATGGTGGAAGACGGTGACTCTTGCAAACAATCCGTCTCTTGTTCTGAAAGTCCTAGAACAGCGCCTCATAAATGAACGAAGAAACGCCGAACAAGCCGATCAGTCATTTGTAAGCTCAAGTTAAAATTCACGTTATGTATGTATGTATGTTTGTATGTATGCATGCATGTATGTATGTTTGTATAAATGTATGCATGTATATACATATGTACGTATGTACATATGTATTTATGTATGTTTGCATGTAGGTATGTATAAATGTATGCACGTATGTAGTTATGTATGTATCCAAGTATGTATGTATGTGTGTACGTATGCAGGTGTGTATATAGTTATGTACATATATATGGCCATCTGTTACTGGAAATTTATAAAGCGCCATATTATGTAACTTTACCATATCCTATGTTGCAGAAGCTGGCGACCTCTGTGATTGCGGCTATAAGCACGGCTTGTTGGTCGGCGCCGACAACGGCATTTGGTCAGTGGCGGCGCGTGTACACTGAGTTGCCTTGCTGCACTTGGTGGAGCTAGCGCATCACAAAAATTCTAGGTCATGTATTTCATATCGCCTTTTAAACGATGGGGATCTAGCGTCAGTTGCAGCAGAAATTGTCCATTCGATTCCATGCCTGGTTCTAAAAGTCCTTCGACAAACGAATGTTAGACGGATTGAGAAACCAAGAGTCTATCTATGAATGACTTTCTGTCTGTGTGTCCAAGCGCCTGTTAATCTGTTTATCTTCCTGCTGTCGTTCTGTTTGCTCTGGATGTTTCTTTTTGCATGCATATGTAGACTCACGCAAATGGTGAATATAATTCAACTGAAATGCAACGGGTATCGGAGAAGCTTGACAGACGGTTATCTATTTCCTAAACGTTCAAGCACGAGAGTTACTCAGGAAGCTGCGAATTAGACTGTTTTCTTGGAAACGTTGACGTCATACATTACGTCAGAACTGCCTATGGTGCGGTCAAAGTCGCAGAAGTAACGCGACTTCTACACTAACTTACTCAGACTTGACGGGTTCAAACCACTTGCTACAAATTGAGGTTTCAGTTTATTTTTCAATGCTTCGATTGTGCAAGTAGTTTTCGGAGGTATACAATTAGTAATCTTATGTAATCAAGTTTTTACATATGGTTTAGGGCGAATTTTGATTCTGTAACATTTTCTTCGTTTGCATAGACCTGTTTTTGCTAGGTAAATTGGTCGTATATTTCACAGTATCGATGAATTCAAAATGGACTAACCTTAATTAGGAATTGCTATAAATATATGCAACTACCAAATATGATGTGACATCCTTCAATTCCTTTGTCACTGCCGGCTACCACTGTCCGATTTTTATTGCTCAAAAGAGCGAAATATAGGATCAAAAAGCCTATTGTAAAATATTACCTCATAGGAAATGCAACTTCTCATCATAGAGAAGGCCCTAACATAATGTTTTTAATCAGCTTGCAACTTAAGTTGAATTTATACATTTTCCCCAATTTCTCATAAATTTTGTACATTTTGTTATAATAAAATTCCCTGATACAGCTCACGATGGCCCTATTTTTCATTACGTTGTAAGTCTGGTATAGTTGTTAATCTATGTGTACGGTTTTTAGATGTTTACTGCTGTTCACCTTCAATGTGCACTATTGAACCTTGTAAAAGACATTATCAAATTACCCAAATTTTGATTCAACCCTCTCACCCTATTTCAGATATATGCATGCATACAAATTACAGTTTTATTGTACTCATTGTACTGTATCGTATGATGTTTAACTGCTATGTTGGCTGACTATCATTTGGCTGACTATAGCTATATTATTTGGCTGACTATTAAATGGCTGAAAATATCTGGACTGCTTGTGATGAGCAACATGGAGCTCTATGCTAAAAACGATTATACTGATCAGTTCACTGCTAAATAGGTTTTTTGTATGTGATTATGTGAAGGTCCGGTGCCTCGTAATAAGAAGCTGGATTTACAAGTGAATTTTGTTGTTTCTTTGTCAGTTTCAATCTTATGTAAAGTCAATAGAAAGCCAAAATGCGCTCTAGAAATATCCATACATGCATACATACTTACATGCATGCATACAAGCGTGCGTATGTACATACAAATGTACGTATAAAGATACATGCATACATGCATACATACATCATTTTTAAGTAGCTTAAGCCTTATGGAAAATTTGGGTTGACACTGCATGTATAGACTAACGGTGAGCACATTGAACCCATCACTGTAAAATGTAAACAAGGCCAATGAGTTTGTTTTAGTTGCTGTTTAACGACGCTGTGTCGTTTTTGCAACTTAATCATTCAAAAAATGAATTATCAAACAATTAAGTATGACTGAGTATATCCATTAGATTTTTAGCCCAATTAGGGGCATCGTTCGATTGCTTTGGTCTCTGCTGATTTTATTGGCTCTCCCTATCAAATTAGGAACAAAAGGGGGGTATTGGCGAGTGTTGCCCTGTAGGAAATGCACTTCCTGTCAGGGTTGGTCCTAATGTAATGTAGTTAGTTGAATCAATTCAATCGTAAACCTGGGTGCCGTAATTTCTGTGCGGCCCATTGCACGCACTCTTAATGGTCCATCAACGGACTAGTGGTCCTTTAGGCGAGTTTCGCAGTTGCATTCAAGGCCCAGCCTCAAAACCGTGTATCCATACGCCACAAAACGCATAATTTATGATGCTTAGCAGCGTGAATCGATGAACAGTGCCATATGGATCGCTTTTCGTCTTTGTCTGCCTGAAAACGTCAGAACTGTACTCAGTCACGCAGGTATAAAAACAGCTTTTTAATGTCGCGGCATTATATATGAACTATGGGCAATGACATATTCAGCCCATGTCAGATGCAGACAACAGCGGGGTTTTGTCATGCGGCGCTGCGTAATCTAAGAATTTGCTTGTGGTTTTTACTACTGATTCGATTATAACTCAGGGTAAGAATTGAATTTAGTTGGTTTATTTCAATGTTCATGTTCTGTTGTAATTTTAATCGTAACACCGTATACAAACGCCTCTTCAGAGGTGGTCTATATATAGTATACCTGTATACATGTGTGTATATGTGTGTGTGTGCATGTATGTATGTATGCATGTGTTTTCGTATATTACACAAAACATTAGAGACTATGGGTCTGAATTATCCCGACGTGGATTCAACAACTCTGTACCAGCCACCTGGAACGGTCTTGTTCGCATTACTCACAACAGTATCTCACTAGACATAATGGTAAAGCGGCTTTGTACCGTCTAGCTTCTGTTGTCTGACCGCTGTGACCCATCCACTCCGACGATTCCTCGCTCAGCCGATAAACATATGGCGTGTTAGCAGATGCAATACTTACTAACTTACTTACTTCCATATGAATGTATATATTTATATATTCATGCATATCATTCAAACGGGTTAAGAGGGTTGAATCGAAATAGGGTTGTTTTCGAGTAACTAACACTGAGTTAACACACATGGGTCATTGACCTCGACGCGTTGAGTTCGAAAAAGTTGCTCGTCAGAAAGAAGCGAAAATAGCAATCATCTCACACACATGGATGCCCGCGTGCCACCGACCTCTGTGTGAACTCTGACCTATCTGACCTGAACTCGTTGTTGATTTTTGTTCAGTGTAATTGTGTTGACTGCTGTGGATTCGTGTTTGCTTTGGTTTCTATCGATTAATGTCGTTAGCTGAGCTGAAGAGACTTTGACTCTGTTCACCCAGGTAAACGGCCTTGAGCAACAGAAACGACTCAAACACAGAAAGGCCAAGATAGAATTTGGCCGGGGACCTTAATAGAATTTCTTACGTGTCTGGGGATGTCGGGTGATGTGGAAAAGTGGGGCGTTGGACGAAGATAGTTATAGAAGCTACGTTCCCCAATGTTCAAATTAAATATTATTATTATTTTTATTATTCGAGGTACTTATGATCCTTCAGGATTTCATAAATTAAGGATGGCTATTGTTATAGGATGGCTTTGTTCTGGAATATTTATAATTATTACTGTTATTATTATGATTATGATTGTTGTTGTTATTATTATTATTATTATTATTATTATTATTATTATTATTATAGATATTATTATTATTATTCGTTTTTGACATGGCATCTTTTATTATTATTACTGTTATTATTATTATTGTTGTTGTTGTTATTATTATTATTATTATTATTATTATAACTTATTTTTATTATTATTATTATCATCATCATCATCATCATCATCATCCTACATGTTCATAGTAGAGTTCCGGAGAAGCAGATGGCGTTCCCACGCTGGACAGCTACTGAGAGTCTTTGAAGCAGGTAGCTGGTCTCCAGTGGATCGTGGGTTGCCATTGTCATCCTTCGTCCTAACTCCCACACAAAATCCAATCCTTCCGTACTCCATGCGCCGCTGGTCTCCAGTGCGACCGCCACAAACGCCTCGGCCGTGTTACGGCGCTATATAAATTGTCTTATTATTAAACGAGATATTATTATTATTATTATTATTATTATTATTATTATTATTTACCTGAGGTATTATGATCCCTCAGGATCTAATTTTATTATTACTATGTTGTTGTTATTATTATTATTATCCGTTTTTGACATGGCATCTTTGGACAAGCCCACTGAATTAGCTGGCGCCCTGCGCTTAGCTTTTAAGTAGCGCTTTAGAAATTTTAAGTTTACGATTACGATTATTGTTACTATTATTGTTATTACTATTATTATTATTATTATTATTATTATTATTATTATTATGCATTTATTACGCACACAGGGTCAATAAATCTGAATCTGAGGCGCAAAGCAACTGTGAGTGAAGGACTTGCTCAAGGTCCCTACCCAGTAACCGTCTCGGGGGAGGAGGCTCGAACCCGTAGACATTCTATCCACGCTACAAGCAGAGCATTCTAACCGCTCAGCTACCGTGCACATAAGTAAGTGCTCATTGAGTATTGTTTGCCCAACCACATGTCTATTATTATGGTGTGATATGTGAGTGGAAAGAGGACAATTCTATCACTGTTTTAAATTTACTACCAACGGGGTTGATTTCTTCAAAGAGTTTGCTGTTGTCGCCCATAGGTTTATCTCCCATTGCTTGCCAAGTACAGAAATGCAAACACTATCCGATAATTTTAGACTGATTTTATATTTGTCTGTCCAGGCAATTGTGCTTAGGCATATGTGCTTATATATATATAATATATGTTTATATATTTGGATGTTTACATATGCTTTCTCTACTTCGAAAGATTTTAAGAATAGATGCTGGTTAGTTTATGCCTCTTGTTATAATTGCCATGCCACTCATTTCTATAGGCGTATTGCTTAGACATTTCTCTTTCATGTATATAGGCCTATGCCTATTGCTTAGATACTTCTCTTCCATTATGTTTACAGGCCTTCGACTTTCTGTCGGTTTGCTCGTGATTGATTATGTGGGGAATGGTAGCCGACTGGTTAGAGCACTCGGCTTGTAGCGCGGAGAGAAGATCTATGGGTTCGATCTTCCACTGAGATAGTTCATGTGTAGGGACCTTGAGCAAGTCCTTAACTCACATTTGCTCGATGCCATCGATTTATGCTTAGTCATCAGGTGATGGCGTTTAATAAAGGCAGACACAGCAAATAATAATAATAATAATAATAATAATAATAATAATAATAATAATAATAATAATAATAATAATAATAATAATAATAGGACTGTGTCATTTCAAGCATGTATTAGTTGTTCATTATAAACATTCTTTAAGATTATAAACATTCTTTAAGATTTGGTTGAATTGGAGTCCTAGTTCAGGGCCAAAGATCAAGCAGACGGCTTTTGTCTGCATTTGACTGGCCTGGCCGTTGCTAATGATTGTAATGTTTTGGGATTGTATTTGTCAATTTAAATAGCGCCTTCTGCAGAACAGACAATCCACTGGCACTCAGTGATAGTTCATCTAGGACATGGGTAAAGGAAAGCCTACCTCCCTCACCCTATCGACCAAGGAAGAGCCTCGATGGGTAGGCGGTCATTTGCCTGGATCCTTCCATGAGCTTTCCATGCAATTCCAGCCTAGACCGAGAGTTGTGCGCTTCACATCAACTATAGAGGCTGTAATTTTTTACGAGAAAGCCTACATGCATAAATATACATAGGCCTATGTAATCAGTCTCTGATAGGTTACCGTGAAGGAAATACATTATAACAAGGTAAATTGGTGGATAGGCGTAAATGGTGAGAGCAGAAGAAACAACAGTACTCTTTCCAGATCTTGCATTTAATTTCCGAATTGGGCAACCTGATTCTGCAATTAAGAAGAACTGAAATATATTAAGCCTACATGCATACATAATTAATTGAATAACTTAGGCTTGTCAACGTTTTCAATGCTTGAGTAAATATGTTAGCAAGTGCGTGATCGAAAAGAGAGAACAAAGCAACGAATTTTTGAGTATGTTAATACAAACCTTTAGTATTAAAAATTTTCACGCAAGTTCTGCGTGACCTTTAAGGACTAATGGCATTCAGTGTTGGCTCGCCGTTATACAGCCAACAATTAATCATTGCGCCACTCTCCTGAGTGCCTGTGCTGACGCACACAGGTACGGTGACGTTTCTGGCCGAGAGTTCTTGGGGTCTGGACCTCCTTAGGCCAAGACCATCTCTATAAGGATTCGTGTGAATTTAATGAGGTGTTTCCGGCGTACCCAAAGCCTCCGATCGGTGACTCTTGAATGCAGATTAGCTTAGCATACCTTGGCAAGTTAGCAGAGGCATCCTCCATGTTCAACTATATGTGTTATTAAAAGGCAGCAATAACATGAAACCCAAAATGTGCTAAAATTTATACTAAATGCTTTAAAATGCGTTGGCTTCCTGGGCTTACTACGCTGCGCAAACCCCCTAGTTTGCTAGATGCAACGCGCTTTCGGCGCTTGCCATCTCAGACCCTCTCTATTTTCATCCAGTTACTGGACCCCTGGCAAAATTAATCGCCCACGCCGCTGCTATTTAGACTCTTTAGAGGATACGAATATTCCAGGCACAGTAGAACTTTGCTAGGATCTAAATTTCGCACCAGTTTCAACTCTACGTGGATAGATTACCAAGAGAAAGTAGTGTTGGTTCATCTGCAAATGACTAAACAGTAGTCTTCTACTGGGTGCCTATGTAAATAAACAGAAACTTCTAACCCAGATAAGCAAAAATTTGTATGGGCGATATTTCCGTACAAGGCCATGACACGTGGGAAGGAGGAGCAATGGTACATCACGTCATCCATGAACAGTAAACATAGTTTCAAAACTCTTTTGCGTCAATTTTATGAGTCAGCGTGGAACAAACATGTTTGTATTGGAAAGCCAAAAGTCGACTGCAGCTCGTGTTTTTGCTTGGCGTAGTCCCTACACTTCAAATGTTGATTTGCCATTACAGATACGACGCACGCAGGTTGCCTACTGGGCTAAAATAACAATTATAGCTAGACCACTGCATACAACAGTCTCTACTACACAGTGGCAAGCCAGACCCAAAAATGAGGCAAAGATTTATTATAAATATCGACCTAAATAGCTTAATGAACTAGCACCTACCAGCCTATATGGATTTAACTAACACCTCCAGCCTATATGAATTTAACTGCCATTAACTTTTACTTTTAAAACACTTCCGTTGACTTAACAGATTGTAGCCGACGGATTTAACCGCTTTTTACTCATGAACTGAACAGATCAAGCCGTGTGGTTGTAACAGCGCAAAGGCGGTGGTTTTAACAGCCTACAATTTCTGGAGTAACAGCCCGACATAGAGAAAATAGCTTCAACGGTGAAGAACAACAGCGATGGGCGATTTCAATGGTTACACTTTTCCGGTGGAGTCTTCAACGCTCGCAAACAACGCCGAAGAGCCGAATACAACGACTAACAACACAGAACCAAAGGCTATTGACATATGTGCTGTGGCGCAAAAATTAGAGGACGAAATGTTCCTCGTTTTCCTCTTATTATCTGTAAGATCTCTGTTGTTTATCCTTTCATAGATAATGTTTCTTTTTCGCTTATCCTTCACTTGATTGTGGCGACGCGCGGCAGGGAGATGTGGATGTTAACGGTGAAGTGAGCAGTGGACAGACAGCGACGATGAGGAGAAAATGTATAGGATGAATAAGATTCTGATGGTCAAATAAGTGGACATGTGCGAGCGACACCACACAGGGTAGTGAGCCTTAATCAAGGCAGAAAGGAAGGAAGAAAAAAGAAATGAAGGAAGGAAGGAAGATAAGGATTTCACCTGATAAATTCATTAAAAATGAGCAGACCGAAAGTCAATCGGTAGCTGTAGAAAAATATACATACATAAACCTACAATCTATTTCTATCTTACTTTACCAGGTTTTTCCTATATTTGCGTCAAAATCTTGTATCATCCTATCTGTAGTTTAAAGCATTTTCTGTGATTTCAGAAAATAATATTTGCTTTGTTTAGGTGGGGATAACCATTGGTCTTTCGTTTGTCGTTCGTCGAAAGAAATGTTTTCCAAACTGCTTTTGGGGCAGACCTGGTCTGTTACAGTTAAGTATCTAACATCACAGTATTATAATAGAGCATACCCAGTAGTAATATTATCATACTTGATTTTACTGTTAGAATTATTATGACGATTATTATTAGTAGGTTTCTAGGTGTTTACAAATTCCTATCGGCGTGGAACATTTAGGGATGGAGACAAGGGCATATGATGCGCATTCTCGTTGGCACTTCCTGCCGTTTCGGCTTCCATCCCAGGTACCAAGTTTCTCTAGGGTTCCATCTCAGCCAATTCCTGGGTAGGTAAACTGAGGACAAATTGCTTCTTTCAGGCAAGGCCCTATGGTGTCTAAAATTGAACGCACCAATTCCTGATGACCTTGCTGCCCATAAGCACAAGGGAGCCAACAGGCTGAAGACAAACGCTCTGATGGTGCAGCTCCTGGGCTGTGCTTCATGCATCGCCTAGGACTTCACTGTAGTCCACACTTCCTACCTATCGCAGACTGCAAGTATTTTCAGCAGTATCCACAGCTAAGCAGGTTGCAATGCATCAGTCTGCTAAGTATGCCCTATTGCCTAACATTCACCTATTTGCCCCTATTACCCTCGAAATTCTTGGCCTTCTAAATACTGAGGGTAAGGAATTAGTGTGAGACTTGGGCCATGGTATTGCAACTGTCTCGAGAGATCTACGCGAGGTCCAGTTTCTTTTCCAACGCCTTTCCATTGGTATCCGGCGCCATAATGCCATCGCCTTCGAAGGCACCTTTCCGGTTTATCTCAAAACTGGGACGAGGTCTGATTTTCCAAAGATATGTTTCCCACTACTAACATGACTAACATGACTGTTCAATCCTGAGAGACTTTAATAATAATGATAGTAGGCTAATAATGCTATTAAATAGTAGTAGTGGCTGTAGCAGGAGTAGCAGTAGTTATAATAATAATAAAAATATAATAATAATAATAATTACAATAATCTAATTTTCTCTGGACTTTTTTTAGATCCTGAGGGATCATATCTACCTCATGAGTAAAAATAGTAGTAGTAGTGGTAAGAGTAGTAGTAATAATAATAGCAATAATGATGATGATGATGATAATAATAATAATAATAATTGTAAAAATAATAATAATATCAAACTAAAATCCACATCATTTGCTCCGCTGACGTTTAAATCTCTGGGCTCCATTAACAACGCTGGGCTTAATTTTATCACGGACATTTGATGCTGTCAAACGCTAGTATATGGAGATGTAAAAAACTTGCCATCCTTTCCTGCTCCTCTCAGTCGTGATCCAGCGCTTTAATACTCTAGCCGTAATTTCCTAATGAGGTTTAGGCAATTCAAACACTCTAATTTCTCCGCAGAGTTTTTTTTAAACATTGAGGGATGAATCATACGTACCCCTGGAAAATAACAATAGCCATTGCTGATACTTCCAGTCATAAAGAACAGACTAGAAACTGGCTGATTATTTGCGTTTAATTTTAGACCGGTGAATTTTGTCGATGAGGTTTACCGACGATGGGCTTATGCTGCCTGCTTTGTGATTCTTACTAACGATATACTGTTGCTCTTTCTTGGCGAAAGCAAATTGAAGCTACTGCCAACCAACGACAAGAAATGGATGGACAAATTCGGATGGGTTAAAGGTATGTCTGACCTTCTATCACTGAAACGAACACTCTCTGGTTCTTACGATTGTTGTGTTTATGTATGCATGTGCTTATGGTTGTCTGTATGTATGCATTATTGTGTGTATGTATGTATGTATGCATGCATGCATGCATGTATATATGCATATATGTAGGGGTGTATATATGCATGAATACATAGATCCACACATATATACCCCTTTATACGCATGCATGCATGTAAATGTACATATGTATGTATACGTGTATGTATTTGTGTATGTTTTCATGTATGAATACATACATACAATTATTTAACCGAAGAGACAGCTTCCCAGCTGGACATTGGAGCTAGGACCTGGCTCGAGAGATACCCATATACAAACAATTGCTGAACGGTGAGACAACTATGCTTTCTGGTCGATGGGCCACATCGCCGGTCGTTATTATCCATCCTCGGTGGGACACGGCGCAGTAACTCAAAGCACAGGGCCATAATGTAAACTCTATGGATCGGAATTCATTGGTCGGGTAATGCATGAGTACTGGAGCAACGCCAATCCACCAGTTACTTTTCTAATTTGAGGAACGCTGCTTGCTAACAGATGAAGTGTATGTTCTCTATGACATTTAACATCGTTTAGGTTACCTTCTGATTAGTCTTTCTCGAAGCGCGCTATATAATTTTCCAACTGCAGTTACATTTACAATTTTGATTTCAGTATTTGTCAAACTCCTGGAAGCCTTGGCTGTGTCTCTCGTCTATTTTCCACTGCTAGCTTGCATCAATCATCGACGCTCCATTGCTGCCAATATTATCGGAGTATTGTATCTCATTCCCTGGTTAGTATCTATTCAAATTTCTAATACATAAATTTCTATAACGCCGCTATTTTAATGCACAAGGCAGCGCTAGGCGGTCGCTTCTAAGCAAAACCATTTCTTGAAATCACACGCCTTTGGACAGAATTTGTGGAGATTAATGAGACCCAAAGATAGGATATGCAGACTAAACATTTGCGACCATCTAAAACTGTTTATTGTCAACTCTGAAATAGGTGGCAACGGTAGTATCCCAAAAGCCGCTATATAAATATAAAAATACAAGCAGACACAAATATATACATACATATATGCAAACAAACATACTTACACGTAAATACATACATAAATGCATAAATGCATAGAAGCATGCATACATACATACATTGATACATACAAACATACATTCATGCATGCATTCATACTGTACATACGAATAAAAGCATACACGCCTACATACTGTACATAAATACAGATATACGTGCATAAATACACACACATACATACATATATGCACATACATACATACACATACATACGCATACATACATATATAGATATATGCATACAAACATGTACATACATACATACATACATGAATGTATGTATACATACATACTTAGATACATACTGTCCATACACATACATACATACAAGCATAAATACATACACATACATACCTATATACATTCAAACATACAATAGCCGACATACATTCATATACACGATCATCACGAACAATACTTCCTACAAGTCTAAAACACATCTGCTTAGCATCATCGGATTTGTAATAATAATATGAAACAGTACTAACAAAACTATTGGAGTGAATCTTTTTATTTCTTTAGGATTGTGCTTTATAGCATAGTCTTCCGTGCCTGTCCCATACGGCATAAAGAGGTCAGAGAGCAATTTCTTTCTTCTCAATTCAAGCATAGGTTTACCAATTCACCCAATCAAATTCATTCCCAGTGAAGCTTTGTAACAAAATTATGTAAGCGTTATATCGAGTAAGCAAATGAGCGGATGAATTGACCTGGAATCGAATCGACTATCGACTTTGTCTTGACTGAGCGTCTGCGAATAAGCTGGTTCCCGCAAGTTAGGAGTCTTTTGGGCGATGTACAAATCTCGCTTTACGATTACAGTTACGATATGAATGTGTGTAATATATCTGAAGTTTTTGTAACGCCCTAGTAGTTCTCAAGTGCGGTCAGAATATCAACATAAGATATTGATATGAACATAAGACATGAACATAAGTTATTCATTTGCATATTAAACATAAGACATGAAAATGAGTTATTCATTTGCATATTATTCTTGTTTTTAACTACAACTATGTGATTTGCTGTTGGTATTTTTCTTAGAGCTTTTATGATGCATTTGGCTACATAACCATGATCCCGATTTACATTTCCTTCTACGTCGTTGGATTATCCTACGTTATGGATTTAGTCAGAAATATAAGACGAAAAATAAAACTTAGGAGCAAGGTAGGCTTAAAACAACCACCTCTTCTTCTTATTTTTATAATGTTACTTACCGTTAATACTATTAGACATTACACTACATCAACAGACACTGTAACTCTTGATGTGCCCTGAACCCGAACAGTGTTCGGTTCTCGGGCCTTCTTGGTAACTAGTCGAAAGCTTTGGTTTTCACTGCCCAGTTCAGTTCATTCTGCCAATTCGTTGATGTCATTCAGGTCTAAACTTAAGACACATCTCTCCCAACTTACTTATCCACCGTAGCATGGCTTCTGATCTCTCTGACCTATTAGAATTCGACCCGGCTTCTTCGACGGATAATTTTGATTGCGATTTGACTTGAAGCGACCATTGACTGATGCCTTGGGCATTATGATAACGGCGCTAAACAAGTCTTTACATTCACCAGTCCTAAAATGAGTTTTATAATAGCTGTTTGACTGAGTAGCACCTGGTTGCGTATTATAAGTAAAGATCCTAGATTAGGAAATTTGTTATTAGGAAATTATTATTATTATTACGAAAGTTTTTAATGCCCCAAAGTCACACAGAAATGCGAATCTGAGATGACTCAACGCTTTTTAATATCCAAGGTTCTTGCTTTATATAATGCCAACCGCAAGGTGGCTCTGCAACCGACGAAAGAAATCGTGAGCACAATTAACGGGGACGTACAGTTTAACAACCCATTGAATGTGGCGCTATATCAATGTGTCCTTGACCGAGAGATGTACGTTATTCAACTTTCCGCTCGGTTACGCCGCTGTTTTGCATCGTTCAACAAAAAGACGAGTTACAAAACGAATATTGGGAGTGCCACATCTTGTTATACTTTACAATCTTTGTTGCCACTGCAGGTGATTGGTTGAACGGTTGCCTAGCAACAAGCAAAGGTGATTGGTTGAACGGTTGCCTAGCAACAAGCAGTGTTCCTGCATGATGTGGTGACTGCGTTTAGTGAAATTGTGCCAGATCTTAACGCATAATTACTTAGCGCCAGTCACTTATGCTTGTCATTATCGGTATTAGCAATATGTAAATATTTGAATGCAAACCTACAGCTGTAAATAAACGTATATCTCCGAAGTGTCTCAGCGCCATACAAAAGCTGGGTCAGGCAGACCAATTTAGGGTCCATTCGCCGTCGCTATTTCAATTCAAGCCTACAGTAGCATGCAGCTAGTGCGAGAACCGATAAAAATATTGGAATACATAATGACTGTCTATGAGCTGAGTATATTCCGTTTGAGTTCTCCGTTGGACATATTTCTATTGCAGATAGTTTTTTACCCAGGATCGCCCAAAAACAGTAAAGGATATTTAGGTTACGAGATTTCTCATCACTTTGAATATGTTGCCAATTTACTGCGCACAAGAAAACCAGAAGAAGTTAACGAAAAGTAAGTTTAGTTTTGTGTTATATATTACGTTTTACATTGTGCATGCTATCTTGACTTTGCAAAATGAATGCAATAAATATGATCCAACTCTTCTGTATAGGCTTTCTACTCATCCGATCTGCTTCACGCCTCAATATCCCATGGCGGTTCACTATGTCTTCTATCCGTTTGCTCGCTTCAAGCGCACCTCAAATCTGGCCATGACTTGGCTGTGGTCCGTTTAGGTGTCTGCTCCCTGGTATGTTCAGCAATTGCGGATTGCTGATTTCCATCTTGTCTCCACCAGCATCAGGTCGATCATGTTTGTATGCTTCCTGTCTAGTGCTAGCAAGTCCTTTCCTGCAATCCTTTGCTGAATTCTTGTGTTGCAAGTGAACATATTGTGTTTCACCGTGAATTCAAGCAGTCTTTCTCTTACCCTCTCTTACCCTCTTTCGTGCTCTTCCCATAACTATGTCTGCCAATTTCCAGCCTCTGTTGTCATTACCCACCTTCTCATTCCAGTCACCTATGATGGTCTTTGAATCTTTCTTCGGCAACTCCTCCAATACTTTCTTATGGTTGTCGCTACTTACTGTTGCAAAATAGTCAACAGGAAAAGCAGCAGTGCAGAAAATCATTCGTCTTTGATATTTTGAAAAAAGTGATCAATAACTTTGTGCTCAATTCATTTGCATTCAGGGAAAATGTCGTCAAACGAAAGTCGAGGCAATTGATAAAGCGAGTGAAATATGATAAGATAATGGGTTAGTATCTTTAAGTGTTTGATATGAATAAACTTCTTTAGTTAAACATCTCGTAAGTCTTACATAGAAATGGGTGTCCTGCTTTAGAATAAAAATTGTAATCTTGTTGAATAAAGAGACCAGAGGGGGAAGGAGAAAGAGGAACTATTACGACAAGTTCTGTTTAGGTTAAAAGAAATGGGTAGACGACGGACTGGAAAGGTTCACATAGCAGTTTCCATATATCTTTAAACTAATGGATCTGTCCATTTCGATTCTGAGTATCTAGACTTCTTTTTGATCCCAATATTAATAATGCTTACATCACAATATTTTATAAGGGCCTACATATCTGAAGAAATCGGTATGAGAATGATAGTGACAGTTAATGCGTAATGCAATTACCTATATGCAGAAGCTCAGTGTTAGATTTGCTTAGCTGCATATTCTTTGGCTCAATGACCCGTGAATGACTAGTTTGTCCATTCTCAAGCACATCGACAAAACGTCTCAAATTTTGCATGTGATAGAGATATCAAGTACCTCCATTTTATTTTCATAGGACTGTAACCGAAGAACCTTACCAATGTTATGTTTAACATATATTGCACACGGCTTAATTAAATTTCCAATGTGATTCTTCTTTTAATATGTGGCACTGCCAATAAATACATGCTTAATACATTTCTAATGTGATGCTTCTTTTAACATGTGGCACTGCTAATAAAGAAATGTTAAAAACAATTTTAATGTGATGCATCTGTAGGGTTTCGTTACTCCACACGGCTTGTGTGTTGCACAACTATTGCTGCAACTCTGGTTATTTGGGTAAGAAACTTCATATCCTCATTTACCTCCGCCTTATTTAAATCCACATTCGAATAAAGACTACTATCGCTATTATCCATGGCGTAGACATGAATTTAAATCAAAATTATCGATCTGAAGTTAAATCCATATTATTGCACAAGTAACAAATGTCTGCATTGCATCGTTCTCTGTTGTTTCCTAACGACTGGCTAATATATTTTACTTTTATTTCAGATAGTACTAGCCATTTCAGCTCTGCTTGATAAAGCAGTATTTGAACAAATCATTGAACTTTGCAAGACTATAGCCACCGTCAAGGCTTTATCGTCCCTGACACTGATATGCGAATACATGTATATAGCAAAAAGTACGTAGATCATGAATTTTTGTTCGATTGTAGGCTAGCAGCTGGGTTAGAGGCAGCGTCGAGATATTTGCAAAAACGATGCTATAATTGACGTACCCCCGCCCGACGTTCACCCAACATCATTTGTGTCAAGCGCCTCTATCTAAATACTCTTCAGGCTTTCCATTAAAAACTAAAGTCTCACTTTTTCAAAAAATCTTACCATGAACCACCCAATCCGCCGCCTTCCAAATTGTCTCAACCAAAACACAACCCACCGTAATAGCTCCTCTGTCCTCTTCTCTCTCCCCAGTCTTCTGGTAATCGGGCTTTGTTCTTCACATGGTATTTTTGGACAACCCCTCTCACTTGACACAACGCTCGTGAATAAGCTGACAAGGATCACGATTACCTGGCAGTGTTAGAAGTAGAATATTGATACATATGCAGCATCGCTTTTCTAATGTGTCATTTAACACCCGCTGCGACAAAGAACGGGTGTCATCGTTCCTAGATACGAAGAGATCCAGGAACGCTGAACGTCAGTTGTCAACTGGAAACTGTGAATGGAAACCCATAGATTTTACTCAACGTGTGTGAGGGAGCCTAACATTGGAGACTTTTCGAGTTATCCGAGCGTTGTTTGATGAACTTTTGTTGTTAATGAACTTTAACATAATTTAGGCTACCGCAGAAAGCACCCTTTATCCCTTAAATGACGCTATACAAATTCTTACGATCTCAATTACAATTAAATTTTCAGTCAGACAAAGTCATTGGGAGCAGATACGTCTTAAGCGGGGCGTCGGTTGACTTCTACAAGGAGCTGAAAGTTCCCTAAAGTCTCCGAAGTTGTGTACTCTGTACAAAAAGGCTGCGAAATGAAACTATATCAACATCAACGAACACGGAGACTCTTTACTTGAAATTAATATGGACTCATATGACGATGGCTTGACCTTCTAAATCTACATGATCAGCGACTTGTCGCATTTACCCGATATGTGTCTTGCTTTTCCCATGGCTGTATGGAAGATTTCGACTTTATCTATTCTATGCACATATCCCACTGACTTTACGACTGAAACTATTCCAGTTGCATGCGCGATAGGGTAGTGATTAACGTTCTGGACTGTCATACTAGAGGTCGGGAGTTTAAATCGCCAGCAGGATAGAAAGATATTTCAAGATTTTAGTGCATTAGCAGACTGAGCTAAATAACGAGTACACTGACCATATACTGTCGGTGGGAAGATCTCGCGGCGAGGAAAAGTACTAGCCACTCGCCCTCACATACCAAGGCAAATAGTCACTAGCACTTGATATCCATGGCTGCCTATCGGGATAGCTTGAGGTTCTGCTTTTCATCATCATCATCATCATTATCATCATCATCATCATCATCGTCTTCATCATCATCATCTTCTTCTTCTTCTTCTTCTTATTATTATTATTATTATTATTATTATTATTATTATTATTATTATTATTATCCTCTCTTCTTCTTATTATTTCTTCTAATTCTCCTTCTTTCTTCTTATTCTTTCTTCTTATGCATAATCATTACCATTTTCTTCTTTTCTTCTTCATCATCATCATCTTCTTCTTATTCTTCTTTTCAATCTCATTCTCTTGTCCCATCTACTTTGTAGGCTGGTTTTACTTTTCCAAATGGTTGTCCATACGGCTATCGAAACAGGCAGATATTGGATTATGACTTTCCTATCGAATTCATGTAATACAGACCATCGTTTGACGCCCAGTGCATTATTATAGTGGCATCATTGGAGTTTAGTTTGGATTGTATTAGAATATATTATATTAAATAGATTAGGTTAGATTACATTTGATTACATTACGTTGGACATTCGTTTTTAGACTGACATAGTCACTAAAAAAACGGTGACTGAGAGGAAAAGTAATCTTCCTTAGTTTTATTTTGCTACAGTTCTGTTTCACGTTGCCAATGGATTAGCTGGTTTTGTGGTTCTCATCTTTATGGTTAACACCTTGCTCACGTACAAGTTAGTGTTGGCACTTATTTTTCAAAAGCAATTACGCGGGTTCAAGTAGATCAAATATGGGTTGTAGTGATGGTAATAGTAAAGGTACAATTTCTCTGCTTACATTACTTGCAGCAGTATCTTTGCTAGACATACAGTATTTATCAAGGGGATAAGATTTATTTTTACCATCTTTCTTGTTTTGTCTGACCGCTATGACCCATCCACGCCTACGATTCCTTGCTCAGTTTTTAACAAATGCATTATTTTCTTGCTTATTTACTTACTTACTTAATTATATAGTATAATTCGTGCAATACAAGTAGTCTATCGGTTTAAATATAATATTAGCAATGCTGATGATGATAATAATAATTATACTTATGGTTATAGTAATGTTTTCATGAAAGTCATAGCAAAAATCACAAAAATAATTACTTTAAATTTCTCAAGGGGTCAGTTATAGTGTAAGTAAAACTACTAATGCTAGCAATCATAATAATACTACATAACTACATAACATGAGTGGCGGCTCCAGGATTGTTTGCGTGAGGGACTAGAGGAAGCCACATTATGGCAGTCCATCGTGCACGGTCAGGTCTGAGGGGCGCTGGATTATATAACCAAGAGAGGCGCGAGGGGCGAACCGCCACAAGCCTATAGCTAAATCCGACACTGCATAACACATGACATAGATAATAATAGTTATAGAAATAGTTTTCTTGATAGTTATACCACAAACCCATCAGCATTACCGACTGCGGAGGATCATGTAGTTAAAGTAGACCCATATCATATAATTATTAGTTCCTTGGCTGTAAATTTTGTTTCAATGGTTCTCGTGACAGACGTATGTGGCATCGGCTGCTTCGTGGAGACCACTCCTGGCATATGTACGGAACAACAATCGAATCGCCCTCAAGTACTCTGGTAAATTTACCTTATGACATACTGTTACTATATTTAGTATAATTCTCAACAGCATTTTATATTTTATCCGAGGTAAGGGTAATCCCTCAGGAGAGAAAATAATGGCCGCAGACTGTTAATTGCATCTGCAATTGCTACATCTCATCTGGCTATGTTTGGTTAAATTTATTATAAGTATTAATGATTATAATTATTTATATGCAAAATTCTCATGTAATGTTATGTTTAGCTATTAATTTATATTTATAAATTTTTGCATCACGTTTGAAACGTCTGCGTGCACGGTTTTGTTTAAATGAAAACCAGGTTATCCACATCGGAGATTTAGTCGTTATTCTTATTCTGCTCATAAAATTTTTAATATTTCGTTAACGACTTCAAAAAAGCCCTGACCTGAGAAAGGTATTTGCATCATAGGCAGTTACCAACAGTATTTCAATTTCTTCATAAACCGATAATTAATCCTATTTTCAGAATAAGCAGTAGCCCCTCTGAGAGGTTAATAGGTGCTATGCGATATGCCCTCTAACTAGGAAAAACAGAAAGGAGTTTAGAAACATAGGCCTAATGCTTGTTTTAGATTTATTCCGAATATCATGAAAAATACCATAAATACTCCTCCAAATATTGTTGTTTTGTGTTAGACTAATAAATGATTTATTACGATACTTCTTCAGTATAGAGTTCCGCTTTTCTTGTGTTTGTTGGCAGTTGAACGGACTTAAATACGCAGGATTTCAAGTGGCCTACGCGGCATGGGGTAAGCAATAAGCAACTAAGCATATCAAGCTGAGCGTGCTGTAAATAATCGCTTTTTAATCAACAATTACTTGGAATTTCAATGAAACACTCAAAAACGCCTTTCTCCTAAAATGACGAACAATTATGAACTATTAAAAACAACAATCAACATTTTGTGCTTTATAATAACTGCGCAATATAGCAAGTAAGCATTGTATAAATTTCAAATCTTGTCAGTTGATCAAAGTACGTGTTAAAAGTGTATGTTTTTCTGAAAAAGCTAGCCAAGCGAAACAAACTTCCTCAGTATATGTAATTTTCTTAATGCGCCTTAATAGAGAAAATGGTCTGAACCAAACGCGTGTCTTCATTGGTAATTAATGCTATCTGACTTCAGGTTGGGTTGTCTTACTTATCGTCCTGTGGATAGTACTCATGTTTTTGGCGTTTGCATTTATCATCCCGCTGAAGAAGGGTGAGATGAATTGGCTCATAACTTTGCTGAAAAATCTATGGTAAGTATAAACAAAAGTAGTATTAGTATACCCAGCATCTAGTAGCATCTTATGGCTTATAAGATCGTTGACATCGACCTTACCTTACCCTAACAATATTTTGTAATGCTAGCAGTAACAGTAGTCAATGTAAAACTGCTGCTAAAGTTGTTGACATCTACTTTACTGGCTTTCCGCTTCCACGTTTAGCAAGCAAGATGTATATGCATGTTCAACATACATATCTACATATATAGAGAGTAGAAACATTTATTTTTTCTGTTTAGGCCAACAGTGCTGCTGGGCATCGTTATAGCTGTGATTCAAAAGCTGATCTGTCGATTTATTTTCCTACAAGACAAAGGCTTGTCATTGGCCATTGACAACAGGTGGTGTATCCATTGCGGAACAGTTACAAATAATAGCTTATATTTATTATTATTACTACTACTACTACTACTACTACTACCACTACTACTACTACTACTACTACTACTACTACTGATTAGAGACTTCTAGAGCGCCGGCGTCTAATGCACAAGCCATCAACCGATGGCGCATCAAATTTAGGCGGCATTCAGGGCAATATCCAGAAGTCCAGTTACTAAGACAGAGAGACAGCCTATGTAATAGCATACGATCCAGCCTAAGAACAATATTATGCGAAAAAATATACGAGATACATGAAAGTGTAGGTTGGATTTATCGAAAAATTAATTAGACCTCTGTTTCACAAGAAAAATGGGTTAAACCTGATTCTCAGAGGCGTGGTTGCCCTTTGCATTTCATTCTTCATTCAAACATCTTAATCCAATTTTGGAGTAAGGAGAGATTGTTAGAATTAAGTGTATACTATAGCATATTATGCACAATATAGGCAAGAGGTGGCACTAAGGAAGAACGGGACACTTTAGCAAACTAAATTTACTTATGGCATGTTTGTCATCATGGTAGCTGCTTTCACTAATCCGAGTTATCAATCTTACCTATCCTGGTCTTGCAACAAAGATATAGGTAAGGTAAGAATATATATTCGTTACCTGTTCCACTCATTAACAGTAGTCTTTCTGTGATTGAAAGATATTTTGGCTGAAGCACAAACGAAACACCATTAATCAAAATACCAAACTTTCCTCATGGGTCGAATGGGTCGACAATGAATTGAAAAGTTAACAAGGGACACCAGGAAGGTCAAAGGACAGAGGTAAAAGGTCGTAGTTAGCAAATACTTTTGCTTCAAATGTTGAACTCTTAATACCACGATCTGACTTATGGATGTCTTTAAATGTGCACAGGAGACTGTATAATGCTGCCAGTTACTATTTCCTAGTGCTGAACGTAATCATCGGCTTCTTTTCCTGTCTGAAGCGAATACTGATTCCTCTCGTCCTTGGAATTTTGTTTCTTTCACGTCTTGACCAACCGTTAATCATGAAAGGATATGAAACAAAAGATCCAGGTAAGTAATAAAATTTTGTCCTGGTCTAATTTCAACACTGGATGGGTGACAACCATCCCTGTAATGCCGGATGATGCACACTGCATGCGACGTGATTGTGGGCATCTAACGAGTTTGGGGGTTGAACCTATACTTAGAGAGCCCCGTGGAACGACTTTGGGAAATTTATTTGTACATGATTGCCCGTATCACAAACAAGGACGGATCCAGGGACATGGGTTACTTCGGACATGGCCATACGGACTGTTGCGAGCAGGTCTCTAAGACAAAGCTCAGAAAAAAAGTCTTAAATTAAATTTCATAAGTTTCTTCTCTTGTTGTGTCGTTTCAACAGGCATTTCTTACAGCCATAACTTCGACTCTTCGTAGACTGTCATCCTGTCCCAAATATAATCAATTACTTAAGTAAGTGGAACCAGCCCACTCCTTGGTCTTGACACCGACCACTGTAAAATTTGACCTCATTATTAACTTCTAGATACCCCAATGGCAATTTATACTTTGATATCGGCTTTGTACTCCCACAAGGGGATCTTAAATGGCGTGGCGCCCATTCAAACGGGCAGCAGTAGTGAAGATTCTCATCCGATCAATTCAGTGAAAACAAGCACGGTCGAGGCTAGACGGTCGCTATAGAAAATCACGTACATTTACATTTACGCTTTCAATCCTGGTCAATTAATTCAAGGTTCATCCATTGCTTGCTGAAAAACAGAACGAAAAGCAAATGTGCGTCGCCTCTGTTACCTCCTACTTTAGAAAATTGCACATTAAAAATTATTTTAACTAATTTTACTTAGACTTAACCTACTCATGATGATGCCACATTCTTAGGTTATGTTTCGTTCGTGTCGATGCTGTTGGTCGATCTGTACCATAATCATCCGGTTGTCAAAGCTTTTGTTGAGCTGATGCTGCAAGTCAGAAAACAGGAACAACATTTAACAGGTAGGCCAGTGCTATGTCGACGTTAGTTAGCTTAATAAGACAATCAGTGGTTATAGATGATGCAGTTTAGACAATGGCAAAATATTGACTGAGATGGTGACGATGACACAATGATGGTGATGATGATGATGATGATTATGAGTATAATCATGATCATGAAGTAGCTTGGTTCTTACAGTGCTATAAAAATTGTCATTGGCCCACAATGCAGCATGATGATGATGTTGTTGTTAATGATGATGTGATGATGATGATGTGTTTGATGACGATTATGAAGGTGATCAATAGATCTATACTCGTGATGATGATCTGTGTAGGGGTGAATGGTATGACTGTAATTAATTCGGAAGAGAAGAGTCGTAGATCGAAGTTGATCAGAAATCGATGGTGGAAGACGGTGACTCTTGCTAACAATCCGTCTCTTGTTCTGAAAGTCCTAGAACAACGCCTCATAAATGAACGAAGAAACGCCGAACAAGCCGATCAGTCATTTGTAAGCCCAAATTAAAATTCACGGTATGTATGTATGTATGAATGTATGTATGCCTGCATGTATGTGTGTATGTATAAATGCATACATATAAACGACGCATGTAAATGCATGCATGTGGAAACATATGTACGCATGTACATATGTATTCATATATGTATCCATGTAGGTATGTATATATGCATGCACGTATGTAGTTATGTTAGTAGGTATGCATGTATGTATGTCCACATGTAATTGGAAATTTATAACGCGCCATTTTATACCGCTTGACCATATCCTAAAGTAATGTAAAGTGAGCGTATACATATTTATAGATTTTCCCTGTTCTTTACCCATCGATTTTTTGCCGCTGTGCCCACTAGGCCCGTTCGCCTACCGATGATGCAGAAGCTGGCAATAGCTGTGGTCGCAGCTAAGCACGGCTTATTTGGTCGGCGTCGACAACGGCGTTTGGTCAGTGGCGGTGCGTGTACACTGAGTTGCCTTGCTGCACTAGGTGGAGCCAGTGCGTCGCAAAAATTGTAGGCCGTGTATTTCATATCGCCCGTTAAGTGATGAGGATCTAGCGTCAGTTGGATTAGAAATTGTCGATTGGATTCCGTCACTGGTTCTAAAAGTCCTTCGACAAAGGAATGTTAGACGGGCTGAGAAACCGAGAACATATTAGACCAACAAGCTGCCGGTAAGCAGCATGCTTGCATATCATCGTGCCTGTATGTGTATTTTTTATTACTTCGTTCCTCTCTGCCCGTCTGTTCCTATGTCTGTATTTGCCTATCTTCCTGCGAGTCTTCCTATCTGAATGACTTTCTGTCTGTATGTCTAAGTGTCTGTTTGTCCGTTCATCTGTTTATCTTCCTGCTGTCGTTCTATTTGCTCTGGATGTTTCTTTTTGCATGCATACATCTGTAGACTCGCGCAGATGTTGAATATAATTCAACTGAAATGCAACGTATACCGGAAAAGCTTGACAGACGGTTTTCTGTTGTCTAAAGGTTCAAGCACAGTTGTGAATTAGACTGTTTTCGTGGTAACGCTGACGTCAAACATTACGTAAACGCTGTCTATGTGGCGCTGTCAGCGTCGCAGAAGTAACGCGACTGCTACTCTAACCTACTGAGACTTGGTGGGTTCAAACCACATGCTGCAAATTGATGTTTCAGTTTGGTTTTGAATGCTTGATTGTGCAAGCAGTTTTCAGGGTATACATATAGTAATCTTATGTAATCAAGTTTTTTACATGTGATCTAGGCCGAATTTTGATTCTGTAACAGGTTTTTGTTTTCATAGACCTGTTTTTATTAGGCAAATGGATTCTATTTTTCACAGTGTCGATCGATTCAAAATGGACTAACAATAATTAGAAATGACTGTAAATACTTGAACTGCCAAATATTTTTCAATTTCTTGACCACTGCCGGCTACAATTATCAGATTTTTATTGCTCAAATCAGCGAATATAGGATCGACAGGCCTACTGGAAAATTTTACCTCATAGGAAATTGAACTTTCCATCATAGTGTAAAATGTAAACGTAAATGTAAAGGTTTTAGATAGCCACCGTATGGCCTCGACCCAGCTCCTTTTGCAATGAATTTATCGGGTGAGATCCTTCACCACCGCGGCCCGTTTGAATGCGCGCCTCTGTTGAGTTTATCCTCTAAGAGGCGCTTTATAAATCTCAAATTAGAATTACAATTACAATTACGCCATTTAAGGTCCCCGTGCCCTAACATAATGCTTTTAATTAGCTTGCAACTTAATGTGAATTTTTTACATTTCCCAATTTCCCAACTTCTCAGAAATTTTGTACATTTTATTATAATAAAATGCGAGAATTCCCAACGCAGTCAATCGATTGCTTCTAACATCTGATATTTAAAGTCATAGTGAGTCTATCACGCCAGCCTGCATTAACATACATATATAAATTCATATACATATATAAATACATATACATATATGTATATATAAAGTGTAACTTGTAATGCTTTAATATATATGCATATGTATATAGCCTGCATTAATATATAAATATGTATATAGCATGAGCATTGACTGATACCTGATATCATGACGGCGCTTTGTAAGTCATATGATTAGATTAGACTAACTATTTGAATGCTTAACTCTTGATTTAGAGCTGAATTTTCCTAACTGTGATGTCTTGAATCCACTCTTCCACCATCCAGCAAAAATCCACTTACATAATGAACACATTCCGCCATCACATTCCACCAGCTCTTAAGCTGTGACCTACCCATAGACTTTGGACTGGTACTGAAACAGACCCAGCAGCTATTAACTTACCAATTTGTTTTCGTTTCATAGCCAATGGATACGCTGGGCTGATTGCCTGGTACAGCTGGCAGTGTTTATATAGGTGGTGTTTTGCATTATGTTGTAAGTCTGGTATAGTTGTTAATGTGTGCGTACGGTTGTTAAAGTTCACTGTTGCCCAGGTTCAATGTGCACTATTGAACCTTGTAAGAGACATTATCAAATTACAGTTATATTGTTTTGTACGCATTGTATTGCATTATTTGATGTTTAACTGCTATGTTAGCTGACTATCATTTGGCTGACTATTATCTAGACTGCTTGTAATTAGCCGTTTGGAACTCTATGCTAAAAAACGATTATACTGATCAGTTCACTGCTAAATAGGTTTTCTGTATGTGATTATGTGAAGACCCGGTGTCTCGTAATAAGAAGCTGGATTTACAAGAAAATTTTATTGTTTCTTTGTCAGTTTCAATCTTATGTAAAGTCAACAGAAAGCCAAAATGCGCTCTAGAAATATCCATACATGCATACATACTTAAATGCATGCATACAAGCGTACGTATGTACATATATGCATACATACCCACGTACGTGTATGCATACAAATGTACGTATAAAGATACACACATGCATCATTTTCAAGTAGCTTAAGCCGTAAGAAAACTTTGGGTAGACAATACATGTATCGACTAACGGTGAGCACATTGAATCCATCACTTTAAAATGTAAACAAGGCTTATAAGTTTGTTTTTATTTGCTATTTAACGACGCTGTGTCATAACGAAGATGACTAGCGTCGCCCTCCTCCTTTATTCAGGCTTGGGACTGACACCGCCTGAGTACATCAGTGGGGGGGGTTAAGACCTGTGAGAACGGAAAGATCACACAATTATATACTGAGCCGTAATGGTGACACGCAGAGGAATACATGAAAATATTTATCTTTTGCAACTGAATTGCTCAGTACATTGTGTTTTAAGTATGGTATGGTTGTTAATGTATGCTAATGTATGTTAATGTATGCAAGTCGAGATGACTGAAAAGGTTCCATGCTTGCTCCGCCTTTGAAACCTTCCACTCTGAAAACGTTGCCGATCCCCCCTTGCACCGCAGAACGCTTCTGTATCGTGACTGGGTTGGATCATATTATCTAGACGTCTATGGTTGGACCTGACCAGAACAACCTCCCCTGTCAACGGAGAAATTTGACGCCAATGGTTATCGCAGCTGTGCGGAGAAGATGGAATATCGAATTACCACGAGCCCTCGATCAGGCAAAGCATCAACGATTCAACGGCATCCTATTCAGAACTCTGGAATACAAGCTGGAGTACTTGGGCAACGTATTCACCACCAATCGGCAATCAGCTATATATATATCTATATATAATACATATTATATATATTATATGTATATATTGCAAGAACAGCGCGCACACACAAGCATATATAAATAACCGCAGCGGCTGTTAGTAGATGCAGCAGGCGGAGAGCGATACACAGATTGATCGGCGTGTAGTCGTTGCCTGTAGCAGCACATTGAGCATGGCTTAGGGCCAGGGCCAAGCTTGCTTCAAGCCCGGAACACAACCCAGTATAGGCGTACAGAGTATTGGCTATAACAGTGCTCAATCCCGGAGCTTCTGCTGTTTTTATGAACACATTGAAAGATGAATCTGCAGAACGTAAGCAGTATGCATTACTGTTTTAAACGTTAGACAGTTATGTAACGCCACTTTTGGCCTGTGAGAGAGGGCATGTACATTAGGCTATAATAGACCCTGCAGTGACTCGTGTCTTGGTAAACGTGGTGCTGTACTGGTTACCCCTTTTACTATTTTTTCTTGCCCAAGGTATACGTGTAATTCTTCCTCAGGAAATGAAAAGCTGTCCGGAGACTATTAGTGACATCCGGAACGGCTGTGCCTCATCCAGGTCTGGCAGAATTGTGAGTGACGGGCGTTGAAACAGTTGGTTAGTTTCTCTCGCATCCTCGGAAATGAGAGTTAGGCCGAGTTCCAAATCCGTGATAAACGCTAGACTAGTACGTATTGTTTAAGGCCCCGAGGGCTTCGAAGGCTAGAGGAACAGTCGAGAAGTTTTGGTGAATTTAGAGAACTTCTAAAAACGACTACGGCCGGCATCATATCTATCAACTACCGTCAGTCTGTCAATAGCCAGCGAAGGCTCTGCAATGCACGATTCACGCGTGGTCTTAAGGGCTTCAAAATCAGACAAAGGGCAGCTCAGCGGTGTTGCTAAGCCTAGTCTAATATGCAAGAAGTACCTTAATGAGCTGTGTGTGTGTGTGTGTGTTAACCAAATTAGAATGCGATATCATCCAACATTTTGTGAGGTTAAGGTTTTAAGAAGTGCTGCACAATTTTGCTCAATTATTTTCGCATCTGCTGCAACAATCGATGCAGGGGGATCTCCATCTCTTGTAAGATCATTTAAATAGCTTAATGCGAGGAGAGATAACAGCTTTAGTAGTACAAGTTGAAGTTGAAGGAAGAAGAGAAGTAGATTCAAAGGATCGCCTTGTTGCGGCCCAACCAGACACAAAATAGTGAAATTGACATATTTTAGATCAGTATCCCCTGGATAGGTGGCTAGTGACAGAAGGTTGACAATGTAGGTAGGATTTCATTTACCTGAAGATAAAATACAATCCCCATATAGGCTGTTGAAAGCCTGTATCAGGACTGTAATTTGGAGAAATCCAACTTATTATCATTATATTATTAATACTTAATAATTTATATTATCATCATTAATTTATTCATTATTATTAATGTTATTATTATCATTATTTATCATTATCATTATATTTATTACTATTATTTTGCCATGGTTCACATCATCCCTTAGGATCTTAAAAATTTCTAGAGATTAATAATTAGGAATTACATCTGAAACGACAACTAGTCGTCAAGTTCTTTCATAGACGTCATTACTGTTGCTATTACTACTACTACTACTACGAATATTACCACTACTACTACTACTACTACCATTACTACCATACAACCACTACCAATACCACTACAACTACCATTCCCACTACTACCACTACTACTACTACTACCACTACTACTACTACTTGTCATATTTATCGATGTGCAATTTGTCCTAATGCCATAGTTTATAGGGTGCAGGATAGCGAAAGGTTCGTGTGTCGCATGCATTATCACCCAAGAGGTCGGAGTTCAAAATCCTGTTTGAAAAGAAAGGTAGTTGAAACCATTCTGTAATACTGATAAACTCAGTTGTAGAATGAGTATATTGATTACACAATGTCGTGGAAAGATCGGGGACGGAAAGAGAGAGAAATGGCAACATTTATTTGTTTAATGAGAAGTACCTCTTTGGTTCGTCTACATAGTTTTTGGAGGTAGACGCCTCTTTAACTTCTGGACTGAACTGCCTGCCACTGTGGGTTGACTGTTGATTCGAACAGCAGGTTTGACACAAGGAAACAGCGATGGGTAATAACGCGTCTTCAACGGAAGTGGAGGAAACGGAGTCGACGACTAACGATACTACAGCAACTGACCAGGGTTGCAAAGACGTCGATGCGGAGATGGACGAGGATTTCTTGGCGTTCCTCGGGTTGTCGGCAAGTTTACTTGTCTATCTGTCTAAACTGTTGGTCCATCCATCCATTTCACGATCCATCAAACTATCTCCATCCATCAAGCAATCCATCTGACAGTCTGTTCGTCCGTTCATCTACCCATCCACCCATCTAATCATCCATCCATCCATCCATTTCACGATCCATCAAACTATCTCCATCCATCAAGCAATCCATCTGACAGTCTGTGCGTCCGTTCGTCTACCCATCCACCCATCTAATCATCCATCCATCCATCCATTATTCACTTCGTCCGTCCGTCTGTCTGTGTGTCTACTCATCCACAAATCTATCCATTTGCGGATGCACATGGATAAAGAGATATTTATCAACCTGTCTGGTTTTTTATCTGCTTGAGCCTTTTATCTGTCGTTCTGTTATAAATTAATTGATTCAATTCTGGATGACTGTGTTCTTATTTCTCTTTCGCCTTGATGTCTGCTTTTAAAAGTCTTGACCTCCCCTTCTCTCGTTCAAAGTTACTGGGAGATAGTTGGTTTTTGTAGCTTTGTTTAAAATCTGTTTCGTTTAGGTGATTATAACCATTGGTCTGTCGTTTATCGTTCGTCGAAAGAACTGTTGGCCAAACTGCTGTCGAGGCAGACCTGGTTTTATGCAGTTAAGTGTCGTGTGATCTATCTGGCTATATATATGTATATATAATGTACATAAATTCATCCATCAATTGATTTATCGATTAATTAATTACCTAATCACGGAATTACGGAATTAATTGCCGAATTGAATTGCTATTCTTCCAGCTTAATTATATTAATGGTAATATGAATTATATATTTATATTAATGGTGCCATAATTAAAATCCAATTTGATCAATATTATTATGATTATTATAATATATTGTTGAAACTGTGTATTATTCAATCAAGAGGTATAAACTATTCTTTGAATACTGCAATGCGGATCTTACATGAAACTGATAGATACTCGATTAGACTACATCAGGGTACATTTGATCTGCTTTTTTTAGGCCAGTGAATTTCATGGATGAGATCGGGCGACGATGGGCTTATGCTGCCTGTTTCGTGATAATAACGTACGACATAATGCGTCTCTTTCGGGGTGAATCCCACTTAGGACTAATGCCAAAAGAAGACGAGGAATGGATGAGGAAGTTCGGATGGGTTAGCGGTAAGAACTGACGCTTAATCGCATATGTACAATTGCTCCACAAGTCTTAAAAAGTCTTCTGTGTTACCTGTAAGGCCAATGCATTGGTTCACTCTTTCACTCCACCCGCTTCTCGACTCTTGTATGGAAGTTTTTGTTTCCTTTCCCAAGGATGACTGACGGAACTACAGCGATGCATACATGCACGAAGCACGTATGTATACGTATGTACAAATTTCATCTGGATAGACATACACACACATACATACATACATACATACAAGCACGCATGCATGCATACATACATACATGCATGCATGCATGCAGGCACATACATACACAATGACTGGATACATACTTATATAATTACATGTATAGATACACACAAAATATATACATAAATACGTAGTAAAATACATATAAAGGTATAAATACAGTGTCTGGATACATATATATATATACATACATGCATACATACATTTATACATAGATATATGCGTACATAGTTTCTTACATACATATATACACATACATACGAACATACATACATACATATATGCATACATATATGCATACACACATTCATATCATACATATATACATATACTTACATTCATACAAACAAACATACATACATGTATCATATATACATAAATACATACAATATATACATACAAACATGGATCTTGATCGGCAGGCAACCTGACCTAAATTTTGCATGCATGACTTTAAATATTCTTGAACAAATATTATTCCTTACTATATCTAATTAAGAAAACATGTTTTCATTGTATTCGCTGTGGCCGGTTCAGAGATGTTGTGAATATACGGCCCTAATGCGAACAATACACTACAACTGAAGTTTAAAAATGCTCTTAGAAAATTCAGAAGGGCACATTGAAGTGGAGAAACATGAAACATTAAAAACCATAAAAAGACTGAAATAGATAACTGTCAGCAAGGTAGTCATGAAAATATGTAGTTCCAAATAGTATAACCAGCAACACCGCCATGGACAAGACTTGTTTATAGCCGGTTTCTTTAACCGTAACAGTTTCTTTCTCATTACGCCTCAGAATCCACTATTTCTTCACCCACGTAACTTCACCCACGTAACTTAAAATCCTAGATCATGTTTCCTCCATCTTATTTCGCCTATAGGATCCCGAAAACAGAGCATGCGATTGTGAGGTTTCTAAAAGGCGCTACATAATAGCCAGATACAGACAAACATGTTATTTGCTACGAATTTGTAATACTGTGCACATGTATATATTTATGTATGTTGTTTGATTAGGATGGTAGTATAATGGTCGATGCATCTTGTTCTTTTCTTGTTTAGTATTCAACAAGTTACTGGAAGCCATGTGTGTTTGCCTTGTGTTCTATCCTCTGTTGGCTTGTATTGATCACCGACACTCAATTGCCGCCAACGTCGTTGGATTACTGTACCTGATTGCCTGGTATTGAATAACCATGCTATTCCAATGAAATCGACCGTGAAACCTTGAGAACAGTCCTGCGTGGTTTAAGAGTAGTACTAGTGTGACGCTTTATAAATGCTTGATCAAATTAGGCTGTGATGCATGCATTTATCAAGACACCCAATATAGTGCCTTTATATCTTTACATCTCAATAGCAGTGCACACATGGCTATGTAATTTATTATAACTAGTGCGACTTGCTGTCGGCTGAGAATAAATGTTGAACAAATGAAGTGAAAGAGCACGCATGCGCAATGGAAAACTGTTCAAGACCACTAGCGGAACAGTCGTCCACTGTATATTATTCTAAATGTAATTGCTACTCTAATTGTAAGTGTAATATTAATTATAGTTGCAAATGAAATTGTATCAGTTACGGAATATTTGCATAGGCGCTCCTTAATTTTTTCAAGAGGGGAAAAGACCACATAGCACAGAAATTATGTACATATAAGCAGAACCCCAGTGTTGCTATTAACAGTGGCACCAGCATCCGAGCCATGATGCTGCCTAGCATAATGTTTTCTGTATCTTTAAATTAGGTCTTTACTCTCAATTTCTTGGCTTTCTTATTTATATATTCTCTTGATATATTTTCGTATATCCATCCTCAACGAATGGGCTCAAGACGAGGGTAGAAAGAGGATGCAGAAGAATTGGCATGGGCTTGTCTCCAGAAAATAAATGCTAAATTAATACTAAATTGATTAGATAAATTCTGTAAATTTCTGTAAGTTTCATTTTTAATGGTTCTTGCTAATTTCTGCACCGGCATCCACCCTGTAGGTTCTCACCCATACCGAAATTATAACAGTTTAACTGCAACTCATTTGGATAAATTCCACTTCTTCCCCTTCGCTGTCCTATAGATCCTATTCCGAACAGTTAGTGGAAAGCTTACAGTCGGCCTTACTTCTCGTTACGCTATCTGTGCAATGACTCAATTCTTGCATTAGAATATGAGATATAGAAGAGAACGTTAAAATGTTTTTCTATTCTGTAGGATTGCGAACTACACCTACTTCTTCTTCGTGTGTCGTATTGAAGAGGTCAGATGTCATTTTCTTTGTTGTCGTCCCCCAACCTATCGAGGCCGGAAGGGAGGCAGATGGGCAGCCAGGCAGGCAGACGGGGGAGCAGGAATGCAAGCGAGCAATAAGGCAGGCATGCACTAAGAAGGAGAGAGACAACATATACAGGCAGGCCAATAGGCACTAAGGCAGGGCACAAGTCACAGGTATTAATTGAGGCTTCCAGTTGGCCAGGCAGAAAGGAAGTCTGCCGGAAAAGATAGAGGCACAGCGGCGAAGAAGTTGGAATGTAAACAGTGAGGGAGAGAATTTGAGCCAGAAAACGATTGATGGAGTGAATTAAAAGGTAATAGAAGTTTTAGAAAAGCCTTCACAGTTCTCAAAATTGAAAAGAATCTGTCTTTTGCCTAGTTCACGACTGACTCTTGGATCTTGACCCGGAACCGAACCCTTTTGCCTATCGATTTTGTTTTGACTGAGCGCCTGTGAATAAGATGGTCCCCGCGGCGCGGCTTTCGTTGGGCGCTGTAGAAATCTTGGGATTACGATTAGCTAGGATATGAAGCGACTTTGAGCTGATATCGTATCTAAGACGTATAAAAATACCAATATTAACAAGCATGACAGTCTGGGACCTTGTCAACCAGTGGATGACATGTAATATATAAATATTTAG
Organism: Norana najaformis; assembly: GCA_964023275.1. Taxonomy (NCBI): domain Eukaryota; kingdom Metazoa; phylum Annelida; class Clitellata; order Crassiclitellata; family Hormogastridae; genus Norana; species Norana najaformis. Next base: position 29,530,204 of record OZ029919.1, read on the forward strand.
AATAGAACATGAATAAAATAGATACATAAAATTATACATAGATTCATAAATGGATACACAGATATAAAGATACATAATGCATCCATACATACAATCATACATACATGCAAACTTACATAGGTCTACATACATACATGCATACATACAGATACGTACATACATGAACGTGAATGCAGGCGTAAGGTTGATGGAACGAAACTGTGGGTCATGCCATCTATAGGGGAGTGAATGCATAGACCGAGTTCAAATGTCTTAGTGGACTGACCTTCTGAATATCGACCTGAATGCGGACTAAATCTGTAGCGCCATCGGTTGATGCCTTGTGCATTAGACATCGGAGCTCTAGAAGTTTTTAATTAATAATAATATGTGTAAGTCTTACTGTTAACCCATCCTTATTCGCTTATCCATTCTTCGTCTTCTTTTAGGATTCACCTAAAAATTTATGCACTGTATCATACGTTAGAATCATAAATAGACAGCATATGACCGTCGGTGGCAAACTTGCCTATGAAATTCACTGGCCTAAAACGTAGATCATATGTAATCTGATGAAGTCTTAACGAGTATCCATCAATTCAAGATTCACGCTGTGACTTATTTAAACTTTTCTTTGTAATTTTAGGGATTTATTGGAATTCAACGTTATATGTTCAGGGTCCCGATCTACGTTGCCTTATATGTCGTTGGATTTTCTTATGTTCTGGATTTAATCCTTAATTGTAAGCGGAGACACCAACATCCCCGAAAGGTAAGTCCATAACGCCGAAATGTCACTAGTGTTGATACCTTGAACTTCGATAGGGAAGAATTTATCTGGCGGTAGACTGCAAATGGTGAAAGAAGCAAGATATCTGCTGGCTACAGTGCGAATACGAAAGAGGAAATAGATTGGTCACATATCCATATATATAGAGAGGAGACTCACTCATAAGACTCTCATTGCATACAGCAAATTGAAAGAACGGGTCTATAATTACGCCGCTATTGGACTCGTGAACCTAGAATACTATACTGCTAAAAGACTTATGTTAAATGATCTGCAAGAGAAGAGAGTGCAACTGGAGACAGTCGGTTTAGAACTGATTTTTCGGTATCATTCAAATGTTTGGAATTTATTTACTTGTTACTGTAACGGATTGCTTGAGCTTTGATTGAATGTGCAAATACGTAATAAATATAATTTTTAGTTTTGTCGATATAAAAATTCGTCTGAGCAAACATCATTTGTGCTGAGTTCTGAATTGAACACTGTAGGCCACGGACGAAACAAAGTCGGCAAGTGACAACACAGAGAAACGTGACTATAAAATTTCTCATCATTTCAAATATGTTTTCAACTTGTTGCGCGAAAGAAGCGAAAAGCAAACTGACGAGACGTAAGTTTTGTATTCAAACTAATAGGCAAACGTTGTACACCCGTATCTTGTAACTGCATCGCATTGAATTAAACAAAAGCAAGCGTTATATTTTCGTCGCTTCCATGGCAAATTTACCTAATGTTAAGCTAACTTACATAAATTTATTTCTGGCTCTATAAGCTGAATAAGTCATTTTTATTGGTTTAATGTTGTGTAGTTACAAATAATTTACCAATATTATGAGTGAGCAGGATTTGTTTTTTTTTTGGTTTTTAGGAAATCCGCTATTAAAATGAAATCAAAGAAACTGATAAAACGAGTGAAATATGAGAAAATTTTAGGTTAGTATCAGTTATTTATCTCCACTAAGTTAACATCTTTACTTAAACTATATATTCTTAAATTTTTTTCCTCGAGGTATAAATGATCCATAGGAATTAAATAATTCACCGGAGGATATAAAAAAATTATGGGACAGCTTATGAATGATCTGGAATAAATTATCTCATGTTCGTTCTCTGCGACACCCATAGAATCAAAGTACTCGGAAACAAGCTCTTTCTTCTTTGGAGCTAACTTAGGTGAATGCAGCCGTATCCATGCATAATGCGGCACCTCGGTGTCCTTTTTGGGCCTTTCTTAATGCAGAGTGCAGCCCAAAACCGTGTCGTTCTATATTTAGGTCTACATGGGTATAAGTCTACCATATGGTATCTTGTACCTATGAGGTTTTATTCAATGCAGCCCGTATGGCTATCTCATCAAGCAGTCAATACCATTTAAGTAATATAGCGGTCCAGGAACTCTGAACATGTTGTCATATGTCAACTCTGGATGAAAAACTGTTTGTTGGGCTCTGCGAGTGTGCAGCAGCCAATCACTGCTAATTTCTGTTTAATAGAACACAAAGCTTGCTAACTAATGAAGTTTCTGTTCTAGATGACATATCGTTTAGGCTAGCGTAGTAAGCGTTTCTGACTAGTCTCTCTGAAGCGGAGTTATAAAAATTTCCTATCACAATTACAATTACAAGAGTAAATCAGGGTAAGTTAATAGCCAAGAAGTAGCTTGCTATTTACTGCGCTATATAAATGTTATTGCATTTTGTTGTATTCCTTAGGGTTTTGTTATTCTACGCGTATCGTATGTAGCATTACGGTGTCTGCAACATTTCTGTTTTGGGTAAGCAGTTTAAATTCTTTTTTCTGTTTTATTCCTACTTTAAGTTACTTTAAATCTGCGTTAATAAGCAAATCAAAGTCCACGATAATATGCCAATTATTTTATTATGTGTCAGATAATGATGAGCGATGCAACAGCTAATGAATACTTCTTCCAAACGATCATCTCGCTGTGCAGCTTACTTGACAACTATCCTGAGTTTCAGCCTATTTTTGCGATGTTTTGCGAATACGCCGTCATAACTAGAAGTACGTACACCGTAACTAAAAGTACTTAAAATGTAACTAGAAGTACTTACAATGTAACTAGAACCATGTACACCTTCAGCCATCGATATATCATTGATCAGCTACATATAGAGCTGCTATGCAGGGAACGATTCGTACCGATACGGTACGATTAGCTTTTAAGGACTTCTCATCGCCTAGAAGAGTTCCTTGAGAACGATATATCATTGAACAGCTACATATAGGTGTTCATTAATAAAATCGATGTTGGTCATAGTTTTGTTTGGTGAGTAGGATAGTCGCAAAGGTATTGACAGGTGACTCGATGGCTCAATACATTCTTTAAAAATACTTTAAATTTAGATTTGTGTGAATACTTCAAAAAAGCACATTTGAAGTGCCGTATTAAAAAAATGAAAGGGGAAAGTAGTAGAATTATTTAAATGTTGAACCTCTGGACCACAAATCCTTTTATAGTAATTTGAACTGAGCTGTTCGCGGTAGGTGTGTACCCTGCATTGCATTTTCGAAGGATACAGCGCCTGTAATGTATTTGCCCTTAACGAAGCCATGAATCCTGTGAACACTACTTAATCAAAAACTCTCTTCTTTTGGGAAATACATTTAGGAGCAGGGTGACTTAAAACTCATCCGCAAGCGAGCAAGCATTTAAAATATAATGATATTTAATTTTAATCTAATTAAATTTACACAACTAATTCAGCAAACTGCAAATGAGACTAGGCAACTTTTGCATCTTTAATTCAATTTACAATAATTTAATTAAAATTTAATTTTGCTATAGTACTGTTGCACGTAGCCAACGTACTGGCTGGTCTGGTGGTACTAGGATTTCTGTTCAACACACTGATTAGTTACAAGTTAGTATTCACATTTTTCTCATTTCCAACGGATGACGATGTTTGACTACGGTCTAACGACCATCTGTTGTTGTGTTGTGCATTATGATAACGGTGCTATAGAATTCATTGAGCCAGATTAGGAAAGAAAGTTACTGTGCAATATATGAATGTTGCGCTGCGCGTTGCCTAATCTACATTTATTGAAAGTTGAGTACAACATGACACCCTGTTCTGTCTCGAAGGTTTTTCTCCTTTTCCTTCTTCTACTTTTCCTCCTCCTTCGCCTACTTCAACTCCTCCTCCTCCTGCTACTACTAATGCCACTACTACAATTACTATCACAACCACCACCACTACTACTACTACCATTGATGATGATGATGATGACGACGATGACGATAATAAATGATTATAATAATGATATTATTATTACTATGATTATTATCTATAATGGTAGATTTTTAAAATCCTATTGGATTTTATCCTTTGAGTTATAAAATGCTATTAATATTCTGTGATGATGGCACGATCCGCGAGCGTCCATACAGGAACTGTATAGTTTAATCCTGCCTAAAATGAGTAAAATATGTGTTGTGTTAGAGCTGAGTGTGTTTTATTCTTGGCTGTAAAGTTTGCTTTCTGTGATTTTCGTTACAGACGCCGTTGGCATCAGTTGCTTCGAGGAGATCACTCCTGGCATACGTACGGATCAACGATTAATTCACCTAAGAGTACTCTGGTAGCCCTCTATCTAGATATTCATATATTTCTATAGATTTATTTATTTATGCAACGTCGCAAGAACCTCTGAAAGGCGTTGAAGCACTGCTGGCTAAGAGATGTAAAGATGCGTGACTTAATATAAGCTGAAAATATTATATAATCACCATTCGAAACACCCCAATATTAGACTGACAATGTAGCCATAGGGATCCGGACATTTCCCTCCGGACATTCCCCCTGTCATCTCCCCTCTGGATTTCACCCCCTGGCGTTTCATTAGGATAAAAACCTGGATATCCCCCTAAATGTCCACAAAATGTAAACAATTTCTATCTGTACGGACGTTTTTTAGTGCTTTGATGTTTGGGGTGAAATTACAAACAATTTTTAGAAAAGACTTTTAATATAGCAACGAATTGAGTAAACAGTTTTCTAGAAAGACTATTAATGCATTGATGTTAATATAGCAACAGATTGGGTCAACATCTCAATTTTATTAGACATTTATTTTATTTTAGTGTTGAAATAAATTAAATTGTTGAATAACCAAGCTTTTAATGCTTTGAGTCTTAATTAATTAATGTTTACTCACTTTGATACTTAAAGTAAATGTTTAATAAAGTTTTGATATTTACTTAATCTGTTGATATATAATCTGCCATGAATTAAAGTAAATGTTTATTTAATAAAGTTTTGATATTTACTCAATCTGTTGCGATATAATCTGCCATGAATTTGTTTAAAAATCAGTTGAAAAACCATAAAGATGGAGTCGGAAACTGTAGCTCGTATACGTGGAAAAAACAAAGTTATTTTAAACGCTTTTGTTTGCGTTAAACAAAAAATTGAGCAAATAACGTAATTAGTCATGAGTGCGAACGGCGTAGAGGCGTATGGACAAATTTAAGTGAGTGTAAAGCAAAGGTCAAATTAAATGAAGATCTATCAGTTGTTTGTTAGTTGTTAGTTGTTAGCAAGATAAATTTCTATCTTTAGTGAATACTTCGTCCAATTTTGCTAAAGCATGAGGTTGTTCCAGAAACGAGGTCGACAGCAAAGAAGACGCCAAGTCAACAGAGTCCGATACAAATCGCACCATGAGCGTGGATAAAATGGGACTACAATATAAACTGGAAAGTTCCAAGACGCCAAATCAATTTGGACTTTTATGGATCTATTTTAGGATTGTTAATTGCATTATAATAAGTAAACTATGCAATATAATATAGTACAGTACGTTACGATGGAGTACGGTATACACTACACAACAATACAAAACAATACAATAGAATACCATATAAACACATTACAAAAAAACTATAGCAAATGAAAGTTTATAGAATGGAAGATTCTGAGTAATTCGTGGTTTGATAAATATTTCTGATATAATATTTCAAGATTTCAAGAATCATTTTATGTTTGTAATTTTTTCCCGTTTATTTGTAGTTTAATGGACTAAAATTTGCTGGATATCAAGTGGCGTATGTTGCATGGGGTAAGTGCATGTTTTAGGCGTTGAAAGTAACTGTTAAATTATTTAAATTTAAGTCATTAAAATAAATAAACCATTATAAATTAAAATAAAACATATGAATTGAAATAAACCCTTTTAAAAGCAGCACTGCTCACCATTAAGCCATTACATAGAGCTATTGTTTTAAAACTATGTATGAATGTATCTCGACTCTTCATATAGCCCCTTTTCGGTACCTTTCCAAATCGCTGCCTACACTAGCCTAAATGGTGTTGAAGTCACGCAGAACAAAAGTTCATCTGTAAGCAAACAGTGGTACTCAGATAACTCAAAACACACGCGGAGACCTACATATAGACCTAGACACAACGACGGTGATCTATATCCCAGAGAAGAGAACGGGGGTCTTCTTCCTCTTTGGTTCAGACCGTCTTCTACTGGAATGCATTTTCCAGATAATGTTGCTTTTGCCTGTATATTTGTCTCGAACTCTGTCAACCCACGAATGCTTCCTGCGTGCGGCTACACAAACATTCACACATCTATTCACACATAAACGTGACCAGCAGCAATCGCTGTAACGTTACTTTTATTAGGAAATCGTTTTAATCTTTAATGGGCATCGCTAAAGGAGCCTTTTCCCCCAATAACATGTGTTTGCGTGCTTAGATAACAATCATTTTCTCCATCGCTTGTGGAGATTTTGGAAATATGCAAAATGTTGACATCATTAAAATTACAAATGTATTTACTAAGGTATATGTATTTCTATCACTTAAACTAATTAGTTAAAATTTCAGCCTTTCTAAGATCTTAGAATAAGAGCCCTAGTTTCCATGTTTTGAACTCACCCATGTAAAACCTATTATGTCAAAATCTTTGTCAGTGCATAGTGTAGTTTCATTATATACCTCGTAACAGAAATAATGGAACAGTTCTGGTTTTAATGGATATTATTTGGACCTTATTCCAGGATTGTGTTGTTTTCAAATTCAATTTGATCGCTTGATGAAGATTCCTGTACTGTGAAAATTCCGGTGGTGTTTATGGTTCTTAGTTGGGCTTCATTTCAGGATGGATTGTATTAACGATCGTCCTGAGCGTCCTCTTCAGTTTTCTGACGTTTTCTCTTATCATTCCATTGAAGGACGGCGTATATAACTGGCTGCTCAAATTTCTTTCAAAACTATGGTAAGCACCCTTCTTAGCTGCACTCATGGGCGTCGGTTCCTTTAAGCCAATGGGGACATACTCCATCCAATGCTTTACGAACACTCGCTAATATGTCCGCTCCAAAATATACCTAGTGTTTAGTTTTAAGAGATGCAAGCGAGTATGTCCATCCAATACGTTCCCAATGTTTCGTTTTGAGGGAAAATATCCACACCAGTGTGGTTGGTTGCTTTCCACATAAAATAGCCTGTGTTTTCGCTGCTGAAGAAACTCTGTCTATACAGTGCGAATGCAAACACCATCGGCCAATCTCAAACCGATGAATTAATGCTTTGTGCATTGTGATAACTGCGCTACAGAAGTCAGTGGATTAGATGTATAAAAGTCACAAAACTATCGCACCAACCATTCTGACAAGTTTTGAGTACATCTATATGGAATATTCAGGCGTTGATACAGAATTATAAAATTCACACGAACCCAAAAGGCTGTATAGAGATGTTGGTAGCTAGAACACTTCCGAAAGAGTAAAATAGTAACTTTGCTTTTAGGCCGACGGTGCTGTTGGGTTTCATCATAGCTTGGGTTCAGAAGCTGATCTGTCGATTCTGTTTCCTTCAAGGCAAAGGAACAGCATTAGCCCTCGACAACAGGTGAGGCTATCCCATACATATAAATATGCATTCATACATACATACATTACATTAAATACATACATACGCACATTCACACACACATATGCCTATACATAGACAAAATAGACAAAATTATGCGTGTTGTTTTGAACCAGTAACAAAAGAAGTCTTACTGAAATTAAATTTTTGCAGGAGGGTGTACAACGCCGTCAGCTATTACTTCCTCGTGCTGAACGTGATCATTGGTGTCTTTTCCTGTCTTAAGCGAATTTTGATTCCTCTCGTTCTTGGAGTTGCCTTTCTCTCCCGTCTTGATCGACCGTTAATCATGCCAGGATTCGAAACGTACGACCCAGGTAACTAGTCGTGGGTTACACTTATGGCCTGTGGTGTACATGTCTCTCATTCTCATTAGCAATTGTTCCATTTGACGCCTAAGCCGAAATTTAAAATGTACTTAATCTTACAGCCGCAGTACTGCAATTTTTCCAAGGCGTGTAAGCCGTTTTTTATCACTCTAATCCTGTACATTCGTCTCCTGTAGAAGTTACTAATAAAATTTTATAGAAGTCATTGGATTAGATAAGGCTAACGCTTAACTCTCAAAACCATGCCGATGCTTGTGTGTGCATTAGTATTCATACGCATTGTTCTTCATCCGAATTATTATTCAACTTCAACATTCATCAGTATTAATATTCATCAGTATTAAAATTCAACAGTATTAATATTCATCGGTAGGCTTTATGTAATGTTCATCAGTATTAATATTTATGTTCCGTTCACAGGTTTTGCTTCGTTCGTGTCAATGCTGTTGGTCGACCTGTACCATAATCATCCGGTTGTCAAGACTTTTGTTGAGCTGTTGCTGCAAGTCAGAGAACAACGAGAACAACAGCAGCAGCAGGAACAACAAGAACTTCTTACAGGTTCTCATAAAGACGATTACGATGATGATGATTATGACGATGACGATAACGACGACGACGAAGCGTCGTTGATGATGACTATGATGACTACGATAAAAAAGATGTTAATGAAGGATTTTAGATGATGTAGGATACGCAATGATGACCTTCTTAGGTAAGGGTCAAGATGATGCAATGCAGACGGCCGAGAAAAGTCGTAGATCGAAGAGGATCAGAAATCGATGGGTGAAGGCGGTGACTCTCGTGAATAACCCAACCCTGGCTGTCAAATTCCTCGAGCAACGCCTCAAAGCTGAACGCAAAAAGGCCGAACAAACCACTCAGTCACCAGTAAGGTTGAATTTACATTTATTTTGACACATTATATCGCCATGGTCCAGCAACCTGTCGCCGGTACATCATGGGTTAGACCGTTGGTTTGGTCCATGCCCCTTTGAGGAATTTCTCTAGCAGAGGCGCTTAACAAATTTTCGATTACTAATGCGCATTTCTACGTATTTGCCAGCGCCTAGCAATACGGGCTTTCCATGCTATTTGAGCCATGTATTCTGAGTACCTACGTGGGCTGTATTCTGGTCTCGGGGTCTAACGTCTCTCGAGTGGTTCCGTCCAATGGACAATGCATCTGCAATGCGGTGTGGATTAGTAGAAGCGCCAACGATTGATGCTTTGTGTATTCTGATGACGGCGCTATAGAGATTAGAATGCTGTAGAAACAGATGAACTTGTTTTTATCGAACTACTACAGCATCACTTAAGACATCGATGAGCGCTCTTGAGAGGTGCTCGGAAGGCGCTATATAATTGTCATGTATTTATCTACATATCTCTATCGAGTTAACGTATCATTGTTGAATTGGGTCCGGATAAGGGAACAGCATTATTAACTTACTGACATAGTACTGACTTAGTATGATCGTCCTATGAAGGCCAGGTAGTCAGACAGGGTATACTCTTGGGCATTTAGGATAAATAGGCATATTGAGGCCTATATATATATATATATATTCATGCATGCATACAAAGATATATACATACATACGTACTTGCTAACATACTTAATAGATTTACAAGCATACACACATAAATATACATATACATATACTGTACATAATATTCATTACTGTACATAATATACATTTACATATCTGCTAAAAACTTATATGCATAGATACTGATCTCAGGGCCTATCATACATTCATACTTAATTACATGCATACATACATGCATTCAAACATATATGCATACACACACATTACACGTTTGGCTGCTGACTTACCCGACTATGTTCGTCTTAATTGTGTGTTTCTATACACCTGTAGGCCAACGCGGAAGAGAGTTCGTATGCGATTGAGATGCAACCTTTACATGATACTAAAGAAGCGACGTCCTCCCTACAAGTCCTAGTGCTTTAGCTAAACACAGGGATTATTGATAAGCCAAGTATGTGTACAGATTTTGTATATGTGTAATCCAGTCCTTGCGATGTTCTGCATAATTTGAAGCCTTAGGGGCTTGCATGGTCCATCGTCCATTTAGTACATTTAGCATATTTAGAACAGGCGATGTATAACCCCGGTGCTATCTCGCGAATAATACGAAAGCAACGGAACGGTCGTTCGGTTGGACGGCTAGAACCCAGCCGAACGCAGGGCCTCGCCCGCCTTGGAAGAAACCGGGGTAGGGTAGATTGTGGGTTCTGGCCATCTGTTAAACAGCGATATATATAACCAGATCAATGCAAAAATATTAATATACATACAATAACATCCAGGTTCATAGCACCTTCTAAGTGTCTCTCGAAGGCCAGATGCAGCGACGAACGAGGGCCAATCAGAGTAGAATTAGGGGAAGACTGGCTAGCTTGGATTGACGCTAAATGATGCAAGCGTTTGCTTGGAACAATAAGTACGTCCATTGGAGAATGATGCACAGAATTAGCAAGAAAAAGGCCTCCATTTGATGCAGGTTCGTGCATACATGTAGAACCCAAGCAACAGAGGTCTCATCAACGTTGACGTCTGACTCCGTGCTGAGAGTTCCTGATCGATGCTGCGTTTTGAATGGGAAATGACAACATGCCCTAACATTGTCTGAAAATCGCATCAAATAAAAAGGAGACTGCAAAACGCGGACTCATAAACAAAAGCACGCCTAACGCATTACGAGCAAACGCCAAAACAAATTATCTGCTTATGCTGAACAAAATCTCGAAAAAAAGAAACGACTTATGGAGGTTTGTTTAAAAAATTGACTATTTACATGTATTTGTCTCATGCAATTAGGCCAGCTGTACAAACTGTAGTTTTGTTCGTGTGATGAATAATTTGACGAATAGTTAAGTTTAATGACCATAATTGCTTTGTTTCTTTTTCATTTTTGTTGTTTTGTGCATTCGACTAAATGACCTCTCGAATGTATATCTTGTTTGTCTGCATTTCTGTTCGGTTATTCTCTGTTGTTATTTGTCTGGTTGTTTGCCCACCTGGTTGCTCGTCTTTATAACCTCTCTGATGTTAGTCTTGTATGTATGCTTGTCCGTTTGATTGTTACATGTATACTGCTATTTGGGTATCTGTTTCCTGTGCCATTTGTATTTTTTCATTTCCTCTCTGCCGTCCTTCCATCTTCCTGTCTGCCTGTTTGTCTATTTTACTGTCTGAGTGTTTTTCATACATATCTGTTTGGATTCGATTGATGTGGAGCCTGTGAGCCGTAATGTAAGGTGATATAATAACGACAATTCATATAGCATCGTATGTAACCAGTTGTGTCTTGGTTGCTTTGAAATGTGCCTGTCCAACCGAGTGGTTAGTCGGTTTCGAAACAACAGCGTTTTCTCAGGGAAATTTTTCTAGAGAAAAACCGTTAAGAATAATTATGCTTAGTGATTACAAAATATCGATTATCCATTTCTTAAATGCGGAAACTTCAAGTTCCTGTAGTCTCTTTGCGTAACTTCATCTGTCCTTCTATATGTATGTCTGTCTTTTTCTTCTCTCTCCCTACCTCCTATGTCTGTTTGTTTCTGTTTTTCTTTCTGCGTTTGCATTTCTCTATGTTGCCTCTCGTTACTTTCTTCACTCCGTCTCTGCCTCTTTCTGTCTCGTTCACTAGGGACATAGGAGCAGCCATGAAAAGTAATTCATGTGACGCAGATGCGATATTATAAGTAGGATTATGTTATTATTTAAAACAAGGACGGGGATTAACACAATACACATTTAAACGTATAATTGTTTTTTCTACGTCGTATAGCCTGACCTTGTCTACTGACAATATGATACCAATTTATATCGACTACAAATTCTAAGCAGTCCAGACTCCAGACCTAGATCACAAGCCGCAACTCAGACACTAGCCGGATGCATGATTTTGAATAAAATATCTTAGACAACGCTACCGTAAAGTAATCAGTAACCTGAACATCTACTGAACAGTGCGTTCTAAAAGCCTGTTTAAAGGTCTCCTCGCCAGCCGTGATAATGTTACAGTTCGATAAGAATAAAACGTTCGTCTAACTCGCTTGTCTGTCATTCCACTGACTACTAAAGCTGGACGCAGCCTGACATTCTCGGCAACATTGATCAGGGAGTGTTGCAGAGCAAGAATAACACGGACCCACCGACCGACATAATGTTCCTAATGAAAAGAAAACAGCTCATCCGCCTATATCCCGCGGACAACGATCAATGAAAAAAACAATAAATTCACTCAAATTTGTTGTGTAACGAGAATACAGCTTTATTATTATTAATTTATTAAACTTATTATTATTAATCCATTATTCGCTTAGTATACATACGTAGTTCATAGCCTTGTATTGCGATGAACTATGTAAACACCTTAATCAGTAAGTATCACCTCCCAACAAAACTTACTCGGTCATGTCGATCACATCAGGATTTAACTTCCAAATAATAGACTTCTTTATATAAGAATTATCCTACTATCAACAAGATGGTCTGATCTGTAGCGCACTCGGTTTGTAATCCAACGACTGTGGTTTCGAGTTTGCTGAGCGGACTTCGTGTAACGACCTTGGTCTGATTGTTCGCGCGCAATTGTCTCGCGCCTCACGTTTTTTATTGGCCTTGCGTGCGTAATGTCTGCATATAAGAAATAAATACAGACATACGTTATTCTGTAAGGATCAGCCTACCATATACTTTGTGACGCTGGCCACATAATGCTGGCCATGTTTGATTATATAGAGACCCGGGGCCTCGTCATAACAAGCTGGAATTAGGTTACGCGCAAATTTTGTTGTTTCAATGTCCGTTTCAATTGTATGCAAAGTCAATAGAAAGCTGAAGTGCGCTCTAGAAATACTCAGATTCATGCATACATACACACACTTTTACGTCCATGTCTACATACGTACGTATAAACATGCATAAAAACATATGTATACATATACACGTAAGTATATACATACAAATTATACGTGCATACATACATACACCTAACTCTGGAGTCGAACTCAGCTGATCGTAGCCGTGTTAACAATGCGAAGCCAAGCTGTTCTGTCCTGCATCTTCTTCCATGCTTGCTGAAGGCCGAAATTTTAGGCTGTCCGATCCTTCTCCATAATTCGAATTTATGTGGTGCCAGGTTGGTTGGAGGGCTGCTGGGAAACAAAGATAGTGGTGAGAAGCTGAAAAGTCATCCGATCAATTGTAAGAAGTTATGTTTTTAAACAGAAGTATATCAGTGGCTTAGTGAGGACTTAATTACGTCCGAAGGCAGAAAAAAAACAAATTTGGCAACAGCGCTGCAGAAACAAACGGTGCTACAATATCAGAAGCATTGACTACGTAAATGTTCAAATGTAGTGTCAAATGAATTCGAATTATAGGTTTAGAGAGCTTAATAAACGCCAAGACTACAAAGTCATTAAAATTTCGACGACAGAAGTCCGTCGGTATAAACTCTACGCTGCATTACGATATAGGTTGGCATGGTTGTTAATGTATGTTAATGTACATGTATGCAAGTCCGGATGACTGAAAAGGTTCCTTGCTTAGTCCGCCTTTGAAACATTGCACTCTGAAAACCGTCCTACACCCTTGCACCGCAGAACGCTTCCATATCGCGACTGGGTTGGATCATATTATCTAAGGGTGGCTCTAAACAGAACAACATCCTCTGTCAGCAGAGGACAACGACCCGGATGGTAATCGCAGCTGGGGAGAGAAAGTGTAATATTGGATTACAACGGCCCCTGGTACTAGGAAAACGCCGCCCGTTCAACTGCATCCTTTTCAGAACTATGGCGTGCAAGTTGTATAACATGGGCAGCCTATATACATAATCCACTAATTGGTAATCGTCTTCACACACACATACATACACACACACACACACACACACACACACACACACACACACACACACACACACACACACACACACACACACACACACACACACACACACACACACACATATATATATATATATATATATATATATATATATATATATATATATATATATATATATATATATATATATATATATATATATATATATATATATATATATATATATATATATATATATATATATATATATAGCTATCAGAACCACCTGTTCAGCGGCATCCTTATCAGGAGTCAGGCATACGGGCATGCACTACAGGGCAACCAATATATTGCACTAATTGGCAATTATCTACATACAAGATTGCTGAATCCCGGAGCTTCTCCTCATTTTATGAAACGCATTGAAAGAGGAAACTCTAGAACGTAAGCAGTATGCATTATTATTTTAAACATTAGACAGTTATGTAGCGCCACATTTAGCCTGTGAGATAGGGAATGTTCGTTAGGCTGTTATAGGCTTAGTGACACGTGTCTCAGTAAACGTGGTGATGTAATGGTGACCCGTTTTAGAGTCTAAGAGGTGTGCAACTCCGATGCCTATGGAAAGAGGGTTAGCAGAATTATGTGTTCGTATGTATGTATGTATGATTGCATGTATGCACGCATGTGTGGGTCTGGACATTTATATAATCGAAATCGTAAACTCCACATTTCTAAAGCGCTACCTGAAGCTAAACGCAGGGCACAAGGTTATTCACGAGCGCTGCGTCAAGTCAGTGGGGCTGTTCAAAGATGCCATGTCAAGAACCAAGTCCGGTTGCCAGAAGACCAGAGAGAGAAGGATAAAGGAGCAGTTAGGGTGGGTTGTATTTAAGCATCTGTTACGAACCTCGCATTTTTTAGGATGACGAGGGGCTCCTTCGAGAGACACTTAGAAGATGCTATGTACCTGGATGCTATTGTACGTAAATTAATATTTTTGCATTGATCTGGTTATACATAGCGTCGTTTAAGAACCTGTCAAAGACACTGCCCAGTCCCCTCCACTTTGATAGGGATTGAAGCCTGTAGCCACTGATAATCGGAAATACACACGTTTGGAATGTAGCCGTAAGAGAGTCGTCTCTAGGCAGGGATGACCCAAATAGATAAAGCAGCGTAGTTTGTGCAGAAGTTTCGGTGGATTTAGAGAATTTCTGAGGAGGACTATGGCATCATGTCTATCAACCACCGTCAATTTGTCAAGAGTCAGCGAAAGCTCGGCAATGCGAGATTCAGGCGTGGTATAAAGGGCTTCAAAAGCACCCATCAGTGTTTGTGTGTCTGGTCTAAAACGCAAGAAGTGACTTAGCGAGCTATGTTTGTTAACCAGATTAGAATGCGAGATCACCTGACTCTTTGCGAGGTTAAGGTTTAAAGAAGCGCTGCATAACTTTGCTCAATTATTTCCGCATCTGATGCAGCAACTGATGGCTTTCCATTTATTGTAAGATCATCTAAATAGCTTGACCCTCATCCACGTTGGCCATGAAAGTCACGTTATTGCATACCTGGGGTCCGTCTGGACCTCAACGGTTAGAATGCATGCTTCGAGTGATATTTGCATTCCGACATCAAAACAGCCTAAGTTCTTCTTTAAACATAGTAACACGTATTAGTTTTCATTAAGTAGGTCCTAACTTGTCATGGAAAGAATATTTTTATTACACAAATCAGATACCCCGCAAATGTTATATAATGAATGTTACAGGTCGCTCATCAAAGCAAACTGTTCAATTTAAGCTTAGTTTAATTCAAGAATTTCAATTGAATGAAGAAAGTTATTAAGCTAAGCACAAATCCTGGTGGGGATCTTCAGTTAATGTGTTTAGAGGTCGTCTGTTACATACACTTGGCCCACATAAGGCCAGGTGTCGAGTTATCCAAGCAGACATTTCTGCACTCTTGTTTCACCTTTCTGTCAGCACTGCGTGGAAAGATGTGGCAACGATGCTTTCTGGAAGGTTCTTTGCTGTCAAGGTTGCCTTCCTCTTCAATCAATACACCCTGTATGTTGGCACGCTTTATAGCATTTCTCACTTCACCTTGCATAGCTCGGGGGTTTGCAGCACGTACAGCAATTTGTTCGTGAACCAGCTCACGGCCCAACTGTAACATGAATAGTCGACGATGACGGCTCCCACTTCGAGATTCCCACTCTGGACAATTGCATAGCCAGATAACAAGGGCTGCAATGCAAGCGACATCGACTATGTTGAAGAACTATGAAAACGGCCATCGTTTGCATTTTCGTTTGCAGGAGTATGTTGTGGCAAGTTTGTCCATGTTGTCTACTCCGCCCTTCTTGGAATTGTAGTGAAGTATGATAAGAGGCTTGTGATCGTCACCTGCTATTGTGTTGTCGTGATGCATAGAGGACAGCAAGATGACAGCCTTTGTCTTCTTTGGGACATAAGTGTAATTTACGAAGTGTAATTTCTACAGAAGCCAAAACTTGTTGATATTTCTTCTCTGATTTTTCTTGCATTTCAATTGGGTTATTGGCCTTGTTTTTTCGAATTGTTCCCACATACGTAGCATGCTATTCAAACAGTGTCTTTACAAGAGGCAGGCTGGTGAAAAAGATTGTCATCAATGATATTACGACCCGTTGTCATCAATTATATTACGACCAGTCTTCATCCATGGCTTGGCACCCACTCCGTCCACGTGCTGTACCACGAGTTGCAGCAAGTTTGTCCTTGTTGTCTATTCCGCCCTTCTGCCACGAACTTGTGCTGCAGGAAGTGCAGGTTCTTCAGCAGGCTCAAAGTCATCACTGTCAGATTGTTCTTCGTCTGAAACGTGATCAATTTCATCTTCTTCATCAACTATCTCATTGCTGCTTTCTTCGTTGCTCTGAATGTCATCTTCTTCATCATGGAGTAGAATCTTCAGCGCTTCAAGCACAATATAACTAGCACGTCTTTGAGCCATTTTATATTGAAATGCCTAGTAACAGTTGCCAAACATTTAAGTGCTCCATCATTTCCTTAAAATGGGCGCCTAAGTAATTTTATTTACATTTTTTCAATATATTTTCATTTGTGGGGTCCAACTGGACCCAGGGGTCTCCATGGACCCCAAATGAAATTTAAAGATTTTTCCTTTGCGAAATAATTTACTGACCTATAAATTCATGCAGCTGTTGATCGATGAAGGGCTGACAATTACATAAAATAATAGTGTTATGCCATCAAGGGAACAAAAGTTACACGTATTCTAAAATGGCTGGGGTACGCTTGGACCCCAGGTATGTGGATGAGGGTTAATATGAGGAGATATGATAAAAGCGTGAGTAGCAGAGGTTGAAGTTGGAGACAGAAGAGAAGTAGACTCAAAGGATCTCCTTCGCGTGACCCAATCTGAGACAAAAGTTGAATTTGCAATATTTTGGATCAGTAGCCGCTTGTTAGGTGCTAAGTGATAGAAGGACGACAATACAGGTAAGATTTTATTTACTGAAGATAACATACAATCCCGATATAGGTTATTGAAAGCCTGTATCGGGACTGTAATTTCGCAAAATCCAACTTATTATTATTATATTATTATTATTATTATTGGTTAATTATTTATTGCTATAATTAAACGATTCATTATTATTATTATCATCATCATCATCATTATAGTTATAATAATAATTATTATTATTATTTATTATTATTATTTATTATTATTATTATTATTATTATTATTATTATTATTATTATTATTATTATATTTTTTACTATTATTTTTGCTGAGGTACCCATTATCCTTTGGGATCTAAAAATATCTGGAGATTATGAATTAGGAATAACATTTGAAACGGCAACTGCTCGTCAATTTATGACATCGTGAAGTACTTACTATTGCTATTACTACTACGACTACTACCACTACCACTACCAATACCACTACAACTACCATTACTACTATTATTACTACTTGTCCTATTTATCGTTGTATAATTTATCCTATTGTCATTGTTTATGGGGTGCGGGGTAGTGAGTGGTTAGCCTGTCATTATCAACAAAGAGGGTCGGAAGTTCAAATTCTTGTCTGAAAAGAAAGGTAGTTGAAACCATTCTGTAATATTGATAAACTCAGCTGTAGAATGAAACTAGCTCTACATTGACTCTGCAATGTCATGGAAAGATCGGTGACGCCAAGGGAGAGAAATGACAACCGACATTTTATACGCCAATTTGGCCAAGTGTGTGAATACCTCTTTTGTTCGTCTTCATAGTTTTTGGAGATAGACGCCTCTTCAGTTTCTGGACTGAACTGCTGCCACTGCGAGATTGACTGCTGATTGGTACACCAGCTTCGACACAAGGAAACAACGATGGGTAATAACTCGTCTTCAGCGGAAATGGATGAAACAATTCACGATATAAAAGCAACTCTACAGTGCTTTGTCGCCGATCAGGAGATGGACAAAAATTTCTTGGTGTACCTAGGGTTATCGGTAAGATTTTTTGTCTATCTGTCTCTCTTTTTGGTCTCTTCGTCCAGCCATCCATCTGTGTCCATCCATCCATCCATCCGTCCATCCATCCGTCCGTCCGTCCGTCCATCCATCCATCCATCCGTCCATCCATCCGTCCGTCCGTCCGTCCATCCATCCATCCATCCATCTGTCCCCATGCATCAGTCATTTAATGCATCTGACAACTGTGCTTCCATCCGTCTACCCATGCACCCATCTATTCATCCATCCTTCGATTCATCCATCGTCCATTCGTCTATCCATCCGTCTTCTGTCCGTCCACCCACCTGTCCACCCATCTTTGTGTCTGTTCATCCACCCATCCATCTGTCCCTTAGTCAATCCATCAGTCAGTGTGTCTGTCTGTGTGTCTACTCGTCCACAAATCTATCCATTGGCAGATGTACATGGATGAAGAGATATTTATCAAACTATGCCTGGTTGATCATATGCCTGAGCCCTAAAGATCTGTCTTTCTGTAATATATTAATTAATTCAATTCCCTATGATTAGACTCTTATTTCTCTTTCACCTTGGCTTCTTCTATTAAAGTGTTTAGCTCTATTTCTCTCGTTCGAAGTTACTTGTACCTTTGTTTATTTCTTCTGATTTCAGTTCTATAAAAATCTGTTAGTTTAGGTGGTTATAACCATTGGTCTGTCGTTCATCGTTCGTCGAAAGAACTGTTGGCCAAACTTCTGTCGAGGCAGACCTGGCATTATGCAGTTAAGTGTCGCATGATCTATCTGTCTGTCTGTCTCTATATCTATCTATACATGTGTATATATATATTCATCGATCCATCCAAGCTTTTAAAAATGAACTGATTTATTTATTTATTAATTATCTAATCACAGAATTACGAAATTAATTACCGAATTGAATTTCTAATCTTTCAGATTACTTATATTAATGCTAGTATGAATAAATAAAATTTAATTTCATTAAAATCATTATGTTTATTACCAGTTACTGTTGTAGTTGTGTATTATTCAAACGAGAGGTATATAAATATTCTTTGAATACTGCAATAAGGATCTTACACAAAACTGATAGATACTCGATTAGACTACATCAGGGTACATTTGAGCTGCATTTTTTAGGCCAGTGAATTTCATGGATGAGATCGGGCGACGATGGGCTTATGCTGCCTGTTTCGTGATAATAACGTATGACATAATGCGTCTCTTTCGGGGTGAATCCTATTTAAATCTATTGCCAAAAGACGACGAAGAATGGATGAGCAAATACGAATGGGTTAGCGGTAAGAACTGAAGCTTAATCACAAATGTACAATTGCTCCACAAGTCTTAGAAAGTCTCTTCTGAATTTTAACTGTAGCCTCTTATTCTGTCGATACTACGCTGCCAGGCGCAATGAAGTTAAGGCTGGTTAGTACTTGCCTGGGTGAATGTTCGTGGGATTACCATTTCAACCTGACGCCCAATTTTCCCCGTGCCTTTTCCTTTAATGGTTGTTGCAGGAGTACCAAGGCCAGTTGGGAGATTAGAAGGCGTTTTCCTTCATCTTTAGCACCAGATTTCTGGAAATTTATCCCGAGGCTTGTAGGTGGGGCTTTTAACTTGGCCTTTACATCTACCTGACTTAGTGATGTGTGGATCTTGACCTATATTCTGCAGGCATGACTTTAAATATTCTTGAACAAGTATTTTCATTCATTATACATCTAATTAAGACACTGTTTTCGTTGTATTTGCCATGATGGGTTCGGAGACTAATTAACCCCGTACCTTAAAATGCTGGATCCTCTATCTT
Source organism: Norana najaformis (assembly GCA_964023275.1). Taxonomy (NCBI): domain Eukaryota; kingdom Metazoa; phylum Annelida; class Clitellata; order Crassiclitellata; family Hormogastridae; genus Norana; species Norana najaformis. Next base: position 29,550,387 of record OZ029919.1, read on the forward strand.
AGTTCTTCTAGTATCCTGAAAACAAAGCATGCGATTACGATGTGCCTTTGTGGGGTTTCAAAAGGCGCTACAGAAATAGCCAGACATACGCATGCATGCACGTGCTGTGCTGCGACTCCACTAGTATTAGGCAGCTAAAACAACCTCTCTTTTGTTTTTTTAGTATTCAACAAGTTACTGGAAGCCATGTGTGTTTGTCTTGTGTTCTATCCGCTGTTGGCTTGTATTGATCACCGACACTCAATTGCTGCCAACGTCGTTGGATTACTGTACTTGATTCCCTGGTATTGAACAGCCATGGTATTCTAACAAAATCGACCTTGAAACCTTGAGAACAGTCCTGCGTGGTTTAAGAGTAGTACTATTGTGGCACTTTATAAATACGCGATGCATATCTGTTTCAAGGCACTCCATATATCACCTTTATGTACATCTCAATAGCGCTACCAACATCATGCTGTTAACTGATAACCAGGATTCAATTGCCCCAGAATATATTTACAGAATCTCTCAAGAAAGCAAAAATCACCAATTACAGGTAGCAATGAAGTTATAACCACCGTTCACGCTTTTTACTTAACACTACTTGTATGAGTTAGTAAGGAAGTAAACCAGATATTACTTATATCTATTACTTATAATTAATTAAACGTTTAATTTTACATATTTAGATTGAAAATCTTGGGGCCAAAATGCTCGCTTTTGCACAAACATGCGAGCGTCCATAAACATTTGCACGCAATCTGTGCTATGTGTCGACTTTTGCTTTAAAATTTCAGGTATAATTACAAGAATGTTAACATATGTTTCTTTTCTGTAGGATTGGAGCCTACACCAATTTCTTCGTCAAATGTCGTCTTCACAGGGTCAGTTGTTATTTTCTTTGTTAATATTCACTGAACTATCGAGGCCTAGAGGGAGACACGTGGGCAGCCAGGCAGGCAATCACTCAAAAGGGTGAGCAGGAATGCAAGTGGGCAATAAGGCAGGCATGCAATAAGAAGGAAAGAGGTAGCATATACAGATCCAGCAATAGGCAGGCAGGCAGAGCACAAGTCGATGATATTTATTGAAGCTTGCAGTTGGGCAGGAAGAGAAAAATCTGAAGGGAAAGATAGAGGTACAGCGGCAAAGAAGCTGGGAAGTAGACAGCGAGGGAGAGAATTTGAGCTAGAAAACGACTAATGGAATGAATGAAGAGGTAATAAATGTTTATAGACGTTTTCTTCAAATCTTCACATTTTTTAAAACTGACAACTAGTGAGGATATGAAGAGACTCAGCTGAGGTCATATCTGAGACGTATAAAAATAGCAAAATAATAAGTACGACAGTCTGTCACATTGTATCCACTAGATTACTTTTAACATATAAGTATTTAGATTAGAAGATCCATACATAGATGCATAGAAACATGCAAAGATACATGCACAAATGCAATGACATAAAGAAACAAACATACATACATACATTCAGGCATACATAGATACATACATAGACGCACATAGAGACAGACATAGACACATACATAAATACATATATAGATACATAAATAGATATATAAGTTGTAGTCGAGGAATGTGAGAGGTCCCGTAATGTTGTGATAGTGTAGAAGGCGTAGCCATACGCCCACGACCGTTGTCCTACTGAGGCTTCTGCTCAATCGGATTCCGGCATGCCTCCGACAGAAGGAGCTTCCCATTAGACTAAAGACGCTGTGCAGTAGTTTAGACGTTTATTAAAGATGCAGTATATTAAAACGCGATTCTCTCTTATATATGCCCCACAGGTTTAAAACCACTATCATATAATATAGAAGTTTTTTGGTAAGGTTTAAGAGATCACAACGTGGCCTTCGTCAGTTCGTTTCCATCTCTGGCAATGCAAAAACTTTTGCCGTAGGGTTACTGACGTCCTCGGCTCTCAGACCATGGGCTGATTATGCGCATAATTAGGGCCTACATCTCAGGTTACTGTCTTTATTCGTTTCTCTGTCTCTCTCCATATCCATCTGTCTCTCTGGCTGTCCCTATCTCTTTGACTGTCTGGCCCTACACGTAGATGGATAGAGAGATAGATATAAATAGATATTCAGACAGATAGGCCTATATACATTCATAAATGTATGTATCTATCTTTCCTTTATGTATATATACATAGATACATTACGCACATACATGCATATATGCATACTGTACATACATACATATGTAAATGCATACATACAGCTGGTGGAATTAAACAGCGAGCCATACCACAAAGGTGGAGTGAATGCATAGACAGTTAAACGATTTCATGTGTGTGAGTTCTATCGCTAACCCATCCGTATTTGCTCATTCATTCTTCATCGTCTTTTGGCATTACCTCAAATAGGTTTCATCCAAAGATGTATGCGTTGTATCATACGTTAGAATCCCAAACAGGCAGCATATGCCCATCGTTGGCCATCCATGAAATTCACTGGAATAAAAGGCAGACCGCCTGTATCTGATGTAGTCTAATCGAGTTTCTATCAACTCAAGATTCACGCTGTGACTTACTGAACTTTTCTTGTAATTTTAGGGATTCTATGGAGTTCTACGACATATGTTCAGGGTCCCGATCTACGTTGCCTTATATGTCGTTGGATTTTCTTATGTTCTGGATTTGGTCATAAACTGTATGCGAAGGCGAAACATTCGCTGCAAGGTAGGTCCTGAACGCTGCTATGTCACTAATGCAAATGCGTTGAACTTCGAAAGGAAAGTAAATATCTAGCGATGTTGGCAGTAGAAGTAAAGAAAATATCAAGAGAAGCAAGATATTTGTTACAGTAGCTATAGTGCGAATACAACGGAAGAAATGGATTGGCCTCATATACTGAGAAAATACTCTCTTATAAAACTCTCTTTGCATGTAGCAAATTGCAGGAAGAGGGACCCATAAGAATGAAGGTTTGGGCCTAGGTTAAATGATCTGCCGGAGAAGTAGAAGTGAGTGTAACTGAAGACATTCGGGTTAGAACTGATGTTGTAATCAAGGAAGATTTTCAATAGCATTCAATGTTTTAAATTTCTCTAAAGAAATATTTGCAATATCATTCAATATTTTAAATGTCTCTGCTAGTATTTGTAATTAGAAACTTATATAGCTCTACTTAGAGTAAGACTACTCACATTTTCAATATTATTCAATATTTCAAATGTCTCTGCTAGTATTTGTAATTAGAAATTTATATAGCGCCTCTCAAAGAAAAACTAATGAGAGGCTCGCAAGCCTAACGATGTTAAATGCAATTAAGAACAGAAAGTTCACCAGTTAGTAAACAATGCTCAGATAACTAGTCACCATTGGAGGGCTGCCGAATACATGTAGAGCCCAACCAAAGAATTCCCATGTAGAGTTGATATTTAACACTTGTTCGGAAAAGGTGCGATTCGCCGCCAGTAACACACGGTTGCAATGTGCAAATGCATAATAAGATATAAGTTTAATTTTTGTTGCTATAAATATGCGTTTGAGCAAACATTATTCACGTTGAGTTCTAAATTGAACATTGAAGGCCACGGACGAAGCAGTGTCGGCAAGCGAGAACATAGAGAACCGAGGCTATGAAATTTCTCATCATTTGAAATATGTTGTCAATTTGCTGCGCAAAAGAAGCCCAAAGCAAATTGATGAGACGTAAGTTTTGTATTCAAACTGATAGGCAAACGTTGTACACCAGTATGTTGTAACTGCAACGCTTTAATATAAACTAAAGCAAACGTTATATTTCCTCGCAACCACGGCAATTTCACATGCTGTTAAGCTAACTTAGATAAATCTATTACTGGCCCTATTACCTAGTTATCATTTACTGGTCTAATGTTGTGCAAATGCATTACAAACCTACTCAGTTGCATTACAAATACACTACTCAGTGCCAATACAAATAATTTACCAATATTATATGTGATCAGAATATTTTTGTTTTTAGAAAATTCGCTATTAAAGTGATATCGAAGAAACTGATAAAGCGAGCGAAGTATAAGAAAATTTTAGGTTAGTATCACTTAATATCTCTGAATAATATCTTTACTTCAACTTTAAAATCCTCATAAATTAATCTGGAATAAAATACCTCGTATTCGTTCTCTGCAACACCAGTAATAGCAAAGTACACGGAATCAATATTATTACTATTTGGAGCAGACTTAGATGAATGTAACCGTATCCATGATGCGGCACCTCGCTGTCCTGTCTGTCTTGGGCCTTTCTTCATGCAGAGTTCGGCCCAAAACCGTGTCGTCCCACATTCGTTTCTACTGTTTGACTGCAAGGCTTTATGTCTACCATATGGCATCTTCCGACCCCGCTTCTCCAACGGTCTATGATTTTTGACTGCGATTTTGACATGAAGCGACCATCGACTTGGGGGCCGTCCATAAATGACGTCACGCAATTTAGGACGATTTTTGACCCCTCCCCATCGTCACACGTCGTCACAAAGTCATACCCTCCTCAAATATGACATCACAAAGCTCTGCACCCCCCCCCCCGAAAAAACCAGATGTCCAGAATGTTAATGCAAATTTTCTTTTAATTATCAAATAAAGTAATTATAACTATAAAAATACTTGAAACTATATAGTAGAACGAAGAAAAATAGAAGGAGTATAATTATTACAATCATTATGCATTCCACAAAATGAAAAGCTCTGGTCGAATCACTGCAATTATTAAAAATGTTTAATAACAATAACTCGAAACAATCCAAACTGTTTGATGTGAATATATGACGTCACATTTCTTAAACCCCTCCCCTTCGTCACAAATCGTCACAAATGAGTGACTTCCGTGACCCCCTAGGTGCGTGACGTCATTTCTGGACGGGCCGTCCATAAATGGGCATTATGATAGTGGCGCTGTAGAAGTCTTTAGATTAGATTAGATTCCAGTCCTGGAGCTTTATTCAATGCAGCTCGTATTGGTTTTTCTGACTAGTCTCTCTGAAGCGGCGTTATAAAAATTTCCTATCACAATTACAATTACAAGAATAAATCAGGATAAGTTAATAGCCAAGAAGTAGCTTGCTATTTACTGCGCTATATAAATGTTATTGCATTTTGTTGTATTCCGTAGGGTTTTGTTATTCTACGCGTATCGTATGCAGCCTTACGGTGTCTGCAACATTTCTGTTTTGGGTAAGCAGTTTAAATTCTTTTTTCTGTTTGATTCCTAGTTTAAGTTACTTTAAATCTGCGTTAATAAGCAAAACAAAGTCCACAATAACTTGGTATTTATTTTATTGTGTCAGATAATGATACGCGCTGCATCTGTTTATGAAGGGTTGACCCAACTTATCATCGTGTCCTGCATCGCACTTCAAAGTAATATGATTCTGCCTTCTGTCGAGATGTTTTGCGAATATGTCGTCATAATTAGAAGTACGTACACTGTACCTAAAACTATGTACACTGTAACTAGAAATACAATGTAACTTGAAGTATGTGCACCGTAACTAGAAGTAGGCATATGTACACCGTCACTAGAAGTACGTATGCGGGGGAACGATTCGTACCGGTACGGTACGGTCAGCTTTAAAGAACTTCTCATCACCTTTGAGAGGTTCTTGAGGGCGCTATATTAATGCTCAGGTACATAGAAATGTTCGCTAATAAAAGCCGATGGTGGTCATTGTTTAGTATGGTGAATGGGATAGTAGCAATCAAAAGGCAATATTCCTTGACTATGAAAGGACAATCGAGTGCTGGTTCTGAAGGGTAGATTAAATATAATTCTGATGATGCGTTTCTGTATTCTAAGATTAGACAGGCGAGTATGATATGTGGAAGCCCAAACAATGTTGCAATACGAGATATATGGATATATTAAAGAGTAATATAAGTTCAATAATAAATTTTGGGGTAATTTGTGGCGAATACGAGAGATAATACCAATATGTTTTGATATTTTTTTTAGATATGATATTTATATATTTATATGATATGACGTAGCTTCTAAAAACATAACCGTTTGCCATTTAATTTATAAATTTTTAAATTAGTTTCATTTTGCTATAGTACTGTTGAATGTCGCCAATGCGCTGGCTGGTTTGGTGATATTAGGATTTCTGTTCAACACTTTGATTAGTTACAAGTTAGTATTCACAATTTTTTCATTTCCTTGATTTATTGATTTCATTTGATTAGTTACAATTTACTAATTGCACTTTTCTCATTCCCTTTAATTAATAGTTTAACGTGATTAGTTACAAGTTGGTATTCGCACTTTTCTCAATTCCAACAGATAACGACTTTTTGCCGTTGTCTTACTTCTAACGACAATCAATTGATGTCTTGTGCCATTATTATTGTTATTGTTGTTGTTACTGTTATTATTACTGTTATTATTTTTATTATTATTATCAAATGGTAATTGAATAGTTTTTCACTCCGTTTAGATTTTGTCCTTTGAGTTATAAAATGTTAATAATAGCTTTGTTGATGGGACAGGACGTGCAAGCTCCGATACAGGAACTTTGTAGTTTAATCCTGGTTAAATGATTAAAATATATGTTTTTGTTAGATCTGAGTGTGTTTTCTACTTGGCTGTAAAGTTTGTTTTCTGTGATTTTCGTTATAGACGCCGTTGGCATCAGTTGCTTCGAGGAGATCACTCCTGGCATATGTACGGGTCAACGATTGTTTCACCTCAACATACTCTGGTAGGCCTATGCATGTGTCTAAATTTTTATTGTTTTTATAGATTTATTTCTTTATATAGCATCATTAAGCAACCTCTCAAAGGAGTTGAAGCATTGCTGGCTAACAGACCTATTACACTAGCACCGAGCACTGAAACCAAGATTTGTTTTCGTCGGCGGAACCTTCAGTCGTCGCAGACGGACACAGCAAAAATCTGTCTTTCAGTACAGTACCATACTTTTCATCTTCCGCTTACAAATCGCAGCACGAGGGTGAATAGAATGGGAATGGATAATAAACTGAAAAGTTCCAAGATTCCAAATCAAATTGAACCATCATTGCTGTGTTGTAGACTTGTTAATTGCAGTAGATTACAACTAACTATACTATACAATACATTACAGTACGTCACAGTGGAGTACAGTATACACTACATTACAATACAAAAACAATGCATTGCAATAGAATACAATATAAGCACATTACACAACAACTATAGCAAATGAAAGTTTGCAGAATGGAAGATTCTGAGTAATTCGTGGTTTGATAAATATTTCTGATATATTTCAAGATTTCAAAAATATTTTTATGTTTGTGTAATTATTTTCGTTTATTTGCAGTTAAATGGACTACTCAAGAGACTAAAAGTGTTCACGCTTTCAAAAAGCGATTGCTGGATATCAAGTGGCGTATGTTGCTTGGGGTAAGAGCTCGTTTTAAGCGTTGAAAGTAACTGTTAAATTATTTAAATTTAAGTCAGAAATTAAATAAACTTATATAAATTAAAATAAATCTCTATAAATTAAAATAAACCCCTATGAATTAAAATAAGCTCCTGTAAATTAAAATAAACCCTTATAAATTAAAATAATCCCCTATTAATTAAAATAAACACCGATGAAGCCAGCGGTGCTGACCATTAAGCTGTTGCATAGAAGTTGCGTTTTAAAAGTATCTATTCATCTATCTAGACTCTTCATATAGCGCCTTTTCGGTACCTTTCCAAATCGCTGCCTACACTATCCTAAATGGTGTTAATGTCACTAAGAACAAACTGTTAATCTGTAACCAAACAATGGAACTCGTATGACTTGAAACACAAGCAGATCCCAATATATTCTACAGACAACGACGGTGGTTTATTTCCCAGAGAAGAGAACGGGACACTTCTTCCTCACTGGTTCAGACCGTCACCTAATGGAATGCATTTTCCAGTAAACGCTGCTTTTGTCTGTACTTTTGTCCCCACCTCTATCCAGCCACGAAATGCATCCTGGGCATGACTACACAAATATTCACACACAATAGTTTATTCACACGTAAATGTGACCATCAGCCATCGGTATAACATTAGTTTTATTAGTGAATCGTTTAAATCTTTAATAAGTATCACTGAAGAAGCTTTCTTCCCAATAATATGTGCGATTGCGTGTTTGTAAGCGTAGATAAAATCGTCTTTTTCTCTATCTCTTCATCCTTTAATCCTTCACCTGTATGGAGTATGGACAATTGCAATATGTTAACATCTTTTAAAATTACACATGATTTAAGAATGTTTCTGTATTTCTATCACTTAAAACTAATCAGTTAAAATTCCAGCCTTACCAAAAGTCTTAGAACAAAAGACCTATTTTTCATGTTTTTAAATAATCAATGCAAACCTATTTTGTCAAAATATATGACAATGTGCAGTGTAGTGTTAGTATAAATCTTGCAATAAACAGACTGACAGTTCTGTTTTAATGGATATCATTTGAACTTTATTCCAGCATGGACTGTGTTGTTTCCGAATTTAATATGAATCACGTGATAGAGATAACTGTATTGTAGCGAATTCTGGTGATGTTTATGGTTCGTAGTTGGGCTTTATTTCAGGATGGATTGTATTAATGTTCGTTCTGAGCATTCTCTTATTGTTTCTGACGTTCGGTCTTCTCATTCCATTGAAGGACGGCGTACATAATTGGCTGACAAAAATGCTTTCAAAACTATGGTAAGACTTTTCTTAGCTGCACTCATGGTCGAATATCCTTGTAAGGCGATAGGACATACCCCATGAAATAGTAATACATGTCAATGTGCAAAATATTCACAGTGTTTGGGTTTAGGGATGTATGTCCCCTCCAATACGTTCCCTGTGTTTAGTTTACGGGGACAATGTCCCCTCGAGAATGATTGTGTTTCTTATGTATTGATCAATGTTTCCGCTGCTAAAGAAACCTGGCCTAAACCCTGCGGGTGTAAAACATTTTCGGCCAATCTAAAAACCTATAGATTAGTGCCTTGTTAATTGTGATAACTGGCTACGGAAATTAGATCAGATATATAAAAGTCATAGTGTACCCTATCTGGCAAGTTATGCATACATTTACAGGCAGTATTCAGGCGTCAATGAAGAATTATAAAATTCACACGAGCGCAACAGGCTTTGCAGCTGTGGTGAAAGGCTGGTATCAGCTAGAACACTTCCGAAAGAGTAAAATAGTATCTTTGCTTTTAGGCCGACGGCGCTGTTGACCATCATATATGTTGTTCAGAAACTGATCTGTCGATTCTGCTTCCTTCAGGGCAAAGGAACAGCAATGGCACTCGACAACAGGTGAGGCTATCATATATATATGCATTCATACATACATGCATACGTCGTACATACATGCACACATGCATGTGTATGTACATGCATAAATACATACATGCATTCATAGATACATACATACATACATATATTACTATATACATGCACACACATAAATGTACATGCAAGCATGCATACATACATGCATTACGTTACCTATATACATGCACATATACACAAGCAAATGTAGGGACAAAATTATGCGCATTGTCTTGGCCATTAACAAAAGAAGCTAGTCTTATTGAAATTAGATTATTAGATTTTTATTCTTGTTAGATTTTTTCAGGAGGGTGTACAACGCCGTCAGCTATTACTTCCTCGTGCTGAACGTGATCATGGGTGTCTTTTCCTGTCTTGTGCGAATTTTGATTCCTCTCGTTCTTGGAGTTGCCTTTCTCTCCCGTCTTGATCGGTCGCTAATCATGCCAGGATTCGAAAAGTACGACTCAGGTAACTAGTCATGGATTACACTTATGGCCTGTGGTGTACATGTCTCTTATTCTCATTAACAATTGTTCCTTTTGATGCCTAAGACGCAATTTAATATTTACTTAATCTTACAGCCGTATTGCTGTAATTTTTTCCTGGCGTGTAAGTCTTATTGTGTCAATCTAATCCTGTACACTCATTTCCTGTAGCAGTTATTTATGCAGTTCTATTAGTCGGAACTAGTACCACTAAAGCTCAGCTTTTTCGAATAGTCTGTGGAAGATGTGAAGAGGTACAGAGTGTAAGTTAGAACCGCGATAAAACTTTTTGTAGTTTTTAAAAATTATGGTTAACCGTTCTCGAACGGTTTTTGATTGTTTACTACGATTTCACGTGAAACCATCATCGATTGATGCTTTGTGCATCATGGAATTCATTGGAATAGGCCTAGGTTAGATAACGCTGACGCTTAACTCTTGAACCCATGTCTATACTGTTGTCTGCTTTAGTATTCATTCGGTTGTTCTTCCTCAGCATTCATATTCATCAGTATTAATATTCATCAGTATTAATATTCATCAGTATTGATATTCATCAGTATTAATATTCATCAGTATTAATATTCATCAGTATTAATATTTCTGTTCCGTTCACAGGTTTTGCTTCATTCGTGTCGATGCTGTTGGTCGACCTGTACCATAATCATCCGGTTGTCAAGACTTTTGTTGAGCTGATGCTGCAAGTCAGAGAACAACGAGAACAACAACAGCAGCACGATCAACAAGAACTTCTTTCAGGTTTTCATCGCGATGATGATGATGATGACGACGACGACGTTAATGACGGCGACGAAAATGGTGATGAGAACAAGAGTGATTGTGATGACGATTGTAAGTTAGGCGAAGTAAGATCAAGTATGGTACTAAACGCATCAGTTAACAATTAGACGGCGATAATGCCTATGATGGATACAAGGACATTGATGATTATAATGACGATGATGAGGTAAGGTAAGGTAAAATACGGTAATTGTTCACACTTTACAAGCCTCAATCGATAATTATCAAGGGCGGATCCAAGAGGCAATCTAGCCACGGTCCGCATTTGATTTTCGGAAGTTTAATTTTCCCCAGTGAGTTTCATAACTAGTTTGGACTAGGTAGCACGAGGTAATCACTTGGTTGTTCCTGTGCAGGTGTGCACATCGGGTAATGCAGCGTCTTCATTTATCACCGTCAAACGCCAGTCTTTCTGCATCGTTCCACAACATCTCCGAAAAGCCGTTAAAAAGTTAATGAAAAAATTCTAGAAAAATAAAGAGGCAAATAACTTTTGAAGAGCAATTAAAAGTTAGGAAAATTACTGGGAAGTCATGAAAATCTGAGACAGTAAGAAAAAGTCTCAGAAGATCATCGAAATTTTGCTGAGCCAAAACAACCAAAGATCGTCAAATATTGATGTTGACTATGAAAGAAGAAAAGGAATTTTAACGGTAGAAATTACTGAAAATGTGGTAAGAAAATTTTCAGCGCAGTTAAGTACGGCCTCGCTCTCTTGCACTACCGCTTCTGTGTAAACTTCGGGATCCCCCAGTGTAATTGTAATACCGACAATTTATATAGCAAAGTAAGAAGCGAGCTACGTCTAAGGTGCTTTACAATATCAGCTTTCTGCAGGAGTGCTCGAAGCTAAATTTTAAGCTTAAAGAGGACTACAATCGCTTTTTGAAAGCGTGAACACTTTTAGTCACTTGAGTAGACACCATGACAGTTATATTATCACATAGTCCTGAGACGAAACTACGATGGTGATGACGATGATGACTACGACAACAAAGATGATAAGAGAGGATTTGCGATGATGTATGGTACGCAATAATGACCTTTTAGGTAAGTTTCAAGAGGATGCAGTGCAGACGGCCGAGAAAAGTCGTAGATCGAAGATGATCAGAAATCGATGGTTGAAGACGGTGACTCTCGTAAATAATCCAACCCTGGCTCTCAAATTCCTCGAGCAACGCCTCAAAGATGAACGCAAAAAGGCCGAACAAACCACTCTGTCACCAGTAAGATTGAATTGACATTTATTTTGACACATTATGTCGCCATGGCCAAGCAACCTGTCGCCAGTCAATCATGGATTAGACTTCGCTGTGTTGGTCCATGCGCCTGTAAGGAGTTTCTCTAGCAGAGGCGCTTTGCAAATTTGCGATTACTAATGCACATTCAACGTGTATGTGAGAGCCTAGCAATACAGGCTTTTCCTGCTATTTGAGCCATTCCGAGTAGCTTCGTGGGGGCTGTATTCTGGTCTCAGGGCCTAACGGTTTTCGAGTGGTTCCATCCAATGGACAATGCACCTGGAAAGCGGTTTTGCTTATAGAAGCGACCATCGATGGATGCTTTGTGTATTCTGGTAATGGCGCTATTGAAGTTTTCAAGTTAAATTGGAGAACTGTAGAAACAGACGAATTTGTCGTTTATTATTGAACTACTAGAGCATTAATGAGGACATCGACGAGCGTCTTTGACAGGTTCTTTAAAGGCACTATATAATTGTCCAGTATTTATATGCATTTATCTTTCGAGTTAACAGCTCTTGAGGTATTTGCTGGCATAATATGATCCCTATATGCAGGCGAGGTAGCCAAACTGAGTATATTCTGGAAAATTTAGGATAAATAAGTACATGCACATACATGTATGCATGCATGCAAAGACACATACAAACGCATGTATACATGCACACATACAAGTACAGAGTTATGCACGTTTGCCTACTTACTTATCCGACTATATTTATGTTAATTGTGTGTTTCTATACACCTGTAGGCCGACGCGGAAGAGGGTTCGTATGTGATCGAGATGCGATAATGAAGCGATGTTCTTCCTACAAGTCATAATGCGTTAGTCAAACGCAGGAATTGATCAACAAAGTATATACGGCGTTTGACAGACGTTTTTTTGTGTGTTAAGATGAGATTTCCAGGCAGCTATTCAAATATCTACCAAGACTTTAAGCCACTGGCCACCAGGACAGTGTTGGAATATTGCACACCAGTTGCACGAATTTCTAACCCACTTTAAACAAGACATCCAAAAAAACGTTCTGTTCAATCACTTGTTCAATTTATTGATTTGTCAATAGTTTCTGCATCGTATAGGCCATCAGAGTGTTTTATATGATTTCGTAGTTTGCAATTTTCTTATTATATCCGTTCTAATTAAGAATTTAAATAGCATACTCAGTTTCGAAACACTCAGGCGTTCACAAAGGTCTTCATTCGTTACCGTAATCGTTAAAATATCAAGAGTTTTACTAAAGAGCTAAATGTAGGGGATCAGCTTAACAACGAACTCTGTATTCAGATCAGATGGGTTATCCAGAGATACGGAAGGAATTGTGGTTAATTGTCCAAGTACATTTCTTTAGAGTTTCAGTCATTTATGTTAAATAGTCGTTCGCTGAGTACTGTTGTAAGCCGTTGAGAAATTTTGTTGTATTAGGGCAGAACATCTGGAATGTAGATGTCGTATGAAACTCAGCATAGGTATTCATATTTATTCCTGCAACTCCTTGTATTTTAAAACTGGCGTTGTTTACGATGACGAATTACCCTCGACGATAATTTTTTTGTTTTTTATTTACTGCTATAAGATTTCTGTAAAGGTTGATTCCATTTGCAATATCTGCCTGAATCTTCAGCGACATGTTGCACTTCATGGTTTTGTATGCTTGAAGCATGTTTCCTCAGCTGGACATAGTTTGATGTTCTGTAGTTGCCAAGAAAATTCTCAACAACATCCTTGAATGCCTTCCATGCGACTTTCTATGGCCCCATTTGCAGATCTTCGAAACGCTTGTCATGGATAATGTGCTTGATTTATGGACCAAAAAAAATGCTTTCCTTAATCTTGGCATCAGTTATTCTTGGAAATATCGTTCTCAAACATCGAAATCTACAAAATTCTCATCAGTCCGAGTGTTATATGAAGAGGCAAAAATGTCTTTCCTCTACTGACAAGTAGTTTATGTGTCATACTTTTCTCCCCTGAAACCAAACGCTTACAGAGCGGCCAGTTTTTTTTTATTGTATTGAGACCCTTTAGCACGGCTGTCCCATTCGCGAATGAAACAACAGTACTTGGTATATCCGATCTGCATTGCTAGTAGAATGCTACTACTTTTTGATCACCACAGATGTTCCAGTTGTAGTTGTACTGTGTTTCAACAACAGTTCAGTGTTTTCGTATGTTTCTTTCACGTGTACTGCATAGCTGATAAGCATTGAAGGGTGGACATTGCCATCGTGTAAAAGACAGCTTTCAGTCTTAATAGTGACGACTCTATAAAAAGCCGACATTGTTGTGGGTCATGCTCACAACCCAAAGCCATGAACAACCCATTAATGTCAGTGAAGAAATAGAGGTTGTCAACCTGTGCAAAGAATTTCTCATGATCTTCTTGGCGGATCCGAAAGACAGAATTTTTCGTACCTGGCGACAGCAAATCCCATCCCTGTAGTCTTGAGCCAAGTAGCTGTGCTTTTGTTTTTGATAAACCTAAGTCCCTGACCAAGTCATTAAATTCTGACTGTGTTATCAGATAAGGTTTGCCGGGCATAAACGGTTCAAAATCTAGATGTCATTTTCTACGTCTGGTTCGTGCATTGAGGCATCTTCGTCTGTCTCATCTAGGCTGCATGTCTCTGATGGCTTCGGTACTGACAAACTGTCATCATGCAGCACTGGTCTAATGGCTGAAGGCAGATTGGGTATTCAATAGATTTCTTTTTAGCAGAGAAACCAGAGACATTGGTCAGACAGAAGTTACAGTCCATCATTTAATCCTTCTGTTCTCCCCATATCATCGGGCTGTGAACGGCACTGACTCAACAAAAGCTATCTCAATTTGTGATTAACACATCAACAGACTGAAAATGCGAGAAAATTTAAAAAATAGGCGATTACACAAATATGGTACTTGATAGGAAAATATGAAGGCAATTTTCGCGATCAGCAGCCCAAAATCCATAAGACGCACCCAAAATTGTTCAGAAAGCAATATCTTCGCTTTTCAGTATTATCTGCCGTCGTCCATACATTTTTTTAGAGTCTCACTACGCCATGTGTCGAGAATAGTATATAACGCAGAGGCTTCAAAATCCGAGAAACTTCCAACATGTAAGTTAAGTGAAAATATTTAAGAGAAGAGATAAAGGATCACAGTTATGAAAATATTAAACTTCAATAAAACTTCCCGCGTCTTGCGTCGCCAGAAACCTGCCATTATATTCACACTTGCGTATTCTGATTTGCAGTCTCTTTTTTAGCTAAAGCTATTTTCACCAAAGAATAGATGAATTCGATGATTTCAACCACAGTCATTATTGATACTCCAAGCCACAGATTCAAAGATCCACCGAGATTTGAAGTCAGTGTGTTCCAGGACACAGCTGGACTCTCTGTCAGTAGCCACACGCGTTTCTGATTCATTTTAACCGTGACCTGAACGAAGTTCTGTTCAATCAAATTCAATTTCTGGAGTTCATCAATAGTTTCTGCATCGCTCGGGTCATTGGATTTGTTCCCTATTTTCTCATAGGCTGTAAATTTCTTACTATATCGGTCATCGTTGCGAATGTAAGAATCATAAAATGCCAAGTGGTAGTGGATGTCTGGCCACCGTGATGAAGAACTAATGAATTCGTACTGTGTTTCAGAACACTGGACAGGGCAGTCACAAATGTCTTCGTTAGGAATAAAATGCCAAGTACAGTTAATGAGAGTCCAAAAGATTTCTGTAAAAATGCCTTGCTCTGTGTACATCTGAGAATCCTCCTGATGTTTTGTTATGTTATCACAGAACGTATAATTGCTCATTCGCAATTCAGCTTCTGTAAAATATTCGTAAACGTTGAGACATCCACATGCTTTTATGTACTGATGTTGTCTACACAAACTGATGCACGTTCGCCGGTCGTATGGAGGCGAATTTTCTTCTTCGAGAAATAGTCCTTGTCTATATCTGCAATTTCCATATGGATATGGTAACCTGGTAATATTGCTCTGCTTAACGTCGATAATCGTACTTGTACCAGGAGCTACGAAAACTACAACACTCTGATCTGGTTTCGTGCCTCTTGGGTGAATCATAATTTTGATACCGGTCAAGAGAGGAACTCTAATCCAGCGGTAATGCGAATGTATCAGTTTTGGCATTAAATTGTTAATAAATGTTATCGCAGTAACTGCAGCTGCATTGCTCTCTGGTTTCAGAGTTTTGCACAACTGAAGCGGTTGAGTCAAAACTAAAATTTTGTTACAGTTCTTTTCGTTGTAAAAATCCCATCCATAGAAATGTGATGTGACCACAAAATCGTTTAAGTTTGACTGGTTGTTATGAAATTCAGTTAATAAAGGAATGTTTGCGTTAAATGTATATAACAATTTAAAGTAATTCCAGACATCAGGGTTGCTTTTCAGTATATCAGGAGCTTGGTTCCTAATAAATTCGATCTTCTTCAAGTATGATTCATAAAAGTCAATAAACTGCTTTTCATCCGATATCGGAAGAAAGTTGCAGATTGTAATATCCGGAAAATTTGGTAGACTCTGAACCGACAAGAAACTATTAGTAACATCATAATTGGAATAACTGATGGCAAGCGTAATGACTTGGAACAAAAGCACTGAAAAACAGACGAACATTGACACCAGCCAAAATACTCTCACAACTCGACTTGGAGATTTCAGAGTACGGCTCACGCCTTTGATGCTAGTGCTCTCTCCAAATTTTCGTAATTCTTGTCGTATTTTTTCGTGCATAATTTAATCTTATCGAGTAACGGTTGTATAACACTTTAACATGCGTATATAACGTAATGTGTGTTTAGAAGTTAACAATATATGACTTTTCGACCACGTTCGGCGCTTGCTGCTAAGTATTCAAAACCGGATGATATAAACTGTAAATTAATCAGTCTTGTGCTAGTTTGTTGCGCCACTCAAAAGAATTTTCCTGCAGTTGCTTTGTGTAGAAGTCGTCTTGACTTGAGAAGGTTAAGCTAACGATTATTTTCAATATTTCTTACGAACTCGTCTCTGTTACAGTGGTGCATACATATGTTCCATTGCAGAATTCAGCTCCTAAACAGGAATACACTGGCTCCGCTCACTGCGTATTTAAACATGAAACAGCGGTAGTCACAGAACTATTGATATTTGCCTTCAGAGTTTGCTAAAGTGAACTGCGACACGAACTCTGTTCTCTTAAAACTAGATAATACATCCTGCGCATTAGTAAATGGTCTTGAGGAACACGAACCAAAAATGTAGGCTGCACTATAGTCGGGTTGTCTGCAATCACACGGTGAGACCAGCTAAGCTCCTATCTGCCCAGGCTTTGTAAGCATCACGGTAGCTTCCTGGCTCCTTACTGTTCTGCAGACATGGTACTAGTGTAATTACTTCTCGCTTTGCAGAGCAACGGTATGTTTGATGTCATACAATATGCAAATATCTTATAACGGCGGCTTATTTGCCTATAATTTTGACTTTACAGCCAATGCAACCCTAACGAAAATTTTCTAATGGTGTGTAGTTTACTTCAGTCAGGCATATCTTGAATTCCAAATTACAATGACATTTCTTTCTCTGATAAAATTGTTCATTGATTTGTGTTCATTTATTTTACTAAAGAACTACGTTACTGGTTGAACGGACCAGCGGCTTGCTTTGTGTGTAGACTTGCCCGCTTATGGGACTGTAGACCTACATGGAAAACATTTTTCCTTAGGCAAATAAACCATGGCTGCCGGTTTTCATGCTTCGTGACCATCGAAGACGGCCAGCATTGTGGTTTAAAACAATTAATAAATTAATCGATTGGTAACCTATGCATGACCACTTAGCCAGTTGAAAAACGAAACGTCGCCTACCTACACAGTTATTTGGACCGATACTTGTTTATTTCAAGAGCTTTAGAGGTAATCCGGTTTTGTTCTACTTTTAAAGGTTTATTGGCCATAATTATTTCTGTAATGTATGGGTCTGGATATTTATACAGGCCTTTTTGAAGATCTCTTAATAATAATAATAATAATAATAATAATAATAATAATAATGATGTTGATGATAATAATAATTAATATTAATAATATGAAGCAACGATGGTACCATGGAAGTCGCAGATATGGCACTCCATCTTTATCAGTGGTTTTCAGCCTTATAATGCCGTTGCTTTCCATGGGCCTAACGTTTTCAGACCTCAGTGGGGACCAGGAATATTAGTTCCAGCTGACTATTTGGTCCTGTATGTGCAATTTTTTATTTCCGAGGGATTGTATGCACCTCGGGTAAAAAAATTATAGTACTATTTTTTTATTATTTTACTTGCTGACTATATTTAAGCCGACTCAACCAGACCACGCTATTATCATGTTAAAAATAGCAAAAATAAATAATATCGTCACAAGAGGAGACTTTTTCCTCTTTCAGCGCACTTCTATGGCGATCCAGGGCTTTGACGCGATTGCCTTTCAAGGTCCATTTGCAGAGATGGACAGCAGCGGAGATATGAAATGAACGACATTTGACAAAGAAACAATTTTTCCACACAATGTTTCGTTTGCTTTTCAATTTTTCAAAATCCTGACGGAACATATCTACCTCGGGGCAAAGAAAATTAAATAATACCAGTAATAATAACAATGATTAACCTTCAGTACTCCGCAACAATCAGAACAGGAAGACATTCCTATCGATATATACCCTGACGCGGTTTTCGTAGATCCTATTTAGCTACTCACGTCTAATCATTTCAGGCGTGTATCCGTTTGTTTTAAGATGTATTCCTAATGGTTTTTGTGACAAACTTTGTTTGCATCGGTTGCTTAGTGGAGGTCACTCCTGGCAAATGTTCGGATCAACGATCGCTCAGCCTCAGAACACTGCTAATGCTCATAAATAGACACATATGTTGACTTATGAAAAGTTCCGCTTTAAGTATAACGATTAAATCAAAACCAGGCACAATAATATTTACGCTTTCGCCTAAAAGTTATTGTCATAAAGAACTTGGACAATTTGGGCCAAAGTCAGGTAAGCTAAAGTCAGACAAGGTAAGGTAATCATTCATTTATCACCCGCTTCTATCAACATCTGTCCACAGACGCGTGGTCCTGATGTTCTTTGAAGAATCTTTCTGGAAGCACAAGCATGACAGCGTTAATCCACTAACCGGGCAATCTTTCTTTATTGGTTAGAAGTCAAGTACAACGAGTTGTCATTTTAACACGGCGAATCCCGAAACCCGAATGTCCAGAAGATGAAATGTAATTGTTGTTGGACTGCTGCTATCGTCGTTCTGCAGTCGAAATATCATTTAATACCAGCCTTTTGAGGAAAATTGTTAATGAAAATTGTCAGTGTTAATGCACGTTTTCTATAGTGATGCTATGGCCTGACAGTAAATAGCTTTTTATGAGTTTCAAGTCTTTGGTTAGAATACGTCTGGTAATTACAGCACATGACGACCATTTTGTTCTAAATACTGGTGCATTTTGAGGGATATCAAAATTATGTAACACTTGGATACCACGTTCTGGCTTATGCCTCTCAATTTATGGTATGCTATCAGTGGCATTCGTTGCATATGTCTGCAGCTACTTTCTGAAAAAGTTTCGTGTTCTTGTAGATCTAGGTCCGAGAATTCGAAAGTATCTGAACTTGAAAGGAGTACATGTGATCTCAAGAAACATGAAGGACTTCAGTGTAGCACGTTTCAGGGAACTTCTAAACCGAGTATGTTTTTTTATAACTGTTATAATGAAGTAGGAAATCTAAGATCCTGCCAGAACAAAAGCCTTCAAAAATATGGGTGTTTTAAAATACTGATGTCCACTTGAAAGTGAAAAGTGGTTCAATGGCAAAAACCAAAAATCACAAGTCAGTTAAGAGCTATGCCATGGAAGCCCTAGGCGGCAGTATAGCACTGGGCTGTTGTGGTGTTTGGTCTGTTGTGAAGTTTAATGAAGTAGAGCTTTCAAGCTGCTAATTAATCAATAAACTACATTCTGTTGCCTTAGGCACGGAGGAATGTTCCAGTAGTCTTGATTTTGATGTCCTGTGAAACGGCAAGCCCAGAGGTCCTCGACCACCTTCGCAGTGAGATGGTCAACCTCACGGAAGTCAGAGCACGTATGCTGCTGATTGGCTGTGCAGCTGGCGTTGATTCAGTGCCGGCGCTGACCAGTTCATTCGAGGACTTGGTCTTGGAGGTAATATCAATATTTGGGAAAGAAGTTCAAATAACATTAGATTACCTAAATACGGTTTACAAAACTGTTGGTCCGTAGCTCTGAAGCCTTTCAGAGAAACATGTCAGGACTATTGTAATGTAATTTCTATAATTAAAAAAATTGTGTAGTGTCACTTCTGGATAGACTAATTACAGATGTTCTGGGCTAGTCTAAATGATGTTAACATTCTTTAACAATAGAACAGTTCACCAATTAGCAGAAAGTGCTCAGATTACTAAGGATTGTAAAGGTGCTGTATTAATTTTTTGGATATATAGAAGGACTAACTTGCTAGTTCCAAGGCTGTAAAAAACAATAGTTCAAATATTGTGGCCACTAATACTTTGTGATATTTTCTATTAGGCACAAGGCACATTCGAGTCATTTGCATGTGACACCTCCCCTAAAAGAAGTCTGCAGAAATGTCCTGTGCACCCCTCCCCTTGTCCGCATTTGGCACTGCCCTCCCTATCCCCCTTTGCAGACGTTTGCACTCCAGTGGAGCACAGAGGCCTAGATCATGTTACTGTGTTGATCTTGTAGGGCTAACTGCTATGGGGTTGGGTACTTTGATACTGTTGTTTTTCGACCAAAGGGGCAACTGGATCCAATGCTGTCAGTATCAGCTGTCAGTCATGGACTTAACCCTATCCCACTTGTCCATATACAGGTGACCTGCCTTTGCGGACGTCCTTAATATATGACCTACAAGAATTTTACAGCAATCATTAATGAAACAAATAATAACACAATAACTGTTCTTGCAGGAGGCCAGCAGCAACACAGATCCAACTGCCTGAGTGTCCCATCGAGAATCAAAGGCCAGCAGCAACACAGATCCAACTGCCTGAGTGTCCCATCGAGAATCAAACATCTCGTGACCCTTGTTTTGGGTTTTAGTATTTAAGATGATGATCTTTAAGAACTTTGCTAAATGGTTTTGTTATAGTTTGTTTTGGCCTAATGTTACTCACATTACACTCCTGCTTGGTTGATTTGTGATGGCTGTTGATTACATGGCCAACAAATGATGTTTTATAATGCAGAAGGTTCTTAGGCAACCTGTTGTGTTTGCCAAGTAGTAGTGGATGTCTGGCCACCGTGATGAAGAACTAATGAATTCGTACTGTGTTTCAGAACACTGGACAGGGCAGTCACAAATGTCTTCGTTAAAATGCCAAGTACAGTTAATGAGAGTCCAAAAGATTTCTGTAAAAATGCCTTGCTGTGTACATCTGAGAATCCTCCTGATGTTTTGTTATGTTGTAACAGAACGTATAATTACTCATTCGCAATTCAGCTTCTGTAAAATATTTGTAAACGTTGAGGCATCCACATGCTTTTATGTACTGATGCTGTCTACACAAACTGATGCACGTTGGCCGGTCGTATGGAATTTTCTTCGAGAAATAGTCGTTTTCTATATCTGCAATTTCCATATGGATATGGTAACCTGGTAATATTGCTCTGCTTAAAGTCGATACTCATACTTGTACCAGGAGGTACGAAAATGGCAACACTCTGATCTGGTTTCGTGTCTCTTGGGTGAATCACAATTCGGATTCCAGTAGATAAAGGAACTCTAATCCAGTTGTAATACGAATGTATCAGTTTTGGCATTAAATTATTTATAAATATTATTGCAGTAACTGCAGCTGCATTGCTCTCTGGTTTCAGAGTTTTGCACCACTGAAGCGGTTGAGTCAAAACTAAAATTTTGTTACACCTTTTTTCGTTGTAAAAATCCCATCCATAGAAATGTGATGTGACCACAAAATCGTTTAAGTTTGACTGGTTATTATGAAATTCAGTTAATAAAGGAATGTTTGCATTAAATGTATATAACAATTTAAAGTAATTCCAGACATCAGGGTTGCTTTTCAGTATATCAGAAGCTTGGTTCCTAATAAATTCGATCTTTTTCAAGTATGATTCATAAAAGTCAATAAACTGCTTTCCATCCAGGATGGAAAGCCGATAGTCGTGTTGCTGGCAGCTTAGTTTATAGGCTGATAGGAAATACAGTTGCCGTGCCTTAAGGATAATTCTTGAGACATTTGTCACATTGTTCACTGGTCAAGATTCATTGCTATTCACTTGTGGCCAGAATTTTCAATGTAAAGCTAGCGAGTAGTTTAGCACTAGCCAAAAACCTTGGTCGGATCTACCTTCAGATGTAGTTCTGAGTCAATTACGGATTACTCATTCACTGGGAGTACGTCTGGCAGCGCGCTAACTTGTCTCAGTCTGCGGCGGCTATTGTAATCCAGATGCAGTAGCAGCTTGAACATACTGCAGAAAGCAATCACACTGAACTGTTCAATCACTTGACCAGATGTTCCAATGACATCTCCATTGGGCCTTCAGATAAAAGCAAGGGAATGAATTGGTAGTAAGTAGACCAGTATGCGGTAGAAATGATTCAGTCGGGTGTATACAGCAGTAACGTCCCAGGTGAGATTTATACTCACCACCTTGCCATAATGTTTGCTGCAACTGGGCTTTGACCGACAGAAGGACTTCATTTCATTTCTGGCAGCCCTGGAATTGGCTAGTATTAAGACTTGGAGAGAGGTGATACCTGTGAGGTAAGCCAAAAAAGGCAGGAAATGCCAGCGATGATATATGTAGTATGCACAAATGTTCAACCCAAATAGGGACTAAGGCTGGAAATCACTGCACATTTGAAAGGGATAAGTTCAATGTCTCTAATATATCTTCGCAAATCAACAACAAAGTTTTCCAGGTAGTGATGGTCCACGCAAGAGGCACATCTAAGGGTGTGAAACAGAAGTGAGTTTCAAGAGCTACAGAGGAAAATCAAGAATACATGCCCATTAATAGACACCAAATATACTACAACTGCCAAATGGAGCAACTAGCCTTCAGTACTTATCAATCAGAACTGCCAAAGTTAGAATTCATTTATAACTGCTGCAATACCTTCTTTTATTCTCCATCAGACATCTTTCCCACTGATATACAAGAGAAATAAAATAGGGAAGGCAGCAATCTGGCAAGCATTGGCAGAAACCAGTTTCATCCACTTAACTTTCAAAACACCAAAAACAATTTTTTTTTCAACACAACACCCATGAACACAAAACTAGTGGTATTAGGGCAGAGTCAGAATCTTAAGCTTTTCTAGACTTACCCCATTTTCAGTCTCTTTCTCTTCTGATTCTTCACCTTCACCTTCTTTGTCAGAGCCATCAGATTCACCTTCACCAGATTCTTCCTCCTCACCAGATTCTTTGCCTTTTTCTTCTTCTTCCTCATCGTCATCTCCCTGACTGGCACCCTCTTCTCTCAACTTCTTCACAGGAATTGTAGAATCGGAAGATTTCCTTTTCAAAGGACAATCAATTCCTGAAACACAAGAAAAGTAAAATGAGTATTATATTAAGAATGTGGAATCCATTATTAATGAAAGTCATTCGGTATCACTGGAGTTATTTGGCACCCTTGCATTTAAAAAGGAGTGAAGCAGTGTGTTAAATCTGAAGCCTTACCTTTGTTATGTTAACCATCCTACCATTTACTGACTGTTTCACAGAATTCCAATCACTGCTTGAATTCCTGGTTTCTTCTCCTTCTGAACTTATAAAGAGCAACTTTAACATACAAATAGATACTTAGAACTATGCTCCACAATTATTCAGGAACTCCTATCCCATGTCTCCATTTCCAGCTCATGACATGGGCATACACTTGATCTCTTTATAACCTGGTTCAGTTGTTCTGTTGTTAAAATATCTCTCCTAACCATATTTGTCTAACCAGACAACCATAACCGCCCATGTTTCATTCCAACATAAGCTGCCTTCCACTTATCTGACTGTAGAAGGAATGTGTCATTCCACAGAAAACGACCTACTGCATTAGAAGTATAAGCTTCATCTTTCACTTACCAAAAATTTATGAAAGCCAACTCTGAAATCAAGCCAGTAGCAGTGAAGAAAACAGACAATAACAGAAGATAAAACAGGTTAGCAAAAGGTTTAGTGTTTACAAAAATACACATTCAAATAAGCCTGGGTTAATCATGATACTTTCCTTAAAGAAACGCAGAACTAATAACGGATATCTAACAATTTATAATTTAATCCAGTTTAATGTGTTTACTAGCAATGTTTCCAATAGAATTTAAAACCAAACAACATGCAGCCCAATTTGCCGAATCTGCATCAAGATATTAAGGCCTTTCTGTAGGCCTACATTAAAAGTTACAAAACTGACAAGTGTTGACAATAAAATACACTTTCATGGACCTCTCTGGAACAAACATCTCAGAATTCGTAAGCCTCTGTTTCTTCTCGAAAACTCATGGTGTCAATCTCATCTTGGACTGCTACGCAAACAGCCGGGTCTCATCTCGGTCTAAGTCCTAAAGGTCTCACATACATACATACATTCTTATATATAAACATATACACTTACATGCATACAATTTTGCTTTTCGTCCATTAAGAGAATATTTTCCTCTGACTGCTTTGCACAGAATAACAATTTTCTCCATGCATTTTGCTGAGTGCTTTACTGACTTAAGCCAACAACAAACCACAGCCTGGTTAGACTAGTATTGAAATAAGTGGCTTGCCTCTCACACTTTCAGCATTCTCAGTCGCATGTGGCTTGACTGGATGACTATAGTTGGTTTTCAACATATTGAGAGAATCCCCAGATCCACTGTTCATGCCTGATTACAAACACAAGTTCAATCACACAATTAGTGCTGATGTTCTTGAAATGTAAGAATGGACTTGGCAAGGTTCTATAAGGTAATTAGCTGATAAAATGCTATGATGTAATTAGATTAGGTAAGGACTTGGTGATTTGGTACCCCACGTAACTGTACGATCAGTCTGGCACTTCATACAAGGACTGGAAGCCAAAACAACAGGCTCTTAGGAAGTCAAGTCCAAGTCCTCAATCCCAAAGAAAGCTCAAGACTGAAGCGGAGAAACCTGACCTCAGATTACTATGCATGCTGTAACTCAGCTAACAGTTTGACAATTCAACAAAACTTAGTGACAGACTTAATTTTAATCATTAAATTGTTTTTATTTTGCATAATAGATATCATATTCTGCCATAGTGCTAACTCCAGTAGTCAGTAAGTAAAATTTATCAAGCTAATTGCACCATGGCTAGTGGCCTACATTATGATAAACCAAAAGAACAAAACAACTGACAAACTAGTAATAGTATTATCTGAGACCTCTCAATGCTGCCAAAGTGGCCGGTCAGACTCTAACCTCAGTTAGCTCCCACTGAATATCCTGAACCGTTTCCATGTACATGTGTGTATGCACATATTGATGATGGATATCTTGAAATTTTTGTCTACTGAAAGATATCTCGATTCTACTCTCTCAAGGGCTCATACTTTTATACATGGAATTGCCCAATGGAGTATGCATGATTGTGCATATAGATTCCCCTCGTAGTCTTGACTTGTGTGACACCATAATTGAAACTTACCAAACACTCTACGAAGAATGAATTCGAACACATTCTTTGCGTCATATCGGCAATCTTCTCGCTGTAGACGGCTAACTGAAGTCATTTTCAAGATATTGCGCAGAAATTATATCAGTTTGATCACTAAAATGCCGAATTGAGAAGCAAACAGCTAATTATCTTAAGCAGAAATCTACCAAATATAAAGAAATTCGCGCCGCTGAACGCCATCGTGGTCACGTGGTCATTTGTATAACAGTGAGCCCCGAATCAGGTTCTGGTAACCGAAAAAGTTCGCTAGACAATTTTGTTTATAATCGACTAGATACTCAGAACAACACAAGACGAAACAATTTAGTGCTAAAACATAAAATATCACGGCCGAGTAGTGGTACAAAGTTATTTGCAATTTATGTACTGCAACAGTATAGCAGTACTAAATGTCAATATTATGTAGGCCCACAACACCTCTTAGAAATTCGATTAAACGTATAATTACATTGCTTGTGACTAAAGCTCTTAAGCGTCTGATTAACTGGACATATTTATTTTTCGAACCACCTACATGCAATGGCGTAACTACATATTTTTGCACCCACAGCGAGTGTTAGAAATTCCTCCAAAAGATATTTTGAATTCAACTAAAAACAGTAGTTTACAAAAAAATTCCTTTTCCGCAGTCGAAATATCGTTTAATAATGAGGAAAAGGCACACACTCACGTTTTCAGTTTCCCTTGAGTCGCACTTATTTAGATCGGCTAAATAGCCGTGATAGTAGTGCTTTTTGGAGGTACTTGAATGGAGCTATATAACGTTATTTTACGTTACATTACTTAACATTACTCCAATATATGCCTTTATATAGCGCACTTTAAGGATCTCACTTTACGCTGCCTCTGCGTCTTAGTGGACAGACCTTCGGAATATTGACCTGATTTCGGCTTGGCTTTGTTGCGCCATCGGTTGATGCATTATGCATTATATACCTGGGCGATAGAAGTTACTAATTACCATTAGGATTTCCTCTAAAAGCACTGGTGTGTGATAAGAACGATTTGCCTCACCCGGCGAAGAAGGAAATGCTAAAGCAGAATACATACCTCGAATTATTCTGCCTTAGAAATTACTATTTCAATAACTTCTAGAGAGCTTATCATTATTATGCCTTTTACAACGCACTTCATGAATAATTCATTTTTCCATTTTCTTAAAATTCCAATAGAGTGGACTTAAAATACTTTAGTTCTCAAGCGACCTGTGGGGAGTGGAGTAAGTTTATGCTAAAAGTGTTGACAGTTACTGCTGAATATTGTCGGGTCAGTGGAAACTGTTCCAGAAGAGCGGTCCATTGTATTAGCATTTATGTGCTAGAGTCATCGAACGCGCCCAACGTAATCGTTATCGTAATCTCGAAATTTTTACAGCGCCCAACGAAAGCCACTTCACGGGGACCAACTTATTCACAGGCGCTCAGTCAAAACCAAAATCAATAGGCAAAAGGGGTTCGATTCCTGTTCAAAATCCAAAAGTCGAGAAGACATAAAGCGTGGCGGCTACGATGGGTGATGTCATAAAGGTCATAAAATATTTGTTTGAAGCACGAGACAAGTGTGAGTAAACAACCTGCTCAATGTTATTACACGGGGCCCGCTAAGCAGGCTCAAACCCGCCATCGTCGGATTACAGACCCAGCGCGCTACTGCATCGACCGCCGGGCCGCACAGTAGCCTTCTGTAACAGATTTAGGCAATTCCGTGACCTCATCTTACTTCTTGACTTTGTCTCAGGGACGCTATCAGAGTTTAACGACTTGCTAGATTAAATTTTATGGCCCACGAAACTAGGCAGCGAGTCCCTGTCTGCGCAGTCACATTATTATCCATTATCTCCACACGCGATACAGTAGTGAACAAGCTGTGCAGCGGTTACTCGACGTAGCGATAATGTTGAAGTAGAAATAGACAATATATATAGCCCAGTTTGCGTGAATATTACAAAAAAAGTTAAGATGTACATAGATAAATGTCTGAGTTTGAGATATCTAAATGAACTGAATAGTCTGTCGGTTAACGCTAACCTAGTGTAGGGCTATTTGAAATAATGTATCAGGTCACTGTAGGCTTATGTTAAGTGTTTAAAACGATTATAACAGACATTTTGAATGTTGTTGTATTGAGCTCTTTTAATAGGTTTATTAGTGTGTCATTCTGTTAAACTATTTACTGCTAGTTTCTTTCTCGGACATATCGGTCATTTGAACACATGATTGGTTAGAGCGCTCGGCTTGTAACGCGGAGAATAAGGGTTCGAGCCTCATCTGAGACGGTTTCTGTGTAGGGACCTTGAGCAAGTCCTTCACTCTCAGTTGCTCAAAGCCATCAATTGATGCTTAGTCAATGGATAGTGGCGCTTAATGAATTAAATAAAATAATAAATAAATAAATGATATGAATTACAAACTTGTAATCACATGTACAGAAAGTTTGCAATTTTAAATACGGTACTGTAAAATGGATAGCTGAAAGTTTCTTTGAATTTTAATAACGTACTTTTAAATTGAAAATCATATCTCAGACATTTCAGTCAAGATTCTGTTACGAAATCATATCTTTGTCACACTGCACTCAATCGCTTTGTTGTCAACCCAATCCCATGAATACGTATAATTATCTTGCACCTAAACCGTAGACTGATCGCATGACATTGTCAGGAACATGTCGTGGAAGGGAAACACGCAGTCTCTAGTCTGAATTTACCCTATCTTATCTTTAGAATTACACAAATAATCTGTGGAATTCAAGTATCTGAGTTAAGGGGGTATGTGCAGTACTGAGGCGTTCACACTTCGACAGGACCTTTCAGCCGAGCCAGCTGCACTGGAACTAGTTGTATAATTGAGTTTAGGATTATCGAATAAAGAGTCGGGAGAGATAAGAGAGGACTGTGTACACAGTTACAAAAATAGGCGCGTATACAGTTAAAGCAAAAAAGACTTAGATTTTTTAATGCGATAGAATTGTATAGCTCTTGACTCTGGTAGGTTTCTTAAATGTTCGATGTCAGTTGCAAGGGCAGTAACAGTTTAACAAGTTGGCACAGGGTGGCTGTGATGATCATGCAGCTAACATGAGGCTAGATGATTTTTATACAGTTCGAACAGTTTGAATAGCCTAAGGGTTGGGTGCGTTAATTTATTGGACTTTCAATTTTTAAGTTGAACGGAATAACTCTAAAAAAGAAGTCGAGAATCTTGTGAGCTTCAAGAAAGGCCAGATCTTTAGAAAATTCGATTATAGGCCTACGACTTGATCGGCTCAACAGCTGACAGTATTAAATGGAAAGTCTCGTCTTAGCAAATCTTGACTAAAGCGAGTTAGCAGCGTTCGTCTCACGGGTAAGCAGAGACGCAGCAGTCATCAGGACTTAATCCGGAATAATGAGTTCGGAAAATGGCGACAATCCGTCGTCTGAGTACGACTTCTGTTCAGACGTCATACCTACCACCGAAGAACTCTTTGCACGTAAGACAACCTGGATTTACGCAGTAACACTACTAACACTGTAGACTCCAGGAATTTAATTGATTTTAGTTATTTTCTAATGTTTATTTATCAACACTATCTAACGATAAGTCATCACCGTTGGCGCTAAAGAATTGTAAATAACTGTAATTGTAATTAGTAACTTATGACGCGCTGGTGTCTGATGCACAAAGCATCAACCGATGCCGCACCAAAGCCAAGCCGCAATCAAAGTCAGCCAACAAGACAGAGAGGCAGCCCATGGTCGATAAGCAATTTTAAAGAGGTAAAAGTTAACCTGAGAACGAAATGACAGAAGCGACTGAGCCGAACGAACAGAAACCAAAGAGAAGGGAGATCCAAAAGTTAGGTCCAGCAAACGGAAATTGCCGTTCACCAAGAACAGTTCTAGTCCAAGGTATGACCAGAGAAAGACGAACAGATGACCTGGTTGAATAATGACAAGCCTGGGGAATAAGGCTTGACTTCTAAGAATTGTGGTTGGCCAGAGTTCAGTGTATTTATATATGCATGTAAATATATGTATTTATGTAGTAATGTAATGTATGCACGTATGTATAGCAGATGACATACATACATATACATCCGACATACATACATATACATAGTATGCATGCATGTACATGTATGTAGGCATGCATGTACGTATGTATGTATGTATGAAAGTATGTATATATGAGATGTAAGTATATGCGTATGTATGTACATGCATGTATGTGTGTATGTAACCAGATTGCATAATTTATCTTTGTGAACAGATTTGCCTACAGAAGGCTACGTCCTCGTTGGAATTCTCGCTCTCTTCACCCTCCTAACAATCGCCATCTTTCTGGAGGAGATTTGTTTCTTCCATAAGCACTTCCAACATCCAACGAGGACGTTATTAGTTCTTGCCTGCTTTCCAGTAAGATATACCTTATCTGTAAACGATATAGTTTCCTTCCGTTTTAGGTCTAATTCTATAATCAGTACTACGGTTCAAATAACAACGATTACAACAGCAACAACAGCGATAACATCAACAAAAAGAGCAACAACAACAATTATAATGAACTAATAATAATTATGGTAACAATCCAGGATAATAATATAATATGAAGCGAAAGCCATACTACCACTACTACTACCACTGCTGCTACCACTGCTGCTACCACTGCTGCTACTACTACTACCTGATGGACTCAATTTGATCATCTGACGCTCTGGGCGTAGGCTGATAAGGAATGCCACGGTGACAGACACATTGGCTGCTTCTAATTTGCCAGCAACTTCAACTTCAATTATGGCTGGTGCAGCAGTAGAGTTGGCGGCTGCTAGTAAAGATGTTCAATACAGCCCATTCGTTGAAATATATGGCTCTGTTCCTCTTGTCCTTGAAGCTCTCGATCCCTTTTCTATCATTTATCACGGATTTGGGGCGCAACCTTATTCGCACTCGAGAGAAACTGGCCATCTGTTTCAACGCCTCTCACTAATAATTAATTCAGCGTTTCAATGCTGTTGCTTGTCGCAGTACTTTCTCTCTGCCGGAACCGGATGACAAGTAGCCGTTCGAAATGTCAGTGACTGTCTTCGGATATGTTTTTATCACCTGAAGGATTACATATAACTCTGGTTGTTGTTGTTGTTGTTGATGATGATGATGATGATGATGATGATGATGATGATGATGATGATGATGATGACAATAATAATCGTTTCTATAGTTTATTTTTCAAGCTTTTGAGGGATTGCACCTATATCGGGGGAAAATAATAGTATTAGCCGTTCCAGAGCTGCTCATTCCTTTGCATAGATTAGATTTCTCCACTCCTCTTGACTTTATACTTTGACTAAGAAAATCATAGTAACGATAGCGCTATAGCAGTTAAAGCTTTCAACATGAAAAGGCACAACAAATGGCGTCTGCTTTAAAATCTGTCGAAGGTGTTTTCACTGACGGGTCTACTCGGTGTCGTGATACCTAAGTCTGGGACTGTGGTGGACCTCATAGCAAACGGGTAAGCAAATTATAACCACATAACAGAATCTCTTAATTTAATTAAATTTAATTATTCAATTTACTCAGATTACACAGTTTACTGTCTAAGTCCTTCAGGCTTGATAAGAAAAAGAAAAAAAGAAAGCCGGTCCAAAAAATACTTTTTAAAGCTACACAACTTTCAAGGGCTGTACTTTAAGTACTAAGGTTTTTAACAATATATATATATATATATATATATGCATCTCTCAAGAGCCACTACCTAATGACCGAACATCAATCGATGGAGCTAAGCAATTGTGAGTGAAAAACTTGCTCAAGGTCCCTACACAGTAATTGTCTCAGGAAAGGCTCGAAACAGTACTATCTGCGTTTCAAACCAAGCTCTATAACAAATCGGTCACCGTGACCTACATACAAGTTGAGCGACCTAATCAATCGGCTACCGTGCCTCTACAAGTGCCCAACTACCAGGCTACAGCTTCAGAAATTCATGAATATCTCATTATGTATGAATGATCCCATCTGCAGAACTAAACAGCCTTCGGAGCTGATAGAAAATCATAAAATGGTTGAGCTAGGGAGCGCTGCTGAATGGGCGCTATATAAATTGGGTTTTACATTTATTTCAAAATTTGATGTTCGACAAATTATCAGTTATGCAAGCGACTCAGCAGAATTGTAATCGTAATCGTAAACTCGAGATTTCTACAGAGCCCAACGAAAGCAAAGTCACAGGAACCAGCTTATTCACAGTTTCTCGGTGAGGCAGCAAATTTACAAATAAGTATCTTCATTATCCGCGGCGATTACGGAATTCCGAGGAATCATTTCTATCTCAGGGTAAAAAGTAAATAATAGTTTGAAATTTTCAGTTTTATCTCTTGCTCCTGAGTTCACTACACATTTAAATTTTAAAAAGAGGCATATAGAAATCAATGGTATTATGCAAACTTAATAAATCGACGAAATTCAAGCCTTCTGCGCTACTTTCTCTGAATTGTAAAACCCTTTACATAAAATTCCATCCTGACTTCTTGTCTTCCTCGCCGCCCCAATTCCAAACACTACCCCCCGTAGGCACTGCATTCTATCTACCTGATCTTTTGAATTTGGACTCGTAACCGAATCTGACCATACCCACCTATATATACAGTTTGGCAGGCGCTTGGTCTTCTTGTTTGACAGTGGTTTCACTGCTCTTGCTCTGGAGCACTTCTGATGGGTTTATTCTTGAAGTGGCGCTTTGTAAATGTCAAATTACAATTACAAATTACAATGACTGATTTCATGTTTAACTATATAAGCAAACGGCTAAGCTTTTTGGCACTGAATAAAATTATCCTGAGCTCATGATGAAGATTAAACCTACGTCCCAGGTTTTTTGGAGCCTGTATGTACAACTTCGGAAGCCTGATGACTTCGTACATGGGCGGAGTGAAGCGAATGTGGATGTTGGTAAAACCTGATCGCAAGATTTCCTTCAACGTTATGCCATGCTGTTGCTGCTGCCCATGTCTACCAAAAGCCGACTTACGACGGTAAGGAAGCTTAGATGTCGATGTAT
Source organism: Norana najaformis (assembly GCA_964023275.1). Lineage (NCBI taxonomy): Eukaryota > Metazoa > Annelida > Clitellata > Crassiclitellata > Hormogastridae > Norana > Norana najaformis. The sequence goes on from OZ029919.1 coordinate 29,582,972, forward strand.
TCCACCTTTACATCGTTCTTCGAGTTCCCGTCAACGGTTTGAGTAAGTTATAGTAAAGTAGCCCGATGCTATCATGCAGTATCGATCTCTATTATGGTACAACCTCTCATGATCATAATCATAGTTGTAATCATGACCATAATCCCTCTCATGATCATAATCCTAATCGTAGTCATGACCATAATCATAATATGATAAACCAACGCCTTGCTAGTAAGAGCCCCTTCTGTCAAAATCAAAGACTTTAAGCTGTTCCGACCTGATATCTCGGTAGGGCGCTATATAAATCATGCATTGCATTGCATATTAAATGTTACACTGGAAACCATTGTAGACCGGCCTATACCAAAGTACAGATGCTGATCCTACAGGTGGCTGTTGTACGTCCGTTGCTGGCGTTACTAGCACTCGCTCTCTGGACGAACGGATCCTACTACCCAGGAAAGGTAGGCATAATGTTTTAGCTCAAACTGGCTATTATCCGCTCGAATTAGTGTATATTATGCAATTATTATAATCTCCGTAATTTCGCAACGCCATTCAAAGGTTCATTTCAAGAGATCAGCTCTGACTACAGGCGATGTTGCCTTCGAATTATCAGAGCTCGGGATTGAGGCTTAGCCAGGGATATTTGTGTTTAACTTTTTAGAAATTTCATTCTTAACTATCGAAAGTCTGTGTTGTAGTTTCATTTGAGAAACGCTCACGTCTACATTTCGATCGTCAATATAGCCTCAACCATGATGGCCGTGTATGGGTTGATGGTAACGAAAGTGACCTTGACCCCTGATCTTGGCCAATCGCATCAGTTGTCCGGAAAAATCCTCAGCTTCCAATTGGCTCTCGTCTCGAGCATCATACCAAACATCATCATCGGTATCCTCGTTGTCACTGACGTCATCAAATGTGGACCACTGTTCCCGTCGAAGGCGAGAGGAGAAGGTGAGGAGACTTATTTACAATATATTGCAATGTAATCGTAATCGTAATCCCGAGATTTCTACAGCGCCCAAAGAAAGCCACGTCATGGGGACCAGCCTAATCACAGGCGCTAGTCAAAACAAAATCGATTGGCAAAAGCGTTCGGTTCCAGGTCAAAATCCAAATGACAGGTAGAAAGACAGCGTGGCATGTAAGACTGGTATAATCTAATCTAATATAGTCTGTGTAATCTAGGTTAATCTAATCTAGTCTAATCTAGTCTAGTCTAATCTAATCTAATCTAATCTAATCTAGTCTAGTCTAATCTAATCTAATCTAATCTATTTTAGTCTAATCTAGTCTAGTCTAAGCTAATCTAGTCTAATCATCTCTATTCTAGTCTAATCTAATCTAATCTAATATATTCTAGTCTAGTCTAATCTATTCTAATCTAAGCTAGCATAATCTAGTCTAATCTAATCTAGATAGTCTAGTCTAATCTATTCTAGTCTAAGCTAGTATAATCTAGTATAGTCTAATCTAATGTGTTTATAACGCCGTTAACGTATCGCACAAGGCATCAATCTGTAGTGCAGCTATGGGGAGACTAGAAGATAAAGAAGGAGAACTCGCTTGCTACGAGAATTTATATCAATATAAAACTAACCGCAGACAAAGGAACGAGACGCTGTCCGTTGTCAGTGTCCACAGTGAGTTTCATCTAAACCTTGCCACAGGAGCTTAGTTCGGATGAGACTGCCCAAATTACTTTTTCCGGCGTTTATATAAGTTTTCTGGACGCGGGGCGTCAGTTACGTTGGCTGGGCTTCAGGGACTACCCATATCTGGCTGCTTCCCTAAGCTAAGTTCTGCGCTTTCTTTTTAGGATTGGCTGCGAGTTTCTTAGGCTAAGACCTCGACTGGCCCGGCCGGCGCTAGCGTGACTGTACATTCCCCTTACCTGCATTGAGCGCCTAGGTGCATCTTTACTAGTGGTTACCTTTATTAATAATACTAGCAGCAACTACTCTACTCACTATGACTAAGGTAGTCGCGCTGACGTTATCAGGGATCGTGTCCTATTATCTATGCCTGTTGGTATGCTTGCTTGACCGCTTGCGTTTACTAGGACTACGTTATCTTGCTATATGTTCTTCGTCTCTCATTAGGTGGTCAAGCCAGCGTTCCTTTGAAATGGAGCTTCGGTTATATTGTTTGACTGCGGCTGGCGGGGGAGTTTTATTCTCGGTTGTCATTTCTGTCCACGGGATCATTTGTCTTGGCTTTATAATGGACATCCTTATCTTCTCTTCCCTTTTGGTGGCATCTGTATCTCGCTGGTGTCAGATATTAATGACTAGTTCTGACTGTGAACATCTGGTCTCTGCTAATATATTTATTGCCAAGCCTTACTCATTACTTTACCCAACCTCTTAGCTGAATCGCTTCTATAGAGCCTGCATGTCTTCTGTCATAAATCAACGATCGCTTCAAGTGAAACCGTAGTCGACAGTAAACTTCGTTGGAGAAGCCTGATAGGCAAGGGAGAGCAAAAGTCAGGCTGTGATGAGTAAATTAATAAGTAAGTACTAATTGTTTTATAGTTTATTGCATTTCTGGAGCAGGGCAGTTTTAAAGACAAATTCATCGGGGTACCAATCAACTAATTTTGACTGAACAAAACAGAGCTTGTTAAATAGTTGGGACCATTTGGGCGAAACTGTAAAAATATTTTCTTCATGACTTTACATTTCTGTGTTATTATTGCACGTAACAGTCTATCACTGTACACTTAAAGGGTCTACCAGTGCAGAATAGTTTTTGTTAGTTCGAACTCATACTGTAACTGAGTCTGCGTTTCGAAGTTATTTCTCGACTCTGTCCTGGATTCCGTGTGTTTTTGGATGGTGTTTGCTCGCATGTGGTCGAAGCTTCGTCGTCACTTTGCTCAAATTATTTACTTATAATATGCTGCGAATATAATTGTTGCTGAGACTCAAGGTCTCATATCGAGTGCGTGTTTTCTTTTGTTTGCGACGTGTGAGCCTATATTCAACCTTTTACTGGCGATGAACGGTCTTATGCATTTCTTGTGTTTTACCAGAAATCTACCATGCAGTTCTGGTGCTGCTGATGTTGCCGTGTTGTCTGATTGGCCAGAAGTTCTTTCGAAGAGAGACTGATGGCCAGAGGAAACAGACAGACCTTAAAGATGGATCGGGGCAGGAACAATACTTGAGCACCGTGCATGAAACAGTCATCTGAAACATGAAGACGCTCACTAATATCTGTGTATAGCTTGCCTCTTAGGAGTTCTTATAGGAGGCGCTATTCATTCATTCATTCATTCATTCATTCATTCTTTCACCCATTCACGCATTCATTTATTCATTCAATCACTCATTCATTCATTTACTCATTCATTCATTCATTCATTCTGAGCATTTATGTAGCGTCCATTCAAGATGTCTACGCAGAGGTGCTCCCAAACATGTTCCCATTTGAAAGCGTCTCCTAAACGGTGCATGTAAAGTTCCTGTTCTATTGCGTTTACAGCTACTATCTAAATAATAACACTAGGTCAGTAACTTGAAGCGTAAAATGTCGATGCAGTCAGCTATAGGGTGTCTTCAGGAAATCTAAACCGAGGGAAACAATTTCTTCACAAATATTACTAATATCATTTAGTTATCTGGTGGCAACTAAAACACATATTACTTTCAGTTCTATATCATCACAGAAGTGCTCAAATGTGCACACATGCACATGACGAACATTCACAACTATCATTAGGATGAGCCGTTGACCCCAAGTTAGCATTAACCTTAGCCTAATAATCGGTTACAATTGCCATTAAGTTTTAAAGAATTTTAATTTCAAATATCACTAAACTTAATGGATTAATAATCAACCTCAATTATCTGTAAAGTTAATAGGATAATTGAATACAATAAAGAATAATCAGAGCGGAACAATCTCAACTCAGTCTAGAAGCTTTGCCTATGTTGGACCTAATAGCTGGAATCGCCTTGCCCGAGAGCTGCGTCTTGAGTTCCTCAGTTTGCCCCTTCCGCAGTTTCGCAAGCGCCTGAAGTCTGTATTATTTGACAGTGGTCTCACTGGTTCGGGTCGGGAGCGCCTCTGATGAATCTATTCTTGAAGTGGCGCTTTATAAATGTCAGATTACAATTACAGTTACAATTACATTTACAATCTACCACGATTGTTAGACCTACCATCAGTCTTCGCTAAAATACAACAATCGCTTACAATTCCCATTGAGTCTGCATGACTTAATCAATGGTACTAAATCCTAACCGTCACCATTCCTCAACAGGAGGTTTTGTTTTCCTTCGCCATCTAAAGACCAACCGTTGCGTTAAGCGTCACGGCTACGCCCCTGATTCAGAAGCTGGTCAGTCGATTCGTTTTTGTCACAAGGCAAAGGATTAGCCCTTGCCGTGAGCAACAGGTGATGTATGCTCCCTGGAGCAGCTGCACGCTAATACCCACCAGCAGACGGTCGACGGACGTGACAGCAATACTTAACGGAGGAAATAGCAGAATAAAATTGTTTTTATTGCTGAATACTGCGCCACCTTGATGCAAGTTGGCGTCCAAGTACAGACTCGTCGTCGTCGTGAACTGGGTTGCTACATTGAATTGAAAATTATGAAGACGAAGTCTCCTTAGTATGCTAGACAGGCGGCAAATAACGAACTGACTGTTGTAGTCCAAACAGATCGAAAACCGAGGCTGACGATGACTAGCTATGACGATGACGATACCAATGATGATGATTTTGCTATTGTTGTTGATGATGGTCATGTTGGTGATAATGATGATAATGGTGACTAAATATGTTGATGTAACATAATTGAATACACATTTATATAGTTCCTCTTCAAGAAATTTACTCATCAGTGTTCTCAGTATAGCTAGGTCTCTTGATGTTAATGCTGCCGCTGATGATGACTGATGATGATGACAACTACTAAGACGACGACTTCGATGTTACGCGTAGTAGCAGCAGCAGTAGTAATGGTAGTAATGGTAGTAGTGGTAGTGGTAGTAGTGGTAGTGGTGGTAGTAGTAGTAGTAGTAGTAGTAGTAGTAGTAGTAGTAGTAGTAGTAGTAGTAGTAGTAGTAGTAGTAGTAGTAGCATAGTAGTAATTTAAGTAGTGAGAGCTGTGGGAGTAGAAGTAGTATTAGTAATTGGAGTTTTAATATTATTATTAGGAGTGTATTAGAGCTGCAATCTGCGTATCTCTTGTTCGTGAAACATGTGATGCAAAAACACACGAAAGACGCTAAACAAATTTGTTGTTCCGTTATGCTGTGGTAAACACAGCCTGAGACAGTATAATGGCATTGGAATTCTAGAAAACTGATGTCGGGTCGTCTCCTTGTCGCGATCCTTCGAAGACCCGGTCCAAAGTTAATCAGTCGGTATTGGAACTTCGATCTGCCGCGCACAGATTCATTTCCTACGACTTATTGTGATTTATAGATCAAGGTCAGAGGCCTCCTCCGCGATATCGCGTTCAAGCCACGCCCTCCGCGAGATCTCGTCTAAGTTCTCGTCGGAAAAGGCATCGGCAGGAGTCGAACCAGCGCCGAACCATTTCATGCAAGAGTCGCTTTGTACGGTTATCTCACTTAGTCAGGCACGGCACTTCGGTTTGTTGATCGGTAAGGTGGGTCGAGGTCGGTCTCTGGGTTACGGGTTCAACGCTGGCTGAGTTTTGAGGTTAATAGGACGTTTTTATCACGTACGCTGACCGAGACAGACAAGAGTGCGTGGAGACGTTTCCGAGGTTAGATTCCGAAGTCACGTAGATTTCCGGTCTTATTGTCGGCTTTTATTGGTCTCTCGAGTCATGTCAGTGGTCTCTGACTTATTGAAATACAACATTTGGTGCTGAGTAAGCCTGTTTTCGCTTTCTCGGAAGCACTTAGAACCAACCAAGTTATCTAATGTCACGATTTCTTTAGCGCCGTTAAAATAGTGCATAAGGCAGCGGTTGTTCACAACGCAGTCGCAACAGTTCAAAAATTTTAAAAGAGAATTTTGTGACATACTCAATATAACGCCTTATAACGATGTGCGTGTCTTTTCGGGATAATAATATGTAAACTATTGATGGTAAGTTAGATGGAACTTAACATCTACAATGGAGAGATGGTCTAAGTCTTGTTTCGTAATTTTTATTTATTTTGTGTTATTACGACATAAGTATATTTATAATATATGTATATATAAATATATATATCAAACAATGGATGATAGGCCTACAGTTGGGCCTGTTATATTTAGACCGGTAGGTAGGTTTGCGATAATGTTGTTAATGGGCCGTAACCCTATAAAGCATAAACATGGAGTAGTAATGAAGATCTAATATGGCAAACACGCATACATACAAACATACATACATACATGCATGCATACATTCATGCATACATACATACATACATACATACACACACATACATACATATATACAAGCATACATACATACCTAAATACATACATCCATGCACACAGACGCATTAAATACATACATACATGCTTGCATGCATGCATATATGCACACATTCATACATACATACATACCAGCTTGCATCTATTTAACAATCGATTTATTGCATCATTTTCCGATAAGCTAACTATTTTCCATCTGTTCGATAAACTACAACAGCCTCGAATATCAAGGCCTCAATATCGAATATCTTGGCCTCAATCTCGCCAAATGGAATCACGTGATGTCCCAGTAATTTGCTAAGTAACCATCTTTCCGTTTTTCTTTCTTGCAATTTGGTTTTTGCAGCACGTTTTTTCCTGTCTAGGAAAATATGTTCATATTTTCCTTTTGCATTCGAAAGCAAAATTAAAATTGCAACTAGTAAATACTAGTGGGTTGATCGGGCATAAACTGTTAGTGTCTCGATTTGCTTAATAAGATTAGACAGTGGCGTTTGGAATGATCTGGACAGCTTTGGCTTATGGTAGTTTCTGGATAATGAGATCGATGGAAGGATCATAACAACGTGGATTGGTCATCAACAGTTTTTGAATATATGTTGAACGAATGACAAGAATACTGTGGATGGTTTTGGTTAATTTTCGGCTAATTTGGTTGAATGGTAAAAGTCCTATGCGCTGATGATCTTCAACAAGTTTCCGGATAATTCGAAGACAAAAAAGACCTTTTTATGTTGATAGTCTCTGGTTACTTTACGGACAATTAATGTAGAATAATAAGAACTTTGTGACAAAATAATACCTTTTTATATTGATAATCTCTGGGTCCTTACGGTGTAGAATAATAAGAACTGTGTGTATTTCTTCTTTTCGGATAACAAAATACTGTACAAGAGTTTCAGTTTCGTTCCTGAATAGGATCCTGGTGTGATCAGAACTGCGTAGGGGGTGACAGCGATGCAGCCGCGGTTTCGACAAAGAACGTCAGAATTGACACTTGTCTCTTGACCTCATTCCAACGTCTTTGACTCTCCTCTTCGTCGTCCTTGACTTTTTCAATCCCGAAGAGGCTGTCGAAGAGCCCTGGAAGCCCGGACCCCGAGTACATGTCATTCATATTCGGGGCGAACAGCACGTGCCTCTGTCCGGGGCGGTTGAGTACCCCCGGCGGGTCGATAAACGCCCGCTCCAGCTGCATTAGTTGGTCGTTGAGTCGCCGGACCGCCTGGACGTCATCCTTGCTCGTTCTGGAAACGAGGTCTTCGAAATTCGAGGCTGCCTGAGTGAGGTTCTGCACCGCTTGGTGCAGGGGTTCCAGGTCGATGTTGTGATCACGAAGCAGTGAACTGTAACGCAGCTGGAACGAGCTTACCTGTGTGCTTATGGCCCTGGCGTAGGTGGACACGTTGAACGGGAGGATGATGTAGTCGGCCAGTCGACGGGCAAGCTCGGCCCAGGCCTGGCCTACAGCAACGGAGAACCTAAACGACGGATCGATGTACGTCTCGAACAGATGAGCCGTCTCGTAGGCCGAGTGATAAAGCGGGTAAGACGAGAGGCCAAGGGACCCGTCAAAGCTGTATCGCAAGTCGACAGATGTCACCCCAATGGCGCTGATGAACGGGTCGTAGTCACTTCCTGAACCGAGCAGAAAGACCCGCGGCCTTCCTGTCGGCTGGCCGGCGTGGTTTCTTTCCGGGGAGCGTTTTAGCCAGGTATCGTAGACGCTTTTCCGTCCCGCGCGGACCTCTTCGCCGTCTGGGTTTGGAGTCGACTCAGCGACGTCGTATAAAACGTCCTTCAGGAGTGGCAGGGCGCTGCCTTTCAACGTGAAATTCCCCTGAACAGCTACGTCCACGTTGAGGTATGCAACCGCACGGTGGCCAAGTATGTGCCCGAAATTTTCTACCCACTCCCTCGACCCGATGAGGCCTTGTTCTTCCGCTCCCCAGGCACAGAACACGATCGTTCGCCGCGGTCGCCAACCCCTGGCAACCATCCTCCCAAACGCTCTCGACAACTCAAGCATGACGGCAGTGCCGGCTGACGGGTCAACAGCTCCGAATACCCAGGCGTCGTGATGATTACCCAGGATGACGTAACGGTCTGGTTCGACACTTCCTTCGATGAATCCTATCACGTTGTATGTCGATGCAAGCCGGGACGTCGTTGAAACGTCCATCCGAACGTATAGGTCATCGTCCAGGTATCCTGGTCCGATTCTATACGGCACATCCAGACGTCCCTTCCACCCTTGCGGAGCCTCCCTTCCGGTCATGTTCTGCATGAGTACCCTCGCGTCATCATACCCGATCGGCTGGACGGGAATTCGAGGCAGCATTGCCTTGGAGGGATCCAGTCGGTAGGCGGTTTCTGTCGCGGGGTACAGAGGTGTGAGAGGATCTCCAGGGGTCAGCTTCAGACTTCCGCGCTGTACGCCTGTTCCAGGAAGCCACCAGGAGTCCGGATAAACCTCCTTTGTACCGGCCGAAGCAAAGTCCGCTGGATCGCTATAGAGGATCAGGCCGAAACAGCCGAACTTCTCAGCCAAGGCCGCCTTATTGCCGCGAAAGATCTTGCCGTATCTGGCAATGCAGATGCAACCGGTGATGTTGATGCTTTCAGTAACGTTTTCAAAGTCCTCCGCTCTTCCGTAGTTAACGTAAACGAGCTTTCCCTTGAACATTGCATTCAGATTTAATCGATTTTGTCAGGCTGTAATAATAACTACAGTGTAAGTCTAATCTAATTAAATAATTTAAGACGGAAAGATTGAATAGAGAAGTTTCATGACGGAACACACAACATTTGTTTTCATTAAATTATGAAATACAACACATTAAGTTAAATTATGAAATACAACACATTAAATTAAATTATGAAATACAACACATTAAATTAAATTATGAAATACAACACATTAAATTAAATTATGAAATACAACACATTAAATTAAATTATGAAATACAACACATTAAATTAAATTATAAAATACAACACATTAAATTAAATTATGAAATACAACACATTAAATTAAATTATGAAATACAACACATTAAATTAAATTATGAAACACAACACATTAAATTAAATTAAGAAATACAACACATTAAATTAAATTAAGAAATACGATGCACTACGGAATCTTGTAATACAATAACTTTTGATGATTCTAGGTAACATTTTGGAAGTCTATGTAGCTTTTGTGGATTCTAAGTAGCATCTGAGAATTCTATATGACATTTGAAGATTCTAAGTAACTTTTGACAGTTCTAGATAAGTTTGCAGATTCTAGGTAACTTTAGAAGTTTTAGATAACTTCTAAGAATTCTAGAAATTTTTTGAAGATTCTAAACAACTTTTAAAGAATCTAGATAACTTTTGAAGATTCTATACAAGTACTGAGTATTCTAGAAGGGCGCTGCTTACCTCCGGGGTTCCTGCAGCTGAGTAGGCGTTGAACGGTGGTATCACCTCGGAGTCATTATGCTCCGGCCGCAGGGCTGGTTCCACGAGACGAGTAGTAAACAAGGACCGTCCGCTCCCATCACGAATCTCGATCCGATTGGGATTCGAGACGTTTGGAAACGACAGAAGGACCTTGTACGGAACAACCTTGACCGGATCGAGTCCATTCTCACGCCAGAAGCTCGAGATGTAATTGACAATCTCCGCTTCACCCTCCGTACCCGAGGGGTGAGGACGCGCGGTGAGAGTCCTGAGGTGCTTGCGAATGTTTTGCGGTCGGATTTCCTTCCTCAGGAGATCAACAATTGTCGGATCTCCATAGTCTTTGAGGCTTCGCGTCCGAGGACTGTAGTGACCGGCCAGGAAGCCAAGACAGAATCCAATCAGAAGGATTACGAACGCAAACACTATTTTTGCGAGTGGTGAGACAGTCAGTTTGATCACAGACATCGCTTCAGCAGGTCTAGTGATCACAGCTTACAGGATATCAGCAGACACAAACAACTCAGTGAGGACTCAAATCTTACAATATCTCAGAGGAAACAACTACGTAATAAAGCAATCATTTACTAATTATGTAGATCTACAACTCGAATCTTACGATATCTCAGTAGTTTTAACCGCGTACTAAAGCAATCGTTTGCTGTATGTTTATATACGGACCTTTGGGTATAAATTTCACCTGTAGGCCTACCTAAGAGATTATCATTATTCTCAGAAAGCAATTAACAGAACTGCTTCGGTTTCTCTGTTACCGAACTATGCAGATTATTAAGTCACGTGACGGTAGGTGTAAACACGCCAGTGACGTCACCTGACGTAGCAACATTTGTAATGCATTGTGTACGACATCATTATATCACATAACAAGACAACTAATTAACTGCGCCATCAAATGCCGAATGAACTTTACCATGATGGAATGAGTGAGATATCTATTGCCAATCTGTTTTCTAGCGATGCTTCACATGCAGACTGGATTTGATTTCATATGATTGTGATCAAATGGTGCCAGCAATTCGATGCGTCGTATACAGAGGACTTCGACTAATACGGGGGGCAGCGACTAATGAAGCGTGCCGTCCAATTTGAAATCAAGCTATTGTTCACCGAAGTGCGCAACTAATCTACTCAGGCTGCAAATAATGCGTGACGAAGCGTGAAACGAGCGTATTAGCTTAGCAACAAGTTGTTCAAACGAGGCCACGAATAGAATGAAAAACTGGCTAGACGTTTACCCGTGAATTTTTACCACACAATCCAGAGGAGAAACTGAACCGAAAAGGTCAAAGGACCTTCCGGATGTGGTAGGGCGTCTAGGTTAGCCACGAGGTCTCTGAGGCTTGTTAGTTGCCCACAAGGCTCTCCGATGGTCCTCCAATTACGCAAAAACACACAGTTACATGCATACGTATACATGCATTAATACATACATACATTTATACACATATATATACAGACATACATGCATACACAAATGCACACATATATACATTCACACATTTGCACATAATACACACATATACACATAATACACACATATATACATACATACAAACATGCATACATGCATACACAAATCCATACATACATACATACACATACATGTATATATACATGTATTTATGCATACATTCATAGATATATACATACATACATATATACAAACGCGGAATAAGTATAAGGTGCCTTTGAAGTTATCTCTTAATGTCTGATGAGAGATGCGCAATGAAGCCAGTCAGTGGCTTCGGAAATTGTGCCTCTGGGATGCCATCTTCCCTAATGCAGCAGCAGCAGCAGTTTTAACGGATGCGAGCGCTGATGCGACAACAATAGCTCTGTTGGGGGCCAGGCCTGGATGCTGCTGCAGATATTAAGTGTAGAGTTCGACGAAGTGCAGTGCAAAGCTCGTCGAGTGGCTGCTGAGGACGGCTGAGTCCCTAAAAGTAGGTCATTTATCGATGAGGTCATTTAAGATGAGGTCATTTAAGATGAGGTCATTTATCGATGGGGTCATCTAAGATGAGGTCATTTAAAATGGTCATTTAAGATGAGGTCATTTAAGATGGGGTCATTTATCGATGAGATCTTAGCTGAGCATCGCTATCCCTGTTCGAACTTCAATTGACAGGACAGGTTCCATGTCTAATACCTGACTGTTTACGCCGTTTAGACTGTACGGACTAAGCGGGTAACGATTAATTAATTAATTAATTAATTAGAAACTTTTAGAGCGACGGGGTCTAATGCACAAGGCATCAACCGATGGCTCTTCAAATTTAAGCCGCATTCAGGTCAATATCCAGAAGATCAGTCCACTAAGAGAGAGAGGCAGCCTAAAGCTGCATCTTCATGATTCATGAAGATAGTGGACCAATTAAGGTCATTTAGACCGTTTTAAAAATCGCTAAGACTAAGCATGTCTACTAAACGGGTAACTACATACTGATCGCGGATCAAGTTAGACTACATACCATTTAGACCGGTTGAACAAAGCGTATGGCTTAGTGAAGTGATGTTAAGGTATGGTAAATAACACCGTGAAATGTTCGCATATTCGTTAGTCATTCATTCATTTCATTTCATCATTGATTGTTCCCAGTAAAAACAGTCATAATCACAATATACAGAGTAATACTGAGATACAACAGAAAGAACCGAAGTCCCTCTTAATAAGGTCCCCTTTGTACCAAGAAGACAGTTCTAGATGACGAGTGATATAAGTCCAACTGGACTAAAGAAACATGATCAGAATCAGAACGAAACAAATACAAATACAAGAGAAAAACCAAAAAGCCTTAGCTAGTTAAAACTAAAATCAAACAATATTTATTTAGTTTAGTAAATGAAGCTCAAACGTCTCATAGTGGAACGTAGGTGATGCTCTCATATCCTGCTCTTCGGCCCTTGTGCGCGCAATGGAAACTCAGGGATTACCGTTTACTTGCAAGCCAACATTTGTACCGAATTCTGCTGCTTGGTGAGAGAGGCATGTGTGCTCAAAAAACTTGCCCAGGGTCGTCACATTGAGCAGACTCGAACTCGCAATCGTTAAGACACGAACCAAAGGGGCTACCCATAGACCACCGTGTCACACACTACAAGTTTGCGTAGCCCTAAAAATACATATCTGCAACGTACGCATATGTTTCTCTAACGTCGATTCGATGCTAAGGTCTTCAGATGTCTAAGATCTTTTACTTACTAAAGTTGAAACACGAAGCGAACAGTTCCTCTGAACACCTTTGCTAACACGGCTTCAGGATAAATTGAAGGCAAAATCCCTCAAGTTTCACTTAAATTTATATATCTATCTTTACGCATAATATGTAGTTTGCTACCGATAGGTGAACTTAAAATCTCAACATATTGTCATTGCTTTAAGTGTCTGGTCTAATTTAATCTAATCTAAAATGGTCTGATCTAATCCAATGTAAGGTAGGCTTAAACTAATCTAATCCTGAGACTTTTACAGCGTCACTAGCATAGCACAAGACACCAATCAATGGCAGCTTCAATG